>OX418218.1:62924169-64124169 GCA_948455865.1 Conomelus anceps
CAGACAAATTCAGTACGGTACTATCACTAGCATGATGACCGACTATTCTGACAATCACTATCCGTTCTGTTATTGTTGATGTAGATAACAAAACAAACAATAATTGTCAAAACAGTCGGTCATTTACACTTCACTCACATAACAATTATCAGAGCTCTTTCAAGCTTAATAGGCATTTCTTAACTATGGATTCTCTGAGCTTTACTTGGAACGCCCTTCCATGAAGTGCTTTAATGGTTCTAGGGAGTTTATTATAAAATATTTCCCCATTCACCATTGGTTCTCTCTCACTAACTGTTTTGTTCACACTGACTCTATTTATATTCAAATTACGGGGATTATTGCTTTTAAACAGATCAACACTTTTAACTAACAAGATTACTTTATAAACGTACAGTTAATAGATGCTTACTCCTGAAAAAAGACACACAAGATTCAGTGAAGTCCATCCCAAAAGCAAATCTTAGTGCTCGCTTCTGAGCAATCAAAACCCAATTCATATACTTTGCTGCAGCGGATCCCCAAACTTCAATAGCATAATTAATGTGACTACTAATTAACCCATGGTAAATTCTCATAACATTTTCCTCTGAATAGAAATTTCTAAGCCGTTTTAAAATGTAGAAATTACATGAATATGGGATAGTAGAAAGTGCATTAGTTGTATTAATTGCACTTTTCGAACTGTGTGTGAATCCAAGTTTGATGACAACTGTTGGTGACGAGTTTATTTTGAGACATGCGCCACGGACAGCTGTGTTTTGTTGTCTGAGGATGCAGCCACTGTACCCAGCTTCCCTCCACTCCATCTTCACCAACCCTCCCACCGGCGACACCAGCTCAACCACCATTCTTTCCTCTACCCCCCTGACAGGATGTCTCCTCAAACTTCCCCCCTGCACTAGACGCAGTCTGCACCTTTCAGTCTGCTCTCCATATCGATCCCCCACAAATCTCAATCTGCATCGCTCCCTCAGAAAAGACATTGAGCACGTACTGTTGTATTTTCAAAGTATTATTAGAAATCCACCCAAAGGGGAAAGTCCAGCTGCTTGAATACAAGGTGCGCTATATTTTTGACTGATGCTTAACAGGTTGAAAAAGCACAAATGGGATGAAATCCTCTAGTAATCATGACTGTACAAACATTCCAATTGATTATTTATCATCGTTACGACGAAAATTAATCAATGTTGAAAACTGTTGTATTTGTGTATTTCACATAGAGGGGATATTTTTAATATTTTTAAATGAAGGAAGTGTCAGGTCCACTCAATTAATTTGTTGTGATTTGGTCATGTAATTAGCAATTATATTAATTATAAATGAAGTCAAGTTTATGTTCACTATCAATTTGCAATGCGTTTTCTATTTAAGCTGTCATAAGAAACCTTTCTTATAAAACCAATATGGAAGGAAAGCTAGGCATTTACCTATGGTAACGAAATAGTTGTTAATACTTTTACCGGGAAATGTCTTCTTGAACATCTATACGCGCAGAAAGCAGTCATAAATAATTTTGTTCAGAGTTATTAACCTTTAGTTATTGTAAAGCGGTGCAAGAGTAAGCCGAATATTCATGATCTTACACCTACGTTAGGTAACAGTAAAAAATCTCTCTTGTTTTCGAATTACATGTTTTTCAGGTAAGTTGAAAGAGTCAAGCTGGGTGAAGATGACAAACTCCTAAGAGCAGGTTGACATTTTGTGTGGGCGTAAGGGTCACAACTGAACGTAGAGGTGCTTTGGCATTCTTCGATCTGCGGACTCGGAATATACAGGAATCGACTCCGACTTTCACGGAGAGGATTACGGATATGAAACACTATGCGCTGTAAGGAAGAAAGAGAAAGGTGCGATTGAAAATGAGGGTGATGTGAATTAGGAACATTAATACTTATGTATTAATGCTGAATATCTTGTTCAACCTCACTGATAATTGTCTGATTCCACTTCAGTGTTCAATAAATTCCATTCCTCTCAAATTCTCTTTCAAGTATAGAAAAAAGCAACAGTAGTCACTTTGTTGTTTTTTAAAACAGTTAGCACCGCATTAGAGAAATCATTATCGTCTGCATGAAATCAGATACGACTTTCTTGACTTTTTACGATATTATCGACTTTTATTCACCAGCATACGATGGAAAATGTCGAACTTTCATTTCACACCTTCTGTTTTAGATTTATTACGTTTGTTGTTTCCCAACCCTTCATGAAACATGGGAATATTGAATTTTCTCACTGTAACCTCCTTTCCTCAGTTCAAATTAGATGTTGATGCAGGTCATTGATGTGTATGAAAGGAAAATATGTTGGCCTCGTTAGCTGATATGTTTAATATACAGTATTCAGATATTTTGTTCCCATTCAGACGATTTCAATGATAAATATTGAACTTTCACTTATATATTTTCAACTGATTCATTTCCTTGATCCACTGGTTAATCTGAGTTCCAATAAAATGATTTGCACAGTGTTTTACATAGTTTTTACATAGCTTGGATTTGAACATGAAATCAATAATGGATGCTTCAAGTGTCCAATATCAATTGACCAATAGAGCCGCAAAAAATACTTAATTTTATTTTTATTCCTCCCTTCTCTTGAATTTTCATTGGAATGAATGAACCCAAGTTTTCGCTGAAATACGAAGAGATTCGAATACCAACTTTTTTCAGTCTGTTTAAGTAAAGTAATCTTGTAGTTGAAAATAAGAGATTTGATTGCCAACTTCGTGTTGGCACAACTCTTTGTCCAAAGACCATACATCAGTCAGTGTGAGTAAATAAGTAAATGATAAGCCTGTGTACGTGCAATAAAAATTAATTGAATTGATAGGAAATTTTTTCGGAGGATAAGTCACAGAAAGGTCTGAGGCTTGTGTGTGGGTAATGAGTTAGATGATGATTGATAGGTTATAGTCCTACAGTTATAGTTGAGTTACGATCCATCGGGAAGTGGTTTTATAGCAGAGAACATAATCATATTTTCTTGCCAAACCAGTCAACCACCCTTACAAAAAGGTTCCATGCGTTCGAGATTTATCCGACTGAACAGATAACTTGGCTCGCAGCTATCACTTCCCTTTTCCCTAATTACCTCATTATCAATTCAATCCTAGTTTGGATCGTTGCTCATTCTTTTGTCAGACAAATGGGTTCAGTTATTTGTGGTCTGATGAGTTTATAAAGTCCAATTCACATAGATAACTTTGTTTACAACCCCAATGTTGAATTCAATTTAATTTTTGGTGTAGAAATATGATTATTTGAGGTCTGCTCATTAGCATTGTGCTATTCATCTGCAACTCCTCTGTACAGTTTGTTATTGTGTTGTTTGAAAACATCTTACAATATGAACATTCATTGGACATTGTTTACACAAAATTTAAAGAAATTCATCATGATCAGATGTGCATGCATAAAACATGGCATCACAATACAAAATAACAGTGAGTTCGTAAGTTGTTCCATTTTTCAAGACCTGTAGGGCATTGAAAGCGAGTGGTGTTGATTTGTTTGTTGACCAGATGTGAATTGAGAGAAGGAACGACAGATATTTTTGTCTGATATGGCGTTGAGATCAACTGAGATAAGATAGAAGCTGTTGGAATACAGTGAATAGGCTGAATAGCGGAGTAAGGTGTCTCCAGGTTTCGATTTAATGCACAGACATGTCCCATACTCGAGAGAACAGGTTGTATGGTTTGATACATGACACTTCCTAGGCTTTAGACTAGAACAAATAATAAATAAAATGTCATGCAGAGATAATCTCGTGATAGTACTGAGCTGAGAATGCCTGTACGAGGGAACGAGGTTCAATTCCCAGCTAGGACCTTCCATTGTTCACCGACAGGGAACATTCAGAATGACACCTTATTAGAGTGCCCACAGTACAGTTAGACGCAGCCAATGCCTAATCCCACCATCTATCTATCTCAGCTCACACATGGTTTAAGAATAGCATTGAGACTTTCAGTATGGGCATTGTTGGATTCCCCGAGCATATAAATTATGGAGAAGCCATAGGTTGGAGACAATATGAGGCACTTAATGATCAGTAAATTCAAAATAACTTACCTCATGACTCCGACCAATAACTTGAATGCATTGTGTATAACTAAGTATAGGTTCTCAAGTACATTAGCATCAAATTTAAAGTTTTCGCTTTCACCATTAAATTAAGTATTTAATATTCGTTTTGAGCGGCCTAATGATAATACAGTATAGGTTTTTTTAAATTTACAAATGATTTAAAAAATGTGTTGCCTATGATGATTTCTCTAGAAGCAATGAAGAAACATGTGAGATAAAGCATAGATTAGAGATACTCGATACCACTGGAATGATTGATCTATGGTTATAGTTCAGTGATAAAAAGTTCTAGAAGATGTGGGAGCTTTACTTGGTGTCATTGAATTTAGGGTGTAAATGGGATGAGTGATAATGTATTTAGTGTTATCAGTGTAATTAATATGATTAGTGTTATAAGTGTTATTACTGTTATCGATGTTATTGACACTATTTGTGTTATTATTGAAAGAGTCTTATCAAAATAGCCTAATCTTACTGTTTTAAGGTTTGTGGGTCATTGTGATAGTGAGCGATAGATGATGCAATTTGCAGGCGCGACCAGAAGGAATCTATGAAGATGATCTCCCTTGAAATTATCAACCAACGCTGAAAAATATTTCATCCATATATGGGGATGAAACCGTTCCTGGTTTTTATCTCTCCTCAAAATGCTTCTTAGTTGATATCTGTAGTGATACATTTCTGGGGTCGCTCCTATCGTTGTGTACAAAATCCATTTATCACCGACTATACGCTCTGTGATGTTGGTTTCAAACTACGGCTCTAGTACAAACCTGGTACAACGTGGTTACAAACCACATAGAATTGAATAATGTTCTATGTTCCGTAGAGCAAACCCAACCTATCCCCTTACCACTTTAGCCACCCTTTTGAGCATCCCCAATTTGGTTCGCCAGTTATTTTCGCCCTCAGCTCTGAACACTCCTTTCTAAATTTAAAAGCTCAACTTTAAGATAATCGTGAAAACAATAAATCTTGAAAGAAGCTCCCTCCTAGTTGCACTTAAGCAGGTGTAGTCGTTTCAGCGGAGGAACGGCAGTCCAGCATCTTGATTGTATTGAGAGTTTAGGGTTTAGAGTTCAGAGTTTACAATTGTGAATAAGGAGAAGTTGAGAATTGAGAGTTTAGAGTGATAAGAGTTTGTAGTTGGAGCATGGCAGATTGATCTGTTGAAAATCTACATCTATTTCGGCTTCATATGCAGCCTACTCATTGCTTCAGTTACTTGCATGCGGATTTAAATAATGAATGAGCGGCTCTGGTTGTTTATCCAAACTCGGCTTCATAAATTAAGTTCATTGATTGTATAATATGATAGTAAATAGCAACGGGTTTGGCAATTGGACGCCTAATAAATTTAATAGATGTTTTATATTATACAGTAAATTATTAACGTATATGTATTAATTTGTACGGCCAGTTGTTTGTATAATGCTTCCCTTCCCCTCTCACCATACCATGCCCAGAGCTCTTGTTTTTGTTCACTGCTTCCAGCTCCCAACATACTACCTATTTGAATAAAATTTCCATACGCATTCGAATATTCTTCAATCTGCTATTCTCTAGAGATGATTCAGAGGTCTTTAAAACACAACTTGGCTTTTAAAGCTCATGAATAAGGCCGAATTTTGAAACAAATAACAGGTAACACCAGCAAACAAGTTAGGGCTTATTTTAAATCGATTTGTGGAGCATTTCAACACGTTGCCTATGGATTTCCACAATCTTTGGAGATGCCGATGCCCACGTTTCCTACGAAAGCGATACAATAGTCATTTTCTATCTAGGCAAAATGAATCTCCGGTTGAAGACTCAAATCAGTTGTTAATTGTATAAAAATATATTGTTACAGTTGAGGTGTGTGGGTAGAGGCTTGAACAGTTATCATGTAAGGAGCACTATTTAAAAAGGTGGTTTCTAGGGGTGCGTTCCTAGAAAAGCTTTGGGGAGATCAAAATTTGGTAGTTTTAAATGCTGAATAAAGAGTCTCAGTCTATAAATGCTCTGCTCCGATGATTTTTATAAAATGGTCAACTACATAAAAATTTTCAATGGAAATTATTATATCAAGTATCGATTCTCACCATTTTCTGGAATTTCTGGACAACTGCTGTAATAGTTGATGCTTTACTGTATTACCATTCTACTATTGCCATAATTAATTTGCATTGAAAGTGGACCTCATTGACAAAGTATTCATTAATAGTTTCTTGGATTCAATAACCCTCACCGTGACCTTGTTTTTTCCACCCAAACGAAGGTTGACAAGCATCGCCGTCTGATCAATAAATTGGTCAATTTGCCTAACAAAAACCTCCAAGAATTTCTAGTACAGTATAGAAGTAATTGAATGATAACTGTGATAGAAAAAATATTAACATGGTACATTTTGTATATGAGCTAAGCGCATTAAGGGCTACGGAGTCTGTAAATGTTCAATGCTTGTCATGAAGAATGACTCTGTCTCTGAAATGGAAAAATATCCACCAAAGTAGAGCTCCGATTATCGGCGGGAATGGGTGGGATAGCAAAATCGCGGATAACTGAGGTGAAAAAAATGAGGTGAAAGCACGAAAAAATATTCCAGAGTGAAACCTATTTTTTATTGTACAAATACTTGATAGGTAAAACTTTTAAAATATGGATAGTACAGTAGAAACCTTTTCTGTACATCTAAATCACTAAAATAAAGAGCAGTAAACTTAAAAAAAATGTGCTGTAACTTACTGTTAACAAAAGAGGTCAGACACGCCGTTCTAAAAAAATCAGTCACTCGTTTTTGCTTTTTGCTTTGGAAAATTAAACATTGATTGAATTTTTTTCGTTGCACTCGCGGATAATCCACACCGCTGGTCATCCGCTCGCGGATAATCGGGGCTGTACTGTATTCAGACTGGACACAATTAAAGAAAAACTTATTTGAAAGTAATAACAATGATTGTTTGGTTACAGGATGTAGAGAGAGATCTGACTTGCTTGGGTGTGAGGAACTGGAAGAGGCGGGCGAGCCAGAGAGACGACTGGAGGCGAATTGTTGAGGAGGCCAAGGTCCACACAGGGCTGTAGCGCTTCGTAAGTAATAACAATGATTGTCAGGTCAACTAGAAAGCCATCTTTTCAATCAACGAATTGGGTAGAATACTCATAGAGTGAGTTTTTTGTCTTGGAATTATCAATCCGTAAGATTTGACATTAAAAAGCTATTATTACAACTATATATTTGATAATGCTAGATGTTGAAGAATTGGTAAAGTGGGAGTGTTATATCTTCTAGGTATTCAATGATGTATAGTTTTAAGTTCTATAATAATGTGAAAATCATCCCTAAAAATCATACATAAAAATGTAACCTTACACAAAAGTGTGAACAGACTTTCAATGTTATTCAGGATAATATAATCGGGATGGTAGTCAATTTTCACCGGAAAACTAATGGCTGGAGAATCACAGAAGATTTTTCTCACTTTTGTCAATATTATTCACGTGGGATGATTTGGATATCCATATGAGAGTAGTCACAATAAAGTTAGCACTCAAATACTGAGAATTTATCGACCACGATCGACGTAGAATTTTTTATTCAAATTCTACGCTTTACACATACTTTTAAGGATACTCGGGTCATCATAATATAATGTACGATTGCTCAGGGGTCATCAATATGTAGCAAGTGGAAAGTGGAATATGGAATGATGATTTTATGTGTAGATGATATGAAATGCAAAACGTGTGGATCATGTACATCGAAAAATACACTATCCCCAACGATTTTGACATGCAAAGACAAAAGACTTTCGTACGATGAACTATCGTTTGGAAACTGTATTTGAAACAGTAAAATAGGTGAAGTGTATCGCACTTGCGAGTGGAAAAGGAAACTTGTTGGAGATGAGTTATTGGTTTTGAAACAGTATCAGTCAGAGATCCATGATGGAACAGTTCATAGGACATTGGGAGGCGGTAAGGAAATGGGCACGGTCCTAAGTAATACACTTCCAACATAGACCTTCTCAGATTAGCATTTGATAAATGGATGTTGGATGAATGAATGAATGGATGAGTAAACGTATGTTCTGCGTGTGTGTGCGTGCGTGTGAAGGCGTGTTTATGTGAGAGTGTTGAGGGCTAGCTCCAGCCGGCTTTGCAGATGGCATTAGAACAAACATTGAATGGGTTTGAGCAGCATCCTCTTCTTTGAGCTCTTGTCTCTCCCCTCCCTTCTACACCCACATCCTCTCTATACTTCTACTTGTCTGTGCGCACACTTGTTTGTTAGATATAAGTAGTAGGCTCCAATGTGCAGGTGAACGACAGGAAATCTCATCTTTTCCAGATGCTTTTTCCTCATCAATTTCGTCCATCCCTCTTAGTGAGCATTCTCAGCTCGACAAACCAGTTCATCCAATTACTAGTTCCTTTAAATACCAGTAGTCAAGAAGATAGACTTATCTATTATTAATTTAGGATCCATCCGATCTGAAAAATCATGTGCAATAGAATTGCCTTTCACCCACTGTTTAAGAAAGGAGACAAGACGAACCCGGATAATTACAGAGGAATTACATTGCTCGATTGTACATATAAAATTCAGTCTCGCATAATTCTCAACAAAAGTAAGGATACACTGGAACCGCTTCTGGGAGAGTATCAGGGAGGATTTCGTCCATATAGGAGTTGTTCTGACCAAATATTGAGCTTGAAATTGATTATGGAGGATTATAAAATTAGGAGCAAGCAACTCTTCATCACATTTGTTGATTTTACAAAAGCTTATGACTGCATCCACAGACTAACACTACTCAAAATTCTCAGACACTATGGATTACACATGAAATTGGTTAGGATGATTCAACTGACACTGGACAATACACAATCACGAGTTAAATTTAGGGGGGAACTGTCTGATTCGTTTACTATTAAAACGGGATTAAGACAAGGGGATGGACTTTCTCCACTGTTATTTAATGTTGCTCTAGACTATGTGATGAAGGTGTGGCAGAGAGAGAACCTACCCAGGGTCAAAGTGGGAAGAAACATCCAAGTAAACTGTTTGGGATTTGCGGATGATTTGGCTTTACTGGCCTTGGACATGGAAGAGGTGCGAACACAAATTACAAGTCTGGAAAGGGTTGCAGGAAAAATAGGTCTTAAAATATCCTATGAAAAGACAGAAATCATGGCCATGAATCCACTTTGCATCAATAAGGTCAAAATAAGCAACAAAGATATAAAGTTGGTTCAACAGTTCAAGTATCTGGGTGAAGTAATCAGCTGTAATCTAAAAGAAAAAGCAACGTGGCAGAACAGGATTTCTAAGATGAGGAGAGCACAAGGACTGACATGGCAAACTTACAAAAAAAAGTGTCTCTCAATACGAGCAAAGATTCGCCATTACAATACAGTCACACTACCAGAAACGCTATACGCCTGTGAAACTCTGTTTCAAATAAAGAATGAAACTAAAACATACCCACTGGTGAAAGTTGAACGACGAATTATTAGGACGTGCTTGAATAAAAGTTATATGAAGAATGGATCTTGGCGAATTGCTACCAATGAATCAGTGTACAGTGAAGTAGAGCCGGTGATCAGTGTAATGAAAAAAAGAAGAATTGCATACTTCTTCCACATTATGAGAATGCCTGAGAGTCGCCTGCTCAATCAACTAGTTCGCAGAAACCTGGAGAAAAGAAGAGGAGGCAAATATGTGGGAGAAATAAGGAAGGATTTGCAAGAGATTGGTCTGGCAACTGAGGATGCGGAAAGGAAGGATAAAATTAATAATAGATTGAAATCAGATTTTAGATTTTCCATTGCAAGTTCCCACAGAGCGCCAGCGGTGTATTCAGTAGAGGAGCGACTAAGAAGATCGGAGAGAATGAAGCTCTACTGGAGGAATATAAGAGAGAATGCAAACAGGAGAACACGAGTATGATTGACTAGAAGTGGTCCTATGTACCGTCGTGAAGCTGGCCCCACCCAAAACGGCAGAAACTATAAGTTGTATATCATGAGATACTTCAGAGTTTCTGCTATTTAATGCCGCAAAAATAAATTTTCTGCTGTTTTCAGGAAAAAAGTTATTCAACTTTAAAAAAGTTAATTACTGGGTGGGGCCAGAATCACGCTGCCCCACCCACTTCGCAAAACTTAATAAAGCACATATCAATAGTTTCTGCTGAGTTTCTGCTATTTAATGCCGTAAAAATAAATTTTCTGCTGCTTTCAGAAAAAAAGTTATAGCCAATTTAATTTTTGGGTTAATGAAACTTAATTCGCTGTAACTCGGTTAATATACACATTACAATAACGGGCTAAGTGTCAATCTTTACTATTAAGCCATGGCTACCGTTTGAAACCAACTGAATTTTTTAGATGTTCACTTTCATTCGTCATAGAACAGCTGATTCTCGCATCTTATAGGCCTACAACTGCTGGTTGACGTCACATGCTGCCAGCCATCGATAACTCAACACAGAGCGTGATAATTATTTCCAGTCTGTTGTGGAGGTCCTTCTCATTAATTCTCTCTCTCACTCACTCGCTCGCTCACCCACATCCTTTTCATTCTTCATCTTTCCATAATGTCTCCGTCTTCATCACTACGTCCAATCATTTCTCACTTCCCCATTTTGTTAATCAGCTTCGGCACTATTTACAGACCTTCCCGCTGTTACACAGCCTTTAATATCCATATCTTTATAATTTGCAAATTTTCTAAAGAGCAGATAACTGCAGATTGATTTTTCTATTATAAGCGATTTTTGATAACGCTTTGTTATGTTTCAAAATAATAATTGGGTTTGAAACATTTTTGGAGACTAAGATTGTGTCATTCCTTATGTGTCCGAAAATGTTATCTTAGTGTCCAAAAACGTTCTCTTTAATATCCCAATTTAAAATTCACTTGAATTGCTGAACTGAAACAAAAAAAAAAAAATTGCAGTTGTTTTCACACCTCTAATAGAAATATGTTAGTTCTATTACCTGTATTCCATTCTTCCACAGAAATAGCTATCAACTGTTCCTATAAACAAAAATCTTTGTCGCTATAGCCTATTGCCTAAATTATGATTGCTCACCTTTTTCAAGAACAAAGAACCGTTATGTATAGGCTATAGAATCTCTTCTCATGAGTACTGGATAAAGACTCATTAAACGATTTGAGCTACTAGCTCAAATTTGACGATTTTTTGCGGGCCATTCGTAGTTATTTCTGTCAGTTAATATTTTCAATTTTCAGCCAATTCTCAAAATCAATTGAACTTTCGATATTCTTTTACTTTTTAAACAGAATTTATCAAAAATCTGAAATTACATTTTTTCGAAATAGATAAAAATCATACCTAAGTACTTCTTATTAACTCACAAAAGGGAGGATGTGGTGCAAGAAAGGAAGTTGTTTCATATCACAAATTGAAATATGCTTGGTAAGGGAATTTGATCATAGTGTATTAGTTTGAAAAGAAAATTATGAACTATAATTTTAAAATAACAATTGAGAAAAGATTTTCAAGTAATTGTGGTATTGGAGCTAACCCCCGGCAACCAGTTGTTAACCAGTTATCTCAAAAATTCGGTTACTCAGTTGGGGGTTGATGTACAAATTTTTTTATAGCTGGTACTAAATAGTACGAAATAGGTTCTAAATATTGGCATAAATTGTTTGAACAAATTCAGACATGGCCGGGTCAGCGACATGCATGTCCATTAACCCACACAAATAGTAAATGGAAATCATTGTGATTTTAGCCGATGAATATCGGGAGACAATGCTTGCTAATTTCATGTATATAGCCTTGCTCCAGCACCAGCCGGTGACTAGAGAAAATAGAATATTCTATTCCAGCGGTTCCCAACCGGTGGGTTGCAGAAGAGTTACAGGTGGGTTGTAACTATCCTAAAACTATCAGAAACCATGGAATAAACACTATAAGAGAAGATAAGAAAAATCAAATTGTGTTTTGATTGTTTTCTTGGTTCTTGACTTTGGCATCTGGGGCAGACTACAGAAGAACTGCATCTCTCCCAAGCATAGGCGTAATAAGTGGGGAGGGGGGGGAGGGGGGGAGGAGTATTGGGGACGTAACCCAACATTGCTTAGAAAAATTGTAAGAAACAATTTGAAAAACTAAAAATTTGAAAGATCATTCATTCAATTTGAAGCTAGGGTGAAGGAACCGGCAGCTGACACCTTAGTGAGCCAATTCATGAATATTATCTATTTACTTTTGGGCTATTGTACGGATTAATAAAAAAATGTTTACAATCTATTTATTCAAGTCTTTTAAATGGCTGATTGAAATTGGGGACAATTTAGATACTAATTTCAACAAGAAATTTTGATTTTAAAATCACTTGATATCTATACCAATAGCTGACACCTCTATTTTTGGTCACCTCCAGTAGCTGACATACCTTGACACCAGTAGCTGACATACCTTGAATGAGCTAATTTAATTTTATATATCAAATAGTAATCATACATATAAAACATACTAGAGATTGATATTAACAATAATTAAAATAATGATAATGTCTAATATAGCCTATTTGATGATTAATAATATATTAATAATTAATAAGCATAGTAGAGAAATTTGAAAATCAATAATAATAGCTTAAGAGTCCTCATTGTAATCAACTAGTTCGCTCATTTTCTTCTATAACGAACAGTTAAATTTTAAATCACACAAACTTTTTGACCACATTATACAGAAACCACAGCTCTTCTAACCAACAAACCAACATCGATATTTATGATGCCTTGAAGATGGTTTTCAACAACTCGAAAACGTTTGGCCTACAAAGTAAGTGAAATACTACTTATTCTTAATAAAAATTTGACTGCAAGTCGTTGAATTCACTTGAAAAGTTAATACTAACAACGCAGTTCGTCATGGAACAAGAAATCCAGGAATTCAATTGAAATCAATGAGTAGGCCTCAATCCATGGCCAAGGAAGAACTAGAACAATGTGGAATGGTCATCATATATACATAGTGTTCACATTCACTACAATATCACCTATTATATTATTAATTTATGTTTAAATGGAATCATTTGAGAAAGCAAAGCAATGTGTAATAGATGTGGAAATTAATTATATCCAACAGCCTTGCTATACTGAGCGACTGTAGTTGTGGTCGCGCGCCACAATTGAGGCTCAATTAAGTCAGCCAAGCGCTTTTGTCAGCGTTTGGTTCCTTTACCCTGTATGAATATTGTATAATATGTATTATATTTATATTCTGAGAAATTTTTTGAAGGGAGTAATATGTAAGAGTAATTGACCGTGGGAGGGGTTAGTAAACCCCCCACCCACTGAGTCAACTCTATTTACTCCACTCTATTTTGTCCACTGCTCCCAGATGACTCACACAGATTCGTGTGAACCTGTTAATTTTATCAATTACAATCTAAAAACTCAAGGGTCTTTGGTGCGTTGTGCGATGAAATGGGAAGTGAGCCAGTGGCGCACCCAAGGAAGGGGGATTAGAGGGCTTAAGCCCCCCCCCCCCCCAGAACCCGAGCTCTGAAAAATTGTTAATAATTTTTAAGATAATTTATTATGGAGAATATGTGCTGTAGGCTGATTAGTGTTGGTACATGTCATGTATTCAGCTTTTAAAGTAGAATAATGTTCATAACTAGTGGCTTCACATGGGGGGCTTTGGGGCTCAAGCCTTTCCCTCAGGTCCTGAAATCCTTATCAAAACGTTGATAATTTTCAAGCGAATTGGCTGTGTGTAATATGAACTCTAGGCTGTACATTTCAAACTTGTTTAAATAGGATAGTGTTTATAACAATTAACAATATCGGTATACTATTAAAAGGAATATTAATGAGTGACTACCATAGGTGGAAATAGAGTTTGTAGCCTGGCAGAATTAAGATTTGACCAGGCGGCTGGGTAAAGATAATTCGTCTCACTCTTATTAATCTGGCAATCATTTAACCAATAATTACAGGACCTCTAGCCTCTAGAACCTCCTAAACCTGTAATACATTTAACGTTACAGTAGATTAATAATATAATATTTTTCGGAAGGTGAAGCTCAGATAGTTCTGAGACCTGTGCGTGGGTAATGTAATGTGTTGAATGTTAATGTTTGATAAGTTGGACCCACAGTTTTAGGTGAGTTCCGAATCATCGGCAAGTGATTTTATAGCTGAGAACCCTCTTTTTTGGTGGCCGATCTATTCGGTCACCCTTACCCTAGGAATTTGCAGCTTATCTTATCTGACTGAACAGGTACCTGTTACGGTTCGCGGCTAACAATTTCCTAAAAAAGGTTACAGGTTTTTGCGAAAAAAATTCAATATAATTGCAAAAGTTTATTCCTTTTTAAACGCTTCAATACAGAAAGAAATACAGCAAAAGAGTGAAGTTATCATTTTCAATAAGAGATCAATAAATTAGCAATCATTCAGAAAACTTTAGGCTTCTAAAGCCCTCATTTAGGTGGTGAATTGAATGCATTCGTTGCGAAATGGACTGTAAAATTATTTAAAACATTAAGTACTGCGATTTGTTTTTGAGGATGAAGCCCACGTAGGTCTGAGACCTGTGCGTGGGTAAAGAGTTGGATGATGGTAATTGATGAGTTGGACCTACAGTTTTAGGTGGGTTCCAAACCACCGGGAAGTGATTTTACAGCAGAGAACAGTGTCTTTTTTGCTGGCCAATCTAATCGGTCACCGTTACAAACAGGACCTACGAGAACGCAGCTTATCTCTCTGATTGAACAGATACCTGCTACGGCTCGCGGCTATCACTTCCCTAATTATAAAGTTATATGAAATATGCAAAAAAAGGCCAAAAGAAGGCGTTTTTAAGATTGAAGGTTATGAGCTTGGTTATTGATTTCGAATAAAGCACCCAGAGTTTAATAAACCAGAACTTAAATTGGATCAAAAACAGAAGAATAGCAAGTGGAAAGCATCTGTGCAAAATCAGTATGCTTTGATTAAAAAAAACTCGACTTTATAAAATTTGGGACCGTTCTTGACTATTGAGTACATTCATATTTAATTTTTGACAAATGCCTTAATGATGAGGTTTGGTTAATAAAGTTAGCTTACTTAGCGTATATTCTTAGTTCTCTAAATACTCTTAATTTGACCTTAAGAAAAAGATATTCACAAATTATTTGTGCAAGACAAAATTGATGCTATACTATCAAAGAGATACAATGGTGGTCCGATAACATTTAGAAAAATGTATTATTTGATGACTTACGACTTCTGAACGATTTTTTGGATGATAAAATTATTACAGAACTATCAAAGTAAATAAAGAAACTTCCAAAATGATTATGATCATCTTAAAGCCTTGGCTTCTGAACTAAAACACTACCTTTCTTTCATAGAAGAATGAAAACAATGGATTGAAAATCCGTTTGATGAGGACAACAAACTTAAATAATCTCAGCCTTACGACCTCCCAGTTACTCTTTTAAATCTTAAAATATTACAGTAACTGAACATTTCTTACACATTTTCTCTTAACAATATGAGTTATTTAACTATTCACAATCATAGTATGTAGATACATCAATTTAAAATATTTTAACAAAATTAAATTCTTTCTAAAAATAATACTGTATTCATCAAATTTTTTATTGCAAAATAAGAAGTCTGTTCTATGAAGTTTTATATTCAAATACTGAGTTTGAAATGTGTGGCTATTTTAGGTTTCCCTTTATTTTTTGGGTGAGTTTTTTGAAAAACCAGTAATTAATTATTTTGCAGGAAAATGAGCTCATTGAACTGCCGCGATTCTATCATTTAATCAGGCTATAAGGAGAAAGATTGAACATCATTTTGGATGGTGATGAGGATAGAATATCAAACAATATCCGTAATTGCGATGAGATTTCTGATGGTATTCACCACCCAGGGGCGTATTCAAGGGAGGAGTCCCCGGGTCCGGACCCCCCCCCCCCATTTTAGATGACTAAGCACTAGATAGAATGCTTTTTTGCTGTAGGAAATGTTCTTGAGAATAATTCTATACCAGTGATAATAATTCTAGTGAACAAAATTTAATCTAGACGGAATTAATATTACAATATTGGAGTGTTGAGAACTAAGCATCGCGGCTGTTATTGTATCCATTATTGTAGCATGTTTAGACTATCTTTATACGTTAGAGGAGAGAACTTTAATGTATGGTACATTATCGAGAAAGAGTGGGTTAGAATTTCATAACAAAACTGGGAGAAGTCATTAGTCTAGAAAAAACGTATTATAGTAGCATAGCTCGCAAATGTTGACATTGTGAATTCTTTTTCCATGATAAAATAACAAAATGATTTTATAGACTTCCGTTTGAGCTTTTCAACTGTCCAGAAGTGGACAGCTCAGTTCAGGGGCGGATCCAGGATTTTTGTGAGGGGGGGGGGCGCACCCTAGGATTTTTGTAAGGGGGGGTGGTATGGAATACTCTGCACAAAAAGGAGGTCCAAAGTACTCGCCATATTTTTTTTTTAAATTTTAATGCTAGAAATATCTTTGTAAGGGGGTTATGGAAAACCCCCCACGGGAGGGTGTCCAGGGGATATCCTCAGCAAAAAATTTATTCAAGGGGATAGAGCTAGTAAGAAGGGATATAATATATATATATATATATTTTTTTTTTTTTTATTTCCTCAGTGGTTTTCATTCGTACATGAACTGTTTGTACCGTACCTACTATTGATGTCAATGACAATACGAACTTGCATTTTACACCAGAATTTAACTTCTGTAGGTAGTATTAGATGCGTTTAAGGACCTGAGTCCTATTCTCAGCGAATAGAGAATGCTGTACAGAGTACACTACATAGAGTATACAGAGCAAAAGCAATTAGGCCTATGTATTCTCTGTTTGCTGAAGAAAGTACTCGGGTCTTGAGACGCATGCGCTAGTACTCACAAAAATGTAAATACGTTTAATGCAAGTTTATAATCGTAATTAACATTGCTATCTTCTAGGTATATTATTTATGTATTTGAAATTAATAGTAGTCAAGCATGAAGTTTAAGTATGTTTTAAAATAATAAGCACAAAACACCAGGAGGCCACGTTAAAATAAATTTCATCTAGCTCTTGTATCATTGTCAATGGGTGATCCGGACCTTTATTACTTCAGTAAGAAAATAAGTGCCGGCTTACTTGAAACTATTCCCATTCCCTAGGTTTGATCATTCATCTTTCCTGAGTTGGGATTCCGTACAAATATGGCTCCGTGCTTAAAAATTTTATTTGAAATGGGTTTTGGGATACCCGCTGTAACTTTTTGAGAATGGAACAATTTCCCTGAAACCACATTTAAGCGATTCTAGATATTAATCTAGAATTAATCTATTTTGAAAATTCAACCCACGTTATGTGTCAAAGTAAATTTCATCAAGCTCTTGCATTATTGTCAAGTGTGATCCGGGCCCTCATTTTTTCAGTAGAACAATTAAATGCAGGTATTTATGCTCTTTGAAAATTTCTGCTCTTTTTGATCTTTTGCCTTTTCTGATTCTGGTACAGTACTTTCCTGATACTTGAAAATTTCGTCTAAAAGGAGAGTTTGGGTTGCTCTTCATTATTAATTTTTTAAGGAACATTTTATTGAATCGGTTTTTTTATTAAAAAATAATCAATCTAATACCACATTTTTACCGATTTTAGACATCTTCTTTCTTCAAATGTTGTCTCTAAAGGCTTCTTAAAATTTGAAAATTTATTTTGTCTCTGGAGGATCTATCCACCTGATTCCCTTATAGCTACGCCACTGTGATGTTACATGAACAATGAATACATAGAAATTAATCGATTTTTAAAACGTGTGTAACATTACAAATAAAAATCATTGGTACTCATTATGCACTTACAGTTAGTTATACATATAGGCACTACATCATACAACCTACAACTATGCATAGTGAATCATTCAAATTAAAGTGATGTTAATATACAAAACTTAAATTTTCTTCTAATAAATCATAAAAAATTGCGGATAAATTATGCGCTCCCCCCCCCCCCCAAGCATTTTATTCCTCTTGTCCGGGGCATATTTTTAAATCCAGCCCTGGTGAGGGGATATCAAATGGAAAAACATGTCTACATTTTTTAAATAAATAGGACTAATGACAATGTTATTTTACAGTAGTCTTATTAATTCTAGATATCTACCATAACATCACTATCACCAATACAAATTAGATTATTATAAAAGGATGTTAAAGGAAAATAACAGTTTAGAATCAGTTGGATTACTTAGTAGATGTATAAAATATGTAAAGATGTATCATTTTTCACTAGTATTAACCATAAAATATATTTTCACACCACCTCAAGGGGGGGGGGGGGGCGCGCGCCCCCCGCGCCCCCCTGCTGGATCCGCCCTTGGCTCAGTTTCTGCGTGGATCACGGTCGGTGTTGAAGTAAAATTAATAATTTCGTTTTCGGTCCTGGTACAATGCCATACAATCTTGCATTTATACAAGTTTTAATAGAGATTAAAACAATTGCTGCCATTTAATATTAGTTTTCAATTTTTCAATTATTGGATTTTTAATTTTTCGTTTTAAGTTTGTTTTGGCTGAAAAAAGAAAATATCCATTACTTTTACGCAAAAACAGCTAAAACATTAATAATTAAAGAAACATTGACTTCATCCTCAAACAGTAGTTGTGATAGTTTAGAAATCAATCAGGTGTGGGATTTCTTCATTTGTTGAAACAAATTAATTGAATCCAATCTCAGGGACTTGACTCATAATTTCTTTGAGAAATTCATGAGTCTTGCTGGTGAGAATTGGTAAGTACACATAAATTTAAAGAATTAACACCATTTTCTGCAAATAATAAATTGAAAACGATATTGATTTTCCCAATATTGGATGGTGCACACACAATTCAAAAGTACACTGTGTCTCATTTGTTGCTTTCTGTTCTTCTCATTTAAATACTTATCAAAGTTGATCAGTGGTAGTTT
Source organism: Conomelus anceps (assembly GCA_948455865.1). Taxonomy (NCBI): domain Eukaryota; kingdom Metazoa; phylum Arthropoda; class Insecta; order Hemiptera; family Delphacidae; genus Conomelus; species Conomelus anceps. Next base: position 62,943,242 of record OX418218.1, read on the forward strand.
TGATATGTGCTGTTTCAAGTTCATTTTTCAATACAGAGACAATATGATTATTTTTCCAGACAACATTATTATTATCAATCCATGAATTGTATTTCGAATCAAAGCCCAACCATTTTACATACAATTTGTTAACTTTCTTCTCTAGTACACTCTCAATAACATACACATCAGGGTACTTGGTTTCTTCTTTCCATACTCATAGAATGCACCCTTTTAATGAAATGAAATAAATTTTATTCATCCACAACAATTTACAATAAACAGAAAAACAGTCTCTTATTACAATGAAAAAGATCTATATACCATATAGATAACACATAAAACTCTGCTATATAAAAAAAAACAAGCTACATAATACATTAAAAAAAACACACTAAAAATCGTAATAAGGACAAGATTCTTTTCCTTAGATGAATAAAAGAAAAACATCCCGAGGCCTAGCCTGTGTGGGATGGTATGCAAATTCTTACTTAAAGTAGAGAACTAGATATAGATGGTGCGACCGACCGGTCATTTATTAATACATAATTATAGGGTTGCTAGACATACAAGGAATCAAATTAGACTTCAAACATTTAAGAAGGTATACAATAATGTTATTAATGCATAATAATAGGATTACTAGACAACGTCCAAATCGAATTGGACTTCAAACAATTAATAAGGTAGATGAATGAATATAGGGTATATGCAATAAGGTATTGAATGAATTAATAATATACAATGAATAAGGTTCACATAATACATTGAACCTCTACGTGAAAAAGCCATAATGAAGTAGAAGTTTTTCAACTTTGGTGAAGCTTCTCTATCAGTTTCTTTTTTTAAATTGAATTAGGGATGCAAAAAAGTATTTACATCGTCTAGCTCGATAAGGTACTCCTTCACTGTTTTGAGGAAAATATATTTCTTAGAAATAGATCTAATATAAACCGGTAATAAATTATAAAATTTTGGAGCCAAAAAAGTATAACATTTTTTAAACAACGTTAAATTTGGTCTTGGAATATTCACATCCAATCTATTTCTTAAAACATAATGTAGTCCAGGTCTTTCACACCTACGTTCTGTACTGGCTCTGTCGAAAAAAATCTTCAATACCTTATAAATATATAAATTTTGGAATGGCAGTATTCTCATTACTCTAAACAATGGACGAGTGTGTTCTAAATATCCTGCATTACAAGAAATACGGATAAAGGACTTTTGTATTATAACTATTGGTTTTACTGTTGTATAATATGCTCCTCCCCAAATGGATAATCCATATTGGAGTTTGGAGTCGACAAAAGCAAAATACAACACCCTCATTACATCAGGGGGGCATATAGATTTGAGCATATAAAATATTCTTGTTCATTTCATCATCTTTTTTTTAATATACGTAACATGTGGCTTCCAAGTAAGATTACTGTCCAACATTAGTCCTAAATATTTTGTTTCTTCAACTTGCTCAATCGTAGTGCAATCACAGTTAGTGGTTATACATGAGATTTCGTGATATTTCAAATGTATCGTTGTCTTCACCTATTCCCTTCACCTTTCATCTCACATGAGATGGGTGCCGAAAAATATGTTTTTTTTTTTTTAAACATGGAGTTTCGAAATTTTAAAATGGGTTTAGCAACTTTTTAATATTAAAAAAAAACATTCGTATATGTATTGTGTAATAAGTAGTACAGTATAATACTTAATTAATAAATTGAAATAGTTTAAAATTGGTGAACTACGGCTGCTGTGATACAAAGTGAATAAAAGTTTTAGGATTTGATTGCCGGGGCGGGGGGGGGGGGGGAGGGGGGTTAGTCAAGGAGTGTTGTATGTAGGTAAAGTGGACCCCCCTTGAAAAATTTCTGGATAAGCTTATGTCACCACCATAATTATGAAAACGCCCTTTTTTAATTTTCGCTTTCATAAAAAACAAATACGGAAATCAACTCAAGGTTGAAAGTGATTCAAGATTAAAAAGATTGAAAATACCTTCATTCAACCCTGACATTGACGTTTTAGTGCAAACGAAAAAGTCTTGAATACATTAATCCTCATTACTTAATAAACAGCAATTTGACTTATTAAAAGGTTGTGATAACAATTTTCTTAACTGTAATCATATCAAAGCCGTATTAATATATTTTGATTAAAAAATTAAAATGGTTTCTGAGTAAGCCTACTTTTATAACATTCTAGTTCTTTTTCTCACCTATATAGGAGCATTTTTTAGTGAGTAAGAAATCACTTGGTGCATATATTGCAAGCATTGGGGAAAGTGGGAGAATACCATGCAGTGGGGTAATACCGTACACCCTATTTTTGAATCTTCTGGTAGTAGTTAGTAGCACGTGATGACATTCCACAATAATTGCTTTAATGGGAGTGGGCCGCTTCGATACGCAACACACATCACCACATACAGCAGCCGGCTGTGACGTCATATTACAAATAATCTAGAAAAATTGATTACTCCGTTGGGGTTGATGTATTAAATTAATAATTCAACTTGACACACAACTCAATATAATTGAAACTTATTATAGATACTACTAAGCACATACATACCAAAGAGTAAGTTGAGTTACCCCACCACTAGTAGTTCTGTGAAGAGTAGTCCTCACGCAATAAACCCTTCAAATATCTGAAAGATATTTTGCGAAATTTTACCCATTGTCCACTTCATATTAGGGGGAGAACAGGACAGGGGGAGCTGATTTTTTTGGAGCATTTTGTTAGCTTTAACTTTGGTGAGAACAGAGAAATTGATGAATCTTAATTATCGTTTCCAATGTATAAGCGAAAAACCGAAAAATTGTACCCTTTTTAAACCTGACTTGAGTTTTTGACTTTTGTAGTTATGGTTTCCAAGTTCTCTTCAAAATCGTTTAAAAACCTTATTTTAAAAAAACCTAAATCTTATTATTTTGTGTATTATGTAACTATGTGCATTACTAACCATGCTCAAATGTGTTTAGAATGCACAAATTCAAGTGTAACTTTAAAACATTTCCTGTGGGGGGGGGGGGGATCCCTGAACCCCACTTTTGCTGGGAGTTAAACCATACCCCCAGACCCACGGTAAGTTACAGCTCCGGTACTTCTCAATTCAGAAATTAAGCCTTGTTCTGGCATGTATGTACATTAGTAGTAAAATTGTCTTAAATGACCGGTCTATGCTGATGTGTCATTAACCGAGATACAGCCAATTAATTTTCGTTGACCCAAAATTTAATTGGCTATAACTTTTTTCTGAAAGCATCAGAAACTTTACTTTTCATTGCATTGAGTAGCAGAAATTCAACTGAAAATTTTGACATATATTGAATTGAAATTTTTGAAGTGGGTGGGGCTGGTTAAAAATAACATTGGTTTAAATGGCAAAATAGTTTTTGCTATATCTTTTTTGCTGGTGTAGCTACGGCTATGCTGTTAATGTCATTTGATAGCCACTGTTTAGCAGTAAAGATTGACATGTAGCCCGTTATTGTAACATGTATATTAACCGAGTTACAGCCAATTAATTTTCATCAACCCAAAACTTGAATGGGCTATAACTTTTTTTCTAAAAGCAGCAGAAAATTTATTTTTGCGGCATTAAATAGCAGAAACTCAGCAGAAACTATTGATATGTGCTTTATTAAGTTTTGCGAAGTGGGTGGGGCAGCGTGATTCTGGCCCCACCCAGTAATTAACTTTTTTAAAGTTGAATAACTTTTTTCCTGAAAACAGCAGAAAATTTATTTTTGCGGCATTAAATAGCAGAAACTCTGAAGTATCTCATGATATACAACTTATAGTTTCTGCCGTTTTGGGTGGGGCCAGCTTCACGACGGTGTCCTATGTGGCTAAAAAAAAAAAAAAAAAAAAAAAAAGAATTGCCTTTAGCTGGAGTTGAACATTAGAGACTCGATTAACCGAGGTAATGTGAACCTCGGATAACACGAACTCTGCCGTGGTACAATGGAAAAATAAATAAAAATATGTTGAAAAATTTGGAATGTATTGCATGTTTTGAATATGTTTTCATCCACATTATTTTAATTTATTAATGTTTGGAAAAGTACTGTAATTGTTAGTGTTCTGTTGATTACGTTGAAGAAACAAACTTTTTTTTAGATTACGTCTTGCAGACTCCAGTTGTGGTACCTTATCTTGTTACCTAGTTACTAGTTATCTTACACTCTTATACATTATTTCGCCTGGTTAAACTACACCTCTGTTGCGCGCTAGTACCTAGGTTAATCCGAAATTCGGTTAATCGGGGCTTGGATAACCGAGGCTCTACTGAATTTGAAGTCCAATGTAGAAACCAGTAACAAGTATATCCTCTGTCAAAAGGATAGTTTCATTTTATATGAATTATTTAGGAACCGTCCTAAACCTGCCAGACCTTTTAAATCATGTGTGAGAATGTTATAAATAGAGATGTTGCTTTAGATTCAAAGCGCAATGTGGAAAAATATATCTTGATTCAACGAAGGAACTGAACCTTACCGCTTACCCTTGCTTTCATTTGTGAGATTTCATTCATTATTATGTTTAATGAAAAGTAAAACTGCGTCCACACTATGCTTTGCAAGACTTTTGGCATGAGATAGGCTTGGGCTTATGTACGGCTTCATACATATAGGCTTCCATCTACAATATTCTGTAGGCATTTGTTTATGTGCGTGTGTGAGTGCAGGAAGTCGAGTGAAGCCAAGCGAGGCTTGCTATGCCTACACTATGCCTTGATACCTACATGCAACCATACAAAATTTTATTTATATATTTTATACTCTGACACTACTCAATGTACAAAATACTGTATGAAATGAATAGAGAAAAAATGAAATGAAATGCCTATTGGCTTCTATATAGGGAACCGCGACTCGGCCGATCGCAAGTGCACGGCTTTTGGCAAGTAGGCACCCTTACACACTTCGCAAGACTTCGAGAAAGGGCTGTACCAAGTGTGAACTCAGCTTTTAATGCAGCGCAGGTTGCGTTCCTATTTGCGCAGGGCGTTAATGATAGTGTAGACCAGTGGTTCCCAAACTTTTTTGCCTCATGGACCCCTTGCCATGATTTTTGGTTTTAGGTGGACCCCCTGCATAAATGTCATTAATTATTTTTAAACTATAAGTTGAAATGTGTATTTAAAGCTGATGAAGTAGGTCTACTACTGCTCACAGTAACCAATTCAAATTGTGGTGAAGAAAACATTAAAAAGTCCATAAACTTAGTAAATTTTTGTAATATAGTCTAATTTGAATTTAAACAATCAAATAGGATGGCATATTGTTTTTGGTTATAATGAAATAGTATTAATGGAACCTAAGAAGTATAATGGCTGTATTTTTAGCGGTATTTTATTATCAGCATTGTGTCCTTTGTAGTAATTGCAACATTCGCATCTATTAAAATCAGCAAGGCTGCTCAATGTGGGCAAACACGACACTCATTGTTAATGAAATGTGATAGAGAGAGAATTGAAGAGAGGAGGTGGAAAATAATAACAGTGAATATAATTAATTTTTTTTAGAATATTGCATCAAATTTGTGACAAAAGAGCGATACAGATACAGTAATCAGTAGCGTAGCGAAAATATTTTAATGGGGGGCTTATTGGAGATTTGAGGGCCCCCGGGGGTCTTAGGGTGAAGGGGGCCCGGGGATCCTCCCCCGGAAAAATTTTAATAAGTAGTTCCACTAACATCGTATCCCAAGAGATTCTACTCATGTCTAGAAAAGCATTAATCCATTTATTTTAGTCCACATTATGGGAAAATTTTTGAATTTTCGTTGCTGAGAGCTTGATTTGAGACTCAAAATCAGTAATTTTATACGAGTATTTATTAAAATGGAGTTTATAAATTGGGTAAAGTGAAAGCTTAAATTCGATTAATCACTGCTTTTATGAATCGTTTGCCTAAGAACTTGAACCCACTTTTCGTTTATTGTTACCATAGTTAATTGATTAGTTGTGAACAAATTTCAATGCATAAAAACTGAAAAAATACCACTTTTATAAAGCCAATTAAACAAGTTATAGTGGTTTCAAATTATTATTACAATCAGGGCCACCCAGAGACATCTTACTGGCCCGGGACAGAGTTGAGGCTGGAGGCTCCCTTACACCTTCACCCTAAACACCAATTTTCAATTAATGACTCGATTTCCCAACTAGCATTGCTTAAGTCTTTAAGCTATGCCTAGTTGCCTTCTGTAAAAAAATCTGTGTAACTAATTTGAATTTTTTCTTCAATTTAAAGATAAAATTCGAATGTGAGCCAACTGATAACCATTCGTCGAAAAAGCTGTGGAAGCTAGGGAAAAGGGTACTGAGTGGCACCAGAGAGAGCAATAAACTTCTCTTCTATTTTTGTGTAATCTTTTGAACTACCGGTACTCACTAATATTGGAATACCGTTATTTAAAATGTGTAAAATTATAAAAATTATTATGACTTTGAATGGAACTTGGTTCAACTTGCAAAGAGCGAATGAATTAATACCACATCCAATTCCAAACTTTAACTTATAGTCATTTTGTAATTACATAAATAGATGGTGACAGAGCCTCAAAACATTGGGTATTCTGAAAAAAATTGTTCTCAAGTTCTTGAAAGTGCAACTTTTAGCTTTTTTATGGCTATCAACCCTCATATTATTTGTTGATTGATTCATGGCGTGACAAATTTCACTATCACAATAAAAGTCTTTGGGGTATCAGATCTGAACAGTAACAGAAATCAGCATTTGAAGCCCGTCTGTAAAAATATTAAGAGGCCTTTTCTCCTTTCAAGCCTACTGTGTCAACTTCATTCAAGTGGTCTGGGGAAATTCAAACCCATGTTTGGGAGCTCCAAAAGTACTGGGACCCACCAGCATTGTGGGGTCTTTGAAGGCCCAAAGCCGAGGCAATTAGGGGACACTTATGTAGAAACGTTGAAATTTAAAAATATTCTAGATGCAGCCTATTTGAATCTCTACTTCGCATGACTATACTGGCAATAAAAACGGGCCCGTAGGGCCCGCGGCCTCTAGGATGTTAGGCTTCTAAGGGGCCTCTAGAGGTCCAAACTGGAAAAAAGAGGCCCTGGAGGCCCCTAGCTGTACAATTTTGGGCCCCTTATTTTAATTTTGTTCTATCACTTGCTTACATTTGTAAAATGATGTGGCCCATTGACGTTAAGGCCCAAGGAAACTTGCCTTGTTCGCCTCATCCTCTCTATAGCTTTAATTAGAGTATTAAAATTATAGTTTTCTCTAGCTGTAACATTATTTAAGCTACTCTTCACATACGAAAACATTTTTCACCTCTAGTAACCGATAATATCGTATTTTTATTGATGCCTCCCTACTCATTTTTGGGGCCTCTTTCACAGTCTAAAGGGGGGGTTCTAACCTGGTACCCCTCCTCCCCCCTGCTACGCAAATGACAGTAATGGAGTGTTCTAACAAGAATATTAAAAATTGATTCCAAAAAAGTTAATCAAAAGATAAGAACAAATTTACTAGAATTGAATAGACTACTAAGATTCCTAGAAGTTCTTGTAAACGTGGAAAATAAAAACTAAACACCAATACTATAGCTAGAATTTATTTTTGAAATAAATGTAATTTATTGTGCACAGATTTGTTTTCCATCAGAATAATTTTGAACGATTATTAATTGAATAACAAGAGCTTGCTAGAATGTTAAAGAAAGACGGTATGGTTTGTTAATTTTAAGACATTAGGTTCCTTTTCCTCAGAATAATAAACCTGAAATAACTTGAATAGTTTGGTACCTACCTAAGTTGTTGAGTGACCTACCAATAAACGTTCCTTTTTGAAATATGAATACAAGGCTCCTTTTGTTTATAACTTTAAAATATATGAGGCGACTTTTGCTTATAACAACATTGCTGAAAATAGCTTGAAATTTAGAGTACCTGACTTGTTCAGTGACCTACCAGTGAATGCTAATAGTTTTAAAATATAATAGAAAATAATTGAAGGATATGGGGCTTGACTTTTCTCATGATAATACAACTGAAAACGGAAATTTATATCTGGTAAACCTGAGCTGTTTAGTCACCTACCAGTGAAGGCTTATAATTTTCAAATATAAGAAAACTAAGTATGGATGATTCTCTGATTTAAAAATGTTTTCAAATAGATATAATGCTTGCTTGCATGTACGTATAACAGTAACAGTATTATACAAGTACATAAGTAGCCTACTGGTACTCTGTGATGTTTTCCATTACGAAAAACATGACGAACAATCTAACATAAAAAATGACACTGTATTCCTATTCAAATTATGATCTTTACTCACGTATACTTAAGATATTAGAGGGTTGCATTTCACTTCTAGGCTGATGAAGATTCTGTTTAGAAGTGAAATGCATACCTTCAGTACCTCCAGTATAAGTGAGTAAAAATCCTAATTTACTTAGAAATATACAGTGTCCGTTTTGATATTAGTTTGTACATAGCATATACCACGCCCCGATCCAAAGACATTCACTATGGTGGACCCCCATTAACATATCATGGACCCCCAATTTTATTTTTCACTGACATGGACCCCCTGGCAGGTCCCCGTGGACCCCAGGGGGTCCACATGGACCACTTTGGGAACCACTGGTGTAGACTGTATACAGTTGAGTCTACTAGAAGTGTATTTTGTTGGGAAATAAGATGGATTGCCTGTATAAATATTCAAGTAGGTCCAAGTCTTGCAAGGATGAATCAACCAAACCATCTTATTACCGGCTTAATTTTTATCAAACCGAGCAACTCTATAATCCGGAAGAATAATCCATTTAAAAAAAAAAATGCATCGATTTTTGGAAAAAATGCATCGATTTTTGAAAAAAATGTATCGATTTTTGAAAAAAAAATACGGTAAAAGAGATTGCAATAAAATTAGCTCGATTTATTTACAAATGAGAATAAAGAACTGACCGAGAAGAAGGTAAGTGATAAGAGATATTCAATTCTAAAATTTCATTTTAAAAATAATATCGTGGTAAAGTTTAACTCCTGAACTTCTCTTTCTAGAAGGTAAACGCATACCAAAAATTCATAATATTATTGTCACAAACTCTAATCCGTTTTACAAGCTGGAATAAGACTTTACTACGGGAGCTATAGAGAATGCTTTTTTATGAGAAATAATTCGTATATTTTTATGATCGAATATTCATCTCCTGATTCACTATTCAGCTTCACTGATGTGATATAGAAATGAGCATGCCTACCAATATTGAATCTGGATTAGTGCTAGACTTAAAAGAGAGTAGACTAAGAAAAAAGAAGATGGAGAAACGGATGTTTAGAACATCTAGCCAACTCCTTTGGTAACTATCATCTTTACAGCGCTACTGCATTCAACAGTCTGAAGGATTCTCACACTTCGTCTATTGCTTCTCATTTACAGTACTTACTATGAATCTCTTAAATTATGAAGTAGTTTTCTATCAATTATTGCGTAATTAATCAAAACTACAGCATATTTTACAGATTCGAGGTTGTCAACGAATAAGATTTCAAATGACATTAATTATTGGCCCAATTAAAATGTTAATAGATATTATTTGGATTAAAATTACAACATTTGATAAATTGGAAAATATGTAATATATTTTTTGACCCTGCAATCCACGCTTTTATAAATTCATTTGTGAACAAAATCCATCAATGAAAACAATTGTAATCAGTAAACTCAATTGTGAGTTATCTCTTTCATTTCAAAAACGAGTAAACTGATTTATTTCTAATTATTGTGTTTGTCATTAAACCAAAAATATTAATTTATTCATGATAGAATCTTGGCAGGGTAATTAATGATTGGTCACGCGATGAGCACCACGCTAACCACGCGACCAATCATTGCGATCTTGATGTTCAGTCACAAGCGCTCAAGACTGCGCTTGGATGGGTGACCGTTCTTTGTTGACTTGATGTTGTTAGCTTTATTATCATTTAACCGGTGGTTCGGAACCCACCTGAAATAGTAGGTTCACCATGCTTCCCATAACATGGCTCAAACGGCGAGGTGGAACTACCCGTAAGGGACTCCCCACCGATAAAAGCCAATTGCTTATTATTATTTTTTTAAAGTCTTAGTTTTGAATAGCTTTTACTCATCGAGCCTCCATCCATGCCTCATGAATCTATAGCCTATAACCACGAGATTTGGGCGTATTCAACTTGTAATACCGTTGTGAAATATCAAGAATATCGATTTTGTATCTTGGAAATGATTAGTGAGCCTATGCATGATAATGAGCAATGAAGAAAAGCTTTGTATTTTTTGTCGTAACGAAGTTTTAAAAGTAATAAATATTGTTTACCGAACAATAATTGACAACAAATGATGTCCTTGAGTCTTACAGGTGTTGTAAGCTAGCATCTTCTATTCTGGGCAACGCTAATTGACGATTTATGGTCTTTTCGTTTTCAATTATCCGTGCTTTTTTTCAAAATAAATGAGTGGGATATCCGAGAGAAAAGTATCTTCAATTAGCATTGTCAGCTTTCATTTTCGTTCATCATGGAAGCGTGGGTCTGTCTGGAACAATCGTTTCATTCTATGTGATATTGCTCAACCAGAGGTCCTGGTGAATGAGCATTTCTCACGTTCACTACTATGGATAATTTAAGTAATTTATTCTTTGCCTAAGACATGGTGCTATATGATTGGTTTCAACATTTGAATTGAAAATCATTTTGTTTTTTATTTCTTGTTAAAAATGTTTTTATTTATTGAATATTCTCCTATTTATTTTAGGCATCTATTGAAATTAGCTTCTAATAAGTACAATAATTGTTATCAGAAAGTTAGATCGATTGAAAAGTAACAAATTAATACATTACTTAACAAGCATTTCGATAATAATAAGTAGTACATGTAGTAGTTATACTTATAAATAAGATGTACCGTTGAGAAATTATGACTAAAGTTAGAATACATAAAAATTAGAAGATAATACAACTACAATGTACTTGTAGGTAAGAAGTAAGTTATGTATCAGGATTTGAATTCCTTTATCTGGGATAATTCTCAAAACAATATTTCTTTTGATTTAATCGATTAAAGTATTTTATCATTTACTGCTTTTGGTTGAAGAGCTCTGAGTCTACTTAAAATTTGGTACAATAATTTTGGTATATGATTTACTGGCCCTATAACATTTGGACAGTTGGAAAGATAGACATCTATGAATAATCAGACTTTTCCGGATGAAAATAAATACAGTTTTGAGTAAAACCATTAGGATTTTCACAATTATTGATGTTGAAGATCACAATAATTGATATTTCATTCTTAGGATCCGTATCAGACTGTACCTAAAATAGTAGGCAGTGATTGGAATAGTTGGATTTTTGGATAGTTGGAATGTGACAGCTATTACAATATAATATATTATCACCGATAACTATGACCGATTACAACAGAAAGGAATGAAGGAAATAGTGATTTCAGTAAGCTATTTTAGTTATTTTTCTATATTTTTTTAGAATATGTTATCCTGTTATGTATTTGATAAACATTTTCATCTAGAAACCGGAACATCATTAATTAAAAAAAAATAGCTATTTTTTCAATTAGTGCATACAAAATGTTGGTGAATTGTGAATTTTCCAAAATATGATGTATTCAAAACTGCAGATATAAACATATTTTTTCTACAGGTTTGTTGAGATTGCGTTATTTAAGATACGCGTAAATCTCATCATTCCAGATAGGCAAACTACTTTACATAATTATGTAATTTTATCAATGAAATGATTCATGCTGAGTGAAAAGGATCACATTTCAGAAAAAAACGTACCTCAAGCTCTTGGCAAACATTTCAACTTTCAACACCTTATTGCTGGTAGTCTCATTCAAGAGCTCCACTTCAGATATTCGTTGTTTGCATAGTAAACACTCAAAAATTGAGAGGTAAACCTCTCCATCCTTTCCGACCAGAAAATGAGTGATGTTCCTGTTTCTAGACAAAATGTTTATGAAATACATACCAGAATAAAATATTCTAAAAAAATAGAAGTAATTTTTAATTCTAAAGTTAATACGGTATTTGGATTGCGGTTACTTATCTTTACCATGAAACAATCGAATGGAAATTTTGTTATAATAATCGATATCTCTTTTAAACTCGAAGTTGAACCTAACATTCTTTATCGCCCGTAGATTATCTTAGTGGATTTTTTTGTGGGGAAGATATGGAGCTGTAGTCCAGTATTTGTATTTTTTCTGAAGAGTCTGAGTCTTGTGCGTGTGTATTGAGGTGAATAAACTGAAAAAATTATCTAGGCTGAACAGAATTCAAACCTGAGACCGCAAAAGTAGTAATCAGTCAGAGATAAGCGCCCCAACCAATTTACCCACTGCCACAGCTATTGTAGCTACTACATTTCCATTTACTAAAAGATCTCATGGAAGATATTTACCTGCTAACTGTTGCTCTAATTTGTAAATTAATTGTCATGCAACGGTCTCAGAACGAGGGTTATCAAGGGAGATGTAATGCGATCATATTTAGTGGATATTCCAAGGTCATTCTAAGGTTGAGGCTTACCTTGAGGCTTTGAGGCACCTTTGACTAAAGGAAATCTCCCTCGAGATGAGGAAGCCGTTGGTTCATAAATACGGTTCTGTGTTAACAGATGCCTATTCATGGTTAAGTATCGCATATAGTACGCAATATTTCTGTCGTGTAGGAAAAGTTTAAATTAAATTGCAATATTATGTACGGACTCAAACGATTGCTTGTGCACAGAATAGCTTTGTACAGAAATAAACACTATCGTGCTCAACTGCTCACAGTTGAACATTTGTTTTTGAGCGTCGTGTCCTATTGAAATAGTATCCAGTAAGTTCATGAAAGTCTTCCTAGTTGTTTTCCTTTTTAGGATTAACTATAGATTGCCTCCTAACTAGTTGTAAGCTTTGTTCACGCATGTTGTTGTTTGAAAATAACTCGCTTTGTTCTTTAAGAGGCTAAAATAAGTGTAGTGCAAAAAATAGATAATTAGATTATTTCTGCGCATGCGCAGTGATTTACACATGCATTTACAAGTCCGTTACAAGTCCGTGATAACAAGGGGCGTGTTAAGCAATATTATGAGGAGAGTACAAGTGTTAAAAAGAATTTATAAATTTAATGGGCAACATTCATGAATACAATGTGCAATCGTGTCTGCAACTATTTTGCATGTCAGGTAATGAGGAAGGGCTGGGGCTGGGACTATCGGACTAGACGGTACCGTCTTAGGAAATTGTAATGAGGAGAAAGTGTGAACAGTTAAGAAAGAAAAGAAACCAACGAGCAAAGTCAAAGTTCATCATTTTATCAAATACGGGCAATGACAATATGTATCTGGTGGATAGGGCTAGGCTTACATATAGTTGGTTTGTGATTGTAACGGACTCTCTACTAGATTGATAAGCATCGCTTTCGGTCACCAAGCTACTTCCTAATTCAACTTGTGATGACGTAATTTGACATGAACATTCGATTCTAATCGATTTTCAGAATCTGAGAGTATTCCTTAGAAATGTTTCTACTTCCTTATTCACTTATTTCTTCGAACTCACGAATCACTTCGACAAGAAGCATGTTACTTGAATATTTATTGTGAAGTTGATACTGTGTTTTTTAAGAAGATAGAAGATAGATTTAATGTACAATATTTGAATACTGTAAAGTTGCGTTTACAAGTATTTGAGGTAAGAGAAGTTAATTACCTCTTTCCTAGTCCAGCGTGTCTGGGCGTGAGTCTGCCCGTGTGAGATGTCTCCACGTCTCAATTTGTCATGTGGGAGGTGAGCTGCCTAATATAATTTTTCAACTGTTCTTTAATCCCTCTTATTGGGCCCAATTTATTTTGAGAGTTAGTAAGAGTAAATGGAGTCACCTGACTGGTATTTTCGCTCTGGTCGGCTAAACTATTATAGGGCCCAATCCTCGGTTTTCACTGCTTTTTGACATCAATTTTTGGCTCCACTTTTGATTTCAAGCACTTCAAAACTATATTTTTAATTATCCGGACCGTTGAACAAGAAATTAAGCAAATTATCGAAAACACGTTCTACCCGTAGCACAGTTTGGGATAAAGTTACTACTACACGTCTTTTTAGAGCACATTGCCAACTACTGATAACTAACTCTATGTCCACTTCCTTCTGTGGAATGTTCTAGAAGTTTCAATTGAATATCTGTAATTTTATAAATATTTCTGTAGAAAGTGATCCCAAATAACTAAATAATTGTTCTGGAATTAATTTTATCAGTCCCCATACCCGCATAAATTGAACACAGTTTATAGTATATCACAGTCCAGTTATTACAATATTAATGTTTGGATAGTGTATATTACTGACACTATTAGATATTGTTTGCTAAAGACACTGACTGATAACATGTTATATTTGGCGGTAGAAAAAAAAGCATAAAAAAGTAACCTATTGAACTTGAAAGCTGACAGGTAGGCTGTGATTTGAATTTCTAAATTATGAATTACTGATAAAAAATGACTGAGAATATAGTTCTAATAAATCTGATTGAATTTGATACTTGAATCTGGTAAGTGACTCTTCTAGAATAAATATATTTTCACTTAAATCTTTCTTAGCTGATACTATCTCAAATTTTTAATGGCTTTATTAGCCGGATAATAGACGCAGCATCACAATACTTATTATCGGTTCATTATGTAAGACAACTTTGAAGATCGAATACCAGTCAGAATATCCAGGTGTCATAGTTGGAATTTCACTGAATATTAACTGCCATGTCGTTTACACACTGAAATTCAGTTACAGTATTTCTTTATATCACGTCGCCGTAATTATTGTACTTTGTTAGAAAAGCATAGAAAAATACCCTTGTTAGTTACCCTTCTTCGTAAGTACCAAAAGATGGTAAATCAAAAACTGTTCAACACATTATGAAATAATGAGATTCTGAGTTACAATATTTAATATAGATCCAAATCAGTCAGTAATGAAAGACATTTGAGATTCAACCACCTCTCACTCCTACTTGGGCACTGGTGCACCCTATGCTACACAGTGTATAGATATGACCCTTTATTTCAATAACCATAAGAAATATTAAACGGTTTTTTATATAAATTCTTGTAAGACAATGTAATAAATCAATGTAATCGATCAATGTAATAAACGTAACTAACTAGCTCCATAATCGAATTGAACCGCAATTTTGATAACTTCAAACGTAGACAAAGAATGCAAGTGCCTTCTGAATTGTTTATGTTTTTATCTTTTATTTGACATATCCTTTTTATTTTATTATTTTTTCTCAATTTTCATTAAAAAAGCTATGGTTTTGTCTTTATTATATCGATAACTTTTTTGTGATATCCAATTCTTATAAGGATTCATGTTAATATTGTCCTCTAAGTGCCAAAAACATGTCATAAAAATTTGAAGCATATATCACTTACAGAAGCTGAGAAAATGGATTTTAGTAAGGAAAAGAGTGATTTTTGGAAAACAACTAAAAAATGAAAAATTTAAAAAAATATGAAAAATCATTATTCTTACCTTGATTTGGGTGAAGTATGCGGTGTTGCTATAGCTTGATCCAAAATAGGAACATTCGTCCACCGTTTACGAGCATCCGGGCACCTTTAGGTTTAGTCATTTTTAAACCATAAAAACAAATAATAGCCAGATAATAACAAAAACCGATCAATATAATAAACGTAACTAACTAGCTCCATAATCGAATTGAACCGCACTTTTGATAACTTCAAACGTAGACAAAGAATGCAAGTGCCTTCTGAATTGTTTATGTTTTTAGGTTAGAATGATTACAAGAAAGTGAGACTATACAAATTATTGTAATCATAGAATACATAATGCAAAATTGAATCGCCTAACGAAGAATTCAAAAAATTCAGCGCCGCAAAGAAAAACCTTCCTGTAGAGTATCGAAAAACATCCAGTCATTTGTTAATTCTGAAACTAACGAGCGAAATTCAAACTATAAGATGGGCAATAAATCAAAAATTTTTGACGGATTTTCAGTGCATCAGTGCCCTTGGAATGTTTGTCTGCTTTCTCTTCTTGGTGACTCTTCATAGAGTATCTGAGAAGTTGTGAAAGCCATAAAGTCAATGTTCCGTTATTGTGATTAGAAAAATATAAATAATAATATTTCCATTCTCCTAATTCAGTATTAATCTCTATCTTTACGATCACCTCAACGGTGAGTTGACATGGTTGCAATCTGCAGCTCGTCAGTGATATTTCTATTCTATTCCGTCACAATCAACTATTATCCATTTGAGCACAACCCAGCTGTCTATGCGGCTTAAATAATAATTGTTATGACTGCAAAAACTCATATAATTTCCCTTCCAGTTTCCTTTTATGTCAAAAACTTAAACTGTTATTCGTGCAGTACTTAGAGGTCTCTCTAATGAAAGTATACCCTTCACATTCAAATCAGCAAAGTAGTTTGTAGAGCTTGTAATGGCCTGGAGGTGGTCTGTGGTTTGGTGGAGTAAATTGATATCAAAGATGTTCAGCTGGCAGTTGCAATGCGTTTAGACACGGAGAATTACTGGAGGGAGTCAAGGGAGGTGCAGTACAAACGCGCAAAAGTGTGGTGGACATGAAAGATGTAGTTTATTGCCGTGCGTGGCTATAACTAGCACACGCCGGGCGCCTGCAATATATGCAAGAAATTGCCATCAGCATCAGACCAGCAGGTACAGCTTGATATGTGACATTTGCAACCACTTAAATACCACACATCAGAATTCAAATTGGATATAATGCCTTTTTTCGCTTATCTTGTAAATTTTACACGAGCTGTAGTTGTCTTCCTATGATTGGCTGACAGTTATGGCTTGAGATAGCCAAGTGAGTTGGAACCTGCTACTTTGGTCATGATTATACAATAAATTCATTTGCATTTTAGATTGCACTGCTAGATTCTTATCAAATTGTCCTGAAAATGTCTCCTAATTAATTTGAGAATTCACTGTAAAATGAATCTTTGTTCTAGCAATGACAAAAATCTTCAACTTTGAACAATTCAGCCTACTGACCTCTTACAATTTACATTTTACTTGATTCACCAAGAGGAATTTGCTTTCAATGTTACTAATATTGGAATACTAGATTGCCTTGTATCTACTCTACTCCACTCTGGTGGTTTTTGTGAACAGAGGACCTCATGCTCAAAAAATAAATTGATTTTTTTCAGTGCATGGTTTGCTGTTCACAAAACTGGTTGAACTTAGGCAATCACAATATCTATTTGTGTAACTAGAGTGAAAATTGGGGGTTTTCTGCACCGAAAGAAACAGTTTTTTCGAGAAAAAAGGTTCTTGAGTGCAGAAACAATACTTTGCGCTCGAATTACACATTAAATTTTTCCTACAGTAACGTATAAAGTAATTTAAACAGAACAAAACAGGACATACATAACCTGACAATTCCTCACATAACCTATCTTCGAATCAAATCGATTTCAGCAACAACAACCACATCTGACTATTTCGTAGATGAAGCAGAGTAGCCAACCTATTTTTGAACGCAGAATAGGGAACCTGCGTAATACATGCTCACTATTTTGTGTTGTTAGGTTGCTAATCTGGAGTGCGGAATAGTTATTTATGTATTAAGAGCGTGAAGCGCGACTCTATCGCTCGAGCCAAAACATTTACTGCGCGACGCGTAGCGGAGCGCAGTAATTTTGCGATAGGGATAAAGAAGCTTCACGTGCGAATTACATACAATATTTTTTCTAAAACTGAAGTTCTGGATTACAACACAATAAAAGCTTGTAGTTTGTAACATCACAGACCATGCGCGGATTTGGTTAGCGTTCGCCATTGTTGAGGTTATGTGAATTTCACGGATTCCGTGATCCACCAATGAGAAGGCATCAAAATCAAAACAGAAGCGTAAAGAAAACAGCTGGCGAGCGTGAAGTACTTTACCGCTTGCGGAGCAGTAAAGAGGTATTTTACAATAATTTGTTTTCAGTTGTTTTAAGAACTACTTTATGAGCAGTTGTAGGAAGAAGTAGTTCCACGCACTGGAATTTACTTTGAAATTGAAATTGAAATTGAAATACTTTATTCTCCAAAATTAACATAACAACAATAATTACAATTGGAAAATACAATTTATTGGAGGCTCCTCTTATGGGCACATGCCATAATTTATTTTCCGCACTGGTGCAGGAATAGACTATTTTGCGTGATACAGTTAGTGCAAAAATAGGCACTTTTGCGGGTCTTGAAAACGATCTTTCAATTACGTCTGATACGTCAATCAGGAGGGACTTACAGCCAGGACCTGTTAACTTTGACAGCAGACTCGAGTCTCACGGCCAGGCTTCAAGGAATGTTTTTCATCAACGAACTAAAAAATATTAAAGTACCCAAAGATGACACAATTCATAAACTGTTTAAACGCAAATCAATTCCGTTTGAACAAATAAGAATGGAACTTTTTTTGAAGTAGTCTATGCTTATGAATTAATTTTATGAATGTCATTTATAAGCCAAATTTGTCAGAAAATACGTATAAGAACAAGAAAAAAATTTCAACTTTTTTAGGAAGAAAGCTATAAACAGTGATTAACACTTCCTCAATCTATGGTCTAAGGTCGTAAAAGATGGTGAAGAATGTGATCTGTTGTTAATAAGAAATTGTTTGCTTCGATGTACTTCTGGATAATGGATATCAATAAACTTGTTGCTGCTTATTGTGAGTCCTCAAAGTGACTCATTACATCATGGTCGGAATTCTTCAAGAATAGAGAGGAATCTCGCACAAAAAGTTTCTCCTACTCTTAGGCACGGATAGAAACATAATGCCAAAAGATTTATAGGTATTACAAGCTACTGGCCATTTATCATTTCGGGACAAGAATTAGGAGCATTGTAATTTCAAAAGTTAGCAGCTACCAGTCCTAAGCAGATAAGCTCTTTCGGCGAAACGACATGGGACTATTCTTATGGCAGGGGGTCTCCATGCTGAGAGGACACTAAACTTTGTCTCTCTTGAATAAGGTGACACTTGCACGTATCAAAATATTAAGAACGACTTGTCTGAAACGTTTTACTGTCCTGCTTTTGAAGAAGCTGTTCACCACAGGCGAATTTTATTCATTTAAGGCTATTATTATTGAAATTTGAACCCCTCTCCACACAACTTTCTCTCGTGGTGGTCATTTGGATAGCGAATAAATCAAGGCGACCGAGTATTGTTGTCATCAATTCAAGTTAATTATGCATTCTCGAAGCTAACACTGTGAAGAATCCAAAATCTGCTACTGGTGTTTTCGTCGCAAGACATTTATGTTTTCTAAAACCAGTTTCTTTTGTAGATTACAGTTTGGTGGCCAGCCAAGTAATAATAAAAAAACGTTTTTATGTTTAAAATCTCCACTTTTCGTCGCTTCTGAATACACATCCACTCTCGGCTCATCGCTTGGACAGGAAATGGAGGCTGTTGATTTTACAAGATTAATGATTCGAGCTAAATGATTCCAACGTTTAACATTCACATAACCTGTACGACTTTTTTATTTCTAGCGGTTTCAATATATTGGCTTGGGAATAAGATTCTTTGGGATATTTGATGAAGGAATCAAGTTTCGCCTCAAAAGTTAATTTGAAAGATTTATTAGAATAATTATGTTCCAAAGTTGTTCGAGAGTACTCTCGAACAATTTATTGATTCATCATCAAACTTTTCATTTATAACGAATGAGAAGCACACCTCAATCTCATAAACGATGATGAATTATTGATAATTGATCCTCATTTGAATACTAATCATGTGTACTCTAACGTCTCGAATTGCAGAAAATTTAAGCAGTATGCTATTTATTTGGGATATGACTTCCAATTAAAATCAGGGTATTCTGATGTATTGATACAACTCCAATTCAGCTGCAACAAAAATTCAAACTAAAGTATTGATCTAACCTACGCATACGAAAAACTGATCTTAACATAGAATAACGAGCGAAGAAAAGAGTACAACTCTCTTATTCCATAGTTAACTTGAAAGTTTGTTTGATCTTTTCAATAAGTGGAATTGAGAATATGTGTGAAAGTTCAATGACTGACTTGTTTTCTATAAGGAATTAGTTTCAGTATCCTATCGATCATTCATACTTGAACTTTAAATTGATTTAACAGGGTCCACTGCACCTAAAGAAGTAGGCATGAAATTACTTTATCTCTACAGATTAAAATGAGAGAAACAATAGACTGAAAGGTCTCGCCATTCAGAATGACTACTGTTTTCTTCATTACTGAAATCCCTAACAATAAAAGTTCACACTAGCCGAATAAGGCAGGTTGCAAAACGCAGTTGAAGTCTCTTGATACGAAACGGGTGTAAGAAATAGCCATTCAAGTTAAGAGGTTATCTTCACTCTCACATTTGAGCATTGCATAATACAAAATCTAGTTTCGCAAAATGAGTTATACAGTACCGAATGAGTTGTAAAATTTTCAGGATCTGCATGAACTTTGTGAGCTTTAGTGTGTCTTAATGCTGGAAACGCACAAAATCTAAAAAAAATATACTAGTAGTAGCCTATATCTGCGAGACATCACTTTGTTCTCTTGTGATAAATAATAACGTACTTGTGTGGTGAAATGAAGTATTTTTCCCTTAAATGAAATTGTAATCAATTACTATATTGTTAGCTCTTGGAGGTTGGAAGGGTTTCTGTCATTCCAAAGGGAAAACCAACTAACATGAAGTAATATTATAATAACAGGAACAGCTATCCACTTTTCAAAGCACTGTTTTGCTCCTAAGACAAGAACCCTTATCATTATTTCCAAGTTTCAGTTGCCCTGTTGATAAGATGGTTTGATTATTCTTTGTTATATTAGCCTGCAGTGTGAGATAGAAAACATTCTAATCCAGCAGCTTCATATGACAAGTACGCTTCATATGACTGAATAGATTTGTTGATTTATAACAGCTTTTTCCAGACTGGCACGAAATATACGATAACAGATCAGTATAGCACTATCTCAAGACAATCATTTTGGACATGGCCTACGCCAGGGGTGCCCAACCTACGGCCCGCGAGCCTATTCTATGTGGCCCGCCGTGATGCCATAAAAACTAAGAATGTACGGTACAAGCATTCAGAGAATTAAAAATATTTTAATTGCCTAATGCCGAACAGGCCAGCTTATTTTGCCCAGCAACATTGGAGAATCGGATTCATTTTTAACTACTGACACAGCTTTAAACAGTAAACTATATACGTTCACACTCCCAAAAACACCGCAAGTTCAAGGTATTTTTGACAGAAATTGACAGTACTTATCCGGACGTTCCCTATCATTGCGAAGTCCGGTGGCTCAGTAGGGGTGAAGTGTTACAAAGGTTTTAGGTTTTTTGAACTTCTTGAAGAGTTAGATATTTTCATGACTGACCAAGGTCGTCAAGTGCCAGAAATTTCTGATACAGTGTGGTTGTGGAATTTAGCATTCTTGGTTGACATCACAGGACATTTAATTTTTTAAACCTAAAACTGCAGACATCTAATTCACTTGTTCATGATGCCTACTATCAGGTAAGATCTTTAACGAAAAAACTTGCTCTCTTTGAAAAGCTGCTGGCTAAAAACAACTTAGATCACTTTGAAAGATGTAAACTTTTTTATCTGAAGCTAGTCTGCCGTTCCCTTTGAGTTCGCTGTTGAGGTAGTGAGCCAACTGAGTCACCAGTTCAATGAAAGATTTGAAGACTGATAAAGAGTGTGATAAAATAAACATGTTTCAAAATCCTTTCAAATGCGATATTGATTCTGAGACCTCAACCCTTCAACTCGAAATTATTGACCTAACAACAAATGAAACACACAATGACCACTTTGATAAATGTTACAAAAACGGAGATCTGTTGCCATTCTACAGCGCCTTGCCCAATGAAGATTTCAAAAACTTAAAAATGTTTGCTCGTACTATGTTCTCAGTGTTTGGTTCGACCTATGTTTGCGAGCAAACATTTTCAAAAATGAATAGCATTAAATCAAAATTCCGGTCTTCCTCCACAGATGAACTCTTAAAATCGTTATTAATGATTGGTACATCCAAGATTGAGCCTAAGTGGAAAGGCATTTTAAGTAAAATTGCAAAGCAGTTTCAAACATCTCACTGAAGCTGAGGTAAAGAGTACATAAAAACTTGATACTTTGATTAATAACTTTGTAAAATGAAAGACCAGCTACTTTGTAATTCATACTGTGATTGTTGTATTTTTATACTTGTGCGGTTAATTACAGTCATCTTAATATATTTGATATATTAGCCCCGCTTTCTTGGAGGGGGGCGGGGTTATCCCAGACCCCCGTACACCACCGGCCCGGCCCGCCTTCCCTTTGACTGTTGACAATGTGGCCCTTGATTAAAAAAGGTTGGGCACCTCTGGCCTACGCTATAAGAGTTCGCTATTGAGCTTCTTCCTACTATTGTTTCGTTTACTCCATAATCATGTGATCAATGTTGAAGATATTTATCTATGAGAGCTCTCTTAAGAAAAGAAAAATATATATATTTATATACAGAGAGAGTCCTGTAATATTACTAAATATTCTACCAAAATATTGTAAAATCCATTATATTGAACTAAATATTGATTAATAATAATAATATCGTGTGACCTGGCTGGCTCAGGTCTGGTGTCAGAGTTATCAGGTCGCACCTGAATAAGTTCAGGGCCTCTGACGTGACTTAACGACTGTTTTTAGGCAGCCGGGACCGACAGCTTAACGTGTCCTCCGAAACACGGGAGTGGCCCGAGGTAAAAACTTTCGGTCAGAACTGGGATCGAACCCGGGACCTTTGGGCTAGCAAACCAGCACTCAACCCACTCGGCTACGGCCACTCCAATATTGATGTTATTATTACTAATAGGACTGTAATAATACTAAAATAATGTACGGTACTTGAAAATACAATGTGAAACTTACAAACCTGACCCACATTATAATAATACCAAAATTGGAATGAAGTATAAATATAAGTTATATGGTATGAAGTATATGAAGTTATAATAATACCAAATTTTGATAATTGGAATGAAGAAGCGAAGGAATAATTAAGGATTTATATAAGGAAGGAATAATGGGAATAAAGGATCGCAGCCAAGTTTTAAAAGTTTACAAGCTGACCATTTGGAGGGATAAACCAAGCGGGATGAAGGATATAATTATTATATTATCAAACAACATTAAAAACAGCCTAAGTTTTCAAGTTGGTATCTCTTGTACCAAAAAGCTCTGTGAGTTTGCCCCTGACACTTTCTACATCGTAGCCTAAGCTGAGGAGTCTACGTTGTAGCGTCTGTCTTTGCCTGGATTCTCAAATGAAATATTCAAGAATTAAAAAAGATGAGAGCGAAGGGAAAGGATTTTGTAACGAAAGTAGCAGTTGTTACTGTTCTCCGGGAGGAATAACGATCATAGGCCAAGTTTGGTTGACTGAATTATACGAAGATGTCCGACTGAGATATGCTGATCGCCCCAGCCGAGGACATCGCACCGATCAAGTGGCTGTCTGTACCTGGCCTTTACTGTACTGCAGCTATACTTTGCTTGGTCCGCAATGCATTGTTGCCAGCCCTTTACATCATTTGCCGCCGCGCCCTGTCTCTCTCCCACGTCGCGTCATTCGTCGACAATTCGCATCAATTTGCAATTCGAAAGCAAAGCACGCTGTTGTTCGCTACCCTTGAATATACATGTCAACGTGTCTATTTAAACGTATTCTATTCAGTGAATGAAATAGTTTTATTGAATTGGCCACTACTAATTTGGTGAAAAAATCCAGAGTATCACCCTGTGGAAAGAAAACCATAAAGTATTTTAATATCCCAGAGATTACTATATTCCAATAAACAAGGAAGAAGGTGCTTCCTATTCAATACAGTAGTTCCATAACGATTTTTTTTAATGTAAGTACCGTGAGTCTTAAACATGAATTCAACATACATTACATGCATAACCAAAAAACAGAAGGGTTTTAATTTCGTGGTGGGCTTGACAAAATTGGTAGGCCAATACGTGGTAATACCTGTCATAGTGTAGTGAGTTTACCATTTAGGTAGAGTAGAGCTAGGAAAAACAAAGGTCAACCTCGTATCTGAAGGGCAAATGAAAATAGTTCATTCACTACACAGAGCATACAGTTAGGCCGGTTTTATGCATCACGTTTCCTGTTGCGCGACAATAAACGCGTTAGAAACGCGTGACAATTCGGTTACGCATTTCAAACACGACAAAAAATGTGGTGACAACTTAGTCACGCGACAGAAAAATCAGTTCAGAGTTGTAAGGATGGTGAAATTCAGAGACCAAGCTTAATTTTGCTCATAGAAGGAAATTTCAAAATGATATTTGATAAATTTACAGATACGATTACAATTTTAAACTCAAATATCCGAAATTTCAACAGATTTCAATTTTGGTTGAGACGGCCTTGGTACAGAGTAGATTATTTTCCTTCCTTTGATCTTGTGCCGGGCTAAACTCGAGTGACACAAAACGCACGTTTGCGTAAAACCCGACAAACAACTTCTCATTTAGTTTCAATGCATTCGAGCCTTTTTCGTGGCACTATTTAAGCTGAGCGTTTTAATTACCTGTCGCTTAATCTCTAATACGCTCAAAGACAAAAAAAACGCGTGTAAAACGCGCGACATGCATAAAACGACACACTTGACTTAATAGTAATTAAATCGCCGCGTTCATTGTCGCGTGGCAGAAAACGCGGTGCCTAACTGGTCTTAGAGCACAATTTTATTTGCATTGTGATTAAGAATGGAACAAGATGACTATGCTTGACAGTATTATGTGGAATAAATTAATGTTCAATGAATTATTTCAAAATGCAATTGGTTAGGAAGAATGTATAAAGATGTAGTTCTAACAGCTTTTCATTTTATCAACAGAGTCCTCCAGTATCCGAATGAAAAAGAACCGTTCCTATTCAGGAATCATTTTTCAACAACAGAGAAGCTTTGGATGCAACGTGGAGGAAGTAACTAACTGGTTATGCAGTTCAAAACAGCGAATACAATCAGGCTGATAGTTTTCTTTGGACGTTGATATGGTCGCTGATTGAGATGTCACATTTGTTCTGGCTGAAGCATAATAGACCGTTCAACTGTCAATGGCATTTACACTTGTTTAAAAACGCCGAAGCGGCTAAGGGAAACGCACGAAGCCGGAAATTCAAACGGGTTTCTCGAGGAATGCTGTGCCGACAACGTTGTCCCGTACAAAAGCAAGCAAATAATATTCTGATAGTCTTCAGAAGGAGTATGTGGCTGTGGGAGCTGGAGGAGAGTATTATAGTCAATTTGTGTTAGTAATTCAGATTGCTGGCGGATAATTACAGGCCACTAGCGTGATGTCACGTCTCTATTAGCCGGCAGAGGATGGCTAAAAGAAGTTGCTGGTGCAGTAGTAGCAAGTAGTTGAGTACTGGCTCGAAGACGTGACGTGATTACCGATATATTCCACGCTAGTGTACATTTGGAATAAATCCCCTTCCAAGCGCCGAGCCTTCTGGCAGTCACCGCGGAACCAGATCTGTACATTCTGCCTGCTTGATCTATCACTCCTACTTGAGCGGACACTCTCAATCTATTATTTAGGTCCTCGCCACCGAATTCCTCTGCTTCCGTCTCCTCTAACCGCGAATAAATTACTACCGACATAATTCCGAGCGACGCCCACAACCCCAGTCAGTAGTAGTTGTCAAAAGCATTTCCAGTGATATATGGCAGTACGCCTAAGAAACCAAGTCCACGTCTCCACACCTGAAATTCGTAACTTTTTCAATCACTGGACACCAAGTAGCTGCTCTGCTTATTTCGACTATAATAATTTCTCACCTTACCCTTTAAAATTCTTGCTAGCCCAAAATCCTCCCACATTGCTCATAACTCAACAGCTTCATTATAATTTATTTCAACAATAATATCGTTTTGATCAGTAACCTTCCAAAACGCATTATCCTATTCCATTTTATCTTGGTTTTCAAGTTCAGATCTCATAAATCAATATAATATGTTAATCTACTCTGGAACCGTTTTAGGTTTATTATATTTTGAAAATTAGACCTGGAATACTTCTAAGTGGGCTGGGCTGAGTATGAATAACGTAGTAAATGAGTTTTAATAATATGTTATTTGTCTACCTCCACTATCTTCCCATTGATTTGGCAAATAACACAAATAACATATAATTCCACCATTCAGCCTATTTTATTTTACTTGAATATCGGAGTGACGAGGGGGAATCGAAAATGGAAAGTAACTTAGGTTGAAAAATAATTCTATCATTCTTCAACATTGCGAAAATTAAAAAAAAAAAATTGAAGTTAATATTTCAATAATACATAGCGTTATGTTAAAATGTACATTAAATGTCTAATAAATAATCGTAGATAGTAGATATAAGTTATCACACAAATATAGGTCTCAGACAAATGCACCATTTATTAAGATGGAAAATCTTAATTTGACATTGAGTCAATGTGATACTCGTTATAAAAAACAATATTTTGAATAATATTTTTTTGTCTCACCCACCCTGGAATTATCGTAAAAAAAAGGTTTTCTGACCTCAAAAAAACCAATAGGCCTATTGCAAATGCTTTTTTTGCAATAAGATAGATAAATGGGTAATTTGAAATATATTATTTATCATATCATATAATATAATATATTAATATTGTCAGGGAACAATTTTGTGGCAGTCCCACCCCCCAAGAGAGTGATCATAGCTGGCATTTCAAACATAAATTTTCATAAATTAGCGCCATAGTAGACAGCAACGCTGTGCTATGCGTGACGTCACTTGGGCACGAAATTCAAAAATATTACTGGCATCAGAAACAATATTTTAATTATTTTAAATACCTGGCTTAGGCTATCAACACATATCGTTTCACAATTTGAGAGACCTGTTCTTTAATTTGAAACTCAATAAGGGTTATAAAAGGTGCATAATAATTAGTCAGAAATTGGCATATTCATCCAAGCTTTAACCTAATCACTGAATTTGTCACGATCGAATAAATAAAAGTATGATAGTAAAGTCAATATTATTACATAATTCTAATAGTATAGTTCATAAAAAGATTGTACTCACTTGGAATTCGATCAACGAATTTTATTTGTTGTGAAATGTAAACACTTTCACTTCGTAGGTTAGTCCAGACATGAGTTTGAGATTTGACACAATTCGCATTTAATTTATGAACTGATATTTTTTCACTTCACTATTATTGTGAAAATGTAATTTGAAACACTTTTTGAGCACTTTAATATTATAAATAAATATTTAAGCCTCAAATGTCAACGTGGTCATCTTATCAGTTCTTATCATCTCCAAACCGGCAAAATTTAGACAGCCGAATGTTTTTTTAATTAATTTTAAATAAAGTAGAAATGTGAAAGAATCGCTCAAATTCTGTGATAACCTACTGATGAGTTTATTTCATCGTTTATTTTGTTTTTATTCCAAAACTCATCATCATATAGGTCATAAGTCAAAGGTGACTCAATCTAATTATTTTCTGTCTCTCTCTTTCCTAATTTACTTCCTGAATTTTTTGGGGAAGTTTTTCCGTTACTTGACTTGCTACCTGAACCTGGAGCCGAGAGGATCTGCTGGGAAACTACTCTATAAAGTCGCGGTCCATTTTAATTAAAATTTATTGAAAAGTCTTAAAGTTCCTATTATTTACATGTATTATTATAAATGTATGCTCTTGTTGAAATTTTCGTTGGACGCCTTATTTAAATATTTTGTGAACGTGAACAACGGTGAACCACCTATTCCAAAAGGAGGGCGACTAGCCAGAGTGCATACCACTGAGGAGTTCCTGTACCGTGAGTTATTCTGAAATTATTTAGTATGGCCATACTCTTGTGTTTAAGTGCGCCGAAATAATACAGTGTCAATTCACCACAAACCAACGTTGATGGTACAATCTCCAACTATTGTAAAGGGCTATTCCAACACGGGACCCGATCATACCCTCCACGTGGGGATTTGAAAATTATAAACTTAAATCTAACTGAAAAAAGATTATTTTAAAAAACTTTATTCAAAAGGAAAATAATCAAATCGCCAGTCTCTGTAGAAAAATTATCCATTTTGATATAATTTGTTCTAATAAACCTGCATAGATCCAATTCAGTACTTGTGTTTTCTATCTGGGTCACCTTGCTCGGTAAAATAAGGTACACTTGTATAGTTTTAAGCAGGTCAGGGGGCAGGGATTGGCGAAATTTGTCCTGGACTTCTACAAATTTCAGTAACACGGCACTGCAAATTTTGGAGAGGTTCAGGGCATTTTTGTCCCCCTTTTTGTGGATTTGGAGGAGCCAAGCTGTCGCATGCGCGCAGCCACAAAAGACCTAACTTCCGGAGCAATTAGATGTATTTTTCCATTTTCAGGAAAATTACTACATAACATCCTCCGCCATAAAAAGGGTATATGACAATATATATAATATTATTATATAATTTATAATATTATTATATAATGTATAATATTATTATATAATTTATAATATTATTATATAATGTATAATATTATTATATAATGTATAATATTATTATATAATTTATAATATATCATTTTCAAAATATCATGGGGCAAAATCATTTTAAATATAGCTATTTTTCGGAGATGAACTTATGATATAAAAAGAAACGGTATTATCAAAGAAAGTTGGAAGTATCTCATTTAGATTCACGCAAATACACACACTATTCATGAACGTTGATTTCAAAGGAAAAACTCGGCTTGCGCTCAATGATATGGCTAACAATATTATTTGCAATAGAGCGATAAAACAAAGGCTACCAGTGCAATATGGAGAAACAGTAATAGGCAATTCCTTGGGGCTGATCAATGCAATAATCCACATCGATATTGGCTCTCGTTATGCTAGTATAGAATCATAAAATCATAAAATAATATTAGATTGTTGTGTAAACATGAGCTACCACCTTGGTAGAAGAATTGCAACAGTATGGTAGTGGGTACTTGCAACTACTCAAGCCACTGACCACTATTCGCTCTGGTTTTAATAACCTCCAGCTATAATCTCGGTATTAATTATCATTGTTCGATAGGAATGAATTGAATAGAATCGAACTGGTTGCTCAGCGGTGGCATAAAGCACCAATACAAGCGTATCATTGGTCTGTCGGCTTATTAACTCGTGTAGTTTTGAAAGAACAAACAAGGCGACTTATTTATCGACCGGAATCGTCGACTAACCAACTTCAAAACGTTTTGATCCTTTATTATTGAGTAGAAGATTTATCAGTTCATTTGTGCCACTGATTTATTGATATTTCACCATTCTTCACAAGCTATGACAGGAAAATGGAATTATTCGAAGTCTACCGGCAACAATAATAATTTGTAAAACCTATTCGTATATGAGTGAAATAAAAAGCTCAATTCTATTAGAAATACTTGAGTCGGTGATAATAAATTATGATACTGGAGACTGAACTTGAAGTGACAAGCTTCTAATAGGAATACTTGTAGGCTTGTAGGCCTATACATAACCAGGAATTATATTCAACTGAATTCAGAATGGCTACTCTCAGTTGAAGGATATTCACATTCCAAAAGCTATATCATGTGAATCACATCAGTCTTACTTCAATTAATAGGCTGTCTCGAATGACCAAATGTAACAAAATGTTATCTGATATTAGAAATAAGAATACTCCCATAAATTTGTATAACAAATAATTATAAATACAACATTTCTTGTCACTATAATCAGGATATATTCTAAATATAGTGAGCTACTAAAAGGAAATAAAAGGCTCTAACCGGAACAGGCTCCAGACTGTCCATGCTTGATGATGATGATGAAAAGGCTCTAAGATCAGGAGTATTTTCATATTTTAAAAGGATGCAATTTGACGAATAGATTGTATAGGCCAGGCGTGATAGTGTCAGGGCATAGATGAGGTGATTTACGGAGAATCTATAAATTCTTAGTCAACACTACAATAAAAGCACTGTAGGCTATTTGTTTATTTTATGGAAGTCAAGGCCTTTCTAAGGTGATATCCAACGCGGAATAGTGTTCAAGTTTGTAACCTCCCTTTTCATTGAGAAAATTCCTGGTTCGCGTCTGATGATACTTTTTTGTACTATGATACGAGTTTCCGAATTATGATATTAGATCCGACTGCCATTATCATTGTGTAATTAGTTCTCAAATCTAAAACAAGATGGATAAAATACAATGAATTCCAGGAAAGAAGAACACTGAACATTTCAATAGAAGATAACAACAGAAAAATGTGATTGGAAAGAAACATTATGTCCGCAATAAGAAAAACTAATTCAGTTTCTAGCTATTGATGGACCAGGAATATTCATTTACTCTTTACTGATCTTCGTTCTAGCAGAAAATGAGGTTCGTAAAGAGGATTGGATCTGCTGCTTCATTTTATGCAATATACTAATTTGAAACGTTTGTCCTTCTAATGGCTCCCTTCCCAATTGACAGAATTTGATTAAGTAAATATTAAAAGTTGTAAGCAGGCTGCAATAAATTAATCCTTCTAGAACAAATTTCCACAATCCAATTGATCTTTCTATTACTTTCTTGGGCGATTCTAGTATCAACTTCAGCTCCTTCTGAAATGTAAAGCTGCAACACTCATTGTCATCTTGATAAACGAGTTCAGGTGTTGAGCAAACAACTAAAGCTGGCGTTATTTTCCCAGTAACTAGTGTTTTAAGTCGTGTGTGATTTGCGCAGAGCCGTGCCGCGCTCTCCCACTTGGCAGCAGGCGGACGACAAATGCAATGCTCATTCGAAAAAGGTGGAATTCAATTAGTATAAAGATTACCACCGATACACTTGCATCGTTCGCATCTATTCGTCCCATGGATCGTGACCTGGCTCTGGATTATTTGTAGCTGACAAACATTTTCCTCCTTACTTTTCAAAAGCGAATGCCGCTGTAAAACTAATATTAGTTCATGCTCAACAATAGTCCAGCAGAACAGCTAATCTATGCCCCTGTAGGTTATACTTGCGCAATATGAATCATCTTCGAGCATATGCTTACTTCTCCGACACTTCTTTAGTGTACCGCTTATGGTAAATCTATTCAATCTTAAAAGTAGAAAATCTACTTACGTTCCATAGTAAATCTATGTACTATTCATGATAGATCCATAAATTCATGGTGGATTCATGTGCAATTCGTGGTAAATCCATGTGAGAAATTCTTGTTCCAAATCATAATTTAGATGATTCCATCAAGACTTCCATAAATAATAATACTGTATTTCTGGATTAAAAAATCTCTGATGTTGAGAAATTTTTTCAGCTATCAGAGGTCATACAGATAACTTAGTAGACTTAGCAGATTGTCTTTTTTTTCTTATCTATCTCTGGAGAATTAGGTTCTGTTTTGGAGGATTAAGCCCACATAGTCTGAGACCTGTGCGTGGGTAATGAATTGGATGATGGTGATTGATGAGTTGGACCTACAGTTTTAGGTGGGTTCCGAACCACCGGGAAGTGATTTTACATCAGAGAACAGAGCCTTTTTTGCTGGCCAATTCCAATCGGTCACCCTTACAATGATGGTCCAAGAGTTTCGTTGCTTATCTCTGATTTAACAGAGATCAAGTGCATTCTCTTTAATCTATTTAGAATTCATTTTTCAAATAATGCTTTCTTTATAGTATTTGTGACTCGAAATGAAAAATCTTATCCTGTCTAATGCTCCAATAAGCACTTAAATTGACAACTAACATCTTTGTTCAATTTTAACTTGGAGTTCTACAACATCAATAAAAAATCCACTAATAAGCTAATATC
The DNA here is from genome assembly GCA_948455865.1 of Conomelus anceps. Taxonomy (NCBI): domain Eukaryota; kingdom Metazoa; phylum Arthropoda; class Insecta; order Hemiptera; family Delphacidae; genus Conomelus; species Conomelus anceps. Next base: position 62,975,135 of record OX418218.1, read on the forward strand.
AGATTGTTTATAATGATACATGATGTATTCCTTGATTATAAATATCAGAAAAAGCTATTCCTAAAATAATATAACTGTAGGTTATCTATCACTATCATCCAATTCATTACCCATGTACTGGTCTCAGAAAAAACAACTTATCAGATAATTCTATTCCATTGAAATATTGAATATTTTATTATTGTGACAAAATTATAATGAATGTGAAGGAGCAATAGACTCAAGTCCAGAAATTTTGGACTATCTTCACAAATTTTGAATATATTAATAATAATAATAATAATAATAATTCTTTATTTGCCATAATATAAAAAATACATCAAATCATAATAGACAATGACAAAGCTATTCACAAATAATAAAAACAAAACAATTTCTGTGAGTACTGTATACTCGTATAGAATAAACTTTGTCAATAACATTTTTAGGCGCTGCCTAATATTACCCTAGTTTACAATTTTTTAAATGTTTGAATGGGTTTGGTTGTTACAAAACTCACTATGATTGCACGAGGCGTTGATAGTGATCGATATGCTAGAGTGAGATGTCGGTAGATCAAGTGCAAGGAAAGATGCAATCTTACATTTAGTGCTGGCCGGTTGGCCTGGCATTGATAGTGTCATTTGTTATGGCTGGAACACTTCTACACGGGGACAGAGTCGCAATGAAATATGAGATGCACACTAACACAAAAAGTGTGCACTCGTGCATGTTGTGTATGTCTGTGTGTGTTTTGCTTCAAGTGAAGACAGAGCGAACCAGAATATGTAACGTTTATGCTGTGTATGTTCCAACATGCGCGATAGCATAGCGATGTACGATCCTGATAGGAAGATTCCTCAACGAGTAGGTACTTTCTTATCTGGAATGTACCTAGCCGGCCATTCTCCAAGTGCTTTGAATTAGTTGCAAAGAAATAGAGACGTCAAGAAGGGTGACTATGTTGTAGTGCAGTTGCCAGACTTACCTACAGACTTCACGGTCAAGATCACAACAGATCTATTGATACTTCAGTTGTTCAGTAACTGATACTATTCTATGGCTTCACTGCTCCACAAATTCTATTTCAATGCTTGGGTTCAGGTTACTTTCTAGTTTGCTACATTCTGACGACTTGATAAATGCACCAGCTTCTAAAACAAGTATTACCTACTTTTTTCTTGATGCACTTAAGAGAAAAGTACATGAATAATTTTGAGTATAAAGTTCAATCTCTTTGGAATTGCTCAAATTTCAATAGAGATTTGTTAAACCATTGAATCACAAAGTCATCGAAGGCATAACCGTTGCCATGCATAAATAATAATTGAACAAAGCCATCGGGTTACTCAGCGTTGGTTTCAGACGAAACAGACAATACTCCATTATCTGTTAGTTTAGTCAGATCCTTCTCAATAATTTTAATTGAAGATTCTCCAAGTGAATATGGTTCGAGATTATTTTATTGAAAAATATGCACTAAGGGCCGTTTCACCCACATCGATATCGGCTGTACGATTTCAGCCGTTTGGTTGATCTCAAACGGAATGGACAAAAGTGAACAAATGTTGAACTCCGAACGGTTTTATGGGGATGGATAAAGATAAGATTAAAATAAAATAACTTTATTTATATAGACAGAGACAGAGAAGCCTACGAAGAGGAAAAGCAATGCAAATAGATAATGCATTGAATAATCAATGCCAATTTTCTTACGGTCAAATTCGATGTGTTTGAAAATGCCCACTAGTTTGCCATACATCTACCCATTGCCTACCGAACGGCGGCCGTCCTGGTCAAGACATTGGACGGCTGCTTCACGGCAACGGACAGTATTGTCATTACCGTTCGGCATAATATCGATGTGTGTGAAACGGGCCTTGGAGTTATAAATTTGTTTCCTTCAATTATTGTACAGGAGTCTCACGCAATTACATTTGTATACAAGGTTATACATAAAAACCAACATTAGGCTACTTATGAAAATACTGGTTAATTTTCATAAATTTTTTAATCTAGTTTGATTTGAGAACACTGCAAAAATGGAGATCGAAGGTATATAATAAAATAATTGATAAGGAAATAGTCTCTCATAATGAAAGATGTAGAACTCGATAGTGAAAAAAATCATTACAGAACTGTTGAATTACGTTTAAAAAAGTGTTTCTGAATTAAAAAGTCTATGATGAACGATTTGTCAACTTATTCATAAAGAATTTTAATACGTATTCTTCACTTATACAGGAGCATATTTATATATTAATTTGATTCATCTGCGACGCACATATCCTTCCTTCTTTCAAGTTGAAAAGTTTGAGGTTAGGCACTAGAACACTGCTCTTGTTCTTGTTCCTATAAGAACTCTTGATCCTACTTATAACTCGAACACGTGAACAACAAATAAATATAACTATTGTAGGAATTTGTATAATTGAATCATATTTTTATTAGAGATAATGAAATTGTACACAATTTGAAGTTATTATCAGGAATAATGATATCACATTAAATAAATCAAGGGGAGAGGAAGAGACTCTCAATCTTTGTCACAGATCCAGTATCTGAAAATATAAAAAATCAAAATACTTTATTTCTCGCATACTTACACTATCATATAGGTTATGTAACTTACATTACAATAAGCAAACACACCATTTTAAAAATTACATGTATAGGCCAGTAATTACAATATTGAACATATACTGTATAATTTAATATACTGTATAATATATGACATTGACAATCAAAGTAGACAAAAAAGATTACGTTACCCTAAGGTTTAGTATAAAAAAACCTGTTTATACCTGTTTTGGGTTAACCATCAAGTCAAATTTAACAATAACAGGGATGACCATTCGGCTGATTTGCCGAATTGAAGAGAATAACAGAATGTGAATCATATGTTTGAATTTTGTTTCTGCTATTAATGATTGAAGTTCACCAAGTGAGGTTTTCAAATCTAATCTTGAACTTCATTCATGACTGCTGTAATCAACCCCAGGTTTTTAACACTCCGTTCTTCCGTATAGTCAATGTTTTTGGCTATTAAAGACTTTGAGCACCAGTGCTCTAATGGGCTAATTTGCGAGCAAAAAAGTCGGACTTGATAAATTACTAGCAGAGTGGAAGAAGCATAGGGGGCATGAAGGTTTGGTTTGTTCCAAATTGCGACTGGTGAACTGTGTTTATGACTCGAGCTTTTAATGGAGTTGAGTAAGACCGAGAGGGTGTTATGGTTCATACCAACACAAACCTCCATCACGGCTCTACCTTCATCTGATTGCACCAATTTCAATACCGTTATGAATAAATGTAACTTGAAGCTCTCGCAGCTAGTGACTCACTTTTGTATCATGCTCTTCTTGCAGGTAATTATGAAGGGCGTAAAACAGTTGGTTGCCTGCTAGAAAAATAAACCATCATCATGATTGCGGTATTAACAAAAGCAATAAAATGTGAGAGCGAAAAAAATGGGATATGGGCTGACAATACGAATTGACGTCACAAAAAAATGAGGCTAATCCGAATGAAGAAAATTAATAGCCTACTCTGGTTGTAATGCAAGAGTTCACTCTATACCCATATCAACCCCTTAAATCTATTGTCATACTCACATCTTGTAAAATATATATGAGTTACAGGAGAGGTAGAGTGAGGGATATCATAGGTTAAATTTAACGAGTGCGTTCCACGATAAAAAAGGTTTGATTTAGGATAAAACGAAATTTATTTGAGAGATTGAACGATTCGAATGACGAATTCGAAGAAAATAATAAAAGTTTACGCAATAAATAATCTAAAAGTTGACTGGACAACCTGACCTGACCAGACCTGTCATGTCCGAACCTCCCCATATCTGGTCGTACCGCCGTTATTCCATTGCAACAATAACTGAGAGTCTTAACAATTTAATATTAAAACTGACACTGTATTTCACTTTCATATATTGTTCTACTCACTTAAATTAGTAGATGCTAGATCTCTAGCTAGTGAGTGAGTAAAACAATATATAAAAGTGAAATACAGTGTCAGTTTTAATAATAGATTGTTCATTAAGTATTTCGTCACAGATCTTAACAATTATTTTAAAAGTTTTTCTTTACCTTTCTGGCAATAACATAAAATAAATAGTACTGTATTCTAGTATATTAATATACATGTTTGTCGCTTCCTCACAAATATAAAATATTATTGTAATAAATTTAGCTTCTTCAGAAGCTTCTTCATAAATACATTCAGAAGCTTAAATACATTCATATTTTTAAATATATTATTGCATGCATGCTACCTTTGTGTGATCACGTAGATTTCCTCTTCAAAGATTCCATTCATGAATCTTGCTCTAGTGCTTCCAACTCAAGGGAAACTTGGAAAGCCTTGAGTGGATGCCTTTTGAGTATCTCTTGGGCAAATATACTTCGAGGTATGTTATTGAGAAATATGGGCCATAGTTTATTCTGAGGCTTAATTATGATACCATGCAATTGCTACAACTCAATAGTGAGTAGCTAAGTACTATTTCTCATCACTTCAACCACCGCTGAAAAATATTGGTAATTCTAAAATAGGCCTAGTCTCAATTTTTTTATTCTTATGCCTTTGCTCTATATTTATTAATAATATTGTTAAGATCTGTGACGAAATACTTAATGAACAATCTATTATTAAAACTGACACTGTATTTCACTTTTATTTAATAACGTTTTGACCCACATTGATCGATTCGTTGGTGGGCCAACACAACCATCACTTGATGCAATGCACACTTTTCATTTGATGCGCATTGAATTGAAATTCTCCTATGTTACTTGAAGACAACTGCTGTGAACTGTCAGTCAAGGATGAGAATGACTGTTGCCAATATAGTTATGCTCATTATTGCGAAAGAACAAAACGGAATCAGTCAATGTTGAAGCGAGGCAAAGCGTAGCTAAGCTGACGCCAAATATGACAGACAGTTCGATATCGAATTAGACGGATTGCGATCGTGTCCTTATTTCATAAAAGTAGAAAATGCGATTATTGTCTTGTGCAATATCAAATGTGAGTGGTGGCGTTTAGTTATGCCAGATGCATAACCAATTTTGATGGGTGCTTGATAATATTTTTCTGTTAAACGAAAAGGCCGGATTTTGTTGTGTGTGGTTGAATTATTGTTTGTGTTCGAGATCCGCTGCATTGCCAAGTTCGGTCTTAAAAGACTAACGGTCGGTTGCACGAAAACCAATTAAATAAGGAGTTTAATGTCAGTTAACTAACTGTCGTAAGTGTAGCGGCTTTATTTCTGTTGCACATTAGTTATTTTCCATTAACTGGCACAATCTGGCAACACTGTAATTTGATCAACAGCTGATTCTGAAGTTGAGAAAAAAGATGAATTAGAATCATTTCATTGTGAATTATTTGAATTTTTTTCAACGTTCTCAATATTATTATATTCATAATAGATTTTATTAATTTTGAAAGGTTTTTGACACCTACAACATAATTTGCAGTTCCGTGTTCTGGTACAATAAACATAACATATAAAATGTAAGTTCACGGGAGTTCGTGAAATTTAATTTTCAGTGAACTCAGTTAAGTATCTCTTAAGCCAGTGAGCCTAATCGGCGTTACAGCTCGTAATTGTGCTTTGTACAACTAAATTTTCTCCATAAGTTTAACCTCCATAGAATGACGTCATTCTACGGGGATTAAATTTAATTGGCTTTTGTGCAACCGGCCGTTAGTTCTGTGAATTAATGTAATTGATGATTTAATTTTCTAAATTAACTCAATTGAAGACTAGGCCAGCTTTTCAATAGAATCTATGACTTATACATGCTTTCCAATGGAAGTAAAGACTTGCATTCTGATTTTTTTCATCTCCATCACAGATCTTGATTGATAGTCCGCCCAATCTTTTAGTTCATCTGTTTTCCAATTTCTCTTCTATTTGTGGAAGCCACAACTACTACCTCAGTTATTGAGGTAGTATAATCGGTACAGAAGAGTGTCGCTATTTTGAAAACTCTTCAACTTTGTGCAAAAATGAGAGGAATTATTATTGAATTATCTCCATTAGACTTCATATTACTTGTTAGAAAAGTTGGATAATTGAGACATCAATAGAGCTGTTATTCAGATACTTAAAACACACGTCTAAGTTGAAAAGCGTCAGTTTGAGACAGCTCACTACTGAACTACAATTATTTGTCATTTAATATTCCGTTTGCTTCGTTCAAATAGCACATATTATCAAGCTTTCATATTACTTGATAAATCTGTAAACGTTACCATTAAATTACGACGGTAGAAAATGGAATCAATTTTACACTTTTTTACAAAATAAATAAGCATATACATAACAAAGAAATGTTTCTTTAGAAAGTACCAATTACGAAAATACAAATTTTTTTAATACAAATAAGCATAAACAATGCTTTGTTACTTTCTGAGCGTGCATATTAGTTACAAATATGAAAAATCATACAACAATAAAAAGTACTCAATGTATTAATTTAATATAAAATATTATGAAGATTCATCGAAAGCTGCCATTTTATCGATAACACACATGATTTGATCATAATTAATATAACTTATCTCATAGATATATGAGTGGAACAAAATTTACGAGAAACATAGAAAGAAGCAATATATCTACTTCAAGAGTAAAAACATTCATCTATTGAGATGGATGCATCCATTCTTTCAAATCAAATCAAATTGGTTTTTATTTTCCATGATCACAAGTAACAGAAATTCGAGTCACGCAATAAACATTGCATTTCTTGCGAACTAAATATATTATAAAAAACTAACAGTAGAAATTGAAAAATATTCTATCATAATAATTGAATTTAATTTAAAGTTTAACATAATCACACAGAAATACAACGCATTTTCAAAAAAGCCTTCATGAATGCTCTCCACAAAGACGAAGCCTGTGCGTGGAAGAGAGTCTTGACGTGAATAGGCTAACGTTGAATTATTGCTCTCATACTTGGACTACTGAAATGCATGAATTAACCAAATTATAATATTGACAATTATCTAGACATGAACTTGGACTATACACAACTCTATACTCAAGTTATCTATACATTGAATATAATATTTCTTCTATATTCGCTCTCCCACTCTCCATTAGCCAATCATTGACATTTTTCTTATAAATATATTTTTCCTCAAAGTTACGTAAATTTTTTGCAAGTTTCTATAGAGAATGTGTGCTATATAATAAGTGTTAGGAGTGGAATGTGTTTTAATTAGCCTCGGTGCTTGGATTCTAATTGCTTCTCATGAATGAGTGCGATAGCTGTGCTCAATGTTTTTGAGCATATCTCTATGATTTTTTTATATATAATAATATATTTCTAAAAAAATTTTTGTCTAATACTAAGAACTTTGAACTCTTTAAAAAGTTCATGAGATGAACTGATTTCATGGCTGACTTCCATAATGCAATCCTAATCTATTTAACTTGTTCCACCCTATTACTCCCCTTCCAATTACCTTGAAGTGCATTTTGAAACTTGTAAAAAGTTTTCTTTCAGTTCTTTTCATTGTTTAATTTATTGTAAGCATTCACTTTATTATTGTGTTTTATTTTATTATAGGCACCTGCTGTAAAACCTTTTTCAGGTTTAGCGGGACCATTTTGTAATGTCTTTTTATGTAATAAAATTGATTGATTGAGATATATGGATTGAACACACGGAAGATCATAGAACAGAAACAAAACTATTTACATTATAATGTGAAAACAATGAATTGAAAGCTGTCATTACATCATTTATACGCATTATTCAATGTGATAATCTTAGTAACTTATCTCAGAGAGATAAAAAAGAGATAGAGATAGAAATGACAGGTATACTGGAATGAGAAAAACTTCGAGGGTGGCACATTGCGTAGTGCAGTGCTGGTTGACGAGACGGTGCAGTCAGATAATAGCAGCACGGTCTCAATGCTCGAGCTCGGCCTGAGCGGCTTGAGCATGTCAAACGGCAGACAGCTAAGCGCACATTGCAGGCACCAGGCAGTGCTTCGAGTTCCTATCCGTGAGATATCAATTCGTTCGGCCGCAAACCCTTTGCTCTGCGTATTGAGAAAGACGAATCGACCTATTGTCGAAACACGCCCTTTGACATTTAACGGTTTCCACATTTTTCCACCCGCCTCTCACACGCCACCACTGCTCGCTCGTCGGCCTATTCCTAATTAGCTCAAATGGTACTGCCCCTCTTGCACTCAGGACTCTACACCCGTGAAATTGAAACTTTACAATTAAAAAACGATTCAGGGTAATGTTGTATTCTTTGAAGAACGCTTCACTTCCTCAATTACTGCTCGATGGAGATGATCTATAGCCTTACATCTCACATGAAATATTAAAATTAAGATTCAAGTTTTAAAATAAATCTTTGTATTATACCACATAATCTGTTGAAAAAGTGGTTGATTGAATGATTCAAACAGCTGATTCCGGGACTCTATTGAATAGTCTTCATTACTCGCCGGTCAAGAAATAATCGATGACATTTTCCTGCCCTATTAGCAGAATCTTAATTATCAATAATGGGTGTGATCAAGTCTATTTTCTCACTCTTCCATCCTTTCTTATCAACAAGAGTAACTTAGCCATAGCCAAGATAATTTTTTTACCGAGATACAAACAGCTTTAATAAATAGACAGAATAAAATCTATAAAAAATCAAAAATTTAAAGCAGAAATGAAGAAATTAAATGTTAAATTATTATCTACCTGTGATGACCCTGATCAACTGTCAATCCTGACTTCTGTTCGCTTAATATCTCTGTTCGCCTATAGTCGTGTTCGATTTTATCAGTAACCCCAATGATAGCAGCATTGTCTTTTAACTTCGAGGGTAACCCCGGATTCATTACAATAGGCCTATTCAATTATTGTTTATTTTTCTTAATGGAGTAATACTACCCATGGTAATACTATTTATCTTGCGATTAACTCTATTTTTATTTTTAATATTTGATGTTTGTGGTGTATTTTCAATTTCAGTTTGACGATTGCTATTGATTTTAATTTACAATTATTCTTGCAATAGAATAGACCTTTTAACCTAAAAATGGAATAAGCCTGCCCAGCTCGATAATGAATAAATGCCTCTCTCAATAGGAGATCCCAATAGGAGGGAGTCTAGGCAGTGGCTAAACGGGTGACGCGAGCGAAGCGAGCCTGCCGGCTAGTAATCATGAAATTATTGTGAAAATTATTTTTAATTATTTTATAGTGGAGCAGCAGACGTGCGACTGCTGCGCTACCGTCGCGCTACAGCTGCTCGACAACGCGCGTTAGTGGGGCAGCCGTAGCGCTGCAAAAAGTTGCTCGTGTAAACAGGGCCTTATAGCTTATACATCATACATCAATATTTTTTCCATTATTGATAGTCTACCATTCTTGATAAACAATTCAATATTGCAATATTTATTGAAAAAATGGGAGATTTATGAATTAAAATACTTTTAAACGATGAGAACTACAACTCTGTAGACGACAGAATATTTATTAATTTCGTTATGAAAAATACAAACTCAATCACAAATCGTAAATATGAAAGAAATTAAATACATATCAATCATTTGTATTTGTATTTATTATTCATCACAGACATTTGAAATCAGGAGCTATGCTCCACAAACAGTGGCACGTCAAAATATTACAAAACTTTACTAACTACTATTATTATAAAGTATAGTTCAGTTAACCTATTATAACATGGCTAACGCAAATTACACTAATTAAGACAATCTCAAAGATAAGTTATAACAATAAAACCATTTAGCCACAACACATAGATTTTTGTGGGCTTCTATTTACAAAAAGACAGCTTGAAAAAATATTTTATATATAAAAATAATAATTTTATATATAATTAAATTTGATGTGAATTGCAAACAGAAGCAAATACAGCGTTCTACTCCATTACATTATAGGGGCATTTCGCAATAAGGTGGGAAATTAACTTTTTCTTAAAAACCTTCTCATTGCTACAAACCAAGGGGGAGAGCATTGAACAATCATAAATGTAAAGTAAAAGTATAAATAATACAGAAACATAAATATAATATATCTTTGAGCTTTTATGGCATCACTAGCTAAAAGAAAACTTTGCCCGCTGGTGACCGGTTTAAATATATATTTAAAGAATACAGAGGGGAGCTAGTTTGGGGCACCTGACTGTTATTGACAATTCAAAGTGACCATCACAGGAATGGATAAATCAATGCTTCAAAAAAAATAATAGAAGAGTTTAATCTAGTATATTTCTGAATAAATTGTGATAATATTATTCTTGTTGAGTAATATTATTATTCAAATATTCATTCCACAGTTGGAAAACTTCCATTCTACTATTTTTGCTCAACTGAAGAAGATTTTCAGGATTCAAATGCATTCTCTCAAAAGCTGTCACATTGGTCTCACTAACACTCTAGTTTGTTTCGTCAATGTATAACAACAAAAACATAATTAATTGTGACCATCCTCGAAGTGTGTCAGCTCTATTGAAGTTAGGGGGTGGTTTCGGTAAAGTTCACGCATTGCTGAGCAAAGCAGCATCACATGCCATGAATATGAAGTACCTGTAGCAGCAGCAGCGGGTGCTCACTTATATTAGTTGGGCGTCAGTTGCTAGTTTATCCGCCAGGTGTCACCTGTTGTGTCCATCCACTGGCGCGTGCTGTCCTCACCAGACCGTGTCGTCATCGTCTATTATAACTATTCCATAATCACTATATATCTATCTATATACTTCCCTTAATAATCTTGATAAAATAGCCCCTTGTCCATCCATGATGCCCATCAACATCAGTGATGGTGTTTGCTCGCGATATACGATACCCTTGAGGCAAATTACCCAGCTATCAACAATTTAGAACCTCTTCAATAAGAGCCCGGTGATAGATTGGTCTCCGTTTTACGAAGTTTACCGGGAACAGACGGTGAAAAGTGGGACCTAAATAAGAAGTAGGGATGCACGCGATACATGGTAACTGGTGTCCCAATAAATAAAAATGATTATTCTATTGTTAATGGTAAGTAGTATAACTAGGCCACCCCCATCATAAGAGACATAGTAATTGATGTATGTTCACGAATGTTGTAGTAAACCTAATTTGACCATTAGCACATCGTTTCTTGTTATTGAAATTATTGCATCCATTTTTGTTGATAATGTTCAAAATAATGAGCAAAAACCTTCGATAATTCTATTTTATTAAACGCTTATGATTTTCCAGAAAATTATGACACGAAATGTTGCATACTAATACAATTGTATGTATCAGTATGGTTTTGCTCTAATATGTGTTATGAGGTTTTGCTCTATATTATGATTTGTATTATTGCATATTACACATTTAAATGTCTATGAGTTTATAAGTTGTCATGGACACACTTATGGCCGGTTGCACGAACGCCAGTAAAAATATGATCCCACCATAACTGGCCAAACAGCTCTCAGATAAGGAGAATTTCGTCGCAGAGAGTATCCATCAAGAGGTACAAGAGCTGGTGAACCCCTATTCACCTCTTGTAATCTCTCGTCAATTTTTGACTGGAAAATTTTCGAAAATCATACTACAGCCAAACGCTGCGCTCTACTACCGTTCATTTTAGCCACATGTTTTCTAAAGCATTCGTTTTACCTTCGAAATAAGTCAATATTTTTTTATTCTTCATAATAATGGCAACTCCTGATAAAAATATACGAGTTACATCTAAGATTTTTACATGACAGAAAACTTTTTATATAAAACTACAAAGTTGCTAAATTGAACTTCCGTCATAATCTCTGGTCGAATGAAAAACTGACCAACTGTTCAACATCACAAATCTGGAATCAAATTCATTTTAGGTCAGGTGATCGGGGATAAATTCTTTTTTTGATTGGTGACCGCACCATAAGGCTGATAGCATGTGCAACAGAACATAAAACTAACAGTCAAGCATGGAGCTTTCGCACTGACATTTTGTCTGTGCAGCTCTTGACGACTCTGAAGAAAGTAATCGCAACATATGCCATTACACCTTAACCTGTTAGGTAGCACTGAAATAGTCTCTCAGAACAGGCGCAGTCAAGATTTACACAGATATTGGTTGTAGTGCCTGGATTCAACCCTGTTTAATGTATCCAAATATTCCTTAATCACAATACATGTTAATTAAAATTTTTCCGATCGAATATTGTTTCCGATCAACTTATTTCAGCAATTCTCTTCTGTTCACTGCTGTAATATCACTTCCTAATGGTTCAAAAACCACCTAAAACTGAATTTAAAACCATAGAATTCATCAGTCATCATCATTCCACTCATTACTAGCCAATGCTATTCGTCCATGATTTATAAATAAATAAATAGAATTTTATTGCCATGCTACAAATACATTGTTATGGGCAAAGTCAAAACAATAATACAGCAAGGGAACAACAGTCAGAAGTCAAAACAACAATAAACTTATAATCCTTGTTTTCATAGAAAAATAGACTACTATACAACAAAATATCGTAACAACATACATAATATAGGCTACTGTCAATTTGGCACTCTGCCAACATTATTGGCACATAGGCTATTGGTCCAAATCTACTTCACAAACAATCTGACCACCAACCCAAAATCAACCACAGTTCAACTATAACATAAAGGTTTTAATTTAAGTTTTAATTTGCTTGTTATTGAGGCTGATGTGACTGCCGAAACTGTGTTATCTCATAATCAATGTGGTTGTAGAAAAGTCAAGTCTTATTCATTGTTCATAAATACAGTACCACAACATATTCATTACCACTACAAAGACGACACCACTATAACACTACTAACAGCAGTCGCAGGACTAATAATCCCGCTACAATCACGCATACGCCCAATATTTGTGTTGCTGATGGACACTATGAAAAAACTTGAACTTGCTTATGAAGATAATAACTGTTTGTCTTAAATTCAGACCAAGAATACTTTCAGCTCAGTTAATTCTGAACTTGTGCTCGTTGATGTTGGAATTTCGACGATTGGGTGTAGGCATGGAGGAATGTCACCAGTTTCGGACAACATTTTTCTGCTTGTCGCCGGCGTTGCTTAGAGTGACTTATAGCACGCGGATCGTGCAAGCAGTTTCAGTCGTTTATCAATCTGGTTAATGGCTGTATTTTGTGTGGTCCGTCGTTCTGCGGACATTTGGGAGGAGGAAAAGGATAAAGAGGAGGATTGGAAGGATGAGGAGGAGGAAAAGGAGGTAGAAGAGGAAGAGAAGCAGGAGGAATAGTCGGAGGAAGAGGTGCAGAGGACGATCACTCTCCCACTTTATTTATTGACCATTAAACAACACTTTGTTTCTGTGGCCGTAAAATAAGAAGTTTGCGTTTGTATTTTCAATTAGGTGAAATACTGCTCTGGCAAAAGTAAAACGAAAACGAGACAAACGCCCACGAGCCGCAAGGTAGATGCCTCCTGGGACCTGGAATGGCAACGCAGCGAAAAACGATAAGAAAACGACTGGAGGAGAGTGTAAGGCCAAGGAGAAGGCGACTATAGAGACGATGCCAATCAGAGAAAGAGAATAGATCATTGTGAAACAGAAAATAATGAGAATTTATTGTGGATTATTTCTTGTTTTTTTTGTACACTGGAATCAAATTCACTATCATTTAAATATTTATAATTTTTTTACTGTAAAGCCCTAATAATATTATCGTCCAGTTATAAGCTCAAGCGATACTTGATAATGTGATACAGAGTGATTCTGGAATATGTATAGTAGGTAATAATTATTAATTTGTCATACAGTTTCATTGTTTGATATTTATTTACTGTTTCAATTGTTTGGAATGAATTAGGTGTTTTTATTTTTTAAATAAGAGTATTGTCATTCATTGTTAATAGTACCTGATATTTTGTGACAAAAATGTATAATTTGTTATCCAAAAATGGTCTTTAACTATTTGTCAACTTTTTTCTCAACCCCAAATGATTTTTCTATTCATTCCTTTTCTTAAAAACAAGATATTCATCACATGAGGAATAATATTTATACATAAAAGTCAAATACTCGTCACCGTTTCACTCTACCAAAAGAGCTGAAACCTGATCAGTCGAGACTCTAAGAACGTGTTTTGAAAATGTTCTATAATATGCCAAAAATTTACAAATTTTTAAGTTCTTAAGAACTATATGGCTGAAAAAATTCGAATCAGGCATAAATGTTCATTTTTGAATCCAGACGTGTTCAAAGAGAAGTTTTTGAAATTCTCTACAAAGAACGCCTAAATTTTACGTTTTCTGAATTAAAAACTGACCGTATATTATATCAAATTCAATTTTCTTGCCAAGAAGGTTTTGAGAACGCTGACAAGAAAACGCCAAATTTTTGGAGATTTTTAAACCTGATTCTAGCACAAGTCTAGGGTCTCGACTAAACATTAATTTGAATTAAATATGAAGTTTTTTGTCCAATGGTTTTCTAGAAACAGGGATGAATGAGAGAGTGACTCAGTCAGTGGTATTTGGCTTCTATATAAATAGTAAGAAACTTCTGTAACTCTTATCAAATAATAAAATATGTTCAGAGTTCAATAGAAACGTGATTCTACATCTGGTTTATGGTGGTTCTTGATACTTTGCAGGGTACACTTGTTACAAGAGTGATTGAGTGATCTAAGTTGACAAGTGTGTTTTCAAGCAGAAAAGCTATTATCCAGGTTGAACAATTGTAACATATATGAGAGGGCAAAAAGAGTAGGCACTAGACACGTTAAGAAATAGAGTAACCATAAGTCAATCAGATAAAGTGGAATTGGCATATTTGCTATCTTGTTCTCAATGCGAAACCATTGAGGTGGTGAACGAATAACTTACTTTCAAGAACTGAGAAAAATACCGAATGCATGTGTCGCAGAGCGAATTAGACCGTGGAATCGTAGAACTCATTACAATACAGGTTGGACGTAATAATTTCCAAGTCCTCGATAAAAACGAGCGCAAATGTTGTCTAGGTGTAATAGTCAACGTAACTGGTAGGTATACGACTGACTTCTATATTTTTGCAAAATTGATATTTTCTCTTAACTAATTCATAGCAATGAGAAGTTATCCACTAATTCTAAATCCAATGTTTTTCCTTAACGAATAGTGACGGGGGAAAAGAAGAGCAATCCTCTACAGAGGGAGGTTGTGCTGACTACCAAAGAAAATAATATTCCTTCTATTGTTATTTTTCAAATGTAAGACCTCAGATTACAGAAACAACCTAGTTGTCTGTGGTAAGACACAAGAAGAACTGAAAGGAACTCAACATTTATAAATTTATTTTTTATAAAGGGTGATGCTATCAATCTTATTGATCTAGAGACATTGATAATACATCGACACTGATAATTTTTGCTGCTTTTTTGATTGAAGCTAAGATGATTTTGCTGCTGATGTACCTTTTCGGCTTCCGGAGTCCACAGAAAGCTGAAGGTATAGCTAGGTGCAGGAATCTCATTCTCCCCTGGTCCACGCTGCAGTTCAACCATCGTTATTCCTGGTGATACTTCCTAACTTCACATTCTGTGATAATGTAAGATTTATGTTTCCAATATTGTAATCAACAACCAACATTTCATAGATAAATTTCTCTTGGAAATTAATGTACTATGTTAGTATTTTTTTCTTAATAGATATCAAGGCACTATTTTGGATTTGATAAGGACTTGTATATTATGAAGTACAAACACATGACTCTATATATAGGCTTATACATCATTATTATTTATTCTATAGTTCCATGTATAACAACATTTTTTTACCTATTTGTTCCTGCTATTTTGCTAAACTGCAGGCCTTACCTGTAATATAAATGCTAAATATTATATTTGCTTTTCAAATGAATTAAACGACTTGCAGTCAAATTTTATTAAAAATAAGTAGTATTTCACTTACTTTGAAGGCCAAACGTTTTCGAGTTGTTGAAACCCATCTTCAAGGCATCCTAGATATCGATGATAGTTTGTTGGTTAGAAGAGTTGTGGTTTCTGTATGATGTGGTCAAAAAGTTTGTGTGATTTGAAATTTAACTGTTCGTTGAGGATGTTTTGTTTATTGTGTGTGGTGTGTTTGTAAATTTCAAATTGTTCCAAGGTGTTGAGTTCGTGTCCTTTAGATTTTATATATAGAATGTGTAAGTTGGTAGTGGTGTCAGTAAAAGTGTGTCCAGTGTGCCCATTTCAAACAACGTTACAAGGAACATTTACAAGCTTTACATACAAAAACAGAATCGACTTTTGCAGACCACATCATTCAAACTGGACACACTTTTACTGACACCACTACCAACTTACACATTCTAAATATAAAATCTAAAGGACACGAACTCAACACCTTGGAACAATTTGAAATTTACAAACACACCACACACAATAAACAAAACATCCTCAACGAACAGTTACATTTTAAATCACACAAACTTTTTGACCACATTATACAGAAACCACAGCTCTTCTAACCAACAAACCAACATCGATATCTAGGATGCCTTGAATATGGGTTTCAACAACTCGAAAACGTTTGGCCTTCAAAGTAAGTGAAATACTACTTATTTTTAATAAAATTTGACTGCAAGTCGTTTAATTCACTTGAAAAGTTAATATTAACAACGCAGTTCGTCATGGAACAAGAAATCCAGAAATTATATTTGCTGTAGAGACTTGCTCTTCTACTGTATTAGTAATTTTTTGTTGCACGCTGGCTACATGTAATTTTAAACGTGGACAGTTAATTTTAAAATATTTTACATTGTATTTTTGGAAAAGGAAATGAATTCATTATTCAAAATTAAAATCCCAGTGGAAGAAACGTGTAGGCTATTTGACTATATTACTATTTCAGGTGACGAAAATTCAGTTATCTGACTTTTATTCACTAAGTATGCAAGTTGATCTTACGATAATTTGCTATCTAATGGGACCGGACTTCCAAAAAAATCAATTTTTCAATTAGTGACTTCTATTCTTAATACAAAGTCGCACAAATAAATTCATGAAACAAACAGGGTGATTCTATAATATGGTATAAATGTGATGTTTAAGATCCATCTTGTTTCCACTAATCTGTAATATAAACTTAATAAAACAACTTTTGAATGGTACTGTGTACTGTGTACTGAAAGAGTGTACTGTGGGTCGTCTGACGATGCTCTAGACAACAGATCGAAACGGCCGTCACGCCATAAAGTGAGTTAATTTCCATTCAAAAGTTATTTTATTAAGTTTATATGGTATAAATGCTTGAATCTGAAGCTTTAGAAATAAATAGAATAGTATATACTCCTAAGTGATTCAAGCAGTGGCAAAAAAAATATTATATTTTCTAAACAAGATTTTCAATCCAGAATACGGCCTCGTCATCAGCTACTTGCAATTTTTGTAGCCACTCAAGACTTGCCTATGGGAATCTGGCTATAATGTTTGAAAACTGATTTCAAAGATCGGTTGGCGTTGTATGGTGGAATGTGAAAAGCAATAATTATATTGTGGACATAAAGATTTTATTGTTTTGCGATATTTCTTTCACGTCTTGTAGTTTGTTATGCGCTTCTAGGAGAAAATGAGAAAAAAGAAATTCTCTGCTGATAAAATTCAGTAACATAGGATACAAACACAGAGCTTTATTTGGTTTATCGTGTCACAAAAATTGAAATCACAGTAGAAAAAACGAGTACATGAATAATTCAAGCAGCGTTGTCCTCTAACGTGTAAAGATGATGCAGTGTTGGAACAGGTTATAAATTATCGAGAGCCTTAATCATAGGTTGGCGGGAGATCCGACTGTTTGTGTGATGCCTGGTTACGAGCCAGAACGTTCGTTGTCTTATATGTACTTTTTAAACACCAAATTACAATACTAATAATAATGAGATTCGGCCTAACAATAGGCTGCGTTATGTCCGACTACGCCTTCCGATTTTCACATCGTAAATTTCGAAAAAGCGACGAGCAATTTCTCTGGTCTTTCAGTTTTATTGTCTCACAAGTGTGATAATCGATTGCCTTTTACGAAACCCGGCTCATGAAAATTAAACGGGCAAACAGGAAGTGAGAGCCTCGATCATGAATGGGACAATAATATCAATGTACCTGTACGTTGGATACACACGACAGAAGAAAGTACACAGAATCATAGACGATTACCAATACCTTCAATTCAAAAACAAACATAATTTAAATGAAGATAGCTATAAACGTGTTTGTAAACGATAATCAATTAGACCAGGAAGAAAAAATTGCATTTCTAGGAGTTATGTTGGATAGACGATTGACCTGGACTCCATACATTGAGAAAATATGTTGTAAAATTTCATCTGGGGTATTTGTCCTGCGACAGCTCGCTAGATTGAATGACAAAAAGTTACTTTTTACAGCTTACCATGGGCTCTTACTGTCAAATATTAGGTATGCTATCTTAGTATGGGGTAATTCATCAAAACAAAATCTTGATAGGGTGTTTAAGATCCAAAAGAAAGTGGTTAGGTGTATAGAAAGAGTAAATAGATTGGATTCATGTGGGCCGTTGTTCAAGAGACTTGGTCTCCTAACTGTACCCTGCTTATATGTGTATGAAGCTACTTTATATGTAAAAACGAATGATATTAACCAAAATCTTGACGTACATGATTATAATACAAGAAGCCGAGGAGATTATCACTTGGTGAGTCACAATAGTAGCTTATTCAAACAAAAACCTAGTTATATTGGTAGGAAATTCTACAATAAGCTACCGCATTTCTTAAAGAGTCTTGAAAATATAGAAATATTTTTAAAAAACAATTGAAAAAATATTTAGTTGATAAAGCTTTTTATAGTGTACAAGAGTTCCTTTCACATCAAAATTAAGCCTCACCTCAACTAATTGATATAGTAATTAATTATGGTAACTAGTGTATTTGACTAATGTTAATCTGACTGTCTTATACTCCTTAACTGGAGTCTCTAAGACGTAATCTAAAAAAAAAAAAAAAAACATTATGACGGAAATGACAAGAAAAATATATATCTCATAAGTTATTAAATTTATTGGTACATAAGTATAAGAATATTGGGACATAGAATATTCCTAAAATTTTCACGAGATTAAAAAAAAATACAGAATGGCGTATGATTTACACAATTTTTCTGAGAAACTTCGTTGTTTGTTTTAGCATGTACTACTCGGCCACGTAGAGAATGCAAGCGGAAAATATGCGAACTACTGAAAACTGCCCCTACATTATTAAGTTACACATACATTGACCCGCTTATAAAAGTGCAGAAACTAATAATTAAAAAACCTTTGCGTTATCCATCAGATCAACTTTTTTGCAAATTCAGTGTGATGGATGCAAGACAGATATATTCTAAAGAAATAATCTACAAAAACACAAAAACACAGCACATTTTCAACACAGGAACCACAGTCACGACACAAGAAATGGACAAATTTGGCTAAGAAGAGATACCAGAGACACTTCAATCACTTAGCACCAAAACTTTACAATCCAAGAGACGTACAGGAAATACCACACAGCAAGAAATTCAAAGAAGTACATCACTGGATAATAAACATAGGAAGACAAACCATAGAAACCATAATTTCGAACAATATGTGAGCTCACTAACCTGATATTAAAACACTGAATCCTAAAAAATTTAAATTGCAAACCGACTCTAAAACATGGCATGCCAAAGTAGAGTAGGTTTGGATTTAGTTTTAAAAAGAAATAAAAATATTTATTTATTTATCATTAGCGACGGTGCTGCTCTAGTCTACTCCGATTTCAGATGCATTTTTTTGTAATCGAGTAGATTTTACGATGATGATTTTAATTGAGAGAAACTGGTCTATGTTATATTGGTATGGTATGAAACTACAAATATTTATGACTGCATTGCCTAAACGTGAGACAAACTTTGCAGTGATGTCAATTCTATTATTGAAGTTTTTTTTAACCATCATTCAATCATCACTGTCTTTCTTCTTTTATCAAATTGCTTTCTGAGTGGACTTGTTTAGTACTTTTATTTGTTTAGTCTATTTATAATATGTTTGAAACATGGGCATTATTTACAGAAATAAATTTACTTTTATAAGATTTTGTAGTGCATTAGCTACTGATACGTAAATTGCGATTTAACAAGAACCTGATCTTCATTATTATAATGTTCACAAGAAATGTTCATCCGTGAATTGATAGGGAAGTGATAGCCGCGAGCCGTAGCAGGTGTCTGTTCAATCAGAGAGATAAGCTGCGTTCTCGTAGGTCCTGTTTGTAACGGTGACCGATTAGATCGGCCAGCAAAAAGACACTGTTCTCTGCTGTAAAATCACTTCCCGGTGGTTCGGAGCCCACCTAAAACTGTAGGTCCAACTCATCAATCACCATCATCCAACTCATTACCCACGCACAGGTCTCAGACCTATGTGGGCTTCATCCTCAAAAAAAAAAAAAAAAAAAAAAAGTCTCCATTGCACAGTGAACATCAATACTCTATGATAATCACCATCATGTAATCATTGTTATATGATAATGAAAAACATGTTGTGGAATTCTCTATAATAAATTTCAGTAACCATCATTCTACAATATGTGCTTTATTTTGCAAAGGTGATTATCATCGTCCGAGTATTCAATGTAGCCTGAACATAACCAAAAACATTATGTGTAAAGTAACACATGAAGTACGTTTCCTAGATGCACTCTGTGTAACTTGATGCTGAATGAGCTGGCAAATATGGCTATCAGACGGCTCTCTTGACCTGAGTTTGTGCCAAACGATTAATAATGATATAATAATTGAGTATTGGAAGCTCTACTTTGCAATACTCTTCCTAGGGTACCGGAAGCACTCCATTAAAGGTACTGGTATTTGCATTACAGCTAGAAAATACACTGAAAGTGAAGGGACAAGCGATAGACACTCACTCGGCAATGATGAGCTGGTTCTGTTTGCTTTGGGTTTGAGTCCTGGTTGCGGGCAGGTGATCTTCAGCAGAACAAATATTGAGCCGGAAATCTAGGACAGACGATGCATTGAAATCCTCAACTCGATATCTGTTATTGGACAATGCCTTCACACATTCGTTGGCTACTCTTATCTGGAGCTTTAACTCACTTATTTGGTCTAACAGACTGTGAACAAGGCTAATCTTTGTTAGATATGAATGCGTTTTGTAGGCACCTTAAAACAGATTAATTGACACCGCTTCCATTTCTAGGGCAAAACTATTTTACTATACTATTTACTATTTTTTCACTATTTACTTTGACAGTGAAATCCTGCGGAAATGAAACTGCGACGCATTATTATGCACGTGCTCCAGACATTTATCAATGTTTTCTTTATTTGCTTTAGGGAAAAACATGTGGGAACGTCACCTGGCGAGATCAAAAGAGTGGTATTGATTCTCAAATCCTCTTAATATCTATTTCTTATCATTTTTTTCTGGAGGAAGTCCCATTCATATAAAAAATAGAGCTTGTTTTAAATGGAGTTGTTACATTTCTATTGCGTGTACTTTGAATAGATTCAATAAAAAGAATAATACGTTATATTATAAATATTTCATTCTTAGAAACGGCGAAAACGAGTGAGTCAGTGGTCGTATTTGTTATTTTGTTATTTGTGTTGTAGAAGTTATTTTGAATTAAGAATCTTTCAAATTAGGATTTTAAGTTTACACCTCTTCTGATTCCACATCCACATAAAGAAATACTGCTACTGTTGAAAAAAAGTTTTTAAATGAGGTTTTCATCACAAAAGCCCCTGTTTTACTGTATAAACTCTTTTCCTTATTCTGTTTCCAGGAATGACCTTAACCAGTATGACAAATTCCTCCTCAACTCGATATACCTCAAGCTCAATTTTCAATTGCTCTGCTGTTACATATTGCAAGCTTTGTAATAGAAAATTTTCTATTCTCAGCTCACTTTACTTAAATCGAAATTGATTACGTTCTCTATGATTGCAGATTTATCATTGCACACACGTGAACGATGTCAGTTATATTACGTGTCACGTTAGTTAAATCATGCTCAATGAAGTAATATTTTCATATTACATCTCATTTTGAGGTTTGATCCACCATTGTAACTGTAAAATACCAATAAATTCTTATTTACAAACATAACTCAATTCGATTTTCGTTTGATGATTTCCTAGTGAGTTGCGAATAACCAGAAAGGTGAATTATAGGATGCATTGTACATACATTCGACATTGGTCTGAAATAATTAAAAAAAGAGAACAAACACTTTGCTATCCGAAGATATTGCGGTCAATTCGTATGCATGCTGAAATCAATTCGAATACCACAGAATTCAATTTCGTCGCTCCCGATTTTAATGGCGTTATAGTGTGTTATGAATTTCATCACCGCCACCAATGACTTAAATATTAGTGGCTGTATTCGTTGAACGTTTTGACAATAAACTGTAAAGTCAATTAGAAGATTAACAACTTTTTAAAACTTTATAGCAGCTTAATAAAAATTTGAAAAACATGTGAATTTTGAAAACTTTAAATTACATAACAGAATCAAATGAATGCTCTATATATGCCCTATTCTAGTCGAAAATATAGCCTTATCTTGATAAATTCATTCCTTTCTGGATTATTATACACATTCAATTTTTCTATAGGCTATTATTCTCCTAGACCGCAGAACCCTTTATTTGAGGCATGAGGTATGAAATGCCAGCGCTCATTGGCTTCCATTGGTATGTCAGAATTCATTGAAAATTGCTACGGATAATAACTAATAATAATACTAATAATAATACTAATAATAATAATAATAATAATAATAATAATAATAATAATAATAATACGAATAATAATAATAACTAATAATAATAGAGGAAAGTACCCAAAAGCGGACCCGTCTCCTAATGTGGACCCCCACGGTTATTGTCTCTGGCAGTTCACCATTACGTATTTTGACGAAGTTGATAGTTTTTGTTAGTTCTAAATTTTGTCAAGTTGTACAAAAAAGTTAACTGGTAAGCCTTTCAACCCTTATATATTATTAAATGGTAATTTTGAAGGAATCATTTGACCATGTAATTATTTCCATGTGATGTCTTTTTTATTAAATATGGCGTATTAAAAATGCAGATGTTAGGTGCGCAAACCGGACCCCCAACAGTTTCCTAAACTGGACCCCTCATATAATGTGTGATGTTTCATGTAAAAACAGGTCTAATTATACTTTTCCAAATTATAATTCTTTTGAAATTGTTTCTAGATTCTAAGAGAATAATGGGGGAAATATTTGCGATCTTTGCTGTTAATAAATCCTTTTCATTAAACTCAATGTTATAGACCTAATATATTCAGCTTAACGTTTCATTTTTTTCACATTTTGTACATTAACAAGTGTCAAAATAAGCAATGATCTTTTATCAAACCGTTGTATATTTTTTTTCTCAGTTTAATTCCCTTTCCTAGTTAATTAAATTAGGTTTTTTGTCATTTTACCGAGGGGTACAGTTTAGGCAACCTTTATGAAAATCACAAATGATAATAATAATAATAATAATTTATTGTATTGTATTGTACTGTACAGTAACAACTTACGTTTTTTGAGGTGATATTCTCTCCAAAACATTATTTTCTCATTTAATACGTCTTCTCGGAAAAGCTTTCATCCTGAGGTTTGCCCCAGGCTAATGGAATTAAGCGTGAGAGCTGAGAGGCTGAACGGACTCGATAAGAAAAAAAGCTGTGAGGTTTTTTGCGTCTGTGAAGTCCAAAGTCCAGTCCTCAGCATTGAAAACTCAAGTGGTTAATAAATACGAGATAACTTCATATAAGTTATGTTTTGCATTGGCTTTCGAGAAGAGTGATACATAGAAGACTTTCCGATTGAATTTCTCGCGTTGAAGTAATGAATACTCTGCGACTAACTAGCTGCAATGTCTGAGGTACTACTAGTGCTTCTGCCATTCGGTATAGCTCTAGGCTAGCAGACACCTGCTGCGAAGTAAATAGTGAATCTTCGTTCTGTTCTTCGCCACCTGCCTGATTCATGATTCTTGTACGAGATAGCTTCCGGATAGCCTCATCAATTTTGCTTGGGGCTGTCTAATAGGGACACCTCCCAGCAAACATACACAGTTTGGTCGCTCACGTCTCATTAACCTTGCCTTTCGCACCTGATGTCTCAACAACGTTGCACTGCTTTGCTCTGCTCTACAGTGAGAATGTGACTCGTTAGCTGTAAGATCTTGTCTCGCCTCCTCATTATATTGTACTCGAGCCAGTACATCGTGTAAGGGCCTTTGAAGAGTGCAAAATTCATGAATGAATGTGCGATTGTTTTGTCTGTCCTGTGAGAGATCGATTGGGTGATCGGTAACTATTTAAACAAGATACTTCTCTTCCTCTAAACATCATAGTCTAATACTCGTACAAATAGTCATTTTTCAATTTTTTTCTTCCTTCTTGAAGCTTCTCTGGTGTGAGAGTATCAAGTACTCTGTGCTTTTATGCTTGCAAAGCGTTTGCACTTGGTGTAAGAACTTGCAGTGGAGCATTAATACTCGATGATGATCTTAGATGCAGAATGAAACACATGCTGTGGAATATTGCTATTTACGCTGCTCTGGCATACACAATCATTGATTTCCATAACTATAATAATATTGTCGAACATTGATGCTACATTTTGCAACAGTACCATGAGATTACCTATTTATACTAAGTAATGTCAATTGTCAAAGCTATCAATGTTTCAATATTATTGATATTATTATTTCTATTAATCATCATCTATTTATTCAGCATAGAAATGAAAGTGGGATTAGAAAAGTGGAATTGTAATGGAAGGTATTTGCAATAACCAGTTTACTAGCCGCTTTTAGAAATGGAGAATTAGGGATTTTTATCCGATCCTAAAAAAGAACGGAAGATAATGTATATATTTTTTTCAAATATCCTCACTTTACTTGTCTTGTATGATTGACTATAGATATAGTAGATATAGATATAATCGTGCTTTATTCAATAATCATTATTACCTGGACAAAAAACAAAAGAAATGAAAACACACACTACTACGGCTTGGTACTAGACCGTCAGCCGGAAATTCCGAACAAAAAATAACTTAATCAACTTAATATTCTCTATGTTAGATCTGAAAATAAACAAAGAACACAAACATGGGAAAACCATCATTAAAAGTACCCGTAATTCAATATTGTCATTCAACAGTGTAAAGCACAAGTTGTTTTTAAACATAGGCTATTATTTTCAACAATAATTAACAAAAATATAACTGAATAGTAATAATTGTACAATAGCCGGATGAAATAATTTCATTTAAATAATCAATTTTTACTTGTGTTAGTATAGGCCTAAATATGTTCATTATTATTACAATACAGATAATGCCAATTAGATTAATGCTTCTTGTTCGCATAAAAGAAAGCCTTATCATGACTTGTACTCCAATCTCAGAAAACAAAAGTGGATAAGGAGACCCTAAATATCAAATAGGTAAGTGAAAAAGCGGGCACTATTTATTGTTATCTCTTTGCCTGTATATATATATAATATTTTATATAGTCATATATAAATATGAGTGACTTGGTTACAGAACTCTTGATGATGGTTTTCCATCATGATGGTTTTTATTTGAAGATCAATTTCTGGATGATATATTAGTTATTTGTGGTGAATTGCATATAAAGATGAATATCTCATATTAGAATAAACTAATACCAATGAATTTTATTTCAGCAATGCTTTAAAAGATGTCAGGTAAGCTTCATCGATACGGAACAAGAACAATTTTCAGTGTTCAGAGCATAAGAAGAAGAGGAATTTCTTGAATTTTTTTTCTAATATCATAGAGATTAATAAATATGAAGTACATATTCAAGTGGAGAATAAATTTATTCATCTTAGAAAAAATGTTCAGCATTAAACAGGCCTCGCTTCGAGAGATATTATGAGTTATTGAGTAATGAAAATATCGAGGCCTTTCCAATATCGTGTTTTCTAATAATTCAGATCTGAAGTCAATATTTGTTAGAATGCATCACAAGGTTTCAATTTTCACGTCAGGTACCAACGCTGGTATTCTTTATTGTTTGTATAATGAGCTCTGGAAGTTATAACAGTTTAGCTGGGGCATGGTTTCGAAATAAGAACCGTTAAAGATGCGATAGTCATTGAAGAGAACAAGCTAGGAATGAAAAAAGAGTAAAATAATGGTCATGCTCAGATATTTAAACAACGTGTGTAGTGTTTTCGAGCTTTTATACGACGGGGCAACGGATATTTCCAGAAAATATTGACGTAGGCCCGGGTTTGTAACATGTCCAGCGAGCTGTGTGAACATATAAAAAGGTAATGTTAATTACGATCGAGATTTTATATTGTGTACGCTTGCTTGAATGAAATGTCTTATTATTTTGGAGTGGCGATGCATTATGGACACTTTTCCCATGCAGCGGCGAGTAATTATTAGTGTGCGGATGATTTGTGGGGGGCTTATTGTTCAAGTTGCCGTAATAGCTCCCTCTCAGCGGGATAACATGGCCACACACGGTCCATAACACACTGCATACACCCCTCCTCAATCCAACTCACATACACAAACGCACCCGCTTTAACCAGGTGCGTATCACCTATGAAAACTCACTCACACACATAAAAGAGAGCGTATCTCAACTTCCTCTTCATAAAAAAAACTCTGTACCATACCAACGGTATTGATCTACTGTACAATCACCATAATATCCAATATTGGGTTTGTTGTAACGGGGCCCACGTGTTTTGGTGGGTCAGTATTTTCTGAGCAAGAGACCAATACATCGTATATATACGTATTTCACATATTGTGAGCATTCATACTGTCTAGTTTATGTGTTGTGTAAAAGAATTTTCGTTGGTAAAATAACATTATGAGCCTTTCTAATGTCATAAATCACGCATAGGATAGTGAAATTCAAATCGATTGTCTGATCGTTGAGGAAGAAATTCCGACATGTTTATTGTTAATCGAATTCGGAAAAATATTGTTATTTAGTTCAGTGATAAAGTTACGTATTTGATTATTGATTTGAAATATTTGAGAAAATGAAATATTTATATGGTTTATTCGAAAAAAAACGCGCTTATATGAAAAAATTTGTCTTACTGCATACTTGACTATCAATGGAGTCTTGCATGTTTCTCTAACTTTCACGTTTCTTAAGCTTGGATTACTTAAAAATTCTGCAATCACTTTTAATCTTTCTCAAAGTTCAAGTCACAATCAAGATCAAAATAAGATTTTTGAAATCTCCAAACTCAATAATTTATATTACAGCACTTCCAATATTGAAGAGTGACTTCGATTTCTCTTTATCAGTTGCTAAAAAAATTTACACATTTTCAAACAAGGAAAGATTATTTTTTGATTGTATGAATAGAAAACGTTAGAATTTTAGTTTTGCAACACAATAAATATAGTAATATATTTTTCAATGTATTCATATGCCCAAACGAAAAATAAATATTTACTAATTATAATAGATAATTAGCCTACATAAAACCTAAATAAAATCTCAAGAATGTAATACATTCCTCTTTAAGCTGATCTGTGTTGAGGAATATTTAAATGATAAATCTCTAAAATATCTTATTATTTCGAGATTTTTCACATTATTTTTATAAATATCTGATTTATTCACGATCCACTATCTTCAAAAATAGATTCCAACTGAGGACCTTGAATAATGTCAACCATGATCCCCAGAGTAAAACAAGGAAGAGTGGTAATTGCAGGACTTTTTAACATTGAGAAACAAGTTGCCACTTGAACAAAATAAATATTTCGCAATGCCCAGTAACGGTATTTGAATTACATGACAAATGGGAGTTAAACAAATGAAAACAAAATTTCGAATAGAAGAGTATGTTGAGTTATTTTGCATCCACTTGAGCAAGCTTCTAGTACGGCCCGCGCAGTATGACGGAAGAAACACTTGAGCTAGTAGTGCATTATTTGACTCCAGGTGTATGAATAAGGTCAAGGGGTGAGAGAAAGAAAATCAACACCAACTGAGAAGCGCTTTGTCGCGACGGCGCGCCTTATGTCAGCAGGAAGTTTAATTCATTGTTCCTGACAGCATTTGCTCTCCTTTTGCGTTCAGTGAGATCTTTCGATTGGCGTAAAAAAACTCAGACTCCTTTCATTGCACCAGGTTGTTGGTGAGCTAATAATTGTCGAACTTTTGTACTGAGAGACGGTTATATCTCAGGATTTGCACCGGATGTGACTCTTGAGACGTAGTACTGAATGATGCACAGCAGAGGTCCACGTTACCTACCTGCTTGGGGTTCACTTGTTACCCCATTTCTACTCTCATATTTCTCCCCATTAATATCTTCCGTTGAGAGCTGATTTCCTAGTTAACTTTTTCCTAACAATGATTGCTTTGGGGTGTAAGTAGGAGAAATGTCATTGGTGAACAACCTGCTTTGAAAAGATGTGAAATTGAAGTTAGATAGATGCTGTGAGATTTGCTTGTTCTACTTCATACTTAACGCACCATTAAGAATCAACTATAATACTATAGTACTTGTAGTACTGTGCTCACAGTACCATGCTTATTTAAAGTACACTACTTCACAATACTACCAAACTACAATAGCTGGATTAAGGCCTTATGAATATTTATTCCATATAAAAGGTCACAGAAGTAAACACAAAAAATATTTCAAATATCAAGATCAAAATTTTCAAGATATAAATAGCAGCCTGTCAATATCATCCCACAAAAATAAGAATATTCTAACATATTGTTACGGGTTCTATATCTAAAATAACGCTGGCAACACTTAAATTTATCACTCTCACTTTATTTAAATAATCCACAACACACACTGATAAGTAATGTCTTACACAGATAAATCGATATTGTTCAACTAATAAAGAGTTTTCAATATTACTGTACAAAAATCAATCACTAAATGTCAAAAGGCCATTCTAATATTAAATAATAACTGTTCAATAAACTGTCCAATAATTCAAGAAGACGCGTCTAATACATAACATTTGAAATTCTACAAGCACTAAAAGTCACTGTATAAACTGTTAAGTAAGCCTGAATAATAATCTGTCACAATATACTGCAATTAACACGGCAGACAACGAAAGTTCATTATCACAGCTTGTAATAGCGCCAACGGGATTGCACTATATTAACGTAAACAGGAACTATCACTGTACTCTAACACTTCAACAACAGACGTTTGTTTATTACTGTCTGCTTACTGGTAAACAGGAACTGTCACTACTGCCACTTATTGAATGAAAGATCGAATTACAACTGATCTGACTTTTGCAAAAGCGTTCACCTTAAATAGGTTATTCGATAATCTAGAAAGAACTTCATCTTTCAATCAACTTCTAAATAAACAGGTAAGTACTCTCGCATTTTCGATAAGATTCCATTAAATTCTAATTAAATGCCTAGAATAATCTACAAAGCTCTAAGAAAAATGTCATAGAAGTGTCAAAAGTGGAGAAGAAGAGTAATTAATTGCTTAGGCCTGAAGACTTGTTGACACAAGCGATAACACCGATAACTATTCACAACAATATAAACGGTACACGTTTGGAAAATATCGACAGAATACAATTAATATTACAAATAGCCGCGAGTCGTAGCAGGTATCTGTTCAATCAGAGAGATAAGCTGCGTTCTCGTAGGTCCTGTTCATAACGGTGACCGATTAGATTGGCAAGCAAAAAAGACACTGTTCTCTGCTGTAAAATCACTTCCCGATGGTTCGGAACCCACCTAAAACTGTAGGTCCAACTCATCAATCACCATCATCCAACTCATTACCCACGCACAGGTCTCAGACCTATGTGGGCTTCATCCTCAAAAAAAAAAAAATTAATATAATAATAAACTCATCAATCACCATCATCCAACTCATTACCCACGCACAGGTCTCAGACCTACGTGGGCTTCATCCTCAAAAAAAAAATCAAAACAAATACTATTTCTTACAAGAGAAAGATGATATTTCAAAAGTTTTGAAATGAAAACTACATTAATTTATGATTATATAAATACAGATATTTATAAACTTATAAAAAATACAATGTAAAACAACACATCAACAAAATTATTGAGAGATTTTCAAATAATATTCAGACAAGAGGTCTGAAGATTTTTCAAATGAAAACTAATGTCACTGTCTTCGATAGTTTCATGCAATGATGAAACTTCTAAATTTTTCATGTTTGAATTGGATAAGATTTTTATTTCTATTGTTTAATCGAAGGACAGGGAAGTGATAGCCGAGTGCCATAGCAGGTATCTGTTCAATCAGAGATAACCTACGTAACTCGAGGGTGCTCTTTGTAAGGGTGACCGATTGGATTGGCCAACAATAAAGACTCTGTTCTCTGCTGTAAAATCACGTGGTTCGGAATCTACCTAAAACTGTAGTTCAACTCATTAACCACAATCATCCAATTCATTACCCTCGCACAGATCTCAGACCTATTGCTTGTTGGTCTCAGACCTATGTGGGCTTCATCTTCCGAAAAAATTATTTTCATGTTACAAATCGATTTAATATTCTTCAATGGAAAGCTTTGTTGAAAATGATCTATTATATAATAAATTATTTTGACTTGAGATCATCCTACAGTGACTTTGGAAGTGTAACTATATGACTTCTATTGTGATGAGACTTCTATTGCTGGTGAGTTTAAGCACCAACGTTATTTCAATTAGCCTATGAATTGATAATAATTTATAATGATTAAACTAATAATTTCAATAGCCTACGAATTGATAATTTCTCGAAGAGAAATTTTTGGATACTTCACCTGCTCACCCATGACTTTTGTCGTGTTTTTCTCACAAGATTGATTACACAACTATCTGAACGTCGATAGAGACTTCACCTGCTTGTTAGATAGTTCATCAATTTCTTTCTCTGTCATAGTGGGTGGGAAAATCTGGCCACTCACTTTCTATATCATATAGACTTTTATTCTGCTTGTTGATGGCACAACCACAATAAGCCCTTCCACTTTTGCACGCAAATCCTGGAAAGGAAGGTAAAGGTTTTCGGTGAGAAAGTAGCGACTTGGAAGATTCACATGAGGGCGTTGGACTCTGATGTTGATTGAGAATGGTTTGGAGTCTGCGAACGGCCAGCTGAGAAAAAGGAACCGGGGTGGTTTTTGAGTGGTGAAAGAGTTTCGGAAGTCGATCACTTCGTTGCTGTTGTTGTTGTTGTCCGTGGAAGTACTTGTGTTGGATGGTTGGAGGGGCTGTTTGGACTGCGAGTTTAGGCGGGACGAGTGGAGGGAAGTGGACCAGATGGGAAAGAGCTAGTTCCCACAAGAGATGCATCGGCAGCTTCTATTTCTCTGAGATCGCAGCCACCTTGCACCTTACACACTGCTCCTGTCTCTCTAACCTGTGAGCGCGTCCTACTTTACCTGTCCCAGAACCGTGCACCCTACCTGTGTGAGAAATTCTCATAGGGCACCCCCTGCAGTCTCCAACCATCCCTCTGAATGAAATTATCAGGCATGTGGGAGCCTACTTTTCTTACCCGTCATTCATTCCATCTTTCCAACCCGGTGACCTCTCACTCTGTCCCATAACGGTGAATGGCTCCATTGAGACTGTCCTACTCCACCCATTTTCCGGTCGCTTATAATTACTAGACAAACAACAGGCTCATCAACTGTAAAAAAAGAAAGATGATAGTCTAAGATTGTCTGGAGTCTCCTCATCAACCTGTTGCAGTCTTCAAAATCTAGATAATCCTCTCTTTTGCGAACCTACAAAACTTGGCTGCTCTCGTAATTAATTGGTTGACGTCTCTACTTATATTCACTCATCGTCAATTATTATTATTAACTAGTTTGCATCAAGCTAATCATGAAGTAAATAGGTTATAAAGCATCGCTCGCACCAAAATTTTGGATATTTTTTTAGGAATAACAAAGTTCAGAAATCACAATGATTTTAAATTGAAGAAAATAGGTTTTTATTTGGCAGTGGCAGTAATGACATATCTCTTAAATACTGCTACTTCTGCGGTCACGAGTTCAATTTTCGTTCAGCACGTCATATTTTTGTCATTCATTCATTACTCATGCATGGATCCACCAGTGATATTTTATTGTGTATAATATTCAGAATATTGTTGATGTTGATTCAAATATATCATCATTCTATAATCTATATCATTGAATAGTTCAATATTATATATTTGAAGACATAATATTGAAAATAAATTTAAATTGCAAAATAGGACTCATTTTGTTCTTTATCAGTCAATGAGATGTACCTCACAAATTTGATCATTCAAATTATTCTCTAAATGAGAAATAATATGGTATTTGGTGCGGATACCTGAAATTTTTTAATACTCATGACAAGACAGAAAAATAGTGCCGACAGGGTTACTGATTTATGCAACAGAAAACTAGTGACTGAAGAAGATGATTATTCAAAGATATTTATCACATAAGAGGGAGAAAATGTCTTGAACAATAGTGACAACGTTTGGATAAATAATGTAAAACATTATAAATTTAAAAACGACGGATGATTTGAATGGGGCGATCATTCAACTGGTATTCAAGCACAAAGTTTTTGTCACTTTCAATGGTTGGTATAGGCCTACTGGCAACCACGAAAAACACTCTTATTGTTTGATCACCCCCATTCGGATCTTGTGCTCCCAAAGTCTTTCATCCCAGCTCAGGCTGTAGAATCAAATCGATGAACCTTACAGATTTTTCCTTCCTTCCTGTTTTTTTCATGTTCCCATGGAATCCTTCAGACGGGACAGGAAAGGATGAAGATGGAAACATGTTAGACAGAGAAGAATGATTTTAGAGGGTGATGGGTGGCTATAGATTGATAGAGGAGGGGTAGAAGTGAGACAGAAGCAGTAATAGATACAATTTTGGTTACGAAGCGTAGTCTACCTGTGCAAGCTTTCTCCCTGAATTCATTTTCTATTC
This sequence comes from Conomelus anceps, assembly GCA_948455865.1. Classification (NCBI taxonomy): domain Eukaryota; kingdom Metazoa; phylum Arthropoda; class Insecta; order Hemiptera; family Delphacidae; genus Conomelus; species Conomelus anceps. The sequence continues at coordinate 63,008,150 of OX418218.1, forward strand.
AACGATAACATCCCATCCCTCGAGGATGAAATAAAATTGATACAGAGCCGTCAAGCCTCTAATAATAACTAAACTGATAAAAACTACAGCACATATGAATATTCTGTCTTATTTAAGTAATATAAAAATATTAAACGTCCGATATTGATCAGATTCTAAATCTAGAGAATTGGTGGAGAATATTAATGACAGTGAGTCATTCAAATAATTATTGCAGATGACTGAAGTAAACATGACAATCATTGTAACAGATTGAAAAAAATAGAACTTTAAAGGAGGGTGTAGAATGAATCATTATTGTATGATTAATGTATGCAATCATAGTATATGATTTAGTAATTTATCAAATTGACGGGGAAGTGATAGCTGAGTGTCGTAGCACTCAATCAGAGATAAGCTACGAAACTTCTGGGCAATCTTTGTAAAGGTGACCGATTGGATTCACCAGCAAAAAAGACTCTATTCTCCGCTGTAAAATCACTTCCCGTTGGTACGGAACTCACCTGAAACTATTGGTCCAACTCATTAATCATCATCATTCATTTCATTACCCACGCTCAGATCTCAGACCTATGTGGGCTTCATCCTCCGAAAAAAATTGATATTTGCTTTTTTGAATACTTTAGAACAATAATTGATTGATTTTTTAACAGTTTCGCGTTTTTTAATGGATTTGAAATTGAGACGCAATTGTTCATCTGCCGCTGATAAAAATTAAAAATAAACAATCTGAGAATTTCAAATAGAAAGGTGGGAGCCACCTCTTCACAAGAGGTGAGATTCCCCTAATTTAAAAGAAAAAATTGAAAATCAAATAGGATACGTTATGTATTTTCAAATGAGACGACAGTCATTTTCGTCGCAATTGATAAATTATTGAGGGTTGAAAATCTGAGAGTTATGGAAGAAGGTAAAACTCTTACTATTGAGGTGAGAATCCCTCAGTTTAAAAGAAGAAAAATTGCTTTTAATCGGATATGTTGACTGCCAAGCGTGAAATTCTTCGAGAACTGAGAGATTTTAAAGGAAACGCTTTATTATTACGTTGATATAAAAAAACAGTACTATATTATAATGTTCTAAGTAGAAAAAGGGCAACAGTTTAAACTAGACTGCTTCATTTTGATAGCTAGCAAGGAATAGCAATGTAGGCATCCATGCGAATCAAATGTGAAAGAGACATGTCAATGGCCGAACCCAGAACCCCGTTCTATTCATAAAACTGATAGTGTTAGTTGGTCGGCCCTTTATATTATGGCCAACATCTTCACACTTCACACGCTATCAACTACTGCATTTTGCTTCTCTTTCGTTCGCCCTTTTCACCTTTTTTCGGAAACAATATTCTGTTGATGGCTCGATGCGAAAATCTTATCCTTCATTCCCACGGTGCTACAAGGTCTGTGGATAAGGTGAGAATTGATAGGAAGCCAAAGTAGGAGATCCACCTATATTTTAAAGAGCGGGATAAATCAGGATTCATGAATTAGAAATAACAAATAATTATAAAGCGTTTCTGAAAGTAGAAAATATTTCATAGTTCTCTAGTGGTGAAGTTACAAAACATTCATAAAGCATATTAAATCGTTCTCGTAGGTCCTGTTTGTAACGGTGACCGATTAGATTGGCCAGCAAAAAAGACACTGTTCTCTGCTGTAAAATCACTTCCCGGTGGTTCGGAACCCACCTAAAACTGTAGGTCCAACTCATCAATCACCATCATCCAACTCATTACCCACGCACAGGTCTCAGACCTATGTGGGCTTCATCCTCAAAAAAAAAAAAATCATATTTTAATAATGTTTAAACTCTTATTTAATTCTATTAATTTCACGGATTACGGATATTTGTCATCAGAATTAAATAGTTTTTGCAAAATTTCTGTCAACAAACAAAAATTACTCAATAGTATTCATTCAATTGTGAAAAAAACCTTTTGTTACTGTTCTCTAGTAATAAGTCTCCAGTACAATAGTTGATAGAATAATTGGAAATTTATTAATGAGATTCTAATTCTTATTTCCTAGAAAGTGGGCTACAGTAAATTTAGTGATGTTAAATGTTGAGGAAGAGTTACAAAAATATAAAGCTCCACATCTTTTTCAAATAAGGGCTCCTAATAAATCTAGTTTGTGAATTGTAAATTCCCATTCTATACTGATTTTTAAATTCTAAATTAATCTGATTCCTAGGTCATACAACTTATCTTGATACCATGTATTATGAGTTACTTTTTTGTTCATGTGATATTTGAATATCGAAGTAAGACACAATTTTTTCATCATCTCTGGTTTTTTTAAGCACTCACCACTGAGAAGAAAGTCAATAAAGTAATACTGATACTTCAATAATGATATACCGTAGTCCGTAGTTCTAGCTAGATCTAGAATTTGTAATTCGAGGGAGAATTCTAATCAGAGGCGTAGCATTAGACCCGTCAGACCCGGCAATTCCAAAGGGCGCAGTGGGTCTAGGGGTACAATCAGCAACCAGAGCTAAGCATTATGAATTTATAGATATTATTGGTTTTCAGGGAGCACAACTATTTGCAGTTACTGCAAAAACGCATGGAAGTCCGCTTATTGATAAAAATAAATCATAATTTTTGACGTCAATATTGTTGTTGAGCAAGCCCAATTTTTCAGCCGTTCACTTTAAAGAGGAAGTGTTTTTTTCTAGTTACTTTCGATCTTGAGTGAGTGAGTGGTTCAGTTGTACTCTGATCCGCTGTGACCACATTCCTTGATCGTTAATATTGGAAAACTCTTTTATGTATTATAGATAAATCTCTCTGTGGAATCGGTTTTTTATAGGTTTCAAATTATATTATATTAAATTTAAAGGGGGAGATGTTTAATTCACCCATGTGTATCCCATGCAATTGACCCAAGAAAACTGTACAATCAATTTTTAAATTTGCCCATTTTTGACAATTTGATTCGCAATTTGTTGTAAAGCCTTGCTCAAATGTAACATAGCTTTTTTTTCTCAAAGGTATGAAATAATTTTGGGTTGTCTTCAAGATGCTTCATTTCTCCTTTTTGTATCATGAGGAAGAAATAGTAGATCTATTGTGGTCTTCTTAAAAATTAATGTGCTAATGGGTGAAGATAAGAAGTTTATAAAGATTTGTTTGTTGATGGCAATGTTGAGATTTCTACGTCCACAAATAGGCTTAATAAGTAAATGTAAAATGCCCCTCAGAATGATTTATTGAACTCGCGTCTTTTTGTGGTTTAAACCCTTGCAGGATGTTTAAGACTTCAATGCTAACACGCAACTCTATTCCATCAGGATAGATTGATGCAGAATAAACAATTTTTCGAATTGATTAGTCTTTAAATTCTACGGTATCTCTTCATGAACAACTTACATTATTCTTATGAAAACTTACAATTCACGTGCGTTAATTGTCTCATACAAATTTGGAGTCTATTTGAAGTTTTGAGACTAAGCAATTTGACAAAATCTGTTCTATAGGTAGGATAATTGCCCTTATAAAGGCTAATTTTTGTTTGGTTGCATGATGTATGAGACTGAAATTAAGAAGCCTCTTTCCTTTATGCTTTTAACTGGTATTTGAAATGAATATATGATTTATGTTACCTTATTATTTTTCAAATTTGTCAATTTCTTCACCCATAGACTATAATGTTATTACTCAAAGTGGCCTACTGAATCTGCTGATGGCAAAATCATCTGGATGTGCAATCACAGATGAAAAACATGCCAAGAACAGCTCATATTGAAATAATTAGCTTTAAGGAATGAAAAGCCTAGATTAATAGTCGATACTATTGGAATGAGTCCGCTTCACTCATCCCGCTAACTGTACAGCTGTCGACGCCATGCCATGAGCCCAGACGAATTGCGCATTGCGCAATTTGTACCTTTGGGGGGGGGGGGGCGAAATTCTTGGCTGCCGGGAGCGCATGGTCACATTGCTTTGCTACTGATTTTAATGAAGAAGTGGAAGAAAGAATTTCAATAACGAGATTCAAGAAAGAAGTTCAATATGTATGATCTCAATCTTTCAAGTAGCTATTGTGCTCTTTCTTTCTCTAATACGTGACAGACATGAACGAACAGCAACGTTATTTGACAATACTCTCGTCTTAAACTATAGTTTATTTTTCTTTCTGTCTCATCTAGGATTGTGTTATGTTTTGAAGTGGTTGAACGCTGTAAATGAGTTTCTAAAAGCAGTACAATGATTTCCTTAGCGAGGATTTCTTCAGACGGGCCGAGCCCGTTACTCGAAGCCAGTCCTAAATGAAGTGTCACTCTTCTCGTTTAAAACTCTTTCAAAGTTGACTCAGCGGATCCAGCCTGAATTAGAATGGATAAGCTTGCACAAGTGGTTTCTCTAGTAAACGCGTACTTCAGTATAAACACCGGAGGAGTACCCGTTTGATACGAACGTCAGTTTGCCCTCAGTCTCCCCTAATAATCTGGCCCATTGTTGACTGGGCCCTTCACTATAATCCAGCCCTTCATTGAAAGAGCTCTCCCTATTTCGTACTTCGTGATGTATGCCTAATGACCGTTACAAACATTATAAATTCCAGCATGCCGATTTCTTTGCGCTGCAGAGCTGTAAACTTTGTCAGGTACACAACCGCAACAATTTACACTTGATCATCTCTACCTTGCTGGTTAGTTTTTTGCTGAGTCAGTTACAAAGAGAGGATGTCAGCCGGTATTTTATCAATAAATTGTCTTCAGAAACATCAACGGCCAACAAATGAAACTGCTGGATGAAACCTGCTGATCACTTTTTGTTTCTAGCTTGTAGAGGCTTTTTCTTCTTCAATTTTTGGCTTCCTATAATGGCTATGTGGGCTTATGAAGTATAAAATGGAATTTTTTCTCCTTGATACATTCTCAATATTATAAAGGCGGTTATAGTACAGCCTGTAGAGTTCTGGGTGAAACCTGTAGAACGGAATACATCTCCACATGTTCAGGATGGAACTATTAGTGATATATAAGGGCCCCATGGAGGGGTGGGGGGTCATGTCCTTCTCCAAAATGAGAAATTCACTGGTGAAGTGGTCAGATAGAGGGGCAATCTCGAAAAAAAGGTCAACAACCCATTTGTGAACCCCGAAACTATCGACATTGGACTGTTCCTGGTGGCATTTTACAGTTCTATTCCAAATAATTATTTTTTCCTCATCTTATCATGAGATAACTTCACCCACCAGGACTCAGATGTTTCATGTCTCTCAAACTCTTAGAATCGAATCCACAGACACCTGAAAGTCAAAGTAATCTTTCAAACTCTGCTGGATCATTGTTAGTATTAATATTAAATATAACATCAACATTCGTTGTAAAGCATGTAATCATACTACAATGCAGTGAACATTATAGGATGCACTAACAAAAATTACTGATCATTAGACAGCTTTTTCGTCTGTTGTCGAAGACCCTGAATATGTTGGCACCGAAACAGGGCTGCAAATAAGAATGAGCTCTTTATGTCAAAGCTAAGTGCATGACAATATTCAAATTCGTGTCAAAATTTATCTGCGTAACCCACTTACAAAAGTATGCCGATTATAATAAACTAGGGCTTTATGTTTCATGTAATGGCAGCTTCAAATACGCGGAACGCTGTACTTACAAAGAGATATGACACTATTGATTAAATTATCTCGAAACTCGGTCCTAACTTATTCAGTAATAACTACTGTTGCAAAATACATTTTTAATAATACATATGTATCATAAGCATATATCAAGAATATATTCCTGTCAGATGACAGATAGCAGGTATTGTCTTGTCCGCCTACGATACACTTTTCGGTCATATCCATTAGCATACATAAATAAACATAATAATCTGTAAAGGTGTTATAAGGACACGTCCAATCTGCAAAATTCTAGCTGGTTGCATGCTCACTTGCTCACTGCTCTTTCGAACCTGTCATTCGACAGTATTGTGATCCCGTTAAGAAATTATTAGAATATTTAAAAGAATCAACACAGCACACTCCCTTCATATAGACTTGCATAGTTCTTCGAAATTGAAATTGAAGTAATTTACAAATGGAAATAACATTCTAACACTAGAAGGTATTCATTTACCATGAATAATTATGAATAAATAGATGCTTCCCAATTGACTAGATTAATATTGATAATGTAGAAAAAATGGTAGAAATCTCCTGATTTTAGAAATTCTCAGCAAATCAGATTTTCCCATCATCTCAAGCATTCAATTAAATCTGTTAATTCAATACATCTTGTATAATTCATAATTCACAAAAGTTGGTAGCTCATCTTAAGGTCTGTGTGGGCCCATTTCAATTTCATTTTTTTGCAAGTTCCAGCTCAGTTACGTGCCAGAGCACGGTCATCCTTTGTGAACGTAGAAGTAAGAAGTTGAAGCGTGTTGTCCTTTTATTTCAATACTATTTTTGGAAAATTTGAACTATTGATTTTCGAGAGAATTTCGCACGTACCGTGTAGTATGAGCTCTATTTGGATTTAATTCAAGTAGACATTTATTAAGGAGGGAGATTGTAACGGGATACAGGAAAACCGGTTCAAATCTTAACCTTGACTTTGTTTATAGCTTATATAGTGTCAAGTACTCTGTTACACAGTTTATTGACGGTTTGCTTTAAGCATTGTTCAATTATGAAGATTCAATTCATAAATTTTAATTACGAAGAATCGGTTTGGTCGCTTTTCAAATCGAATTATCGAAAATGTTATTTGCCTACTCAATGCAACTTGGGTATAGGTGCCATGCTGCATGAAATTGGGTGGAAACTGTGTCAAAAAGGAATTACTGTATTTTTTTTTTGAGGATGAAGCCCACATAGGTCTGAGACCTGTGCGTGGGTAATGAGTTGGATGGTGGTGATTTATGAGTTGGACCTACAGTTTTAGGTGGGTTCCGAACCACCGGGAAGTGATTTTCAGCAGAGAACAGTGTCTTTTTGCTGGCCAATCTAATCGGTCACCGTTACAAACAGGACCTACGAGAACGCAGCTTATCTATCTGATTGAACACATTGAGCTACGGCTCGCGGCTATCACTACCACTTTTATTCCTGGATTTATTGTTCCATGACGAACTGTGTTGTTAATATCAACTTTTCAGGTAAATTTAACGACTTGCAGTCAGTTTTTAAATAAGAATGAGTAATATTTTACTCACTCTCTAGGCCGAACGTTTTCGAGTTATGGAAACTCATCAATGCATCCTAGATCGGCGATGTTGGTTTGTTTGTTATACTTTTAGAAGAATTGAGATTAAAAAAGTTTGTGTGATTCAAAATTTAATTATTCAATGTTGTTAGAGAATGCTTTTCTGCACTTTGGGCAATGGGGCTATTTTTGTAGACAATTTTTTTGTAGTTTTTGGAGCCAATGCTGATTCTGATACCCACTTTTTCCCGAGAATCTTGCGGTTTTGATGTAATGATATTTATTATCACAGACAAAAAGGAATTTTTGAGGATGAAGCCCACATAGGTCTGAGACCTGTGCGTGGGTAATGAGTTGGATGGTGGTGATTTATGAGTTGGACCTACAGTTTTAGGTGGGTTCCGAACCACCGGGAAGTGATTTTCAGCAGAGAACAGTGTCTTTTTGCTTGCCAATCTAATCGGTCACCGTTACAAACAGAACCTACGAGAACGCAGCTTATCTATCTGATTGAACACTGATACCTGCTACGGCTCGCGGCTATCACTACCACTTTTATTCCTGGATTTATTGTTCCATGACGAACTGCGTTGTTAATATTAACTTTTCAGGTGGATTTAACGACTTGCAGTCAATTTTTAAATAAGAATGAGTAATATTTTACTCACTCTCTAGGCCGAACGTTTTCGAGTTATGGAAACTCATCAATGCATCGTAGATCGGCGATGTTGGTTTGTTTGTTATACTTTTAGAAGAATTGAGATTAAAAATGTTTTTGTGATTCAAAATTTAATTATTCAATGTTGTTAGAGAATGCTTTTCTGCACTTTGGGCAATGGGGCTATTTTTGTAGACAATTTTTTTTGTAGTTTTTGGAGCCAATGCTGATTCTGATACCCACTTTTTCCCGAGAATCTTGCGGTTTTGATGTAATGATATTTATTATCACAGACAAAAAGGAATTTTTGAGGATGAAGCCCACATAGGTCTGAGACCTGTGCGTGGGTAATGAGTTGGATGGTGGTGATTTATGAGTTGGACCTACAGTTTTAGGTGGGTTCCGAACCACCGGGAAGTGATTTTTAGCAGAGAACAGTGTCTTTTTGCTGGCCAATCTAATCGGTCACCGTTACAAACAGGACCTACGAGAACGCAGCTTATCTATCTGATTGAACACTGATACCTGCTACGGCTCGCGGCTATCACTACCACTTTTATTCCTGGATTTATTGTTCCATGACGAACTGCGTTGTTAATATTAACTTTTCAGGTGGATTTAACGACTTGCAGTCAATTTTTAAATAAGAATGAGTAATATTTTACTCACTCTCTAGGCCGAACGTTTTCGAGTTATGGAAACTCATCAATGCATCGTAGATCGGCGATGTTGGTTTGTTTGTTATACTTTTAGAAGAATTGAGATTAAAAAAGTTTGTGTGATTCAAAATTTAATTATTCAATGTTGTTAGAGAATGCTTTTCTGCACTTTGGGCAATGGGGCTATTTTTGTAGACAATTTTTTTTGTAGTTTTTGGAGCCAATGCTGATTCTGATACCCACTTTTTCCCGAGAATCTTGCGGTTTTGATGTAATGATATTTATTATCACAGACAAAAAGGAATTTTTGAGGATGAAGCCCACATAGGTCTGAGACCTGTGCGTGGGTAATGAGTTGGATGGTGGTGATTTATGAGTTGGACCTACAGTTTTAGGTGGGTTCCGAACCACCGGGAAGTGATTTTTAGCAGAGAACAGTGTCTTTTTGCTGGCCAATCTAATCGGTCACCGTTACAAACAGGACCTACGAGAACGCAGCTTATCTATCTGATTGAACACTGATACCTGCTACGGCTCGCGGCTATCACTACCACATTTATTCCTGGATTTATTGTTCCATGACGAACTGCGTTGTTAATATTAACTTTTCAGGTGGATTTAACGACTTGCAGTCAATTTTTAAATAAGAATGAGTAATATTTTACTCACTCTCTAGGCCGAACGTTTTCGAGTTATGGAAACTCATCAATGCATCGTAGATCGGCGATGTTGGTTTGTTTGTTATACTTTTAGAAGAATTGAGATTAAAAAAGTTTGTGTGATTCAAAATTTAATTATTCAATGTTGTTAGAGAATGCTTTTCTGCACTTTGGGCAATGGGGCTATTTTTGTAGACAATTTTTTTTGTAGTTTTTGGAGCCAATGCTGATTCTGATACCCACTTTTTCCCGATAATCTTGCGGTTTTGATGTAATGATATTTATTATCACAGACAATAAAGTAATACTAGTACACAATCAAAATAATAAAATACTCGTATATTGATAGTAGTATATGATAATAAAATATATTACAGACAATATGATTCATTGTACTAATAAGAATATCTCTCCCCTTAAAAATGGGTTTCTGCCATGAAACGTAGTTGAGATGAATAAGGAAGACAAAAAGGTTAAGATTCGTCATTGTAGCTGTTTCGAATCTACTAGTTAAAATATATTTGATTGAATCATAAATAACCCAAATTATGTTTCATATAATAATAATAATAATAATATTAAAATAATAAAAAGAATAATAATAATAATAATAATAAGAATGATAATAATAATAATAATAAGAATAATAATAATAAAGATGATAATAATGATAATAAGTAGAGGGAGTGTTACCAATCAACACTCTTCGTCCTACGAGTGCATTGTACATTGTAAAATGTTAGTTTTACATTGTTAGTCATTGTTTCAACATTGACGATTGCAGAACCTGACTAGGAATACAGCAGAGCCTGATAATTTATGTAGAGAAAGTTCTACTGATTTTTTTTGTGCTGAGATTTTTACATAATTAGTAGTATATTATTTAACATAACGATTAAATAATATTCAAACATGTTTAAGATCAAAATGTATTTACTCCAGATAGAATCACTGTCCTTGGTTTTCAATTTCAAACAAGATCCACTTTTTAATGATTGAAGGGAAAGGGGTTTATTCTTGTTGGTGACGGTGTTAACACACTATTATTCACACACTGTGTCACGCAGATATGATGCTTTGCCTGTTTTAATCCCGCATTACCCCTTATTTTAAGAGACGATTAATTCCAACAAGTGTGGAAATTCAAAGGTCTTTCAGTTGCTCAGTGAAAGAATTAGATCATCAAAAAGCAGATTAGCTGCGACAAACCTAGAAGGAAAAGTCACTGGAGATAATTCTTCAATGCTTGAGGCAATCGCCCGTATAATTTTCAACTCCAGAGTCCTTGTGAATTGATAAGCCAACTCGTCTAGCAAGTGTGTGATGCACCTGCTACTGAAATTAGTGGTTCCATTCAGAAAAACAATTTGTTGAGAATGCAGGAACAGGTGTATAAGTAGTTTTTTTCCACTGGAAGGAAGTGTTTACGATGAATTTGTTGCTCAAAACAAACGACACGTTTGCACGGAACACCTGCGCCGAAACACTCGTATAAGCCTGATTAATATTAAGATTTTGTGGGAATAAAATATATAGATCAAGTTGAAATTATTTATAACGATTGAAAATATTGTTTAACATTGTTACTGCTCTCACTTTTATCATAATTGTTATGTCATTGTTGCATACTATCATTCATCATCTTTAATGCTAGAAAATAGAATACAGAAAAGGATGTAAAGTTATGTTGGTCGTACGAATCACCCTCATCTTCCCCCGATTAACGTAACATCATACAACAATTTTTCGCTCCTCAGTGTAGAAATAAAATTACAACCAATCGGAAAATAGATTCTTCTAAACCCTATGTTGGTAATACTGTATGTTTAGCTACATGTTAACTGAATGTGGTCACGTCCACGTTCCAGCAATGCTTTTCAAAATAGGAACCTGGCTTATTGGTAAAAACGTTCCAATCACTTAAAAACTAGAGATTTCCTTTCATTTTCTATCATGGCCCCATTCCCAAAGTCAATGGATCCAATGGCATATCACTCTCTTCCGCTTCAGTGAAAATCGTTTGAATAAAGTGGTTTGATAGTATTCAAGTAAAACTAGAATGTAACTCGTAATGCTCCATGAATAATACAAAGCTTTATAATACAATTCTCAACGGTACAAAATCAAATTATATGACTGCCTTTTCTCTCAAAATTGTGCTTTTTGGAATTCGATTATAAATCAAAACCTAACCAACAATAAATGAATTATTCCACTTGTATGAAAGCCTCTAATCCTGCAGCATTAATTGAACCAAGACTTTCCACATAAGACAGCGCCACAGAGCACACGTGATAGCAAAAAAATGAGGGTCAGAGGTCAAGAATCTGGAACCAAGTGTTTTAAAAGCATTCATTATGAAGTGCGTGGCCCGATTCTTTTTTGTAAAAGTTCACCAATGACTTCACACAGTCATTCAAACGTGGTGTTGCCTTTTTATTTTTTCGACTTCACTACAGTCTGGTTTTGATTCATAAGTCAAGAATTGAAAGTCTGCTCTTAGTTAACCTCATTAAATATTTTAATTGATATAATTATGGTTTGGTTTTGAACAACAGGTTGATACTGCTTTTCTTATGTTTCTCAGTAGTTTCTCTATCTCTCTATGCGTTTTTGTCCAGCAAGAGGGAATCTTTCTAACGCAAACTAAAAATATTGTTACACAATTTTATCACTGCTACTCTCATGTTTGTTGGTTCACAATAATTTCCGACATGAGTGGTTCAAAGTTGTACACATCTTGTCCTTTTCAACAGATAGCTCTTTCTCCAATATATTCCTCGCTAATTATTAAAGATATCGTTTGCTGTATGCATTGTTGTCTCAGAGCCACAGAAGCGTTTTAAAAACCACATTCTCACAAAATGTAACACTACCAGTATCTTTTATATTAAGTTGTTTCATTGACAGGTTTGATCACACTATTATAAAAAAATCTGACCAATCTCAATTTTCGAGTATAGTAATTCTTGAATTTTGTGAATATTTTGCTATTTCAATAATCTTCTATTATTATTATTATTATTATTATTATTTATTATTATTATTATTTTGTCACATGAAACCGCATTATGATGAGCATAGCTCTAGCGGTGTATGACACGTCAATGCAATTTCAGTTACATAGCCATTAGGTTACAGCAGGTACAGTTGTCAAATTACTATTAAAAAAAAAATGAAGGAACCTTTTTTAAATTCTATTTTAAGTGCTAAACATGGACCGTCGCGCGTATCTCGTCATGCCCCAAGACAAGCGCAACAAAGCCATGGAAATCAAGGTGTGTTGCCAGATTTACAGATTTTCCACAATATCGGACATTTATATCTGGCAAAACAGCAGCCCAAGCACTGTGTCGTTACATTTAAATAATCTTTGTGCGATTTGTCGCATCTCATTCTGCTGCAACCAAAGACTGAAAATAAAACCTAATATTTAAAATATTCAAGATAATTAATTATCTTATGTTAGTCTATTATCTTATGTTCGTTCATCATTCATTTTATTTTATAGACAAAAAAAAACAATAATAATTAAGTTAATTCAAACATGTGAGTGCTTTGAGCCGGATACGAGAAATTCAATTTATAATGGACTCTATCTAATATCTCTACTAAATTTCCAATTATTTCCTATTTTATAGGGTCAAAATGAATTTGAAAACAAACTGTAGCATTCTCCTATTGTGTATGGACAGGCTTCAATCAACAAATCCTTTAAAGCTGCAATGAACACATTATAGCTATTGATAATTTTCAATTTATTTGGAAGGCAATTAAAAACCTTAAGCCCAGCATAATGTGGTCCCCCTTCTAGTAATGTGAGTCTGTGTGTTGGATATTGTAAATTTGTTGTCTTATGTCTTGTGTTGTAATTATGGGAAAGGTTGTCCTCCATAAATTTTCCCCTATTTTTATAAACATAAGAGGCTATCTCAAAAAAATAAAGAGCCGGTACAGTGAGGAGTTTCTGCCTTTTAAAAATCGGTCTACACGATACTCGGGAGTGCACCCTCTCAACTACTCTACTTTTAACCATAATAATATTTGATGCTATTCATTTTTTCCAGCTATTTTGATCCAGCTAATTTTCCCCTTCATCTTCCCAGTTGTATGATTTTCTATGCTGCTAGTTGCAGGAGCGAACTAAGAGTGATAAAGTGCGAGTGTAAGTAAGAGTGATGAACTAAGAGTGCCCCCGAAATGTTCAAACAACACTCAAAAAGCTATATTATGTATGACTCTCTTAGGAGGTGAGAGGATTTTAGGTGACATTTCAACACCCCCCCCCCCCACACCACCACGACGAAGTAATTTCTTGGTTGGTATTTCAATTCCGAAAAAATTCTGGACTCATCTCTAGTTATGTGCGGGAGCGTGCTTGAATTAGTTCTCGTAATTTTTTTCTGACATTGTTTACTTTTTCAAGTTTTTAAAGCGACCCAGATCGCTCCTGGATTACTACCTTGGGAATAGCGGGCTAGTTATATATTCACTACACTATCTAAATTAGTTTTCGTGTATCTTTTTTTAATAAAGTTGCTAATCTGATATTCTTCATTTTTCCCCAGGATTCTTTAAGCGACCCACTATGCTGGCACCTTGGAGATGACCTAGAATTCTTATTTCGTGCTTTGCTTGGATTTCCTGTGGCTAGCCGATAGAATTCACGGGTCTAGTTGTCTACTGTTTGGGCAATGTTTATGGCCGAACTGAGCGTCAGATCGCATGCTCGAGGTTTATCGACCCTTGTGCTATGCTGGGCCGTGCTCGCCGATCCAGACATGGACGAGCAACAGCAACAGAAGCAGCAGCGGCAGCGGCAAGAGCAGCAGCACAGGTGATCGAAGCTCTTTCATTAAAGGCCGGCAGTAAATCGCGTTGATAAATAAAGCTAATGCTTCGTAATGAGCCTATAAACCAGCCGTTGCCGCTGTTTCTGACTCGACTCGCTAATTACTAAAATCAAATCGAGTTTCTCTTGATTTAGAACTAAGAATTAATTACGAATCGATGTTCTCGGATGAAGCAGGCTGTTCGGCTTGTTTCTGTAATGCGCTTAAACATTTCTCTCCTACGCCGGCTAGCGATCTAAATAATAATCGGCGCCAACCAAAATACATACCGGCTGCAAAAACATACCACTGAGGCTAAGCATTACAATACCTTCGTACCTAATAAGCGCACCACATTGCGGAAAACAAGTAATCTCAGGCCCCACTTGTAATGATCTCATGCTATAGTTCAATCTCTGTATTGCAGATTCTTCCTTGAAGTTATCTCGATAAATTATTGGCACATGATTGTAAACTGGAGATGAGATTTACAACATCTATCATAATAAAATAATGTAGATTAATAGTTAAGCTTGGCAGTTACTGATAGTTAAGTCAGCAATTTGACTAGTTTGAATCAAATTCATTATATCATCATTGCTCACGTTGGTCACATGTTGGTACGTTGTTGTTGGTACGTACATGTTGGTAAGACACATGTTGGTCTCATCAGCAAGAAAGAATATTCAATCAAGAAAAGATACAAAATCTCAGACAGAAGTTGAGGGAGAGAAGGAGAAGAATGAAATGATACATTTGGCCAGGATACAGTTTGCACAAACTCAATATTTATATATATTTCTCGAAAAACTTTCTAACACGGAAATATGAAATTTATTGATAGCCAAACTCTGTCTACAGAGATTGAACTACAGAGAAAAAAGAAAGTTAGTTCGAAGTTACTGACAATTGAACAAACTGACAAATTTACTTAAACAGAATTTATTAATAAATTTTTTAAAAACCACATTCTCACAAAATGTAACACTACCAGTATCTTTTATATTAAGTTGTTTCATTGACAGGTTTGATCACACTATTATAAAAAAATCTGACCAATCTCAATTTTCGAGTATAGTAATTCTTGAATTTTGTGAATATTTTGCTATTTCAATAATCTTCTATTATTATTATTATTATTATTATTATTTATTATTATTATTATTTTGTCACATGAAACCGCATTATGATGAGCATAGCTCTAGCGGTGTATGACACGTCAATGCAATTTCAGTTACATAGCCATTAGGTTACAGCAGGTACAGTTGTCAAATTACTATTAAAAAAAAAATGAAGGAACCTTTTTTAAATTCTATTTTAAGTGCTAAACATGGACCGTCGCGCGTATCTCGTCATGCCCCAAGACAAGCGCAACAAAGCCATGGAAATCAAGGTGTGTTGCCAGATTTACAGATTTTCCACAATATCGGACATTTATATCTGGCAAAACAGCAGCCCAAGCACTGTGTCGTTACATTTAAATAATCTTTGTGCGATTTGTCGCATCTCATTCTGCTGCAACCAAAGACTGAAAATAAAACCTAATATTTAAAATATTCAAGATAATTAATTATCTTATGTTAGTCTATTATCTTATGTTCGTTCATCATTCATTTTATTTTATAGACAAAAAAAAACAATAATAATTAAGTTAATTCAAACATGTGAGTGCTTTGAGCCGGATACGAGAAATTCAATTTATAATGGACTCTATCTAATATCTCTACTAAATTTCCAATTATTTCCTATTTTATAGGGTCAAAATGAATTTGAAAACAAACTGTAGCATTCTCCTATTGTGTATGGACAGGCTTCAATCAACAAATCCTTTAAAGCTGCAATGAACACATTATAGCTATTGATAATTTTCAATTTATTTGGAAGGCAATTAAAAACCTTAAGCCCAGCATAATGTGGTCCCCCTTCTAGTAATGTGAGTCTGTGTGTTGGATATTGTAAATTTGTTGTCTTATGTCTTGTGTTGTAATTATGGGAAAGGTTGTCCTCCATAAATTTTCCCCTATTTTTATAAACATAAGAGGCTATCTCAAAAAAATAAAGAGCCGGTACAGTGAGGAGTTTCTGCCTTTTAAAAATCGGTCTACACGATACTCGGGAGTGCACCCTCTCAACTACTCTACTTTTAACCATAATAATATTTGATGCTATTCATTTTTTCCAGCTATTTTGATCCAGCTAATTTTCCCCTTCATCTTCCCAGTTGTATGATTTTCTATGCTGCTAGTTGCAGGAGCGAACTAAGAGTGATAAAGTGCGAGTGTAAGTAAGAGTGATGAACTAAGAGTGCCCCCGAAATGTTCAAACAACACTCAAAAAGCTATATTATGTATGACTCTCTTAGGAGGTGAGAGGATTTTAGGTGACATTTCAACACCCCCCCCCCCACACCACCACGACGAAGTAATTTCTTGGTTGGTATTTCAATTCCGAAAAAATTCTGGACTCATCTCTAGTTATGTGCGGGAGCGTGCTTGAATTAGTTCTCGTAATTTTTTTCTGACATTGTTTACTTTTTCAAGTTTTTAAAGCGACCCAGATCGCTCCTGGATCTATCCCTTGGGAATAGCGGGCTAGTTATATATTCACTACACTATCTAAATTAGTTTTCGTGTATCTTTTTTTAATAAAGTTGCTAATCTGATATTCTTCATTTTTCCCCAGGATTCTTTAAGCGACCCACTATGCTGGCACCTTGGAGATGACCTAGAATTCTTATTTCGTGCTTTGCTTGGATTTCCTGTGGCTAGCCGATAGAATTCACGGGTCTAGTTGTCTACTGTTTGGGCAATGTTTATGGCCGAACTGAGCGTCAGATCGCATGCTCGAGGTTTATCGACCCTTGTGCTATGCTGGGCCGTGCTCGCCGATCCAGACATGGACGAGCAACAGCAACAGAAGCAGCAGCGGCAGCGGCAAGAGCAGCAGCACAGGTGATCGAAGCTCTTTCATTAAAGGCCGGCAGTAAATCGCGTTGATAAATAAAGCTAATGCTTCGTAATGAGCCTATAAACCAGCCGTTGCCGCTGTTTCTGACTCGACTCGCTAATTACTAAAATCAAATCGAGTTTCTCTTGATTTAGAACTAAGAATTAATTACGAATCGATGTTCTCGGATGAAGCAGGCTGTTCGGCTTGTTTCTGTAATGCGCTTAAACATTTCTCTCCTACGCCGGCTAGCGATCTAAATAATAATCGGCGCCAACCAAAATACATACCGGCTGCAAAAACATACCACTGAGGCTAAGCATTACAATACCTTCGTACCTAATAAGCGCACCACATTGCGGAAAACAAGTAATCTCAGGCCCCACTTGTAATGATCTCATGCTATAGTTCAATCTCTGTATTGCAGATTCTTCCTTGAAGTTATCTCGATAAATTATTGGCACATGATTGTAAACTGGAGATGAGATTTACAACATCTATCATAATAAAATAATGTAGATTAATAGTTAAGCTTGGCAGTTACTGATAGTTAAGTCAGCAATTTGACTAGTTTGAATCAAATTCATTATATCATCATTGCTCACGTTGGTCACATGTTGGTACGTTGTTGTTGGTACGTACATGTTGGTAAGACACATGTTGGTCTCATCAGCAAGAAAGAATATTCAATCAAGAAAAGATACAAAATCTCAGACAGAAGTTGAGGGAGAGAAGGAGAAGAATGAAATGATACATTTGGCCAGGATACAGTTTGCACAAACTCAATATTTATATATATTTCTCGAAAAACTTTCTAACACGGAAATATGAAATTTATTGATAGCCAAACTCTGTCACTGAACTACAGAGAAAAAAGAAAGTTAGTTCGAAGTTACTGACAATTGAACAAACTGACAAATTTACTTAAACAGAATTTATTAATTTCGAATTCATTTTTTTCAGTTTGTTCAATTGTCAGTAACTTCGAACTAACTTGTGAGATACGAGCCGATATGGCCAAGTTAAAAATGAATGCTACTGTGCAGAAAGGTCTCCATGGTCTAGTGGTTAAGGCGCCCGACCGGCAATTGGGAGGTCCGTGGTTCGATTCCCGGTGGTGACTGATATTTTTGAACAATAGCATTCATGGATTTCCATCAGCTATTAAATACTGTTGTCAATATCCGCCATTGCGGAAGTCTTCAGTATAAACTGATAGCAATTAAAGGAATTCGAAATTAATAAATTCTGTTTAAAAAAAGAAAGACAACTCCTATCTAGATTACAACGCAGATCTGAAGAGAAAATTCAAAATAATTGAGAGATTGACAATCAAATATTGAATTCGTCAATGTGTGAAAATAAATAATAAGCTGATTATTTGAATAAATGGGTAAGAATTTTGTATTAAATGCACTGAAGACTTTCCGAATACGAATATTGACAAAAGTAAAGAAGAAAATGATGAATGCTATCATACAAAAATGTTTACCTCTGCCGGGAATTGAGCCTGGATCCTGCTCTTTCAAGAATTCTCAATTTGAAATAATTCATCTTTAATAGTCAAATATTCGGACTACTTATACCATGACTTTGAAAAAACATTGAACATGTCAGAAGAGTTTAAAACTAATGTTTCATTTGGAAGACATGCGTTCTTCCTTCAACGCATCCCGTTCTACTTTTATAAGCGATTCAATGAGATTTATCAAGCGAATTTGATATATTTTTGCACCACAATTGATAAAGTTCATTGATAATTTTCCACACCTAATTCCTCCCGCACACCTATTTTCCATTGTTGGAACAAATACTGGAAAGTGGGCCATGACCACAATAACCATGGCAGTGATGTGTTAGTAGGTAGACGAGAATAAACTTGGTGCCTGAAAAGAGTGCCGCATGATTCTGCTGCTGCTGCTGCTGTCACCTAATTTCAATAAACAGGGAGTCGTATCAGTTCACGGCTCGTCAAAGATGGATAAAGCACTGGGAAATCTGGACAACCACCGCAATTCTCCATCTCCTTCACCTTCTCTTTCTTCTACTTCTTTTCCTCATTTTTTAAACTTTCTTCTTTGTTTTTGTACTGAGGAAAAGGGAACGCGGCAAAGCGGCGTCGCATTGAGCAGAAACGCCTGTCGGCTTCGATTTTTCAATTGACCGCAGCTCTCCGCCACTAATAGAACACGCCGCACGCTTTGCTTTGCATGTGAAGCCGAAATTCAGCTTCGACCTTCAGAGACGCAGCCATCAGCCAGCCAGCCCCGATGTGCGCTCAAACGGCAAAACATCCATCCACTTAACAGGTGCACACCTGATATTTTCTCTCCTCACTTCATTATTATATACTAGCAAAGATCTCGAGTTTGAGTATTTATATTATTTTAATATAGTATAACGAAGATTCTATCTCTGTCACCAGAAACTGCTACATCACTGACGACTCAAAGAGGGTTAACCAAATTAAGGGGAGTTAATG
Source organism: Conomelus anceps (assembly GCA_948455865.1). Lineage (NCBI taxonomy): Eukaryota > Metazoa > Arthropoda > Insecta > Hemiptera > Delphacidae > Conomelus > Conomelus anceps. The sequence continues at coordinate 63,027,550 of OX418218.1, forward strand.
AGAGTTTAATCTCGAGGAAAAGATAAGGGGATTTTCGTTATACACCACCCTTGAAAAAACAACAGCTTTTTTTTAAGCTTTCCAATATTTTTATGATATTCGATCAATATTGAGCTCTGAAGTAGTATTCTACTTACTTTGATTTTTATAAAAATTTATAATTTGATCACAATATCTTCACACAACGGTCTTGATGCTCCTAGGAAAAAATTGAGACCGATTAAACTAACACATTCAAAGCTTAAAAATATGTTGTTTTTGCGCACATTGATACTGATTATTCATAAGTTGTTCAATTTTCAAAAGAATCTTACAATAGAAAAACACGGAATTATTATTTAAATTTTAATAAGGGTTTAATCTCGAGTAGTATAATGAAGTGTTAACATTTTATTTCTACTCAAGTGCTACAAGGATGAGTCTTGAGATATAAGTAATACACATTAGTCTTCTAATTTCAATAATTAATTAAAATAGTTTTGTCTTCAGTCTATGTCGCATAGTACTCCCATTTTTTAGAGATTGAATTGTTTCACCAAGGCTATTTCTCAAAATGTTTCTTTCACTATCATAAATATTTAAATATTAAAAATATTTTTATTGTAACTTTTATGCAGTCTTTTAATTCAAGTAGTAATTAAAGTAGCTCTCGTACTTATTTCTGGCAGGTCTCTCAGCAATGTAATTCCATTACTTTATTTTCGAAGTATTTCTTGACTAACAAGGTAATGTGCGAAAAGCAGATTCCTTTTAGAGTTACGTAAAAGTGTCAGTTGGCGGACACGCATTTCGATTGCTTTAGCGGGGACACCTTTGAAAATGAGGAGGGTGCAGAGAATTTTATTGTCGGATGCTTTATTTATGCACCGGCAAGAAGAGATCTAATCTAGTACAGCCAGCATTCGCGGTGCAGTGTAAAATAAGGAGTCACTTAGTCAGTGCACTGTACTTTATTGACAATCCTTATCGCGGCCGTTGTTGGTGCTCGACCATCCGTGGACTGTGCTGCAGTGTTGTATTGTGCTGGCAAAAAGAGCGCCAGAAGGAGGAGGAAAAGAAGGAAAAGGGGAAGATAAAGAAGGAAAATGGGAAGAAGCTCTAAGCCACACCATCTTCATCCTCCAGTTGGACTACCTTTTCCCAGTCATAACTCCAAAGTCGCTTCAGCTGAAATCAGTCCCCGTTTAGTTGCCAAAGGCGGCCGCTGCAAATACCAGATCCTTTCTTTGGCACAAAATTCCTCGCATCAACTACCACGAATCAATGAATGCCATAAAAGGCGTTCGGGTAGGAAACGCATAGCACCTGCCAGTAATTGATAGACAGCCTACTGCATTGCTAGTGAGTTGTCGATCTCTATTAGCTCACCTCGTTTGATTATCTTGATGATTTTTCTATCAAAAAGATATGAACAGTGTTGAACATGTAGAACACGATGGCAATTTGAAAAATTCAAATATCCGAAATTTCACCAAATTTAGATTTTGGTTGAGATAGGCATCAGTTGCGCGTAGCCGCGCGTCTACGGGCGTCCGTTGTGCTTCAGCTTTGCAGCTGAAAAAGTAGCAAGCGTGTGAACAGCAACCGGCAACTGCCATTTAATTCTAATGGCACTGAGACTTTCGGCATCAGACGCTCCACTTTTTGTCGCAAGTTTCTGCGGCGAAGCCAGCAGCCGATGAGAAGCTAAATTCGTCGCTAAGTGCCATGTGAACAGAACACGATAATCTCATGTAAGACAATGCTTCGCCATCAGCTGCGCGACAGATGCTCCACAAAAAGAACGCCCCGTGTGGACAGGCTCATACTTGTATTTGAGTATTTGTGATCTGCGACTGGTTCAATATAAAATAATATTTAGTAGATCAAAATGACTAGATGCACAAACATCATACAATTTTTATATTTCCCATCATTTGTGAACATTTCCTATTAAATAACAAATATATCTATCATTCTATTGCTTTCAATGCTTCCTTCTGATATAAGTCTGAATAAATTGATGACAGTTTTTCTCGTATCATTTTCTCGAACAGTGCAGGATGCTATAAACATTGAACAAGTAATAAACTCCAGTAGTAACGCTTTTGTACATTGCATTCCTATACTGATCCAGGCGGAGATTCTGCATCATTCTTTAGCTCATGAGTGGACTATCTTTCTATTTGGTGGGCAGGGATGGTTGAAACCTTATTTCAGGTCCAGGAGAGCAACAATTCAGTTGAGATCTACAGTACCCTTAAAACTACAGGACAGGCCAGAACTAACAAGCTCAAGATGTCTCATAATTTGTTCAAAAAAGCACCGTTGAACTTCTTTGGTTCATCTCTGCTGATGAACCGTTCTACTTTGATGATTTCTGATCTTGAATATGGATCGTAACCTGAACTTGTCTTAATATATTGCAAAAATTAATTGAAATTGAATCTCAAACTCATTTTTAAAAAAGAATTTCATTGAATTCGAAAACAGACATCAGAATACTGTGAGAGTGTGTCCACTGTCTAGTTCATTCCTGCTATAGTTCTGTTGATCTTGACTTGGTGAATATTGCTCTTGTATATTGTGAACTAATGTGCTGTATAATTTTTATGTAAAACTACGAGTATGATGCGGATGATCTATACAAGAGTCTGAAAATTCCAGTCTATAATATGCAAAAATAGTTGCATCAAATGCTATAATCTATTCTATCAGCCATTATGGTGAACTTAGTCTTTGTGTTCTCAGCCTCATTTCGTAAGAGGACCTAACATTGGAGAGAGAGAGAGACATTAACAACTTTCATATGCAAATAAATACATAAAACATTTTATCCTAAAATTTCCAATTGAAGCATTAGGCTACTTCAGTTATAAACATTTCCAATTGAAGCATTACAGGTTACGAACATTAGGTTTAGTACATTATTAGGCTACGTACTTGACCGAAGACTAAGACATTATGAAGGTGATGTTCAGGTTCAGGTGGAGCTCTACTAACTAAGATGTGAGATGTTGTGATCTTAGATAAAGTGAATCTCTGTCTCGTGGACCGAAAGTACTCAAACCCTACCTAACACATACAAGTATTTTGAATTTGGAAATCAATAAGATCATTATTGATAAAACAAGTATCTTGAAAATGCATAGAATCTTGAAATAGTGAATATTATATGTTCATGGTAAAAGTTTTCCAAACGAACTAACCGATGAATTTCTTCTGATTAGCTGGAGTCTGTTGGCTTTCCAGTTCGGTAAATAATCGTGAACTACCGCTTTTGAACCGTTGAAATAGAAAAAATAATATTGTATTTCAAATACATTTATTGATAGAAACGTTCCACCTGAACCAAATGTGGAAACCGCTCAACGTTTTCAGCGTGATAAGAGAAGAGAAATACGTGCTGAAAGAGTTAGGAAAAATAACGGAGAAGTCGAAAGTATACTATAAAGATTTTTGAACTCAATACATTGTACTTTCATCACGACCTCCCACTGAGAAATGCTATTAATAAGAACAAAATAAAGCGTTTGATTGAGCTTTAAATTGTTGCGTTCAACAAAAAAGTAATAAAATGAAATGTTGCGAATGCTCGACTCAGGATCTTGAATGACTATATTTCACAATGTTTTCCATCATAGAAAACATAATGAGCTAATTACTTTTCACTTGGCATATCATTGTCCAAATGAATTTACGGTCGATCTTTGGCAGTTAGCTAAGAAAGCCACTTTTAGCGGCTAAAGGCCAGGTACAGTTCGTGAGAGTCATTTGAATTTCTAATAACTGAGACTATGATAATGAATAGTTTTTAACTAATCTTATCAGAAAAGTTCAAATAACTCTTTATTGGAGCAATTAAAGCACTTATTCTGGTAGCCGTAATTATTGATACGTACTCCCCATATCTTGCAGACGTGATTTTTTTCTGAACCTATCTGATTGACAAATTTTTAACTTGATTATTCAATACTCATTACAAGACACTGTGGTTTCAATTGACTTCTCACAGAAACTGTTTGGGAGATTCTGAATAATCCATAGATTCGTAGATGATTATTTATTTCAATTTTTATTTATAATTCAGTTACATGCATGTGCGAATCCTAAATAGGCCCACTGCAGTTTGGGCGAACCATGAATTTATTGACTGACCACTTGATGTAAAGTACCATTAATTTACATTTTCCAGTCGTATTTATCCACTTTTTGATATCTCACTAGAATATTTATCAATATCGATCTGATTTCGAGATAAGTTTCCACCTTGAATTTCAAGCTCATGTTGGAAACAGAATTATTAAAATTTAAAATTTGTAAAACATTCAATCATCAATATCTCGAATTGAACCCCGTAATAACGTCACGGGGATTCATATGTATATAATATTAGACTGTTATATAAGAATCGATTCAAATATTGTAATTTAATTATGTACTACTCTGAATGTAACATGGCACATGGGCTAAGTAATAATTGACCAACAGCCGTGGTGTGCCCAGTTGATTAGAGCGCATGCTCTAATTGTTTGCTACTCCAGCGGTCGTGGGTTCGATTCCCGTCTTACTCAAGCAGTTTTTCATCATAATTTACCACATTACTTATGCAGAAGTCGCAGACTCATGTGCGCAATCGTCACCAAGAAAATTGGTCTAATTATTTGACCTGATTGAAGTAATATTTATTGTCTTCACATTAGAATATGTTAAGAACAACAAGAGTGCAGTAAGTTTACAGGCAAAGAATCATAAATAATGAAACGAGCAGATTTGTGAAATTAAATTTGTAATACTCTATTTAAAAAAATTAATTAAAAAAAATCGAAATATACGCTAGTGAGATAAGCACAATTAATGATGTTGTCTTTCAACATTTAGCAGTTGGCTTTCCTACTAAGCTTCTATACCAAATTACCGTTTAGTTGCTTAGCCTACATAACATGAATATTAAAAATGGCTTCTACAATTCATGCTTCTACTAATCTGACTACGACAAAATCCAATAATTGAATACTTATTATCGAATTGGCTATGTTTATGAGTTGCAAGTTGAGAGAACATGGTTCGTTCGGTATTATCCCACGCGAGCCACCCAAAGTGAATGAGTATACTAGATTATCATTCCAATCATGCAATTTTTCAGTACTTTGATGAACTTAATACTTGATTTTATTGTCAACGTGCTTCGGAGACACGAAATCCATTCGTATTACTCAGCAATGCTTACTTTGTAGACATTCCAGTAACCTTCTCTCGAACACCATTGTAGGATTTGTTTATCGAAGTCTTGGACACGGTCCAAATTGAAGATCGAAAGAAATACAAGTTTTAGTGTCTTCGTATTGAAAAGAGCGCCATGAATTTGAAATCAACTAAAATGTATGAGAGGCACCTGGAGACTCGATTTTTATTACTTGGTCTATCCTTATAAGCGTATGATGAGAATGATAAGTGATCTTCCTTTTTTATATGAGGATTGGATTTCAACAAAGTGCCCCGAATTCTTCCGAATTCAAATCAATTCTATACACTCATGCACACACTTTCCATCTGAGCAATGACGACTTTTATGAGTATAACACTATTAGTTTAATCCAAGAACAGTATTTGTTCAACATATGCATAAGCTCCGTATTTACAGATGAAATAGGCTACTCAAATGAAAAATGCCATGGACTTGGACCTTTCTCAATATTGAAATAAGAATAAAAATCTATTGATTCTATGAGATATAATTATGAAATGGAATTCCTCACATAGAAGACTGTATAATATGTGTTAATGATTGAAGTAGAGACATAATTAAAGGACGAAGCATTCCAGCAGGGCATGTTCAGATATTTTAAAACTTTCATGAAGGCTCAGGAATGTATAGACTGGTATCAAAAAGTTATTTGTACGTGACAAGAAGGTGTCACATTTTAAGAAATTGTTGGCGTTGGGGGATCAGAAAGTACAAATAAGTGAAAGCTATTTTATTGCGCAAGAGCTAGTAAACAACAAGAGAACAAGAAATGATAGCGTTGTCAAAAAGTGTCATCTTCACAAATTACTACGACATAAGAAATCACGAACTCAACTGCTGCAAATCACGAAAACACAGGAAATGTCGTCTATGAACTTCTCATTGAAATAAATATCTCTTGTACATCCTCCTTTCACAAAGTATTTTTTTATGAATTCCAAAACTATGATAAAGGTTACTAGACGTTTTGTTTGGTGTGTGGTCAGATAATAGTTATGTTATTTTTATTTATTCGAGTAGGACAACTCACAACAATTAATATCTGGGATCATAAGATCATAAGTTCATGTATTTTAGAACTGTAGTTGTTCAATGATAGATTTTGTAAAGGATGGTAATGTTATTCATTGGTAAATTGTGATTTTCATCCTATTAAAATCTTAAATTCTTTTTAAATTTGTGATTTCTATCCTATAATTATATTTTATCCCATTTTGTTATCATTTATCATTATTTCAATCTTTTTTTTTACAATGAGAAATCTAATGCAATTGTACATAATGAATTTTCCTGCATATTTCATGTATTGAAGAAGTGAGTGATATTTTAATTTTTCCAGAGCTATAATAAATTTAGGAGAAACACCTCTTCAAAGACATTATTCAAGTGCGTCATACAGGTGATAATAATGAAGTGGAGAAGATGCGACTTCACCTCAAACGAAAAATAACCTCTTGTATGGTGATGATGTATGGCCTTAGTTATAATGTGTGCCAAGTCAAAATACGCTTTGAGAAGACAAAATAATTCGTTTTAAACGTTGGAGGAACTCTCACATGTCAGGTCAGAGTTCAGGAATGCACGTGTTGACAGGTGGTTATTCAGTCCTAATTAATAGTCGGTGTTTGTTCCATGTTGAGTTGAATGAATTTGGAACTGACCGCTCTATTCATGGCTCTTGAGAGATTCCTGTGCTCAAAAACGAAACCTGAGGTAGGAGACATTAATGCAAAGACCCTGCCACTTCATAGTCTACAGTTCTTTCTTTTCTGCTATTGTCCTTCCCATTCTTCCAGCTCAGTAAACAGGTTATTTTTGAGTTTATTCAGATTTTAATGAGAAGGATGCTTCACATGGAGAATCGTGTGCCACAAACGGTGCACCATAACACAGAGATCCTGAAACCTTTTTTTAGGAAACAAAAATGCGTAGGAAATGATCCTTTGAAGACACTTTGAGGATGTGGGCGTGCGAGATCCCACATCCTTCCTTTTCATTTTTCCATGCAAACCGAAATTGATTTCCTCTGCTTTGGTAAAGAATATTTTTGAGAGACAAATATTATCAAAAAGACAGTCTTATCGGGATTAGCTCATCTCCAACTCAGCAATCAAATGGAATATTGATGTACTCGGCAAAGTTCCAAATTTTCATCAATATATATTCCATATTTAAAAACCAAGATAAGGTATAGTATCATAATCCACCAGGAAGTATTTCCTAGGGAGCAGGAAGTCAGCAAATAGGCTGCAATTTGGTGAGGAACGAGATTAATAATAAAAAATGTTTTCCTGGATGAAGGATGATAATATTGTGATTGCAATATTCCCATTCTGTTATTGCCAAAAGAAGCTTGGTCAGCCTTCGTCAGCGAAGCTGTCGAAGCTTCTTTTCAGAAGTGAAATGCATTCCTCAAGAATCTCCAATATTTGTGAATAAAACATTATTTAAAAGTGAAATACAGTGATTGTTCATTAAGTATTTCGTCATGGAAAACATCACAGACAAAATGTTCTTTGAAAACTACACGATTAATTATTTGTTTTCAAATAAGTTATAAAATGAGTGATACTTCTTTAAAATGAGTCTGATATTATGTTATTGTATAACATAATATATTATTTTGTACAAACCTATAGATTATGCTTCGATGACAGCATAGAAGAGAGCTGAGCATAGGATTTTATCAAAAGTGAAAGGTTTATAAAAACAAAACCAATCTAACAACACCTAGATTGATCCATTTTTATGAAAAGTATCAGAGCAAACGTCGAACATTGTATTCAACGTGACTACATTGTTCTCCGCGGATCAGAGTGAGCATCTCAAGATTGCAGTCAAATTGGGTGGCAGAAATATTTGGTAGGCATAATACGATTAAGCAGCTATTAGGAACAAGCTTCACTCTCAATTACTTTTGAGCATGAGCGAGCTGAAGAGTTAGAAACCTGCCATGTCCATTTTGACATGACAATCGCTTGCCGAATAGCCGTGCCACGTTTCTCTGTTGTAATATAAGTATTCTGTCGATCAAATCCAGCAATGTCAGTTGCTTCCTTGGCCAGTTAATAGACCGTCCATTGTGATCTACCGCACTCAGATAAGCGTGCACGCTGTATGATGTTAATGGGTCACTTGACCCATCTCTAAATTAAGACTTTAATAACATTGGACCGTGAATGAAGAGCTTAGAAATCAGGTGAGAGTGATTGTATTAGTAGCTGTCCGAGACACTTACGAGCTGACGCTTTCAGAACACTCAATGGTTGAAGTATATTTGAATCAGTATTTGATGGAGGATATACAAGAGATTCGAAATAAGAAACAATGAAAGAGTTGATTAATTTAAAAATTAGGCAATCAAAACATCCATTAATGAATAACGAGTGAGGAATCCATGTGCAAATGATTAGAAATATGATAACTGGTAATGGTTCTAATTGTTAGTAATTGGTTCTACTCACTGTTACTAATGCTGGCAAGATGTAATAATAAAAGTAGAACTTTATTTACACAATAACACACTTCACAGATTTATCACACAAGAAGTAACACGAACATGTTTAGATCTAGTCAATAAATACATTCAATTACTTCAAAGAATAATTAATACTTCCAAAATAAATGCCTACTATCAATTACAGGCCATCTCTAGTCATTTATCACTTAAGACAATAACTGTCAAATATTCTGATATGTACAACTGAAGAAATAAAATAATAACAGTACAGTTACTCTCAAAATTGTCAGAACTCCTTATTTACTCAGTCCCTAGTAGCTCACAAGTTGTAGATTAAATACAATCACACTCACAAAGACGAATTCTTATCACGAGTCTTCTTATTACTAAGCAAAATTAGAGGTCACTGTCACTGCAACTGCCACGAAGCACTCTATACTTGTTGTTCACTAGCGTGTACTGCCACTGTCAACTCTAAAGGGGCCCACACACTAGCGAGTATGGCTCGCGAGCCAGACTCGCGAGTCTGGCTCAGCGAGTAAGACTCGGAAGAAAATCACCACTAACGTGCTGTGAACTTCCCGAGTCCGGCTCGGCTACTTTTCAAGGTCGGCTGGAGTGCGCCCATGTTAATTCTGATCCATTTAGCTCATCTAATCTCAAAATCTTCAAATGACAATCAATATCTCATTTGGAAGGTCATTTTATGCTCTAGAGCAGTGGTTCCCAAACTTTTTTGCCTCATGGACCCCTTGCCATGATTTTTGGTTTTCGGTTGACCCCTGCATAAATGTCATTAATTATTTTTAAACTATAAGTTGAAATGTGTTTTTAAAGCTAATGAAGTAGGTCTACTACTGCTCACAGTAACCAATTCAAATTGTGGTGAAGAAAACATTAAAAAGCACATAAACTTAGTAAATTTTTGTAATATAGTCTAATTTGAATTGAAATATCAAATGGGATGGCATATTGTTTTTGGTTATAGTGAAATAGTATTAATGGAATGGAACCTAAGAAGTATAATGGCTGTATTTTTGACGGTATTTTATTATCAGCATTGTGTCCTTTGTAGTAATTGCAACATTTGCATCTATTAAAATCAGCAAGGCTGCTCAATGTGGGCAAACACGACACTCATTGTTAATGAAATGTGATAGAGAGAGAATTGAAGAGAGGAGGTGGAAAATAATAGCAATGAATATAATTAATTTTTTTTAGAATATTGCATCAAATTTGTGACAAAAGAGCGATACAGATACTGTAGCGTAGCGAAAATACTTTAATGGGGGGCTTATTGGAGATTTGGGGGCCCCCGGGGATCCTCCCCCGGAAAAATTTTAATAAGTAGTTCCACTAACATCGTATCCCAAGAGATTCTACTCATGTCTAGAAAAGCATTAATTCATTTATTTTAGTCCACATTATGGGAAAATTTTTGAATTTTCGTTGCTGAGAGCTTGATTTGCGACTCAAAATCAGTAATTTTATTCAAGTATTTATTAAAATGGAGTTTATAAATTGGGTAAAGTGAAACCTTAAATTCCATAAATCACTGCTTTTATGAATCGTTTGCCTAAGAACTTGAACCCACTTTTCGTTTATTGTTATCGTAGTTAATTGATTAGTTGTGAACAAATTTCAATGCATAAAAACTAAAAAATACTACTTTTATAAAGCCAATTTAACAGGTTATAGTGGTTTCAAATTATTATTACAATCAGGGCCACCCAGAGACATCTTAGTGACCCGGGACAGAGTTGAGGCTGGAGGCTCCCTTACACCTTCACACTAAACACCAATTTCAATTAATGACTCGATTTCCCAACTAGTATTGCTTAAGTCGTTAAGCTATGTCTAGTTGCCTTCTGTAAAAAAAATCTGTGTAACTAATTTGAATTTTTTCTTCAATTTAAAGATAAAATTCAAATGTAAGCTAACTGATAACCATTCGTCGAAAACGCTGTGGAAGCTAGGGAAAAGGGTACTGAGTGGCACCAGAGTGAGCAATAAACTTCTCTTCTATTTTTGTGTAATCTTTTGAACTACTCACTAATATTGGAATACCGTTATGTAAAATGTGTAAAATTATAAAAATTATTATGACTTTGAATGGAACTTGGTTCAACTTGCAAAGAGCGAATGAATTAATACCACATCCAATTCCAAACTTTAACTTATAGTCATTTTGTAATAAATTACATAAATAGATGGCGACAGAACCTCAAAACATTGGGTATTCTGAAAAAAATTGTTCTCAAGTTCTTGAAAGTGCAACTTTTAGCTTTTTTATGGCTATCAACCCTCATATTATTTGTTGATTGATTCATGGCGTGACAAATTTCACTATCACAATAAAACTCTTTGGGGTATCAGATCTGAACAGTAACAGAAATCAGCATTTGAAGCCCATCTGCAAAAATATTTAGAGACCTTTTCTCCTTTTAAACCTACTGTGCCAACTTCATTCAAGTGGTCTGGGGAAATTCAAACCCATGTTTGGGAGCTCCAAAAATACTGAGACCCACCAGCATCGTGGGGTCTTTGAAGGCCCAAAGCCGAGGCAATTAGGGGACTCTTATGTAGAAACGGTGAAATTTGAAAATATTCTAGATGCAGCCTATTTGAATCTCTACTTCGCATGACTACTGGCAATAAAAATGGGCCCGTAGGGCCCGCGGCCTCTAGGATGATAGGCTTCTAAGGGGCCTCTAGAGGTCCAAACTGGAAAAAAGAGGCCCTGGAGGCCCCTAGCTGTACAATTTGGGGCCCCTTATTTTGCTTACATTTGTAGATGATGTGGCCCATTGAAGTTGAGGCCCAAGGAAACTTGCCTTGTTCGCCTCATCCCCTCTATAGCTTTAATTAGAGTATTTTTTATTAAGTTAATTAAAGTATTAAAATTGTAGTTTTTTCTAGCTGTAACATTATTTAAGCTACTCTTCACATACGAAAACCTATTTTCACCTCCGATAATATCGTATTTTCATTGATGCCTCCCTACTCATTTTTGGGGCCTCTTTCACAGGCTAAAGGGTTCTAACCTGGTACCCCCCCCCCCATCGCTACGCAAATGACAGTAATGGAGTGTTCTAACAAGAATATTAAAAATTGACTCCAAAAAGTTAATCAAAAGATAAGAACAAATTTACTAGACTACTAAGATTTCTAGAAGTTCTTGTAAACGTGGAAAATAAAAACTAAACACCAACACTATAGCTAGAATTTATTTTTGAAATAAATGTAATTTATTGTGCACAGATTTGTTTTCCATCAGAATAATTTTGAACAATTATTAATTGAATAACAAGAGCTTGCTAGAATGTTAAAGAAAGTCTGTATGGTTTGTTTATTTTAAGACATTAGGCTCCTTTTCCTCAGAATAATAAACCTGAAATAACTTGAATAGTTTGGTACCTACCTAAGTTGTTGAGTGACCTACCAATAAACGTTCCTTTTTGAAATTATGAATACGAGGCTCCTTTTGTTTATAACTTTAAAATATATGGGGCGACTTTTGCTTATAACAACATTGCTGAAAATAGCTTGAAATTTAAAGTACCTGACTTGTTTAATGACCTACCAGTAAATGATAATAGTTTTATAATATAATAGAAAATAATTGAAGGATATGGGGCTTGTCTTTTCTGATAATAATACAACTAAAACCGGAAATTTATATCTGGTAAACCTGAGCTGTTCACCTACCAGTGAAGGCATATAATTTTCAAATATAAGGAAACTAAGTATGGATTCTCTGATTTAAAAATGTTTTCATAGAAAGCGCTCTCATTTCAAATAGATATAATGCTTGCTTGCATGTACGTATAACAGTAACAGTATTATAAAAGTACATAAGTAGCCTACTGGTACTCTGTGATGTTTTCCATTACGAAAAACTTGATGAACAATCTAATATAAAAAATTACACTGTATTCCTATTCAAATTATGATTTTTACTCACGTATACTTAAGATATTAGAGGGTTGCATTTCACTTCTAGGCTGATGAAGATTATGTTTAGAAGTGAAATGCATACCTCCAGTATCTCCAGTATAAGTGAGTAAAAATCCTAATTTACTTAGAAATACAGTGTCAGTTTTGATATTACTTTGTACATAGCATATACCACGCCCCGATCCAAAGACATTCACTATTGTGGACCCCCATTAACATATCATGGACCCCCAATTTTATTTTTCACTGACATGGACCCCCTGGCAGGTCCCTGTGGACCCCAGGGGGTTCACATGGACCACTTTGGGAACCACTGCTCTAGAGAGAGTATTGGTTTTGCTAAAATTTCATACTTCTTCAAATTCTGTTTTATTAATTACTATTATTATTATTATTGTTAAGAAATGTTTTATTTCTTCTTATTTTTTTCTGACATAAGAGAAAAAGATGTCAGAGCGTTTATAGGCACGATTTATGTTTTTTATAACAATTATTTTCCCACCTCCAAGTATCTTTCTTATAGATCTATAACATAATTATAGATATAGATATAGATCTATAATTAGGGGAGTGATAGCCACGATGCGTAGCAGGTATCTGTTCAATCAGATAGAGATAAGCTGCGTTCTCGTAGGTCCTGTTTGTAACGGTGACCGATTAGATTGGCCAGCAAAAAAGAGACTGTTCTCTGCTGTAAAATCACTTCCCGGTGGTTCGGAACCCACCTAAAGCTTTAGGTCCAACTCATCAATCACCATCATCCAACTCATTACTCACGCACAGGTCTCAGACCTATGTGGGCTTCATCCTCAGAAGAAGAAGAACATCTACAATTAAATATGCAAAAGTGTAATTTTTTGCCTATTCCATAGAATTCAAAAGGTCAGATGAAATATAGAATTAATTTCATCTACTTTTTACTCAAATTCTATTTTTTAATTACTTCCATTTTTTTTCATTTGTATCGAAGTAATTAATTTTTATATTGCAATTTATTAAATACTGTTATATTTATAATTATAATGTTATAATAATAAATATAAAATGGGCATTGGGCTTACATGCAAAGGGATGTATTATTATTATTATTATTATTATTATTATCATCATTATTATTCAATAATTATTTATTTATTTTATACACAATTTATCTGTTAGCAGCTATTATTATTGAAATTATTTTTTAGAATTTTGTTTTTATGTTACTGTAGGTATTTTTTGTTGAAAAAACAACATTCGAATATTTATTTGTATTGTATTAAAAATAAGCTCTGCACTGCAATATTATCATTTTTATTTTTTCTTGAATATTCAAATTTTAATATACGGTTTCTTTCTTATTTTTCTGTTTATACTTTAGTTTAACTCGGTACCTATTTCAGTCATAGTATTGTCATAGTAAATATACAAATATAGTACAATATATATACATATATATATATTTATATATACAATATATAAATATACAGTAGTATTGTCATAGTAAATATACAAACCTAAATAGATAACTCAATTAACTTATTTTTACGTCTTGTGAACAGTGCAAATACTTGCTTTCTGACGATCTGCTATGTTATAATGAGGTGCCGAGCATGGCTCGGCTCGGAAGACGTCCACTAACTAGCGAGTCCCAGCAGAGCCCAGCCGCGCTTGTAGCCCTGCGCGAGTCTGGCTGGGCTCGGCTCGGCTCGGGAGAAAACAGCCCACTAACTAGTGATTTTCTCCCGAGCCCGGCTGGCCGAGTCTTACTCGCGAGCCAAACTCGCTAGTGTGTGGGCCCCTTAAAGCCCAACACACACGGACGGCAATCCAGCAGCAATTCGACTGCAAAATTGCCGTCGGTTGCAGTTGTACTGCCGCTGAGTTGCCGTCGATACCGGCTGCACTTCGACTTCATTTTTGACGTCGGGGTGACGCTGGCTTGCAGTTCTGTTGCCGTCGTGTATGTGTTGACACGACTGCAAGCCGACGGCAGTGCAGCGTCACCTACAATATTGTATACATTTATCAAATTTTAAATCAGTACTGAAATGGATTTTTAAGAGGAAGTTTTATTGTTGCTTTTATTGCATCGTAGAAAACGTCGTTGTAAAAATAGTTTGTTTTGGGTTCATCCCATAATAGAAGACAAAAGCGAGAGTCAATTTCAGTTATTGTTTAGTTCTTTAAGAGAAATTTTTGGTAACATTTAGAATAAATAAAAGTACTTTTGACCACTCTCCGTGTCGAAAGATTCATCTACATTATCAATAATTATGATTTTTCTGCCATTTTAATAGTGCAGAGTAATAAAGTCTGATTCGGAGCTTAATACTTAATTCATCTCTTTTTCAAGTATTCACTCGAAATAAAATTCAGACTTCAACTATACTTCTAATTAAATTATACACACTTCGATCCGATCCAATTATAATTATTCTAATTTTAAATTGATACTTCGTTTTTTAAGGAGCTACTTGCCGGATGTTAATAATTCAGAGCTCTCAACTCGCACACATTAACCTTTGATACTATTGTTGTAGGCTGGGCTAAATGATGTTGGGCAGGCTATTCTTGCTGAGCATGTTTAAATGGGGTGGAATCTAGATGATTTGCGATTAGCGTTTGTTCAACATTTATGTGAATAGCTGTGGCAAGATGGTTCACGTGAGATATGGACGGTTAGCGGCTGAACAAAACATTGATAACTCAGAGGAATCTGGAGGCTGGTGTAACTGCTGGCGCAGGGAGTGTGCAGTGACCTGCGGTGTGCGGAATGGCCGATACGCCGGTTGCAATAACGCACAATAAGTGCACAACAATGGAGGGGCTCCTGTGTAATGGACAGCGGATATTGTCACGCCGGTCTTCGCGCGCTTAGTCATAACGATGGAAAACTTGTGTAATCGGTGCACATATCTTAGGGGCTCACCTCCGCCCAGGGACCGCGGAAACAAAGTGCGCTATAAACCACGACCGCTACCGGGGGCTGAGCCCCCGACATGAGTACGCCCCTTCACTCCCGGACGGGACAGGACAGTAAAGCGCAATAACTAACCACGTTCAATAACCCCGGTTCACGCCTTAAAGTTAATCTCAGGTGCCGTTCAATTATCGGCATAACTTTATTATTCGCACTGGAGTAAAGTAGTTACCCGCGATTGACCGGTTCGGCTGGCAAAGTGGTCCAACTCTACAAACCGTGACCGAACCTCCGTTTACTGTGCCCACTGTAGAAGGTTCCAAGTAGAGTAGCCCAAATCATAAAGTATAATCAAGGATAATATGACGTTTATAATGTTCTTCCATTCTAAAGGGATGGAAAAGAATGACTAAGGAACTTTTCGAGGGAAAATATTAAGAACAGATAATCAATTATTATTGATAATCAATTGGAAACTTCAGTACAACACCTTGCTTATGGGTTACAGTGCTGCAAGTTTCCACAGTAGCATGTAACACAATGGAAGCTAAACGAAAAATTGGCAACAGTGCGCTCATATTACCTTATGAAATAGGATTGCTGTAAGACTCTGTACCGCACTCTGTACCGTTTGTAAGGACTGTAATATTTTTTTTCAAATACCATGCAATATTACAAATTATTAGAAAGCAGAGTTAGAAACAAATCATTGTTTTTATTTTTATAAAATTCATTATTATTATAGGAATAATTATTTTAATCACAGTGATTATTCTTGAAGGCATATTCCTTATGTATTTCACAAATATGTAAGCACAAATCGCTGACAGAAATCGAACAAAACAAAACTATTTTTTTATAATTTATCTGCACAAAATAATAAATTGTGTAAACTATGAATTTAAAAATATGACAAGTTCATATACCCCTTTGAGAGGTGGTCAGTAGCCGCTTGATGAATCTAATATATTATTTCTGTTGTCTTCTCGATATACAATTGTTATTATTACATTTCATTGCTATAGTTTATTGTTGTTAGTTGTTTATAGTGCATTATTGTGTATTGTACTAGTGAACAATTTCGGCTTTGCTGATTCATAATAATTGTAGAATTACTGGAAGTTGTAATAAGTAATAAGGCCTACGTTTTTTGTACTTCATTGAATTTGTACTTTGTCTTTTTGTGAGTGATTTATTGCATTCAAATTGTTGATTCATATTTTGTAACTTGTTGTTCCCTTTACTTCATCTCTCTCTTGTTTCGTTTTTGATCCTTCATCTTTCATTCTCCAATTTTTCTCTCGTATTCCACTGTATTTCCACTCTTTATGTAGAATTGTTTTTCTTATATTTGGAAAGGAAATCACATATTTTGAGATACAGAATTGTTCAGTTGGAAGAAATATTTCAGTTAACTTCTTGACAGCTGCTCTAAGAATAATCAAGTGTTATATAGAACATTAAATAAACACTCAATTTATGTCATAGAAGTAGAATCTACACATAAAGTAAATTTCCTACATCGCGTACTACATCATTAATCTATTATTTTGGAGATATTATTTAAAAAAATACTCAATCCATTATTTAGAGCACAACTCTATTCCACCGTCAGCCAGATCATTCAATAATTGGATCTCTGTAAGTTCAGGATTGACAACAATAACAATTAATAGGCAAGAACGTTTTCCAAAACAAACAACAGCAAATACCACAGAATGATGAGCAGGTTGTTGTTCTGCCCGAAGGGAATTCTTCGTGGCAACTGACATCTCAACTGACCCACTGCGGCTCATTCTATACTCTAAAAACAGCTCATAAAAGCACATTATCGAAATTCAAGTTCTAAACTAATCATATAAATCAACCTTAATGAAAACTGATTACATTCTCTAGGATACGTCAAAATGAAAGTATCAGCATTCCAATTCCACATTGAATATTATAAAAACCATAATTTATGGTGGGTTATAGTTTACAGGCCAGTAGAGGATACTTTTTACTACAATCCTGTAATATACCGTAACTCTCGTGCTTAATTTTGGAATGCACTCGACACCTCGGTTGTGTAGTCGGTTGAGGCATTATCTATAAGACTGACCTACTGCTTC
The DNA here is from genome assembly GCA_948455865.1 of Conomelus anceps. Lineage (NCBI taxonomy): Eukaryota > Metazoa > Arthropoda > Insecta > Hemiptera > Delphacidae > Conomelus > Conomelus anceps. Next base: position 63,045,207 of record OX418218.1, read on the forward strand.
TTCTGCGGTCAGGGGTTTGATTCTTGTTCAGCCTGGAATATTTTGTCTAATCATTCACCTCATTACCCAAACACAAGCCTCAGACAGGGGCGTAGCCAGGCGGAGGGATATCGGGATATATCCCCCCCTGAAATGTTGTAGTCATCATTCACAATACTCATAACTTACAGATTAAATTAAAACAGTTAATACTGTACAAAAATTGAACTAATTTTTATTTAGCACAAGAGCATGTCACGTGAATCGCAAAAAGTATACAATGCTATTATGTTACTTTTACTCTGCCGCGGCATGTACAGTTTAGTGAGCAATGTGGCAATGCAGTGTTTTCGAATGGTGTCTGTCACTGACTCTTCTGGATCGGAGATATATTTCATTTAAATTACTATCAATTGCTTTAATTGAAATATCCAAGTGAAAATTACTTTAAAATACACAAAAAATCATTATAAAAATGATAAATATAAAAAACTTTTGGGTGATGGCCCCCAGACCCCCCTATCAACTGAGGAGGAATTCCATTCCCCCCACCTACTAGTATCCCTCTCCTAAGTTTAATCCTGAATACGCCACTGGCGTCAGACTCGTGTCGGCATCATCAGCAATTAAAATAATACTAATTTACTTAAATGAGAACCCATTGTACATAATTATCCTTATTATGAACTAACGTATTGTAGTTTCGAACTCCTACTCACCTGAGTTTGAGGGGATGTGGCTCATTGTCGATAACATTCTGTTAAATAATTCAATAAATCAACTTCACAGAACTGAGGTATAAAATAACTGGTACAAGTTGATCGCAAACTCGGTTTTAGGAGTACGTCTTTAAAAACACTATTTCAATTAAAAAGGGAATGAATAACAAAACCTGACGTGAAATATTTAATAGAGGATGATATTTGGGTCGCATCCCCTTGCACTGCACTGTTCAACTTTCCAGCATGTGAAGTACAAGTGAAGGCGCTTGTTTTAGTTAGGTTTAGCGACAAGCCGCAGCGTTATTAGAGCGTTCTGCTGAGTCTATATTCTAAGAAACTGAGAGAGTTAACAGTAGATTGCACTCCCAGAGCTGGTAATAAAATGTGACGAGCTTGTTTCATTCCGGTTCAAGTGAAATATCAGGCCTAGAGAGATATTGTCCCTGTTATTTACCTCGCTGCGAGCTACAGGATAAGAAAGCGGACCCATCCTGCTGTACTGGTGGTGCAAATAGGAGAAAAAGAAGGAAAATAAAAACGAGAAGGAGAAAATAAGGATGAGAACAAAAAGAAAATGAAGAGAGAGAAGAATAATAATAAAAGAAGGATAGTAAAAGTAGGACGAGAAGGTGAAGGAGAAGGTTGAGGAGAAGGAGAAGGTAAAGGAGAAGGAAGAGGAAGAGAAGGAGAAGGTGATGGAGAAGGAGAATATAAGAATGAGGAGGAGGAGGAGAAGGAGAAGGTGATGGAGAAGGAGAATAAGAAGAATGAGGAGGATGAGGAAGAGGAAAAGGAGAAGGAGAAGGACAGAGTGAAGGAGAAGGAGAAAGAGAAGAAGAAGGTGGGGAAGAAGGACAAGGAGAAGGTGATGGAGAAGGAGAATAAGAAGAATGAGAAGAAGGAGGAGAAGGAGAAGAAGAAGGTGATGGAGAAGGAGAAGGAGAAAGAGAAGGTGAAGGAGAAAGAGAAGGTGAAGGTGAAGGAGAAGGTGATAGTAATGGAGAAGGAGAATAAGAAGAATGAGAAGGAGAAGGTGAAGGAGAAGGAGAAGAAGATGGAGATGGAAAAGGAGACGGTGAATAAGAAGAATGAGGAGGAGGAGGAGTAGGAAGAGGAGAAGAAGAACTGTAACGCTGTCAGTCGAGTATCCAGGAATAAATATTGTCGCCGGGTTGTTTGCTGGTTAAGTCCGGTGGAGTGGTCCGTCGCTCGCGCTCGCCAAGACAAACCCTCGATTGTAATGGCCATACTCTGCCATACTCGCCCGCTGTTAGATCTTGTATTATTTCCCTAAGCATTAATATACATATGTCTTGTAATCTAAATGCATAAACTCGATAGTGCGCGAAATTCAACGGTTTAAATCATACGTGCAATTTCATTTGACTCTTTAACAACACTTAAGGGCACACTTTACTGAATAAGACCATGCATGTGGCGTCCGTTATGGAGACACTACACTGAATTTAGATCGATGTTCCCATCCAAACCCCTTTTCCCCCATCATACACAACAACTCTATAATTTACTTCACAGATATTTCCAACATTCTTACCGCTTTCTAACTTTTACGATCAAGTGTTACTATGTTGATGGTGTAATAAGGAATCAAGCAAGTGGAAAATGGCATAATATACCTCACTACAAACCCCCTTCGTCGTTGTTGGCACGCATCAATAAAATCTGGCCAACTATTTAATATTTCTATATGCAAATACTGAGAGAAAATAGAAGTCACTTGAACACGCCAAATGAAGAAGTTTTCTCTAGCTGATACCGCTTAAGTTGGATAAGGTGAAATGGAAATGCTATTTTATGACTGAACTGATATTTGATTGGGTCAATAAAATTCACAAGTGTCAACTGATCGTGTTATCACGTGATGTTATCTACCTTGAGCGTACTCTGGGCCAACTCTTTTTATCTATGAATATGACTATAAAACCGCAGCTCATGGTCCATAGAAATGGAATGGCTTTCTACGAGTATTTTTAGTGTCATCCAGAACTGTAATTATCATCGGAAGGAATGATGATGACTTTTATTCCTCTCGTAAGATTGTTGAGAGAAAATTACAAAAATAGTTTGAAAATTACCATAGCATGAAGGGGTTTCCTCCACATTTAGTACAGTACTATTATATAAAAATAGTTTATGGATTTTACTTTTGTATAATATTGAATTTCAGTCATTTTATTTTAATATTTCTCATTTTTTGCATGACTTGTATACTGTTTCGTCTATCATAAATAAATAAAATAAAGGTAAAAAACTTCGGGAAGGCCAAGTTTCGGATCGATAATTGAAAATCTTCATGAAAATTGATAATAATTATTCTGTATGATTAATATCATATAATACTTCAGGCCAATTAAATTTTAAAATTATTGATTTACAATATTTTTTTCTAATTCTTTGAAAATAGTAAGCTTATTGTTACGAGAGCAAACAAGCAGTTAGTCACGCAATTGTTCTATTTAAATCATTCTATTGTATTCATGGTTGGACGTGATTTAAACTGATCTTCATCCGATCTTCAAATTCTCTCTCCTTAGATGTCTTTGTCATTCTTATTCTTCAAGTCTGCAACTCTCTCAGTCAATTGATTTCTCGAGACTTCTCGTGATTTCTTCCGACATCTTGAACGATCGAGATCATGTTTCTTGAAGATTCTCGAAGTGTCTGGTGAGCTCCAATTCTTGGAATTATACAACTACTACAACTATATAAAGGAGTCCACCTTGAACCAGTGAGTCAGTTCTCAAACCTGCGTGTGACAGATTGTATTACAGATCTCGTGCCAGTGGAGTAAACAGTGCTCTATTCAGTCGTTAGACAGTGTCAAGTGGAGAAACAAGTGTTTACTGTTTATGCAGCTTACTAATAGTTTAAAGACGTTGTGTTAAGTGATATTATTTGGGACTGTCAAATAACCAATTGGACTGTGCTTTTGTAAGTGATAGTTGCTCTTTTTGTAATTTATTTATGCATTATTGTACAGTTTATTGGACGATTGTTTCTTTTATTATTGATCAGCCTGTAATTACTTATTTATTAATTCTTGTAAATAATTACTGGAAATAAGTATTAGCTTGTCATTTGATGATCTGTTTTTATTTAATTAATTGAACTTACAATTAATTTGTGTAAATAGACTAATTTGTGTAAATGAAGTGCAAGTGTGAACTTTTGTGTTGCCAGCCTTATTTTAGTTATTAGAACCCGTAACATTATAATTGGAAATTAACAAAAGTCATTGCCATTGTCATTCGTCATGCGTCATCAGAAAATTGAGAGATTGAGGTGGCTAAATGAGGATCATAGAAATGGCGTAAGTTTCATTGAATTACCTAAAAACAATACAAGTCGCCTTGGAAAACCTTTACCTTGAGAATCGATAGGACTATAGGACTATACTATCAAAGGATCAAGGTAAAGGTTTTCCAAGGCGACTTGTATTACCTCGAACCTTTTACTTTGGTAGATTCCTATGATTAGAGCCTGTATGGGGCTAAGGAATGGAGAACTGTAGATAGATCCGAATTTAAAATGAAAAATAATAATCGATGTGGCCAGCTTTATTCAGAGACCGCCATGCTGAAATTTTCAACAGCAGCATGTAGAAAAATCTCAACTCAATTGCTCAATGTAGGATTGTTCTATGATTTTTCATTTTAAATTCCAGGCGAAATTTAACTTGTACTAATGGTTGTATACTATCAAATTTAGAATGACCCACTAAATATACAGATCCAGCCCACATTATCTATTCATAAATTGAAATTAAAAATCTTCATTATTCTCACTTCTATTAAAAATGCTATTAATGATGGTGAAAAGTTATATGATGCTTCCAAGTCTTTCTTTTAAAACTTTTTCTAAAAAAAAACGTATGAAATTATCAGGATTCATGAAGTTAGGTTCTAAAATGACATTCTCAATAATATTCTGAGTCACGATCGAATCGTTTCTGGAATGCTCCGCTCGGCAACGTGTGTGGGGTAGACTCCAAAATTAAATTTCAATAGACTGAGCTAAAGGTATCAGTCAAATATTTTGATGCTAGAAGCCGAAAGCCCCGTTCTAATCTCTTGTCACGTTTTGGTAACGGTAGAGGATGGACTAATGATGTTGCAGAAGTGAATTGATAACATTGATCAGATCACACTGTAGTATCATAGTGAATAATCTCAACCTTTATGGTATTAAAATTGTAGATGTTTGAAACTTATAATAAATTCGTAAATTTGGGCTAGTATTGAAATAATATTTCACTAGTGAAAGTATAAATATAAATCTTTTTTGTTTTTGAGGATGAAGCCCAAAAATAGGTCTGAGGCCTAAGCGTGGGTTATGAATTGGGTGATAGTGATTGATGAGTTGGAACTACAGTTTTAGTTGGGTTCCAAACAGTTTGACAGCAGAGAATCGATAGGACTATTTGATAAACTATGGACAGTTATGAAAAAAATAAGAGTTTCGTATTAAGCTAATTTAACTGGTATTATAAGAAGTCGAAATTATTATATTTGTAGGTTGTAGGCTTAATATGTTTCTCTTAATATTTTTCACAACCCAGAACCCAGAAATAAGGGTTCATTACATGAATGTTGATAAGTTCGTAAGCTTTTTTTGGAAAAAGGTTTTTGAATAAAAATTTGGAGGCATCATATAACTTTCTACCAGCATTCGTAGCAATTATAATTGCTACTAAAATGATAAAGATTTTGAATTTCAATTTATAAATAGATAATATAATAGACTAGATCTCCAAGACGTAATCTACAAAAATCTACATCTTGGGCTCAGTGCTTCTGATAAGTGTTATGGTTTAATGTGAAGCTTTATTGGACAGTGTAGAATGCGCTCTCAGTTGATTGTACTATTATTATTGTTGATTTGCATGCAGTAGCTTTGTGGAAATGTTGAAATGAGACTAGTTAATTGCTGCATCTATCCACCTGCTACAGGCTATTCTTGTAAATCACCTTGACATAATTTTGCTGGAGTTTTCCGCTAAATAACAGAAGAGGACAAGTAGTGTTCTCCTATCGATAAGCTTACTGCAGTAAACAGTCTAGTTGTTATAAGAGGATCACATTCAATTTTTATGCATCCACTTGATAGGTGCAATTCAATTGAAATATACTAAAATAAGATTCGTGTATTTGAAGAATACTTGAAGGTATTTTAGAACAGACGAGTTTCCTAGTTATAATAATAATAATAATAATAATAACAATATTAATAATAATAATACAACTTTCAAATCAATAAAAAACTTTCTCGCTTCTTTTGAAAAAAGTAAAATGTAAGAATATAGATTGCACAACATTTTTTGAAATATCAAAATGTATTAATATAATCTATCTATAATCTCGTGATATTTTAAATTTTGTATTACTTTCGACCGTGTTTTATTTATGATTCCACAGCTTTCTCTTATTGCATTAATTTAAGAAAGATTCTTGAAGTATTCTAGCAGATTTAAAACAAGGGTTTAGAGCGTGAAAGTAGGCTTATTTTTTCCCAAGTGAGAAATTCTCTAATATACACACAATGCTAGTGCATGTTTTGTGCTTTATTTGGTTTTTCTATTTGAAAAAGGATTTTGAAATTTCAAAATACATCTCCACGTCTATTAAAGAGCCAAAACACTTGTTCATTATATAATAGTCTCGCAGAGTAGTAGTGATAGAATCTTAAATATTGTTTTATTTACTGTATTTTAATACACCTAGTACAATTCACCCAGCCCGGCCCCTCGCGTGGCAGACGGGTTTTGAACAGACATTAATTCTTGTAAATTCAATTAATTTATTTTGTCTGTTTTCTTAGAGGAAAATTTATTTTATAAAGAACATCTAGTTGGTTTTGAAAAATTTTGAACTAGAAGTTCTAGAATCTACATCTTCTGAGCATACCTTGAATTTCTCCAACGAATGATAACTCTAATTATTTATCCTGCATGCAGTTCACATTATCTTGTGGATAAGAAACAGGTAAAAAAATGTTTTTTTCTTCGAATATACATGCAAATTTTAACAAAGCATGTATGTAGATGATAATAATTTACAATCATTGTTTTTGGAAAAATGCCAGAACGAAGTAGAATTCGAAAAAGAAACCCACGGGCCAGTGATGGCCTGGGGCACCAATCACTAGCCTGCATCGCATAGGTCACCTTATATAATGTGCATTATTCTGTGATGCTTTTGAAACGCTGGTACAATAAAATATTTCATAGCCATATCTCAAACAGGACTATTATCAACAAGAGTTTCGCACCTATAAAGATATGCCAGCTATTTAGAGGTGTCAAAGAGGTATGTAGCACATAAAGTAGAGCTCCGATTGGAAGAAAGGTCAACGAATGTCCAAGAAAAGAATATTTCGCTAGTTATTTATTCGTTCAACTTGTACAATATGGCGATGGTGAGTGGCGAAGTGTGTGGAGAAGCCTAATGGAGAAAGGCGATGAAGAAGAATAAGAAGAAAAAGAATGAGAGCGAGAGCTTAAAAGTGTGTACGGCGGTGTGGACAGGGATTCGCACTCCCTATCTTCGCATGCCAATGCTTGCTGATAACAGAAGTCAGAAGAAGACACTACCACATACAGAGCTGGTGCGCTGGTGCTGGTGCTAGTGCTCTATTGCTTTTCTGTTGCAGTGATAATGCTAACGAGTGACCACGTCATTATGACCACCTTAGGACACCTGCCTAGGCGTCAATGCCGCAATAAGTAAAAGAAAAGTTCTATACCCAACTTTATCAAGACTCAAATAATCTTTAAGCTTTCTCCTTGTGGAAAATTATTGAAGTTGAAGGGAAGATTTTTGTAACTGTATTAATTTTTGTAGCACTGGCACCGCATTCTTTCTACAGTAACGGTGTAGTTTTATTGTAGCTTGAGTTAAATTAAGTTTTATTCATCTCAGATACAAAAGCTACATGTGTTCAGTGAGGAAAGTTATCGCAACCTGCCTCACTCCTTGTTTGCGTAGTATGCTTTTTGGATCAATACATAATGTTAGGGGTCTGAAGAGTTACCTACAGTTGAAATGGGCTGTGAGTGGTCACGTCATTATGACCACCTTAGGACACCTGCCTAGGCGTCAATGCCGCAATAAGTAAAAGAAAAGTTCTATACCCAATTTTATCAAGACACAAATAAACTTTAAGTTTTCTCCACGTAGAAAGTTATTGAAGTTAAAGGGGAGATTTTTGTAGCTTTATTAATTTTCGTAGCACTGGTAACGCATGTCTTTTTACAGTAACTTGAGTTAAATTAAGTTCCATTCATCTCAGATACAAAAAAACAACTTGTGTTGTTTTCCAAACGCGTCAGTCGAATAATGAATTGAACGCAAGAAATAGCTCAGAGGTGTGCTAGATAGTATACGCACTCACCTATGCAACCAGACTGTGTGTGTACTGTCAAATGAAAGTGGTCTGTTTAACATGAAGCTTCTTGATTTTTCCGGTGGGCTTAGCATACAACTTAGTTAGTTCAGTGAGGAAAGTTATCGCAACCTACCTCACTACTCGTTTGCGTAGTATGCTCTTTGGATCAAAACATAATGTTAGGGGTCTGAAGAGTTACGTACAGTTGAAATGGGCTGTGATGCCATAAATATTAATAGTAGCCCCGGTTTTCATTGAAAATTGAGAAATGAAATACATGTCCTTAATCTTTTTTATAAACTTCAATGCTTTATTGAGCAGTTGCTTGCTAAGACCAGGGTGAACTCAAGACGTTTAAGATATCATTTAGACTCCTGGGGGCGGAGCAAGTTTAGCAATTATTTTTACAAGCGAAATATGACGACATTTTAAATTGATAAATACTGTTTTCAAAATAACATGCATCAAAAAGCATTACCTCAATGATGTAAGTTATATTATTTTATTATTAGCTTATTACACCACTTTACTCACTTTACTAAAAAATGGAGACTGATACAACTGTTCAGCTAAAAAAGTGACAAAACGGTAAGAAAGGACAACCCCGTGTGAAGTGATGTGATAAATAATCAGAAATAATAATGATCTAACCAGAAGAAGATGGTTTTGGTCAGTAGTTGGCAGGAGCAAGACCCAGGCAAAAAATGAGGGAAAAACACTCTGTTCTACCACTTCCATGAAAAAGCAAGTGTTAAAATCATGATTAGATTAACGTGTGGATGAAATCATTAGAAACAATTTTCTCATTGATAACTAACGAATAATTTTCACTAGAAAAATTGATCAGATTCACGAATATATCAACTCTGCGGGTGTTGGAGCAAATTCCGGTTTGTAAACTTGTAATGTATTATATAAAAATAATCAATACACTAGATTCTAGGGCCTCATAACAATGAAACTAATACTAATTGGGTATTAGCGAACAAGTAAGTCATGCCTGACTAATGGCGTCAAATATAAATTAAGAATTTAAGTTATATTGTGCCTATAATTTTAGCCAACAAAATACAGTAATTGGAATCTGAAACGAGTTATTGCATAATTGAAAGTGATGTTAGCTAGGATATGCTACTACACCAGTAACAGAATTATTGATTTTCAAATTCAGTCTATAGAATTCAAATTATTATTCACATTGAATGATTTGCCCCCCCCCCCCCCACAACCAAACACTGTAAATTTCTCAGACCCGTCTGTTATAACGCTGAATCAAAAGTAGTAGTTGAATGGTTTATTGAATTGACTCCCATTCCTATTAATTACATCCCTAATAGCTTGTCCAAATTCAATTCTTTCTGAACCCTTCTCACTGACTGCTCAGAATTATTATGGAGTTAAGAGGCGTTAAAGCTCAAAGTCAACCGTCGGTGGCCCTTTAAAAGAGAAGGCAGGGTCACATTCACTCCCTACAGCCTTTTCCATTATTAATCCCATCATTCCGATCACAGTTTATGATGCATCTAACTGTACCTGTCTAGCTCAAATGTAACTGATATCAAGTCAAAGTTAATAGAACATGTGTTGTTCACTCTCTTCAAGGTTCACAATAAAGGCACAGACCTACAAGACCTGGTTCACAGACCTACAAGGTAGATCATTCACCCACCAAAAGCTACAAACGTGGTGGTGTAGGTAGCTTGAGTATAATTATGAAATGTACCCGTCAAAATAAACACATGTAGAAGATGGATCCGTAATACTGAAACTTAAATGGAAGAGCCCGCTGACACTCCTCATAGATGAAAAATAGTTTTGAAGATAAATCTACTTCTCGCTCGCCCTGTGCTCTTTTTCCAGTACATTGTTTTTGTTCCTTTGTTTTTCATGCTTGCGTCCATCATGATTCCTCCTTTCAAAACATTCCACTCCGAATAGTCGAGATATCGTTCGACTCAAAGCGACCCCTATTACCATATATCATGGATTCAATTACTGATTTATTAAGAAGCAAGGACTTCGTCTCCGGAGATCTCAACCTCATTTTCATACTAAGGTTATTCGTAAACTTCAAGTTTCTAAAGTTTTCGATTTCTCATGTTATAGTGAATGGTACCTGGTATGTGATATACGTCATCTGTAAGACTGGTATACATTCTAGATGCATTGAACATAATTATCAATTTTACAGTAGCCTTAACATGCCAAATTAAAAAAATAATCCAAGCTTTTCTACGAAACTTTAAAAAAAAAAAAAATATCGAGTAACAAGGAAATGAGATGACTGGAAATTGGCTCTATTCTCGGAAAATATTAATTTTTGGCTTATATGCATTCATAAACATGTATTATGTTTATGTTTGAAGTATAAATATCGAATTTCAAAAAAATTCCAATACCTTTGCACGATATGATTTTTAAAAAAATTAAAAAAAAAACAAAATGGCAGATGAGAAAATCACATGAACGACGTTAAGGGAGAATATTTTTATTTTATTATTATTTTTTTTTTTTTGTTCGTTTCAGCGTACAGGATATGGTGGTGCTACTAGAGAACTATGATGGCTACGCTACGTATTTTCATGACCACTATTCAAATCTGACACTTCAGTAACTGATTAATGACCAATCAGTGATCATCCTAATATATTTTCCAATATTATTATTACTTGTCCCTTGTTGATAGTATAAACGAAGCTATCTTCTTAGTATCATTAAAGAAAATAATAGCATATAAACAATAATTTTCTCTCCACTTAAACTGCGGGAAATGCTAAAACTCGATAATCATTTTAGATGATAAGATATTGATAATTTTTCGTAGAACTTAACTCCTTTTTTCTTCTACCTAGCCGAACTACCTCAGGCTTCTATAGGTTCCTCCCCAACACCTCCTCATATCATGAAACTTTCAGAAGTTTTTCCAAATGGAATTGGCTCAAGATATATTTATTCCCACTTATCTATAGCATAAGCCTAAGGTCCAGCATAACTCAGGATTGCACTTGGATGGGTAACCTTAACCGGTTATTATATGCTTTATTTTTTCTTATCGGTGGTTCGGAACCTACATAATATTGTAGGTTTACTATGTTTCACAAAAAATGGCTCAAATGACGACCTAGATCTATCCGTAAAGATACTTTTGACTAATGAAAGTCATACGCTTGTATCATTATTATCATCGCATTCGCAACTTGGCTACTCATTTTCCTTGCTCCTGAGCTGATAGTAGTAGTGTACTACTTTACGTAGACTAAAACATTTTTTCCACTTTAAATTGAAAAATAATACTTTCACCTTTCCAAAGTAGCTACTGCTCATAACACACGTAATTCACAGCGAGCAGATTCGTGAGGTCGACAAAGTGTTCATTATTTACAGTGGAGGAGGCCAGCGGCTAGATAGCGTTAGCCGGAGGCTGGAAGTACTTTTCACGACCAAACACTTTCTAATATAAGGTGCGTGCCAAGGTACCAACCATCCTGCCAGCATACCAGTGGCTCTTGTGTATTTATTCAGAGGGCGGAGAATACACTGTACACATTCAAACGCTTGCCAATATGATCGATGAATATAATTTTCGCGTTTATCTATCAAGTGTAGATTACTACCGCAGTAGGAGCTTGTTTCCACTGTCGTGAATATTTTATTGATTGTTAATAATTGTGAGGTACGTGAGACTCCATAGTCCTATCTTGATTCATCCTTTTCTATTAAATAACAGCTTCTATTGATGACATGGCTTCCATTGACCGCTTTCAAAGCTCCTTTATCATTTTCTCAGCCTTAGTATATATGTATAGTATATATGCTCAGTATATATTATTATATATATTTGTGTAAGCTACCAGCGCATGTATTGCCAGCCTCCTATCTCCTACCAGCACTTGCTTCTGGCGCTTGCGATGAAGACTTACAATTAAGTGATAACACTTTCCAAGCACATAAGTCATTCAAGATGCGATCATTGTGGATAGCTTTGCTCTTCAAGTCTTTCTGAATTTCGTATCAAGGTGAAGATTCCAATGCTCATCAAATCTTAACTATTCAAGAAGCTTTTCCTTGTGGTGTTCCCTCTTACATGTTTCACTCCGTCATTTCAAGATTCAGATATATCATGACCTTTATTCCATACTGTACAAGGTAAGTTATCAGTTCCAATTCGATTTGCTAAAAAACTGGCGTTATTTTCTGCATCGATTCCTCGAGTATAAACGCTAAGACTTCTTCAATGAAATAGAATACATATTTGTCACGACCTTCCTGAGTGAAAAAAGCTTTTTCTTCTTCAAACAAAACTAGGCATTGATGTTGATAACAGAAATTGACTTTATTGATTCTGTTATCAGAGATATAGAAAGAAGATTCGACCTCCTCTCATCTATCAACGAATTTTTCAATCTCCTCAAAAAGAATGACCAGAATAGCTGATTTGGAAATCTTTCCTATTGGCTCTTAAACACTCCAACTTGGTTTCACTAAATACAAACTCATATAGCTCTACATGCTAGTTTTTTCAAATTCACAGATTCATCAGTCAACAGATTTCTACAATATTATCAATTAACAGTTTACAGTTTTCAAAATTGTAAGTAGTATTTTTCAACGAGATTTTCATACGCATTCAAGTATGCTAATTTTTTCACAAAATTTCATCTTCCATCTTTTACTTCCATGTAATTCTCCTGCGAAGTTCACATCACTTATTCAATTGATTATATCTGTTTGTTTGTTTCTGTACCTAGATGTTGTATGAGAGATTTTTAAAACATGAAACTAGAACAGTATTGTCTCATGAAGATAATAATAGCCGCACTGTTATCCTAGCCATATTTGTAATACCCCACAAAGAATTATATCCAACTATTATAGAAGCAATTTGATTGTAGCATTCCATTTATTTTATTATTAATTTTTATGAAAATTGGTAGATTATAGATTTATCATTTATCTGTTATCATTATAACAGAGTTAAAACGACGGAAATTATCTAAGCCTTAAGAAATTTAATAAGAACAAACTTGATAATAAAAATTGTACAGCATGTACTGAAAACATCATAATAATAATAATAAGCGTATGGCTTTTAATGGTGGGGAGACCCTTACGGGTAGTTCCACCTCGCCGTTTGTGCCATGTTACGGGGAACATGGTGGACCTACTATTTTAGGTGGGTTCCGAACCACCGGGTAAGTGATAATAAAGATAATGATACACATGTACAACACTGGATCCGCTCAGTTCAGTTGCTTCCGCCAAAATTTGGAAACCGTGCATTCAAACGTAGAGCAGCAAATCGGATCTGTTCCATCAGTTCAGTTCAGTCCACTCCACCCATCTCAGCCACTTTTTGGTAAGCGAGCAATTTTTGCTGGGAGCAACTGAAAGATGGTGACGCCGTGCATGCGCAGAGTAGGCCTACAGACAAAGGTGTTGTGCATCTGAACCACCAGTAGGCTATTAGCATAGACGAACCATCAAGAGTACCATACAAACCATAGACTTACTCACTAATCTATGCTATTAGGCCTACTGAGCTGAGCGGACCGAACTGACGCAGTGTGTGGAAAAACTCCCAGAACTGAGCTGAATGACCTGTGCTGAGCTGAACGGACTGAACTGAGTGGATCCAGTGTGAAACAAGCCTAAGGAAGCTACCCGCAGAGGTCAAAGCCTCAGTGTTATAAGATAATATCCTATTATATGAAAAGAGTTTCTAGAACTCTATGTGTATATGAGGACTCACATAATCTCTAATTTATTATTTATACGAATTTAAAATTATTTATATTATCTCTGATAGTAAAAGGATAGTCTAAAAGTCTATAAATCTAACAAGCGTGATTCATGATATGCCTAAGTAGTTTTGCATTAACTTTGAGCCCCTATTTGAAGTTTTATTGATCACCAATTGGATGGGTGATCATGCTGACTTTTATCGGGAGTACAGTTCAAAAGAACTAATAAACCGGATGATCAAATAATAATGACCTTGTCCACACACTTGAGCATTATTAACTGCATTTCAATCGAAGGAGGCCTAACAAGTGAATGCTCATTCCAAAGCAAGTCCTGGATGTTCCGCTGGAACAGAATGTCTTACATTCACCCTCAGTGTATTTAACCTTCTTAAACCGGTATGCCACATGAGTATGTCACTTATGCAGACGAAATGATTGTATCCCGATCTCCACACACCAAAGTAGATCTGCCTTTCACAGGGACGGATCGCCGGCAGTATTAGTATTGCATTTGATCGCCTGATTGGTAAACATTAGCGTTCTTATCCGGATAGGTCGAGGCGGCCTCTTGATACAAGCATCTGAGTGGAAGAACAAGTCTCTAAGCCAGACTCAATTGTTCTTTAGCCTGGGACGACCATAAATACGCATTAATATGCTCGATTAATGTCATCGCGTACAATGGACTAGAGCGGTATCGCCTTGGTCTTCGGTCGACTTGGAGATCTCGACGTTGAGAGGAAAGTGGAGGTACATTGTCTCGCCTGGAGAGCGCCCCCGAGCTCATTGTCTCTCCTTTTGAGCACTGCCGTCTCTTAATCAGTCCGACCACCTGCCATATCTCCTGCCACAGATGAGTCAGCCAAATCTCTGTACCATTTACAGAGATCGTCATGGCTTGAAATGAATGTCATAAAGAAGTTGAAGCTTCTACTTAATCTAGGTCCGTATTCTATAGAAATTGAAATGTAAGTCTTATAAATTAATATCCTATAAACCATTGGAATATCCAACTGAGAGTAGAAACACTTTTATCAATAAAAATATTCTTCATAAGTCATCTCTGAACTCATAAACTTCAACATGTGCAAAAGGTCTTTAAAAGTAACTTTCATAATCTAAACTGACTTAACGATTATATTATTGAATCTCACATGATCTACTCTCAATTATTACTATCGATCTCAAATATAAAAAAAAAAAAAAATTTCGAAAAGAAGAATCATGATTTGATGCCACCGTTAGATTGAATATAAATTTGATGATCTCACAAGTAAGTTGGAAAGCATGAAAGAAGTCATAATAGACACTCTTACGCTCATACGAGTTTGATCGGGCATCCAATAATATTGTTTTATTTCTCACAAATTAAAAGAGATATAGGTAAATTTGTACTAACAACTGAATTATTGAATCTCACATTATTGACTTTATATTAAAACTGAAAATATCGTTTTTATTGTTTTGCGGCGATTTTGTAGCTCTACCACGACTGTAGATTTCTGTGCTAGAATGTGATTTATTTTTGAAACTAGATTTTATTTGTTATAAATTGTTTAAGATCTGCATGGAAGTTAATCCAACAGATCATCCAGGTTGCATTTGAACTTCACAAACAAGGAAGCGATAATCTATATTAATAGAGTTGTTGATACATATGAAAAATGGGCAAGGATGTGTGGCACTCGTAACCTTTCTCTTTTATTCGAGTCCTTGAGGAATTTATTGCGCCGGCAAGGTTGACGCCGGGGGAAGTTTGAAATGAAGACCGTGGAGGAGCGAAGTTGAATCGCCGAGTGCCTGGGGGGCGTAATTAATAACGGGGGTGGACGGACACTGTAGCGGAATATAGCGAGCAGGGCGAATGGCGAAGTGGTTTCGAATGGAAAATAGAGTACAGACCAGCTGATTTATTTGAAAAGGATAACTGAGAAGCGATAATCCTCTTACGGGTGCTTCGCATGCGACCATATCTCGCGCCTTTCTCGGTCCAGTTCGACGGTAGTGGAGAGATGGGAGAGGAGGATGAAGAGAGAAGAAGAAAGAGAGTGCTCAGGAGAGAGGCCTTTGCGTTTCTCGACGAATTAAAACGACCGCTTCACACCTGCACTGCAGACCCTCTTTATTAAACAATCAGCGGCGAAAAAATTATGGGAGCAAACAGAATTAACATTTAGATAAGGCCGGTTAGCCTAGGTGAGTGGTTGGAGCTGGGGCCGGTCGCCCTCGAACTCACCCAGGGCTCGAACTCTCTAGACGAACGTCATCTGAGCACGCGTTGCAAGGCCCCCGGCTATTGTGCCACATATCAAGTCACCATAGATCTACACTAGGCAATTCCCTATTTCACCTTACCTTATGCTGAGACCCTCTACCCACACACAAGGATTTGCTGGCCAGATAGAGACGTTTTCTTCAATACTCTGTTCACGCTCAGCATTGTCATATTGAAGTTTAACACGGAAATCCAGTCGTCTCGATAAGTTGATTGAGAACGTGAGGTGCCACTAGCGCTGTTGTCGTTCCTCATGCAGACATCTCACATGCTCATTCATTGAATTAACAGTTCTTTCAAGCCATCAAGAGCGAAACAGAATTTTCCAAGAATAGTTATAATAGGACTTTAGCTTTGGCCAAGATGCTTTCAACACTACATTGAACAAGATGCAATGCGATACAAGATTTATTTATTTATTTCAACTGGTAATTGATCGAACAAAGAAAGGTTTTGTTGCAAGTCGACCGATTTGCATTTGTCTGTTTGTAGCGCATTTACCACTGAGTGCGAGGACCAAATTCAATATAACATTGCATTGATCTTCCTTTTTAGGAATGCCCAGCGATATATTCAAATAGAGGATTCTCGAAATTGGCTTGTATTCAAAGGATATTTAGAAGGAGAAAAAGTAAGGTTATTAGGACTACTTCTATAGGAACATATGTTTTTTTATAATGACCTTCTCCATCATTTATGCAATTGGAGTTAGAAACATAGATAGCCTTTGGGCTTCCAGATTCATTTGGTTGAGCCTTATTTGTACGAATTAAGTTATCATTCATAAGAATTACATATTTGTTCAAGAGAAACAAATCATTTCTAATATTTTTATAAAGTATTACTTAGCAAATAGATAAATATCATTGATATCATTTTGTAAATATTCATTCATCAGACATGTGAAATCTGATCAATGACCTGTCTGGAAACTCACATCACAAAGGCCGCATGTGTAGGCCTTGGTGATGTGATACGACTATGCGACTGACTTATTGTGAAAACACACATGAAATAGACTATGCAAATCTATTCAAGGCTTGAGATGGGCATTCACGTTCCGATTTGCAGTACGACTTGCAGTCCAACCACCAAGGTTGGATCCGATATCGGAACGTGAATGGGCTTGTTGGATACTTGGAAGTGTGGACGACTAGATGGACGACTGTCGACGGCGTTGGAGCGTGTGTGGGGGAGTCGGATCAAAGTCGTCCAGCTTATCTCAGTCAGTGCTTGACCTTCGGGCAAGTTCGGGCAACTTCGGTTACATTTTTCGGCTCGAGAGATATGCTCACAGCTGACTAGGAATAAAATGGATTGCTAGTCGGATTGCAAGTAGGAGCGAGAATGGAGTCGACTATCCAACTAGCAGTCCTACTAGTAGTACTACAAGTCGTACTACAAATTGGAACGTGAATAGCCAGCTTTAGGTTTGATGATTGAGTTTCATTTTGCGATTGTGATTATCATTGAGTACATGTTCCTCTGTTTAAGCACCCTTATTCTTGAGCGTGAGGTCTACTGTACACAGTACTACTAGTATTTTCAAAAGGACCTTGACAGCACATTCTGGTTTCAGTGTTTTTTTTTTTAGAACTGCTTCACAATATCATCCTTGAATAAAATTCAAGAATGAGAATAATCAATTAATTTAAAATAATCAGCTCATTTCATCGATAGAATCATTGTATTCAATCGGATACAATAATGAAGATTTGTTATATAAAAATTCTTGATGAATCTACTAAAATACTGATTTTCTGAGTTGGAAATTGTCTGCCATTAGAATAAGTCTGATTAATTGGCAAAAAAATCATGACAACGTTCACAGCTCCATGATTGCTTAATAAGCAAATCATAGTTTCTCGAGATACATCCTAATCTTGTATTTTATTTATTTTATTTTTTTTATTTATCTTATTTATTTTATTTATTTAATTTATTTAATTTATTTAATTTATTTAATTTATTTATCTTATTTATCTTATTTAATTTATTTTCTTTATTTGACATTGACAATAGTTTCAAGGCTTAAGCCTATTGAAACAAAACTTTATTTTAACAAAACGAATAGAAGTTGCAAAATATCTTATTGCTAAAGAAAAAAAAAGAGAAATAGTGATAATAATACAGTATTGAATTAGTTTCACCTGACATTTACTGGTCCGATTTCTCAAAAACTCTGGGACTATCCAAAAGTGAAGATATAGTTCATGAGCATCACTTGCTACCATTTACCAATAAAATATTGATTGCAGAGAGGGCAGATCGTATGGTTGTTGGGGGTAAATATAATAAAGGCGTGTTCGAGGCCCTCTAAAAATACAATTTTTAGATCTAAAATAAAGTTAGTTTGAAATGACAGACAATTTAACATACTGACAAATATACAGAAACAGAATTTTATTAATTTCGAATTCGTTTAAGTGCTATTAATTTATACTGAAGACTTCCGCAATGGCGGATATCGACAACAGTATTGAATAGCTGATGGAAATCGATGAATGCTACTGCACAAAAATATCAGTCACCACCGGGAATCGAACCACGGTCCTCCCAATTGCCAGTAGGGCGCCTTAACCACTAGACTATGAACACATAAATTATGACTAATTTCTAAAAAATAATATTAAGAGTGATTATTTTAGCATTATTTCCTTTTCCAGAGAAGTGAGTAGTTTGCGACATAAAAATTGAAAGTCGTGATGAAGTTGTTCTGATTTATTGTAAAATGAGTTTAAAAAATGAATAATTGGTCAAAAGTTCTATACTTTCTCAGAAGATTCAAGGCTACAGCATTCTGGCAGATTATTGGTCTTCTAAGACTCGCTTTTGGCAGTTTTATAATCTCCTTCCAAATTTAGGTTGAAAAATTTACCTATAAGTAAATTTAATATTATTTAACTTTATAAAGTTGTCTTCCAAGTTTGTTAAAATGAAACTAATGAAGATTTCTGTGTGGTTAATCTGTCCCCCTAATTGAACCAGATTAGGTCAAAATAAATAATATAGTTCCAAATTTAAGTGATTTTTGTTAAAGTTCATCATTGCATGAAAACAGCTTGAAACACATTTATTGATTCATTTACATATGAAACGTTCATTATCTCAATTCAAAATCAGAATGATATCAAGATACAAATAATATGTTGTATAATCTTTGTCTTAAATTTTATTCCGGTAATTCTTGTGAATGTAAAGTATCTGTCAATGAAAAATGCATACTTCGAGGTGATACTCTTTTTGTGTGGGGACTGTGTGTCATATACAGCGAACACATAAGACCAATGGGTCCTATGTGTTTGCTGGTCATCTAGCCTATAATCGTGACCAAGCAATAATATTGTAATAAAATGGAGAATGTAACTTCAGATTCAAAAAGTTAATAAAGTATCAATGATATTGATAGTTAATGACGAGATCCTACGGATTCGCGTGCATTCATAAAAGTGAACGTCTGTTCTTTTTTCGCTAACAAATATCTATTTTTCTATGAGGGGTAGTTGAACTTTGACCATAATTATCAGGGGAACATGAACAAAGACCACAAATATTGTTAATGGGGGGACGCATCCCCCTGATGGTGACGCCCACGATGTAGTTCAAGATACACTCTCTTGACAACTGCATACCCCGAAAAGTAGACAACAGAAAAAGCCTAGAGTAAAAAAGCGAAGACGTATCAGTAATAATTATGCTGTATATGATTTACCAGATAAAGTTCAACTCTCTACTACATGAGCTTATTATGAGAGAGACCCATCAGGTTTGAGTTACATCTTTAAGTTACAACATACCAGCACAGCGAGTACCATTTAACGAGAACAAATGCACTTAACGGTTGTCATGCATGTCTTGTTTTTTGTAATCCTCGAATCTTGCCAGTAGAAAAGTCACTGTCGGTGGTCAAAATGTCATCCAGACAGGTAGACAGCTCTTATGCATCTGTCAACACAGTGAGCTAAGGACATTATTCAAGCGATATACACTAGCCTATATCGATTCTTATCTTTTCGGAGGAGACAACCTTGAAACTTTCTTTTTGACCTACGTATTTCTAACTACCACTACTTGTGTTGGAATCTACATGCTGTTGATCCAGAGCATCGAATTTGGTATCATCGCAATATTGGTGTTGTTTTGAACGTTATTACAATAAAAAAGAAAGACTAAAGTTCCAAATTGATGGTGATGTGAAAAACGAAGCTGTAGTCTCACATCGATGACGACTATCATAGAAAAAACTGAATATATAATAAGAAGCAATAGTATTCTATTGGTCTGAATAAAATTATGATGATAATTCAACATTAAATAGATTGTCTATTCCAATAGACTTGAGTCAATATGTTGTCATCGGCATAACATTTTTATATTCACAACTATGACAGACAGATATTGTCTAATATGTGACATTATTAATAGCTATCATAGGGTCATAAGTCTATGGCCCTACTGAGAAGCTTTGAAAAAAAAGTTATACTGCGTATTTAATAATGAGAATTGAATATAGGCATCTAGACAAATTGTAGATAGTGATAGTAATAGATGATGAAACTGATAAGCAATGGATGACTTCACTTGACGGAGTAAGTTCCAGCATGAAAGGCGGATCAGAATAGCACGAAGCTAGTTCTAGTGTATTGAAATTTATGAAATACAACTTCGTAATCAATGTAGAATAGCCTGTGTGTGATTTTATTAATGTGCAAATAGTAGCACACGAAAATATTATCCTTGAGACATAACTTCATTGACTCAAATCAAGACACACCTTGCAAGCTGGAGCGCCTCCACTCTTGACGAATGATATAAAAATCACCTCAGCCCTAATTTAAACGATCGACTCTGATTTTTAATTTAGTTAAGCTGATTACTATTATCATATTTAAACCTTGCGCCAACTTTACTTCGCTTCTCATTAAGATACCTTATCGCTGTTTAATATTCGCCATAATTTAAAGTTTCTGAAATTATATCAAGCTACTGCATCTCTTAATCAACGTGGAGTACTCATTTATTTGATATCACTGACAAAGAAGTTGCATATCTTCTTTGAAGAGCCAGTTACTCTAACGCCTTGAAACATGTAATTAGCACCGTGCTTCCTCCTCTCGTCGTTAATATACACTGGCCAGCAACGTATTTCAATTTCTGATCATTTATAAAAAATAATTATGTTAATGAGTTCATTCAACAACGTGTTATTCTTTGATGGCATAATTATAGAATATAAACAGGATGTTCCCAACAAATTTCAATTGCCCACACAGCCAAGCCAGGGGTTGACCATTGAATGGCCTTCATCAGATTATGTCTGGAAGAACCTGTCATGGAATAATCATAATTGACGGTTCTTGTAGTTCTAACAGCCGTTTAACACCAACGTCGATTTTTTAATAATCCAACAAGCGTATTACAATTTCCAAATATAGATGTTCTGATCAACTGTAATTCTATCTATACTTGTGCAACTTGCATACTGGACCAATGAATGCTGAGATTTGAGTGTTTATTTCCTTACAGATAATATGACGATTCCACTTTATGAATCATTTTCTGGAACACTGTTTGCAATAGCTGCATGCCCAAACATGGACTTGGTGATCCAGTTTTGAATTTAATTCTCATCTACATTAACTATAATTTCATTGACATTTGAGAATTATTCTGGCGTCTTATTAATCAGCTATTGAAAAACGTGAAATTTCTAAATTCATAAACATTTGCTTAGAATGTGGAAAATAGCCTAAATACTTCAAGATAAAACGATTTCGTAATAGATCCCACCGGTTTTTCTATCAACTCTCTAAAGCCGCGTCACCACCAACCGAACATGCTCGGCGAACAATGTTCGCTGGAATCAGCTGATGTCGCCGAACATTTTTTGGAGTTGGTTTGGTGTGGACGCCTTCACGAACATTATGATCGGTGTGGTGAGAATAGTGGCGGGAACCTGTTGTTGGTCGTCACTGTTCGCTCACAGACCGATCATTTCAATTCAACTCACGAACATGTTCGGTGACCCATATGTTTAATGTTTGCCCGTTTTTTGTATTCGCCAACAATGTTTGGCAGACATAATCGGTTGGTGGAGACGCGGCTTTAAAGAGCGTCAAGAATGTTCGTCCAGTCTAGGAGAAATGTGAATCATTTTTATAAAATTCAGGAGGGAGTGAAGACTCCAAGTCAGACTTCAATTTTTACTGAAGTCACTCACGTGTTTCGTAGGACACGATAGACCCTTCGGTCTCGGCTGCCTAAAAACAGTCTAAGTCACGTCAGAGGCCCTGAGCTTTGTTTAGGTGCGACCTGAGAACTTTAACACCAGACCTGAACCAGTCAGGTCACATTATATTACTATTATTATTATTATTATTATTTGTATTATTATTATTATTATTATTATTATTATTATTATTATTATGATTATTATTATTATTATTATTATTATTATTATTATTATTATTATTATTATTATTATTATTATTATTATTATTATCATTATTATTATTATTATTATTATTATTATTATTATTAGTCAACGTGATCACTCAAAATTCAAATTCATTAGAAAACTCATCCTTTTCAGTATAGTTTGATTTTTATTTTTCAAGTATTTTTACTAACCTAAGATTTTGATCCTACTTTAAAATTTTGTGAAAAGCAGTTTTGGACAATAGCCTGTTGTATTCACATTGACTGTATGCTAATTAAATGAATGAATAAATAAATGTTATAAAATTAGTAGTATGTATTTCGAGTAATTCCATCAACAAATAGCATACTCAATACTTATTTGGCATGTGTCCATGAATGTGTTTAGCTTTGATTAGAGGAAAGACAGATGAGTTGTTGTTTTGTGTCAATGTTTCTGGGTGATAAATACAGTTCCTCCCACTCTGGTTGCAAGTAATAGTCGAGTACGGTTTCATAGTAACTAGTGAGCACGTATACAAGTAACAAATTGTTATTTGTGAGATGCACTCCGTACTCGTAATGCAGGCCCAAGAAGATTTATTCCCCTGACAGTGGTCGGTAATTCAATCGCTCCAATTAGCCGACCTAACACACCATGTTCAGTTCAGCACACAAATGCCTTCACAGCTAACAACCAACAGCCTACCGATTCCAGTAATGTTCCAAAATAAAATGATCACCCATGTCTTGTGACAGCACTACATTATTTCTTCTTCATCTCATTCTCTTATGACTGTCATCAACAATGAGCAATGCAAAAATGTATGTAAAACAGTAATTACCCGCATACCAAGATCAAGAATGTAATGGAAATACATTGAAGATTTCAGAAAAGACACTTCTTCATCTTCTCCTTTTATTCTTATTATATTTTGTTTTAGTTATTTACTATACCTTTCACCCTTCTCTTTCATTTTTATTCCGTTTTAAATTTTTCTTTTTCCATTCCTTCTTTTCTTTCAAACGAAAAAAATTGGAAGTAGGAAGTTCTATTCAATAAAACAGAAATTACCGTCATGGATCACCTAGAGACAAACTGATATTGGTTGATATTATTACTAGTCTACCATTTCACAATCAAGATCAAAAATGGAATGGAAATAAATTGGAAATTCCAGAAAATACACTTATTTATTTTTTTCTTCTCCTTCTCCTTTTTCATTATCAAACATTTTATTAGTTCTTTGCTTTACCTTTTACCATTGTCCTTCATCTCTACCATGTTCTCATTATTTCTTTTTCCATTCCTTCTTTTCTTCCAAATAAAGAAGAATTTGAAGTAGAAAGTTTCAATTCAATAAAACAGAAATTACCGTCATGGATTACTTGGAGACAAATTATTATTGGCTAATATTATTACTCCCATTTTACAAGCAATTGATTGAAAACTTCCATTTTTGTCTTCTGATCCCAGCTCTATCTAATTTTTATGAATGCACATTAATCAAATAACCAAATTTGAATCAATGCAACCAATTTTTGAGGTTCAGAAATGTCCCTTAGACAAACTTTGAAAAATGACAAATGATAATTAGACAATCTAATATTAAAACTGACACTGTATTTCACTTTTAAATAATGTTTTACTCACATATATTGGAGATGCTTGAGGAATGCATTTCACTTCTGAAAAGAAGCTTCGTCAGCCTGCCGCCAGGGGTCATGCTCTGTTTGGGTTAGGATAAGCGGCCATTATGTATTTGAAAATTGCGTTTGATTTGAATTGTGTTTGGTCGTTGAGTAAGTTTGTTCTATCTTGTTTATGGTGTTTGAATATTTCATATTGTTCCAGTGTATTTAGTTTGTGGCTTTTTTGGAATGTGTGTAGAATTTCCAAGTCAGTTTGGATGTTATTGTGTGAGTGCCCAGTGTTGATTAAGTGATCTGCAAATGTTGAGTCAGAGTTGGAATGTAGTGCTTTGATGTGCTCTTTGTATCTTATGTTGAATGATCTGCCTGTTTGTCCTATGTAGTACTTGGGGCATGTGTTGCATTTAAGCTTATATATGCCTGGTTTGTTGAATTTGTGAATTGTGCTGTTTGTTAGGTGAGCTGGTTTTTGTTGGATCTGGTGTTTCAGGTTGTTTGTTGTTCTGAATGCTGTGTTAAATCCGGATTTTTGGAAGATGTAAGCTATTTTGTGTGATTTTTTGTTGAGATATGTGAGTGTGACAAATCTGTTTTGGTTTGCAGGTTTTGGATTTTTATTTTTCATTTTATTCATGATTTTTTCTACTAGATTGGTGTTGTATCCGTTTTGTTGTGCTAAATATTTGATTGTATTGATTTCTTCTTTGTGGTCAGCTTGTGATAGTGGAACATTAAGGAGTGAAATGCATTCCTCAAGCATCTCCAATATATGTGAGTAAAACATTATTTAAAAGTGAAATACAGTGTCAGTTTTAATATTAGATTGTTCATTAAGTATTTCGTCATGGAAAACATCACAGATGATAATTAGAATTACCGAAGGAATTCTGCATGTATTACACAGAAAAACATTATGGTTGCATTAATATTGTAGTGGTTGAGAGGTCGCAGTCCATCGAATTTAATTCAACATAATACTCTTGTCTTGATGCATAGGAGATTAGTGCGCCTCTGTTGGCGTAGATAGAGTCCACTTGCAGTATAAATATTCTGCCATTTGCATTTCTATCGACGAATCTAAGCTAATATGCATATTGTAGTATAATTTTACCGACTATGCCTTCAAAAGTTGCCTATAAGGCTCGTTATCGTATGCTGTGCTGGAATACAGGAACTTCTTTCTACTCTTCAGGTCCAGCTATCACCGATAGAATTTGATCGTTCGGAAACCCACACAGAGTTCTTGTAGTAAATGTTGCAGTACTTGTAGAGAGTTGGTTACAATGTTGCTGCAATCAACTCTAGGAAAAAACTTATTCCATTCGAGTCTCTAAATTTCGAGTAATGGCTTCATTAGCCGGAAAAAGCTGGGAAACGTACAAGCAACTTATGAAGAGGTTTACACTCAGAAGAAATGTTCAAACATTACCGTTCGAGAGCGAGTATAGAAAAAATTTCTTCAACATTAATGAATAAAATTGAGTGGAAATGGATTGTATCAAAAATATCCGAGAAATGGTTACGTTGGTATGCATTAGTAAGTATATTGTATACTTCCCAGTCTGTATACATACCCAGTTTGAGCAAATCAGATGGAGTATTTTGAAGCTAGAACAAAATACTAGGAAAGAGACTTAAGAAACATAAATTGAAATTCTAGCATAAAATTCCTTCTTACATCGAGAACATTTTTCATGACCATTTTGTCTCATAATTCTGAAAGCATGGAACTTTTTGAATTCAGAAATGTATTGAAAACGGTCTTGACATAAAGGGAGCTCTGTTCAATACTGAAGAATTCTTCAATTCAATAATTAATCAAGGCCGATTTCACGGGGGTCGTGCAGAAGTTTACTGCTGGAGAAGTTTACTGCAATCGCACAAAAAAACCCAGCAAAGTCCCATTTGTGATTTGTGATCCCCCAAACTTTCCAGCTGAGACCTTTCCTGGAACCAATAGAACTAGAATTATTAATATTTATTTTTTTTTTTCTGAGGATGAAGCCCACATAGGTCTGAGACCTGTGCGTGGGTAATGAGTTGGATGATGGTGATTGATAAGTTGGACCTACAGTTTTAGGTGGGTTCCGAACCACCGGGAAGTGATTTTACAGCAGAGAACAATGTCTTTTTTGCTGGCCAATCTAATCGGTCACCGTTACGAACAGGACCTACGAGAACGCAGCTTATCTATCTGATTGAACAGCTTTTGTTTCCATCTGTCATCATTCACAAGAATGATCGTATGTCACTATTCAATGTATCATGTTTGTTACACAAATGAAGAAATAAGGAATGAATGGAAGAATAACGGTCAATCCACGATTTTGTTTCGTTTCATAAACAATTAATTAACTGTAGGCAAGATTGAAATTTGTTCTCACTGTCTCACGCACATAGGAGACTAATTTTGTCCTTCACTATTGACATCCTCGAATTACTAGAGGAATAATCATTAATCGATTCCAATAATTCCTCTTGCAGCGAGTATTTGATAAATATAATTGAAAGTGAGATACAAATACGTAGATCGATAGCTAGGTGGCAGAGTGGCAGGCTTTCAAGCTGTCGCTGATTTTAACAACGATTTGTACGGCGAAATCAGCTTTGACAATTATCTGGGCAAGGTGTGATAAGATCGGACCACACGGCTGGTCGGTGACACTCACTCCTTTTTCTTCTACTTCTACTACTTCAATAGCTATGCCATTAATCACACACAGGTTGGTCTCAGCCATTGTTCGACCCAGCTAATAGGCACAACCCATGTAAATCGGTAAATAACGCCACTGTAGTTGGAAGCTGGACTACAGCTCGACATCCAGCAGCGATTTCTAGCGCTGCTTCGCTCAGTCCAACTCTTGTTGCTTCACCAACCCTTTGATCCGCAGACTATATGCAGACTGTACTATTTCT
This sequence comes from Conomelus anceps, assembly GCA_948455865.1. Classification (NCBI taxonomy): domain Eukaryota; kingdom Metazoa; phylum Arthropoda; class Insecta; order Hemiptera; family Delphacidae; genus Conomelus; species Conomelus anceps. The sequence goes on from OX418218.1 coordinate 63,072,317, forward strand.
ACCTCACTTACCCACAGTCACACAAACGTCACCATAATGATGGTTCCACTTTTATACCAGGCTACTATCCATCACATAATTCAGTATAAAAGTGAGCCATTATCTGCAGCGGTGAATTCTCCAAGTGGCATGCTTAACAAATAACGGGCAAATAGAGGAAAAAATATTTTTGCAAAAACTATCTGTACAAGTTAAGATATTAATGGAATATAAAATGTTTCAATCTTCATGTTTGTTATCACAATTGTACACCGTTGACGGAATGTGGCGCCTCTTTCGATTTTCTGTCCAATGAATGCTGTCAAGAGCACACATGCCTTGTTAGACAAGTTTAAGCGAGACACTCATGCACGCGCAGATATCCATCTAAATATAGACTCAGTCTTTTACGTTAACAGCGCTTGCGGTGTCGAAATTGCATGCCAAGGCAGACTATTAGTTCGTTCTCGTTGTTGCATACGTTGTCACCCCCCTGAAGACGGTTGTTGCTGTTTGCTTGAATATGAGTTGATTCCAATGTTCTTTAAAAACCTTCTTGAGAACTCTCCTGATTGAAATAACGAAATTTTAATTAGAGTTCATTTCCTAGAATGAAGTGACTTGTTTCTTGATTAGTGTATTTTCTGAAATATTCTCATTCACAGACGTTCTCTTCAACATCCTTTAGACAAAATATTTAGATATAGCATACTGTGCTAAACAGTGGCTGAAAAAGAGACTAGAGGAAATAAGAGGACATACTTTCATGAAACATTTTGAGGAATTCAAAGAAAATTATGAAAAGATTGAAAGTTATTTGCCATTAAAAGAACCCAGGATGAAGTTGAGTAATACAGAGAATGAATCAGAGAACAATCATCTGTTCGTTGAGATTTTAGACAACATTTCGATTCAATTGTAGAACAGATTCCAGTCCATGGAAAAACTTAATTTTTTCTGCTTACTTAGCAGTAAAATGCATGACAAGTATAACAGAGAATTACTAGAAAACGCTATGAAGTAGGCCTGAGAAGGAAATAAAGATTTTTTCATTTGAATTGAATAAACATTCTTCCATTTTATAATTGACAACGCAATACTCGCGAGTGACCTGATAGGAGTCAGGAGCAGTATAAGTAGCACTTTATATTCGCTAGGTTTTTTTCATGAAACACGAAAGTAATATTAAACTTTGATGCGATTTGAGTACAAATGCATACATTGCAGTATCACTAGTAGCCTAGCTGCACCATGCGACAAACAAGCCTCATGTTAGTACAAGATCATAAAATTCATTTTTGTCAAGATAGCGCGACCTTGGCGTTCAACATTTTTGTCCGACTTCACAGCAGCAATTAAGCGTATGCTATAAGCTACCAGAAAACAAAATCTTGAGACGTTTTTCACGTTAGTTTCTATTTGGGAACCAGTTTTTGCCAGATCGAGTGCTTTCCGACGGCCTGGCGCTACAAGCTTGTAGCGCAGGATAGCCGCAATAGATAATCAACGGCCTCAGCACGGTATCGAGCTGACTGCTCTAAGAGCTCCATTTCTCATCCGCTTCACCTGTGCCAGCCATCAGCAGGGAGCAAGCAAGGGAGCGAGTGAGAGAGCGTGTGAGGGTGTGAGGGAGTAAAACAGGAAAGCATGTTAAAATACAGATTCCCCAACATGGGATGAGTTGAAATCCAAATATTCAAGCATCAACTTGTAGTTATTCGGCTGGCAGGTTAGAAGGGTCAGGATTACATCAGAAAGCATACGCTGTCGCTCGGTAAGCAACTCCCGTAGAACAACTATCACTGCCACCGAGATATCTTCTCCGTTTCAATCTTCCTACTCACCCATTCCTATTCTTCCATGTAATTGATATTCCTCTGTCCTATAATATACGTGTAATTATATATTTGATTAATTTACATGAGAGGCTATGTATAATTCATACACGGAGCGGTTGGTCCTTTCTTGCTCGACCTCACCTCTCAGGCCGTTAATCTTACCCTGCTTTGCTCTCCCAAAGCTCGCATCTCTGACTAGGTGTAAATCAGTGTCTCTTTGGGGAGTATTATTTTAGAACAAGCCCCTGCAGTACCAAACTAACAAACGACAAGCTATGTTCAGAAACTTATGAGGAGTGAAGAGTGACCGGCTACAATGTCAGGACGTTATCTGCTTTATTATCACTTACTGATTTGAAACTTACCTAAGACTATAGGCATATCATTCATCATCATTTACTTCATCACCCACGCACAAGTTTCATACTTTATTCTTTATTGCCACAACTTTACAAAAAAAAAAAACAAATTGAAGTTTTATTAACTTATAAATTGATACATGAAATAAAATAACTTCTTAAATAAATGTAAATTAATAATGTTTTTTTTGGCACCAACCAGCAGAAGGAAAAAAATCCTTGTTCGCTGGTGGGAGTAATTCAGTTCAGTCCAGATTATTTAGTTTCAAAACACAGTCCTTCGCAGATTCAAACAATTCAGTATTATTAATAAAATTATTCCAAACTTATGTAAGCTTGATCAGTGGACTTGGAAAAAAATAAATGAAATAAAAATGATTTGAAGAGTTACTGTTGTTTGCATTTTTACTATTTCATTTTGGTTTAATACTTCTTGTTGAAGCTCTATTTTTATTGTTAGCTATGTTGTGTATCCTCTGAACCATTCTCTTTCAACTTTGTAGTGTGAAAGTTTTGTTTAGAATAAATTTATTTGTTGTCCTTTTATTCAATAGTTTATCATGTTTTTCCAATATACTACTGCATTTCATGATCATTATTAGCATGTAATGTTCCATTGTTTTCTGTCTTGTGACATTTTATATTTTATTTTTCTACTCATGTTGATTTATGGTCTGAGCTAATTTGTATTGTGAATCCGTGGAATGATGAACTGAATGTTCACTATATTTGATTATTATACTATATTTTATAATTTTTACTATATTTCGACTTATTTCGAAAATTAACACTTTACTAATTTTTTATTAATTAATCAATTGGAGTAACTACTCTTATATGCTACACCATCATTTGAATAGCGTTAAATGGCATGAATATGAGTATGGAACTTGCATACAGGTCTGAACTAGAATATTACTCAATAGCTCACTAACTCACTGACAAACTTAATTTTTGAGACATGAATGTGAATATGGAGCTTGCATTCAAGTCTGAACTAAAATTTGACTCACCATCAAATAAAGCATGCATTTAATTTGTGATGAATACCACTAAATATAATAAAAAATCATGTCCATCCAAGAATCAAAAATGTATCATGAATCCCTGGGTCTCATGTTATAGTCCACCTTGATATTTGAGCTTCACCTAAATATATCAATCAAGTTCTTTCAATAAAAATAGCTGGATTAATCATGAATCCATTGCATTGTGCACAACATCTCTTAGAATACAGATCTGAAAATTGATACTTGACACTTGGTGCAATGAACGGTAAACACGCACCAAGTAGGAGAGATCACAAGCAATCAGTGAGACAAGGGATGCTCATTCATCACCTGGCTGCAGATCAGCTCTCATTGATCACTGCTGCTCAGGATAATGAACTAAATGCAGAGGCGGATTACTGAAATGCTGCTTCACTTGCTGGGAATTAACTTTGTGAGTTTCAGGCCCACGCCAACAAAAAACAAAGATATTTGCTGTTCCCAACTACTTATCGCAGTATTGCCTCCAAGTAACTCGACTGTCACCACCCTTGGAAATATGTCATGTATTGTACCTGCTCTATATCGAAGTCACAGGCCACAGGTCGCTTTATAAACTATCTTATATGTTGTAACATAGGAAATAGTACCAGTTTTTGATTAGGGAGGGCAAAGTAAGTTAGAAGCAGTAGAATAGGAATTAGAGTGAATGAGTAGTTTGTTGTGAGAATGAAATAAAAGGAACTTTCAAACGATTTGTCATGTATTGCAGTGTAAGAAATAGCAGAATAATTCAATGAAAATCATCGCTAGTTTATAAGTTCATCAGATTTAGGCCCAATAGTTAAGTAATCAGGGGCGTAGTCTCAAAACGTACCTTAGGCTAGCTCTCCTCGCAATTAAACCCCCCTCCCTTCCAAAAATTACCCTTCAATTACAAAAAAAATTATGTTGCGTTTAAATCCCAGAACAACACAGACGCAACGTTCAATTAAATTAACCGTATATACTTAACAAATTAACCATATAACAAACGGATAAAAATTAAAGAACTTAAAAAAATAGAAACAAAGTTATAAAAACAACGAACTGCCGACAGATTGACCGAATCGAAACCAAACTTCAAACAATAACATGAACGCTGACTTGACCCATCAACTCGCTTCGGCTACAGCCGGCCGTGTTCGCCACTGTTCGGGCGAGGGCTTGCTCTCTCAGAGCGATAGCTCTTGAGTCCAGTTCACTGCAATGAAAAACGAACCCCACCCCACCTCACTCCATCAACGAGAATAACATTGCCGATATGGGCCGCTGGGCTAGCGCTGTGAACGAGCTAGCTTTGCGTATTTGGCCTCGTCGCGCCGCATCGTGCACGCTTAATTTGATGTTAAACTTAACGCCACTACTGTTTTTCAACACTTTTTACCTTCTTTAATATATATCTGAAAAAATATTCATTTCTTAAAACTTAGTTAGGCTTCGCAGCTAGCCTAGCTAGCCTTGAGAATACGCCACTGTAAAGTAATTTATTTCCAGAACAACATATTAGAATGCAATCGTTGAATACCTATGATATCTGCAATAATAATCCCTGCAATTAAGGTCCCTGCAAAAATCATCTTGATTATCAGTTCTCTCTGTAGTCTGTACTTTCTGGAGCTACGTCTTCCATTATTCTACAAAATTTTGTATTCTGCTTAGGGTTGGAAATAGAAATAGAAATAGAAATTCATTTATTGACATAATAACACTTTACAATGCATGGTCAACCTCAAGGTGATAATGATCTATTAAGTTCAATTTGTTTTGTTTGTAAAGTTGTGGCAATAGAAAGAATTGAATCGAAAGAAAAAGTGCTGTACACAGAAATTAACATCATCATAAATCAATATAGACCAACAGAAAAATAACAGAAAACTTCTGGAGAGCTTCAAAATGTATCCTAATTTCAACCAATAGTTATGAAAAACTCTAAGTCATAAATTTCGAAGATCAACAATAAAACCATAACTATAGACGAACCATTAAAATGACGGAAATATGGTAGCAAAATTGGCTAATGTACAGAAATTAAAATAAATAGGAAAGGCGTGTTTCTAGAATGGGAAAGCATACTTCTATAGACTTAAGTTGGTCTCATTCTAGGGATTTTAGTTGAACTATTCCTCTTTTTTTCTAGCTGGGACTTATTCCAATTATGCATGCCTGTAAGTATCAAAGGATTAGTGAATTAATTTGAAATAAACCCATGAATGTGAAATAAATCATGAGCAGTTGAACTATGAAGTTAACTGGTTCCATATTTTATTGCTTGGTTGCCTTTCAAAGAGGAAGAGAACTGGGTGTAACAGTATACTAATTGTTGAGGTAGGCCTGAGGGGGGTCAGTTGGACGGCTGGTAAACTGGGGTCACCAGGGTCGAGAGTGCCAAGCTTCTTCTCAACGCAGATAATTACCTCGTTTCCATTCAGCTACCACTCAAGAGATCACCTCCGAAAGGAATAAAAGATTACTAGGCTGCTTCAATAAAAGTGCAGCATGATTTATAGAGTGTTAAAGTTTTTTTTCACAAATTACCTTCATGTTTAAAAAAAAAATCCAAATCTTTTTAACATCAACGAGTAAGATCTGAAATTAATGCCATTCTTTTTTCTCTTTTTTTCAGAGGATGGAGCCCACATAGGTCTGAGATCTGTGCGTAGGTAATGAATTGGATGATGTGGATTGATGAGTTAGACCTACAGTTTTAGGTGGGTTCCGAACCACCGCAAAGTGATATTCTGTAAGGGTAAAAAAATATAGAATATAATTGTGGGAAAAAGGAATATCAGTATTAAAAGTTTGAACTTGAAAAAAAATGTCTAGGTTTATTATGTTTCTCATAGCTATTAACTTTATCCTTATTAGTAAGTTGATCATTACTCACCGGAAAGTTCAATCAAAAAAAATTGTAGAACTTTCAAATATTGACGTTTTGATTCGAGCTGCTTCTCTTTCTAACCCTAGAAGTCGTGTGTTTCTCCTTTATAAGTGTAATTATTCACATTTTATTATAATTCCTTTTTCTATGTTCATGATCTCAAGAATTTTCAATCGTACGCTGAACTCAATTCCACTAAAGACAGTTTTATATATTCTGTGTTCTGTTAATATTTCTTATTTTGTGGAACTCATATTTCAAATAGATTGTAGGAGTAAGTTTGACTCAAATTAATGTTTTGATTCAAGCTACTCTTTGTATTGCATTTTCAACCCTAGAGTTTCCCAATTTCTTTTACATGACACTTATCCATATTTAATATGATTTTTCTACATTTTTTATAGACTTTCGACCGTAAGCTGAAATGAAAACTCACTAAATTTTGTTCCATATTATTCTGGATTCATTCATATTTCATAATTTGTAAAAAAAAATGGATTTTTTAAATCTCAGAACTCACCAATTTCTCTTTCACAATAAGGTTTGTTAATAATTGATTCAATGATTCCTTGGTAAAAGATCATCATTACTTCTCATGTTGTTAATTATCTTTTAAATAATTCTTAATCGTAAGCTCACTCTTCCATTGACTTGATTTCATGTATCGCTGTACTTAATTATTTCTTCTCAATAATTTTCGAACGTCTCGAAGTCTTATTTGTGTCTAATAATCCCATTGCAACTCTCTCTAATCAATTATTATGAAACCGATCTCTCACTAGATTGATACAATTTCATGTTTCCAATACAAAGTAAAGTAAAAGATTTCAGGGAATACAATAGAGATTGCGAGTCTCTCTTCAAACTCTTTTATGGCTCTTCAAGATTGGACTGTTAGCATAATATGAGTTCAACTGTTCAACAAAATCCAATTCATGTAAAAAACTTCGTTTAAAAAAGTAATTATTCATAAAAATTGTATTTTTATTGGTGAAACAAAGAAATCAATACTTTTACTACAGACGAATAGGTTGTATCGAGGTTATCATTAAAAAGTATTTATAATAATCCTCCAAATTCGGTTTGTATAAATGTAGCCGTGTCCCCAATTCTCTCCTATGATACTTTCATATTTCAAGTAGGGAAGACGGAATGAATCTTTCATTCGAGTTCGAATCAAAATAATAATCATCAATCGAATGATCTTTGGAATTCCAACAGTTGTTTGCATTGTAGACTGTGCACATCGCTGTCCAAGCTTGACAAGCTAATCCGAGAAAGTTTCAAATCAGCCTGTCAAAATGAGAGGGAATTTTGATGATGATATTGGAATTGACTGACACGAGCTGGAAGCAGCTGATTGCTGATAGGTGGAATGAGCGGAGAGCAAGGGCCACAGTCACGATACACTGCGCTTCACTCTTTGGCGAATGATGAATGGACGTTGTATTCATGCGGTTGTAAGTTCATTCATTCATAAGACAATGACAAGGTCTGAAAACTTGACAGCAGCTCAACAGAATAAGATCGTATCTGTGCACTGCAGGCGAGTGAGTACCTGAACGCCACAGTGACGATTCTCCCTGTGTCAACTTTCTCTGCTGGTAACCAGTTCGAATTTTCAAAAAATCAAATTTGACAGATGATGAATTATCATAAATAATGTTCCAGATGGGATTCTACTCACTCACGACAACATCCACTAGGATTCCCACGACTTCTTATCCAGCCATAACAGTGTATGACTATCAATTCAACTTTCTATGAATCTGCTCTATTTACATTATCTGAATACGAACATCGATACTAGGTCCCTGATCAGATAATATGAAATAATAAGGAGTATTCTAAAAAAAATGTATATCGGTTCTGAAAATTGGCAAGTATTCTTGATATTTGAAAAAAGGAGACTTCAAGTAACTTGCAAACTATCTAAATATGACCCAAAGCGCACAAAACCAAGAAAAATTGAAAAAATACATAAAATTAACTTCTGGGCATAGAACAAACACTAAAAGACAATTGAAAAAACACATCAAACTAAACTCTTGTTTTTTGTGCCATAAGCCATGAGATTCAGAAAACTGGGAGTATTGAGATGTATTTATTTTTTTAAGCGGTTCCAAATGGATTTTTTTGAAAAGTAGATATTTAAAAAAAGTTTAAACGTATGAGCTATTTTTCCTTTTAAAAACTCTTCAGGCGTATTTTTCAAGAAAAATATTCATTACGTATAACAAATATTTGTTAAATTAAATTTATGTCATTTTAAACTTTCATCTTCCTGGGGGTATTTTTTCAGAAAAATATTTATAAGGTATAAGAAAAATATTTCCTATGCGACAAAATAAGGTTCTCCTCCAAAAGCAATATTCAATGTAATGATCACAAAGAGGTATTCGATGTCATATATTCTTATTAGATATTTTATAGATTTTAATGGAAATCATTGTCTATGGAAATTATTGATCTTGTTTTTCAATGCTTTTGATAGAAATTGAATTTGTGCTATATCATTTTTGTATCGTAGTATCATCATTAATTTCTTTGCCATGATTTTCACAAAAAGGTGAGAGAGCCATTGTTGGCTATCGAAAGAACAATGATGAGGTCAGAGAAAATTCATGACACGTAAAATTGTGCCGGAAAAATGAGTGGCTCTGGGCAGTCTGTGTCGAGTACGGGAGCTGGTTAAATGTACGACAGATGACCTGAAATAAAAGTAGCACTGGATTCTTGTCGTTTCATATTAACACAACTATCTGATTCCGAGCTATCAATTTGTTGTTGCTTAGGTGAACAGCATATTATTCGATTTCAAATAAACAATATTCTTTTCCAAAATTTATTGATTCTTATCCAATAACAGCCTTATAGATGACATTAAACACATAAACTTAAATTCAGAGAATAAATTCTGGATTCAAATTTCTCCCCCAAATTCCTACTCATTTTTCAGTCTCTCAGAACTTTATACTCTCTAAGTGGCTATGACTATAAGTAGGAATAATTTTCGTTATTGATAATAACAGTAGAACCCGGAATCCAAGTAATGATAATCCAGTACATTCAGTACTTCCTGATGGTAAAAAACGTACGCACTTGAATCTATAAAAAATTATAGGCCATTAACAATGAGGAATTCGGGTCAAGCGGCAATGACAATGACAAGAAAGTTGGTGGTCACTGGCGTTGCTCGCTGGATGAATGGAGACAGTAAGTCACACTCACACCATCAACTGCGGTCACAAGTTCGTTTCCTATCTCTCTTCTCCTTTATTGTACAGTAGTTATAATTTTTCTTTCTTTGTGTTTAACTGCCTCTATATCTCCGCACAAGCCTCGTCTTTATCGTCGCTGGTATTTTTCTCTTCTTTGCCATCCCACACATTTCTCATTGTTGTACTGCATTTCCATAACACAGCATCGGACGGTAAGGGACGAACCACTTTGACCCAAATCTTTTCTTTCATCTTTTTCTTTTTCATTTCTGTTCACCTTCCTCTTCCTCTTCTTCTTCTTCTTCTTCTTTTTCTTCTACATCTTAAAATTTTTCTTCAGTTTACCATCACCATACCCCACTCCTTCTTCTCCTCCACCTCCTACTTCTTCCTTCTATTCTCTCACCTTTTCCTGCTTCTTCCTTTTATTCTCTTCTCTTCTTCATCTTCTGCTTCTTCTCCTCTCTCACCTTCTTTATCTTCTTTATCTTCTCCTACTCCTCCTACTCCTCCTTCTCCTCCTTCTCCTCTTTCTCCTCCTTCTTCTCCGTCTTCTCCTTTTTCTCCTTCTCCTCCTTCTCCTCCTTTTACTCATTTTCCTCCTTTTCCTACTTCTCCTTCTTCTCCTCCTTCTCCTCCTTCTCCTCCTTCTCCTCCTTCTCCTCCTTCTCCTCCTTCTCCTCCTTCTCCACCATCTCCTCCCTCTCATCCTTCTCCTCCTTCTCCTCCTTCTCCTCCTTCTCCTCCTTCTCCTCCTTCTCCCCCTTCTCCCCCTTCTCCTCCTTCTCCTCCTTCTCCTCCTTCTCCTTCTTCTCCTCCTACTCCTCCTACTCTTTCTACTCCTCCTACTCCTCCATCTCCTCCTACTCCTCCATCTCCTCCTTCTTCTCCTTCTCCTCCTTCTCCTTCTCCTCCTCCTTCTTTTTCTTCTCCTTCTTCTCCTTAGCCTTCATCTGTTCCGTTGCTTTCTTCGTCTTCTTTTTATTCTTCTTTCGTCGTTCTAAAATGTGGGCCCATGATAAACGAGGGCCACAAATAATTATAATATTAATAATTTATCTCATTTTCTCCTACACTTCATCAGATACTTCTATCTCTGTTACACCGTACATTTTCCACTATGATACTCGCCCCCATCACATTCGAAGATTTGTAATTACAGTGCTTTCGAGCTCAGATAGTTGAAGTCACCTTATTCAATTAGAGATGCGCTTGTGACGGTGGGTTTCATCATGTAAATGACTGTTTCCCAGTGGGAACCGCACTCACACGAATTTATTTCGAGCTTTAGAGCCGCCTCTGACCAGCATATTACGTACATCATATTACACTGAAGACACTTGAAGGCATTTATAACTTTCAGTGTACCTCCGCCTTTATACAGTATACTTCATGGCTACACGTGTGTAGAATACTCAACACTACTGTGAAATAATGTTGAAAATTCATTAAATGAGTGATTTAATACGTTTTACCAGAGGCTAGAAGGACAAAGACAATAACTTATCTAACAAATATGTGATGCACGCTCATAAAAATAAATTTTTCCATTAAAAGAAAGCAAACAATACCCATGTAACCAGATTTATTCCAATGCCTGTAAGGGTTCCAAGTAGGCCTATATCACAGTAAATTTCGATGAATATCTGATGGAACGAATGGAACCACATCTGAATCATCACAAACCATTCACTCTGAGATTGGAAATTTCTAACAAGGGCTAAATTTGTAGGACTAATTTGTAGACAACTCTCATCCTATTATAGGAAATGAAGACTATTAGAAATTGGTTGGAAGTTCATTAAGTTTTTTAGTAAGCAAAGTAGGCCAATTTCAGGCTTGTGACTAATAAAAGCTTCAAGCTATAGATACAAGTACATGTATATGGTATATCGTACATTCTATTCACTTCAGGTGATAAAAAATGTATTAATAGCTTTTAATTCATTCAAGTAAAAAATTATAGCCTACGGTTCTACAGTATCTTATTCTTGTAGTTTTACAATGAAAAACATTAAAGTTAGAGTTGAGTCACTGAAATTTGATAAAGATGCCTTCGCAGCAAAGCTAGTCTTGTACCACAACGCTTATTGAATAACACCAAATAAAGCCTAACATAATTTATTTGACGTGAATGCCGAACAGATAATTCGGCACCACAATATCAATCAATTTTTTTACCTGATTTAACCTTAGAAAAACGTGTAGTGTAAATGATAAAGCCATTAAGACTCTGAAGAGTCAAGTTGCACAAATTACTTTAAATAAAAGTTGTAATAATAAGAGTTCGTCATAAAAACTTATAAAACTATTAAAAATGAACCTTTGTAAGAAAAATAAACTTACATTAAGAGTTTATCTTATAATTCATTATATTATTTATTTATTTAGTCATTCAACTAACATTCAATCATCAATCAATGTAAATACAACAGGCTATTGCCTAAGACTGATTTTCACAAAATTCCAAATTAAATCGAAATCTTAGGTTAGGACTGTTTCACAATGAAGCACAATAATTCACGAGTTTTTTTCAGAAAAAGGATATTAATTTGGATTTTACATTCAACAAAACACCATCATATTCCAAAAAAGATTGCGTTAATATAATTTTGAATTTTCTAATCCAAAAATCTCCACTGTTAAAATTATAATTGTATACTTTTATTGAATTGAAAAGTGTTATCCGTACAGCAGAGACGAATGAGAATGCATTGAGCTGCTTTGAATATTGTAGGCAACGTCAGTAAAGCTTTCAGCGTACACTGGCAACGTCTGTAGGGTCGAACAATAGGAGATATCGAATTTAATGGCGCATATGCGATGATATTAATGTTAATAATAAAGTGTGATGGAGAGAGTCGTGCAATTAAAATACAATCGGCTTGATGAGATGCTTGTAGGAAAATTGAAGAGGCTGAAGAAAACTTAGCGGTGCTCACATTATACCTAATGCTGGCGGTTCATACATATATGCATTTCACTCCTCGCAAACCACGAAACACATAAACATATTAACACCATCTAGAAAGGCATTTATCAAATTTATTTACTGAGATTATCATAATTACTGAAAGTTTCACAATAGTTCTAGACAATGTTCTGCTTGTTGCCTACTCTTTCCCCCTTTCCAGTAATGTCTGGTCCATTCTATGTTTCCTTAATCATCAAAAATTGGTAATAGAAAAAAATGATTCAAGTGAAACACGAATGGATAGTTTTTAGCAATAGAACATTCAGTAGGCTTGGATAGGATGAATAAAGTTCAAAGAGACAACATACTTTTCCTCTGATAGAATACCATATTAAATGCTCATAATTTACAAAAGCGATGTATTTTATAATATGGTTACGGGTTCTATCTCTAAACTAATGCTGACAACACTATATATTAACAATTAATACTTGCATTTTATTCACACAAATTACTCACAACTCTCACTAATCAGTCATATCATATAAAATAAATCAATCAGAAACATATAAATCGAATAATGTTCAGCTATTAAAGAATTGGCTATATTACTATTCTAAAATATATCAAAGACTGATCAAATATTAAATAACTGTTCAATAATTCAGAAAGAAACATCTTAAACATAAAATTTGAAACACTACGAAGCACTTACAAGTCACTTTATAAACGGTTAAAGAAGCCTGAATAACAATCTGTCAGGATTTACTGCGTTTGTCACTTAACACAGTCATTAAACATTCGTATAACACAGTTTGTATTAGCGCTCACTGGTAGTACGGTTTGTATGAGCGGAAACGGGAACTGTCACAGTAACATTCGTATCACAACTGAACTTTATGGGAGCTTCTGCTTTATATATATTTTTCATAATCTAGAAAGAACTAGAGGGATCTCAATTTTTTTCATAAAATTCTAGTCACCCAGATAAGAACCGACCAGAATTTTAGATGGATTGCAAGGTGAGGGAAGAACAGGGGAAGAGTAAACAAAAACATGCCAATTATTGCTTCCGGAAGTTAGTATTGAACTGGCAGATGACGCAGGAAATTACTGCCCTTTCTTTCTTGCATTTCATAACAACATGAATGCTTACCATACAAATTCACAGTAAATTTGTCATACTACTTCGTCTTTTTTTTTGCATATCATCTTCCCATGGAACCTGTCTTTGAAGGCTGCTGTATTTCAGTACTTTTAATTCATTTTTTTAATGGCGAATGAAATTTGGATCTATCTCTATTATACACTACAGTATAACCTGTCACAACCGTATCTCCCCATATCCGGACGTACTGTAGAAAAATGTAAGGGAATGTCACATTTTTATCTCTGTACTGTATTAATTCCAGCCCTGATATAATTGGCCGAAATAGTATTTTATGTAACGATTGTTTAACGACTGCTTTTTAGCCACAAGTGAGATGTAATTTAGGACACGAATGAAACGAGTGTCTTAAACATCTCACGAGTGGCATATAGTCAAAATACGATCATTGCATAGCCTATAATATTTATCTGTGATTACCAATACATTTCCATTAAATTACCTTACCAATAAATCACTTATTCACTTTAATACGATCTAAAATACGTGTTTGTTGTTCTCTGGTTCTGAATAAATTGATATTCAATTGATTTCAAAATGCTTGAATCAGCTGATGTGACTTGCATAATATTCATTTCTACACTGTTTTACAGAAATCCTGAGTTCTGATTCGTCTGACTTCTGCACTTAAAAGTGAAAATAGTGTTGAAATATCTTCATTTTAATTGAAGCTAAGCTGAAATAGCTTCATTTTAATTGAAGCTAAGCTGAAATTGCTTCATTCTAATTGAAGCTAAGCTGAATAGTTTCATTTTAATTGAAGCCAAACTGAATTAGAATCATTTTAACTCTATGAAATAAAATAAGCTGTATTGACATCTCTTTCTAGCTTATGTCTACTTTATAACGTAGCCGTGGATAACGATATAAAAAAATATCTTAAAAAATTTTTCTATTTGAGACCTATCACAACTATTTAAGTGACATCCTCATTTTTTCGTATCCGAATTGGTTAGTCACCACATTAATCCAGATGAGATAGGTTTTACCGTACATGCAAAATGAAATAAAGAGGCTATTCAAGCCCCTTCCAAGTTGATCACCACATTCATATTTTCCCTGCAATATTTATTGTTCTTAGCTTGGATGAGAAAAATGCAGTGAAAAATCATAAACCTTTGAACAATTGTAACATTACCTACATTGACAATATCAATGTTATAAGTCAGACAAAAATAAGGAATAGTCAGAAGTGAATCAGTAGATAATGTCGATGGAAAGCATTTTGTATGAAGCAATAGTTGAGGTAAAATGCCGTAGATCGAGGTTAGTTGAGATGTTCTATCGACTTGATCCTGGATGCAACAACGTCGATCCCGATCGTCATAGATTTAGTTGACTAAGTTATAAATAGAAGGCGAATCACGTTGAGCTGTGACACGCGCTGTTTAGAAATCTGAGTCGTTTGCGTCACGACACGACGCTTGCTGCAAGTGAAAGAGAGAGAGAGAGAGTGAGAGAGATTGAGTGAGTGAATGAGAGTGCGACAAGCCAGTGTCACTGCACACGCGATGGGTCGCGTCGTACGGAGCGGACGCGGCGCGGCACGGCGTCAACTCGCTTTATCGGTTTGTTACGTGCGAATCAGTCGTGTGGCATGTCCGAGTGTCGTAGTCGGTCGCGCGGGAAAATCGCGGTCGCGTCTGCGACAGCGTCGTGCGACATAAACAACAGGTCGGCCGGCGAGATAGGCCACCTGTCACTAGGCATGTCATGTTGCGAGGCAGCCTTGCCTCAAGGTTGTCCCGACATCGCATCCTATTCGTCGCAACACGTCATCACACACCGTTAATTCCTTTTAATCTTGGTGCACAGCATATTAGCCCCAGACAGCTTAAAACGCCTCGGGCGTCCACCCTGTCACTGGCTATCCACCTTAGCACTCGCTAAAAGCACGATACCAAACTGCAGTTTTACCAACACTCTAATGTTCTCCACAGATAACGTTGAAATCGTGACATGTATTTCGGCTTGCATTATGCAAATTCAATAAGAGTGTCAGATTGGAAACAAGGGTTAAGAATGAAGAGTTCTTTGAACTTGCCAAAACGTTCCGTGCGCAGACGTGAATCAAGCATGTTGCGGGCAACGAGAGAGCCCAGACAATTCGCACGACTTTGATTTGACTCAGTATCGTAATTAATAGAATCGCATTAGCGAGAAGCAATAGATAAATAGACTCCGAAACCTAGCCATCAAAATGCTAATACTCCATGCTCTCTGAGAGCGTAAGTAACAGCAAAATGTTAAAATGGCATGTTTTTCATACAAATACAAAATTAGTTGGAGTTGACATTCACTTGGTTTTGTCTCTGTAATAGATTGATAAACAGTCTCTATTTCTGCACTTAACATTACAAAAGTTATTTGGGCGAAGTTGCATCAACAAAACTACAAATTACCTGCCAGATAACCACATCCTATAAATTGGAATTTCAGACATGATAAATAAAGTATGCTGTGTCACAGCAACTATGAATTGTTGAAAACTCATTTGAAATAACAATCCACATGAATTAAAGTGAAAAAAATTAAAAGAAGAAGGCAAAGAGAATAAAGGAGGATTAAATAGAAGGAATCTTCAATCTCAAGCCAAGAACAACAATAGGCTTATCTCAACAATAGGTTTCTACTCTTTTATATTTTTAAATACGAGGTAAATGGCAGTTCCAAGAGTATGAGATGAAGGAGGAATTGAGATCCATTTGGCTTGTGTAGAATCCATAACTTTTAGTAGATTTATCAATGAGAATTTATTCCTGGAAATAAATTCGACTGACGCCCGGTTTCTCAGTCGTCCAGTAAATAAAGCGACCATAAGTCTTGTTTCACACATTATTGGTAGTTGGAAAACCGGTGTTGTTCATCCATTGTAGGGTATTTATTATATGGGGCGCTTCACACTTAACCAATTTTTAAATCATATGGTACAATGCAATTACGCCAGGTAGCAACACCACCAGTTACCTGACTGAAGGGTATTTTTCAATTTATTCATATACATGTCATAGGCTTAACATCAGTCAGCATTGACAATAGTCATACAATATAGTCTTATTGACAATACATAATATAAAGGTCTTACAATATAAACAATCTCAATTTGTGTATGTGTGATACAAGGCCTCAGGACCGCTATTGAATCAATAGCTATTGAATAATTTAGTGGATGTCTGTGAAACCGGGCATCATACTGGTTATATGTATAAAAATAATGTATTTGATATACCAACGTCTTTTGATGCTGTCCTCCGTCCATGAAACTCTAGCTCTGGGAATAAGGGTTTGAAAGAGGAAAGTAGAAAAGATGAGGAGAGAAATCAAGAGGAAGAAGAATGAGGAGAAAATCGAGAGGTTGAAGAATTATGAGAAAATTGAGATGAAGAAGAATGGGGAGAGAAATCAAGAGAAGAAAGAATGATGAGAAAAATCAAGTGGAAGAAGAATGAGGAGAAGAATTGAGAGGTGGAAGAATGAAGGGAAATATCAAGAGGGAGAAGAATGAGGATTGAAATCAAGATGAAGAAGAGTGAGGATAAAAATCAAGAGAAAGAAGAATGAGGAGAAAATTCAAGAGGAAGAAGAGTAAGGAGAGAAATCAAAAGCAAGAAGAATGAGGACAATATTCAAGAGAAAGAACAATGCAGAGGAAAGTCAGAGGAAGAAGAATCCAGAGAAAAAACAAGAGGAAGAAGAATGAAGAGAAAAATCAACAGGTAGAAGAAGAAGAAGAACAAGAAGAGCAAGAAGAACAAGAAGAAGAAGAAAAATAAGAAGAAGAAAAAGAAGAAGAAGAAGAAGAAGAAGAAAATGAAGAAAAAAAGAAAAAGAAAGAGAAAAAGAAGGAGAAAAAGAAAAAGAAAAAGAAAGAGAAAGAGAAAAAGAAAAAGAAGAAGAAGAGGAAGAAAAAGAAGAAGAGGAAGAAAAAGAAGAAGAAGAAGAAAAAGAAGAAGAATAAGAAGAAGAAGAAGAAGAAAAAAAAGAAGAAGAAGAAGAAGGAATAGAAGAAAAGGAAAAGAAGAAGAAAAATAAGAAGAAGAAGAAGAAACGAAGAACGGGAAAAGGGATGAGAGCATTAGGGCGAAAAGAGAATATTACATAAATTCTGTAAATAGATAATTTATGGCTTTAGTTATCTAGTTTCAATTGAATCATGCAACTTGCTAGTATTCAATACCGGAAAATATATAACATTCAATTGACAACATACTGTGAACCGTTTGGGAGTAGGCGAATGTTTCAGGAGTTGAGTGGTAAAACGTGAAATTACCACACAGCTATCGATTACACCTTCCATGAGCAACATCATTGATAGCGGTAAGCTGAGCTGAGCGTGGCAGCGTCGCCGGAGACAAATGGAAGTAGAAAGGTCTCGGAGAAGACAAGTTGGAAGGAAAAAATAAATCGAAAAGAAACAACAAACAGAGATGAGTCTCTGTTGACCCTTGGTGAGGATGTGACCCTAGTCTTACCTGGGCCACACTCCTTTGATTGTATTCAAATTACATTTACATACGATAAATCCCCGGTCCTTCAACAATCGTCGAGAACTGGCTGGCTTCGTCCATTCTTTGCAGAGCCCAAATTTCGGATGACATACAACAAATACATTTCACTGGATTCTCTTCCACTCGTCACTATTTAACATAGGAACAAACAAACAGTTGGACCTGTTTTGCAAATCACAATCCAGCCCCACCTCCCGCCCTTATTTTAGCGTCCGCTGAGTTTTAAATACAATGTAAGTGATAGGTTTTAATTTAGCAATAAACATTCAGCTATTTCCTGTGTCAACGTTGTGGTTGTGTTGGTATTGTGTATGCTCATGTGTGGGATCTATTGTTTCATTTATTTATTACTGACTTTATTGCAACAGCGGGTAAAAAGCCTCTTTCAATAAAGAAATTGTCCCTTGTTCCGTTTGTTTTGATCTTCCATCAATGATAACCATTATAACTCTAGATTACTGTTATTCTATTGTCTCTGCAATGATTCTGATGGATATCATCCCATAACAGTCACTTGTAATTAACATTTTTTTCAGGCTATGTAAAAGTTATAGTGGTAAAACGTTAAATTACCAAACAGCTATCGAGTATTCGAGCAGTTGAGGATATAGTGGAGTATGCAATATACAATACTTTTATTCGATCAACAAATTTACACAATTTTGAACAAATCACAGTGTATAATGTATTCCTGGATTTCTTGTTCCATAACGATCTGCGTTGTTGATATTACCTTTTTATGAAAATTCAACGACTTTCAGTCACTTTTAATTGGGAATAAATTATATTTTTACTCATTCGAGTCTCGAAAACGTTTAGCTTGAAGTGTGTAAAAGTATCATTCATGTTCAATTTGAATTGAATGCAAGTCGTTGAATTCACCATAAAAAGTTAGTATAATGTATGCTCAAATATTAAAAAAAAAATGGAGAATATTAATGTTTACATTCTACAAGAGCTCTATCTATTTCGACTTTGCTTGCCCCTAAAATAAGTAGCTGAGCTACGATTGATTGACCGCTGAAGACGGGTGGATGGGTGACCGTGCTTCTATGACTTGATTTTATTAGCATTATTATCACCCGGTAGTTCGGAACCCACCTAAGACTGTGGGTCAACCATGCTCTCCATGACATGGCTCGAACGGCGAGGTGAAACTACCCGTAAGGGTCTTCCAAACAATAAAAGCCAAACGTTTATTATTTATTATGATTTACTAAATTATTTACGCTCCAATTAAGTGTATTCACCCTGCCAAAAACACTTACGGATTAAATTATATGCTAGATCTAGATTACACAGTAATAATAATAATAATAATAATAATAATATCGTGTGACCTGGCTGGCTCAGGTCTGGTGTCAGAGTTATCAGGTCGCACCTGAATAAGTTCAGGGCCTCTGACGTGACTTAACGACTGTTTTTAGGCAGCCGGAACCGACAGCTTAACGTGTCCTCCGAAACACGGGAGTGGCCTGAGGTAAAATCTTTCGGTCAGAACTGGGATCGCAAATCTAAGGCTAGTATATTGCATATCTATATTCTATTAACCTTGTTCAAATCAAACTCCAGGAACAAACTATATACGGCTTAGAATAAGAGAAAAAATCACATAGATATCGATCTAATAATTCTTCGTTACAGAAATAGAGACGGCGTTTAATTACATCTACTATTCAATACATTTACTGAAAGTGGAGCACTTTCAAGAAGGTTGTGAATTGTTTTGTCTTTATGTAGAATAATCTGTAAAATTGAATTAAACTATAAATTGATAAAGCTCATCTATTTCAACTTAAAAGTTCAATGTTAAATTTTCTCAACTATCTCTAAAATCAATGTAGTTACAGACTGTTTAATGCGATTCTGGCTCATTCTACATGGCACTCATCAAATAACAACTAATATTCACACCAATCTACTATTATGAGAATAAATTATGGTTTCATCATGATATAGTGAACTGTGTGAAGAATGAGATATTAAGGTCCTGTCTAATTCAAATCCTCACATCATATGAATATTCTAAGATGTACAATATTCAATGCAACATTCTGTATTATAATAAATTATGAGCTGGATATTATTAATCTCAGAAAATTAATTGAAAAAATTCATTATTTTTAAGAATATTCCAATTTTAAATTTATCTTCACTATTAATATTCTAATACTCGAATGGATGAGGAATGAGAAGTCAAACCATAGCCTGTAAGTTTAAGATTTAGAAATAAAGAATTTTTTATACAAATTGATGCTAATGACACGAAAATGGATGAGAAATGGAAAACTCTTCATAGAATATCAAGAAATTTTCATTTTTCTTCCATTTCAATTATATATACTAGAATAATCAAATTGTGTAAAAATTTATTCAATTATTCCGAATTTATGAATTACAGGCGACGTATTATGAAAATATGATTCAAGAAAATCTAATTCTCCCCACTCAATTTCGTGTCACTTCAACGATTCTGATTCTAGTTAGCTATTCAATCATCTCTGTCCACTAATATGAAGAAATGGCTTTCAGACAAATGAATCACGTATTGAATGAGGGAGGTGGAGTACTTGAATCACCAACTGTTGGAACGCTCTGTTCAAAGTCATACAGCAGGCTAATAAAAGCCGGCACAAGTCTTGTGTGGCAGGTGACAAGCAGATGTCTAATTGTAATATGTTGCTCTTGTGTGCAGACTTAATTTTGTCATGGTTGAAATGTCGCACCTTGTTCTAGGCCTATGTGCTCACTCGTTTTTATTTTTTAATGCATGTGCGGTTTTCTGTAACGACAATTCCAGCTCACATCTTACAAATTGCTCAGCGTTTGAGCTTGGTTCGGAAATACTGAGTTTAAGGACGGGCCGCAGTGAATATTGACAATTTATTCGAAGTTGAACAAATATTGATGCAAAACTTATAGGATATCAATGGTTTGAACTGTGAGTAATGAATCATCAGAATATGGTCAAATAATCATATTATTTTAGAACAAGTACAATATTACATCTATATAAATAAAATTAGAGTTTTGTCTGTACATTTATCAGAATTATATATTTTTTGGTTATTTTTACGTTTTATACATCAAATAAGCCGAAAATAGTCTAATCTCACTTTCTGTCTGTCTGTCTGTCTGTCTGTCTGTCTGTCTGTCTGTCTGTCTGTCTGTCTGTCTGTCTGTCTGTCACGGCCGCAAAGGTATTTTTCGCGGCCTTCTCCTCAAAAACGAGAGCATCGATCGGGATTTTAGTTATTGAACAGTATTGAAAACATTATTGACAATGTCTTTAGCTATAAAAAACTAAATTAACTTTTTTTTTAACAGAGTAATAAACGTTTGAAAACCAAGTGTTTTGCGATTTTGGATACATTTTACGCGGCCTTCTCCTGAAAAACGAGAGCATCGATCGGGATTTAAGTTATTTATCAGTATTGAAAACCTTTTTGACAATGTCTTTAGCTATAAAAAACTAAATTAACTTTTTTTTTAACAGAATAATAAACGTTTAAAAACCAAGTATTGTGCGATTTTGGATACATTTTTCCAAGTTTTATTACCACATAAGAATAAGAACAAATCACGTAATTTATCATGATATATCAATCAGCTGTTCTCAAATATAAATGGTGGGCCCTTCGCGGCGCTATTTACGCTGTCTGAAGACTTGTGTAGTCGGAGCATTGCAGTCTTTTAGGAAACATATGTCTGGTGAATCAAAGCTCATCTTATGTTTTATCAATTATTTCTTTGTTGAAAAAAAAAACAAAATTTTCTAATTTAAATTTATTGAAACCAAAATTAACATTTTAGGAAGGTGCGGTTTGTGCTAGGCTCTTGGGAATTCGCCAGGTAGCACTATTATTACCACATAAGAACAAATCACGTAATTCATCATGATATATTAATCAGCTGTTCTCAAAAAATATTCTCTCAGATACCTGTCACTGAATTGCTGATGTTCTAAGTTGTTTACTAAGGGCCCGTTCACACGATACAGTTTTTGTGCGGTACAGTAAATTTGCTGTATCAGTTATTTTGCAGTGCTTTCGTTTGCATGTACATTTCATATTGTATGTTCACACAATACTGTTTCGACTAGATCCAGTAAAAAAGCTGTTCTAGCCGATTTCTACATTCGGTTTTGTCTTCGAAAACTGTATCACTAAAATCAGCTGCACCGCAAAATAACTATCCGTATTTGGTGGCACATGTATTGTACCGGTAATGGATATGTTCAAAAGATACGCTTATTACGCTGGAAGCAGTCTTCAGATCGTCAGCATTGATCTTCTTCATTGATATTCTTCAGCATTGATCTTCTTATTAGTGAATTCCAGTGTCCAGAAGTGGAAGATATTAATTGTGAAAATTTAATTTCTCTAATATATGAGAGACCCGCCTTGTGGGACAAGACTTAAGATTAATATAAAAATAATGAGAGAAAAATGTGTAGAATATTGAAACCAGAATTTGCGTACTTTGATCAAAATTTAAGAGAAACCTTCAGTATGAAACTTATTTAAAAAAATCTTACAAATAAAAAAAAATCCTGGACTGGAATAAATAGAACTGAACTGGAAGCGCAATGGTGGGAGTTGCTGGTCTACTATCGGGCGCCTCCCCAGGTGGTGGATTGGGGGATGCCTCCTAGATATAGGTGGTACCGGGGAAATGAAATACCCGGGGTGGACCAAAACCAGCATAGAAACTGCTGCCTTGCAGATGGAGGTCAATGGAAATCCAAAGGCTAGGGGAAGAAAACCCCAATAGAAAATTGACTGCTGCCTTGTAGTTCAGCATTGGTTTGTTAAAGGCTAAGGAAGGAAACCTGAAAAAAATTCCCTGGTCCTCCAGGTTGGGGGTTGGATGTGGGGCTAACTCCCCCACTCCATAAAAAAAACATTTGTTATGGAAGCACAAAATGATAGGACCGGACGGCCCACAAGGAATTTAGTGAAGGAACAGACATTTAAACGATCGTTGGATAGGAACCGTTGGCGACAATTACTAGTGCAGGCCAAGACCCGTCCTGGGTTGTGGGGCCACTGAAGAAGAAGAAGAAGGAAGCGCAATGGAAGAAGGAGGATAGCACAGCAATAAGCAGCAAAGCCGGACCGTGTGAACATCACAGTACAGTTGACGCCATACAGTAAAAAACCGTACCGCAAAAAAACTGTAACGTCTGAATGGGGCCTAAGCTGCTAACAACTTCATGATCGTTGCTATCAAAAAAGCCGAAACATATTTAGTCTTATTTCTAAACATAATCCGTACGAAGGACGGGCACAATAGCTAGTCTATATAAATAAAATTAGAGTTTTGTCTGTACATTTATCAGAATTATATATTTTTTGGTTATTTTTATGTTTTATACATCAAATAAGCCGAAAATAGTCTAATCTCACTTTCTGTCTGTCTGTCTGTCTGTCTGTCTGTCTGTCTGTCTGTCACAGCCCCAAAGGCATTTTACGCGGCCTTCTCCTCAAAAACGAGAGCATCGATCGGGATTTTAGTTATTGACCATTATTGAAAACATTATTGACAATGTCTTTAGCTATAAAAAACTAAATTAACTTTTTTTTTAACAGAGTAATAAACGTTTGAAAACCAAGTGTTTTGCGATTTTGGATACATTTTACGCGGCCTTCTCCTGAAAAACGAGAGCATCGATCGGGATTTAAGTTATTTATCAGTATTGAAAACCTTTTTGACAATGTCTTTAGCTATAAAAAACTAAATTAACTTTTTTTTTAACAGAATAATAAACGTTTAAAAACCAAGTATTGTGCGATTTCGGATACATTTTTCCAAGTTTTATTACCACATAAGAATAAGAACAAATCACGTAATTTATCATGATATATCAATCAGCTGTTCTCAAATATAAATGGTGGGCCCTTCGCGGCGTTATTTACGCTGTCTGAAGACTTGTGTAGTCGGAGCATTGCAGTCTTTTAGGAAACATATGTCTGGTGAATCAAAGCTCATCTTATGTTTTATCAATTATTTCTTTGTTGAAAAAAAAAACAAAATTTTCTAATTTAAATTTATTGAAACCAAAATTAACATTTTAGGAAGGTGCGGTTTGTGCTAGGCTCTTGGGAATTCGCCAGGTAGCACTATTATTACCACATAAGAACAAATCACGTAATTCATCATGATATATTAATCAGCTGTTCTCAAAAAATATTCTCTCAGATACCTGTCACTGAATTGCTGACGTTCTAAGTTGTCTACTAAGGGCCCGTTCACACGATACAGTTTTTGTGCGGTACAGTAAATTTGCTGTATCAGTTATTTTGCAGTGCTTTCGTTTGCATGTACATTTCATATTGTATGTTCACACAATACTGTTTCGACTAGATCCAGTAAAAAAGCTGTTCTAGCCGATTTCTACATTCGGTTTTGTCTTCGAAAACTGTATCACTAAAATCAGCTGCACCACAAAATAACTATCCGTATTTGGTGGCACATGTATTGTACCGGTAATGGATATGTTCAAACGATACGCTTATTACGCTGGAAGCAGTCTTCAGATCGTCAGCATTGATCTTCTTCATTGATATTCTTCAGCATCGATCTTCTTATTAGTGAATTCCAGTGTCCAGAAGTGGAAGATATTAATTGTGAAAATTTAATTTCTCTAATATATGAGAGACCCGCCTTGTGGGACAAGACTTAAGATTAATAAAATAATGAGAGAAAAATGTGTAGAATATTGAAACCAGAATTTGCATACTTTGATCAAAATTTAAGAGAAACCTTCAGTAAGAAACTTATTTAAAAAAATCTTACACAAATAAAAAAAAATCCTGGACTGGAATAAATAAAACTGAACTGGAAGCGCAATGGTGGGAGTTGCTGGTCTACTATCGGGTGCCTCCCCAGGTGGCGGATTGGGGGATGCCTCCTAGATATAGGTGGTACCGGGGAAATGAAATACCCGGGGTGGACCAAAACCAGCATAGAAACTGCTGCCTTGCAGATGGAGGTCAATGGAAATCCAAAGGCTAGGGGAAGAAAACCCCAATAGAAAATTGACTGCTGCCTTGTAGTTCAGCATTGGTTTGTTAAAGGCTAAGGAAGGAAACCTGAAAAAAATTCCCTGGTCCTCCAGGTTGGGGGTTGGATGTGGGGCTAACTCCCCCACTCCATAAAAAAAACATTTGTTATGGAAGCACAAAATGATAGGACCGGACGGCCCACAAGGAATTTAGTGAAGGAACAGACATTTAAACGATCGTTGGATAGAAACCGTTGGCGACAATTACTAGTGCAGGCCAAGACCCGTCCTGGGTTGTAGGGCCACTGAAGAAGAAGAAGAAGAAGAAGGAAGCGCAATGGAAGAAGGAGGAGAGCACAGCAATAAGCAGCAAAGCCGGACCGTGTGAACATCACAGTACAGTTGACGCTATACAGTAAAAAAACCGTACCGCAAAAAAACTGTATCATCTGAACGGGGCCTAAGCTGCTAACAACTTCATGATCGTTGCTATCAAAAAAGCCGAAACATATTTAGTCTTATTTCTAAACATAATCCGTACGAAGGACGGGCACAATAGCTAGTATATAATATTAAATGACAGTAATATTACAATTCAAGTGTAATATTATTTCTGTTTCTTCCTCTTCTAGCCTTCTATTACTGAATAGCTCAAATAATCACGTTGACTTGAGAAATGAAATGAAATATAGCACAAAATTCTCACAAAATTATTATTCACAAAATTATATAGAAAAATGTATTCACAATTTTGAAACAATATCCATCTTAATCGATACATTAATACTAAATAGTCTATTTATAATATTGAATACTGTTATTGTGAATAAAATCAAGTAAGACATTCCGAGGTCTGTGTGGGATGGGTATCAGAGGATCCATTTTTATTTTTATTTTAATTGATAACAGGAAAGAGACTGCAGAGGCGGTATCATTATTGTACAATATAAAAGAAGAAAAAGAATTTAAGTGGAAAAGCAAATAGATTCAAATGTACACATTCTCCATGAATCCAGGCTATACAACGAAAGAATACACATTCTTCGATAATATACGAGAACTATTTTATATCAAGGATTCAAAGAACGAGTTGGTATTGTCCAGTTCCATGAGATATTCCCTAACGGATTTCATAAACATATTCTTTTCATTTATTTCCTTTATGGCAACATAGCTTATGTCTTATAGCTATGTCTCATAGCTTACTCTGTAATGGAGGCTATGATAGATAAAGGCTAGAAAAAATCTAAGAAAAATTCAACATTTGTTATCGTTAATTGTGAACTAGTAACCCTTCCACTAGAGTTGAGCCAGAAAAATCCCCTTAATTATCTATTCATGTACGTCTTTATTTGAAAAAAATCCAGACATCCCACAAAGCCGGTCATTGAATCCCCAATGCCGCTTTTTTGAATCTTCAAAGGCTCCTATTCCAAAATATAAGTCTTATATATTATTTAATTAACCCATCTTTTAAGTTTCCATGAATAAGATTTTCAGAAGATGAAAGGAGAAATTATATCGCAACCATTGGAAAAATGATTATTTTTCAATAGGCATATAATATAACGTAGGCCTAACATAAAATCAAATATATAGCAACCTCATTCAACATGGAAGATAACAAAAAACTTCAATGGTTCGGTAAATTATATTTTTTGTCATTACTATCATTTTTCTGCAATGTACTCACACCTGACTTCTGTATGGATTATTATTTTATAGCACTAGGTTCCTTATACTACAGTGGCTATGCAGAATGACTGCAGGCGTTATAAAGAATAAGCTGACCACTCTCGTCTCACCACTTGATATTAGTATAAATTGACGTTTCTGTTCGAAATTATTATTCTAATATGAAATTTTCACTCCAGGAGATCATCAATATTGTTTGTTTTACGATTTTTGACGTGAGGCGCGCGACTGGTGTGGCTTTTACGTCACTTGCTGATGAGCCTGACAATCAACCTGCATAATTTTATCGTAAATCATCCGCTTACCATGTTAGCTTTCTAAATGACCACATTCATCCACAGCTTACGATCAATCTCACTTCAGAAGTGAGAAATTTCTAGTGAATACTTTCCGTGAACAGGAGTCAAATCCCATTTTAGAATACAAATATCTCACAATATTGACATGTTTGACTACTGTTCCGACTTATACATGCAAACTATGTTCAGTTCACCGCAAAACGTGGAAGAAAGCAAATGGAGTTTTTTCGACTGCCTCGACTGTTAATGTAGCAACTCTTTGGATAAATGCTGGATATTTTTCTACTAGAAAAGTCTATTACTTCTATAAAATTGTCAGCAGCCTTCTAGCTATGTCAATAATTGTTGAGCTATTACAATGACAAAAATGATATTAAACTTCTATTCCTTCGCAACAAGAAGATGAATGTAGGTAACTACCGTAGCAAATCAAGTAGACATCCTAAATCAATTGAAATTGATAGATCGATGTAATTGATTTAAAAAATCTATATTCAATCTCTCTCTATTTCAATCTCTATCCATTGTCAACCACTACTGATGGAAATCTCTCTGATAATTGTTTTTTGGATTGTTAATTAATTGAAATTCTAGAGACTTTGTTCAACATCGTGGAAATTTTTAAATTATCCAAGGGCGTCTCTGTAAAATTATAGTTTTCTCATATTTTATCTTATTGCATAGAACTTTGTCAACCATTTCAGGAATGTAAATACTGTTAATAAATATGTTGAAATCAATAGAGCACGGAAAAAAGTCTAATGATTACAATTATTAATTTGTTGACATTTTGAGATTCTCTATAACCTATATAAATCTTTTTTCATAATAGAGCTTTTTAAAATTATTTAATCTATTTATTTTCCCAAACACAAACAATTTAGAAAAAAATGTAGCACAAGCAAGGCTTTGCAGGAGTGAACTAATCATGTTGTTATGGATCTTGAGAATAAGGTTTTTGTTACATTTGATATTAGTCCTTTTTGATACAGTTCATCATGATAGCTGATAAGAAAATTAGATTTTCATGGTTTGGATATGCAATCTGTTAGAGTGATTCAATCTTACTTGAATGGTAGGACACAGTTTGTGTATCAATCTGGACTTCATTCTTGTGGAAATGAGGTATTGTATGGAGTGCCACAAGGCTCTATATTGGGACCACTACTATTCATAATCTATACAACCGTCTTATCTACAAAATATTGACTGTGTTACTAGAGAGGGTTTCCTGTTTGCAGATGATCTTGGACTTTAAATAAAAGCTAGAACCTATCAAGAGTTGGACCAACTACTAGTCAGTAGTACAGATACTATAACTGATTGGTGCTCAGCTAACCTTATTTTAAATTATGATAAAATCTATAATATTAATTTCAGTTTCAATAATAGGTTAAATAGTGGGACAGATACTGGATCACTGAAGTTTCTAGGTATACATATTGACACTAGACTGAATTGGCATGCTTATGTAGAATCTTCAAATAAGAAGCTGTCTAAAGGTCTTTATCTATTAAGAAGATTAATTGGAGAGGTTAATATTGATGTTTTGTTAAGTGTGTACTATGCTTAAATATAATCCTTATTATCATATGGAATCACTGTTTGGGGTAGTAGCTCAAGCTTTATTGAGATTTTTATTGCAAAAAAGGGCAGTCAGAATTATTATGAATGCTCCTCAGAAAACTCAATGTGAGCCTCTGTTTAATAGACTTAAATTGTTGACACTGCCCTCCATATATGTATTGAACTTGCTGCTGCATGTTCATCAACATAAAGCACAGTTTGCGACTAATAGTGATAATAATTATCGCACAAGACGCAGAAATGATAATAGAACTGATCTGCTTCATTATACAAGATCTCAAAAAAGTTATATACCGGTACTGCTGTACACCGGTAAAAAGTTATATAACCTTTTGCCTGTTGTTAAGATCTTCCACCTACTAGTTTCAAAAAACCGTTAAAAGTATTACAGCATGAGTGTTTGTATAGAGTGGCCGATTTTTATGAGATCGATATGCAAGGGTACATTTGAACACCTAATACCTGATATTGTCATGCCTCTTATATATTTTTAATTATATTGTAATCATTGTTCAATATGTGTTGGCCAAAGTTGGGGAAAGTTGGCCAAAACCGGGACAGCGGGTAAAACCGGGACATGCTGTTTGCTGGCTGTACGGTGCTGCAATCAACTGGAAAGCACTTGAACTATGTGACCATACGCCATTAGAGTTGTGTGAGTTGTGTTGCAAGCCGGAACGGTCGAACGCTGATACAAGAAAAATTTATTTAGTTTTTGTGGAAAAGTTTTATAATATTGGCTTGAAATGTTTCATGTGTGATCTCGTTTTCTGTTACCACCAAGTGAAAAGTAAGTAATATGTTGTTTTTGTCATTCTTTGAGGAGCATTTTAACCTAGAGTTCCTTGAAAATTCATAACTTTGTTTGTGTAGCCACCATGTTTTATCCTTCTATGTCGAGTTGGGCAAAACCGGGACATGAACCGTGGGGCAAAACCGGGACGTCCCGGTTTTACCCCACAGTATTGTACTGCACTGAACTACACTTAATTTAATATTGAAACTAAATAATGATATTGCAGTCATATTATTTCATCATTTATGGCAATAATGAGGCTATTTTGAATAGAAAGACAGCTTGCAGTTTGTATAAGCTTATTGAGAATGCTTAAGAAGCCTACTACACTTAATAAGAACTAGGCCTACACTTAATTCAATACTAAATATTCTGATATTGCAGTCATATATTTCATCATATATGACAATAATTGAAATGTTTAATAGGCCTAAGCTGTGAATATTTATTAAATAAAGAAATTTCATCATGCAAAACAGAAATAAAAATTCCAGCTGCTTTTTAAAAATGAAATTGAATATTATAAGCTACATAGCCTACTTTTTCAACAGACTTCAACTTGGTATTTTTTCAATTGTTTCAGACATGCCTCGCAGCTATGTTCGGAAGACTACCAGACAGAGTTGGTCCCAGGAAAGCATGTCTGCTGCTATATCTGAGGTTCTTCTTGGACATATGGGCTACAGGAAAGCATCTGCATCTTTCAATGTTCCACAATCCACACTGGAAGATAGGGTAAGGAAAGCTCGGCAACAAAATATTTCAGCAGAGTGTGCAGCAGAGAAGAGACTAGGTAGATTTACAACAGTTTTCACTCATAATCAAGAAAATGAAATAGTACAACACCTCCTCTTCTTAGAAGAAAGATTGTTTGGCCTGACACTGCAGGATCTTCGAAGATTTGCTTTTGAGTTGGCTGAGAAGAACAAAATTCCTCATTCATTCAACAAAGAGAGAAAAATGGCAGGAAAGGCATGGATGTACAACTTCCTTCAAAGACATCCTCAGCTTTCTTTGAGAGATCCTGAGAAGACATCTCTTGCTCGTGCAAAAGGATTCAATAAAGTTGTAGTGGGAAAGTTTTATGACTTACTGCAAGCAATTTATGAAGAACATAAATTTTCACCCATTGATATATACAATGTAGATGAGACAGGGATATTAACAGTCCCAAACAAACCTTCTAGGATTCTTGCCTTGCGTGGGAAAAAACAGGTGGGTTGCTTGTCATCAGCTGAACGAGGAGTTCTTGTTACAGCTGAGATTTGTATGAATGCAGCTGGAAATTTTGTACCACCCATGTTTGTGTTTCCTCGGAAGAGAGAAAACCCACTTTTGATGGATGACAGTCCACCAGGATCTTCTGCATACTTCCATGAGAGTGGTTGGATCAATGCTGAATCATTTATCATTTGGTTTCAAAAATTTGTAACCTATGCCAACCCTTCCAAAGAAAAACCAGTTCTCCTTATTCTAGATGGACATGCCTCTCATACAAAGAGCTTAGCTCTTGTGAACATGGCAAGGGAAAAGCATGTCATATTATTGTGTTTCCCACCTCACACAACCCACCGTCTCCAACCATTGGATGTGTCTTTTATGGCACCACTCAGTGTCTACTATGAACAGGAAGCTCGGAAATGGTTGATTGCTCATCCTGGACGAGCAGTAACCATCTATCAAGTTGGGAAACTCTTCACATCAGCCTACACTAGAGCTGCTGTCATGCAGACTGCCATCAAAGGCTTTGAAAAAACAGGAATATATCCCTTCAATAGAGATATATTCCCAGATCATCTATTTGCACCAGCAGAAACAACCGACAGACCAGAACCTACTAGGCCTACTTCTCCTGTTAAGAATGCTCAAGAAGAAAATAACAAGAATGAACCATCCATCAATAATGCTGTCAAGATTGATGATCCTCTTGTGAACCCACACCAATCTAGTCTAGAAGGAACTTCGGTTGAGAACAGTGATTTGAATCCACAATCTTCTACATCTGCAGGGTGCTCTTCATTTTCCATATCACCAAAACTTTTGATGCCTCCTCCTCAAGAATTCAATACGCCTAAGCCACAAAAGAGAACTGGTAGGAAAAAGGGTAAAACTGTCATTCTTACATCAAGCCCTTACAAGGCAGAATTGGAGAAGGAAGAAGAAGAAAAAGAGAAGAAGAAGAAAATTCCAAAAAGAAAGTTGATGATGATTCCTAATGAAGACAAAGATGCTACCAACAAAAAGAATCAAAGACAAATGGGAGAGGAAAAAAAGAATAGAAAAACTCTGTCAAAGAAAACTAAGTGCAATGACACACAAGCTTCCACTTCAAAGAAGATACAGGATGAAGACTGTGACAACAAGAAGAATCAAGGAGTTGAAGAAGAAGAAGAGGACATCAGGCCGATTATACAACTTCAGCTGGAAACGAAAAAGTGTGAAACAGATACAAGTTCAGAAGAAGAAGATGTAGAAGCCTGCATCTTCTGTAATGAACTCTATGCAGAATCAAAAGGAAAGGAAGGTTGGATACAGTGTGATGTATGCCGGGGATGGGCCCATGAAGCCTGTTCTAACACAGAAGAGAATGATGACAGATTTACTTGTGACTTTTGTGCTGAAGCAAGATGTGTGCAAAATGTTAAACTCAATTTTTAGTTTTTTAATTTCTAATTTTCAAATTTCTAATTTTCAATTTGGGAATATATTTGAAGGTATTTTACATTTCAGTTAAAAAATAAAGATTTTTGGGTTGAAAAATAAAGATTTTGATGAAAAAAAGTTTTTCAATGTAAATTAAATGATGTCCCGATTTTACCCAACCAGTTGGCCAAAACCGGGTACTTTGCAATTTTTTGTAAATGTGTCTCTGGACAAAACATATGGTATGTAGAGAACTTTTTTCACAGGTAAACCTTTAAAGAACATCATAAGGTATCCATATCAGATGAATTCGAGAACTTTACTGTATTAAGAACTGAGATATTTGTGGTCAAACGTTAGCGTCCCGGTTTTGGCCAACTTTCCCCTACACCAATATGATGCTAATTTCTATGTACAGCACTTAATAGATTATTATCACCTTGAGGTTGACCATGCATTGTAAAGTGTTATTATGTCAATAAATGAATTTCCATTTCTATTTCTACACGAAGTCAATATTAAGTTACAATAACTCATAATTCATAGCATACTAATATTGGGATTGTAAACTGTAGTACGATTCTTTAACGCAATACATATAACAAATGATTATACAATAACTATTGTCTGTAAGTGGGAAGACCCATAAAGATGATTTTGTGAGATTTTTCCGAAGTAAATAGGGCGTCTTCTTCAGCCGATGTAGATCTGTCCAAAACCAGAATATGTTTCCTAGAAATAGTTAAAAATACACCGGCATGTTTTGGAAGTGTACCTGTGCGCAGTGAGCGTGACAAGTAGCGTGGGCGCGTGGGCGCGTGGCCGCTTGTGTAGTGAGCGTGACGCAGCACAGGTGGCTGATGATTGGATTGCGGCTGCCTGAAGAAGCGCGCGCGCACGCGTTTGCGTCTCGCGGTCTGGTGGTTGCGCGCAGAACAGCGACGCAACGCAGCTGCTCGACCAATCACGTTCAAGATCTAGAGCGCGCTTTCCCGCCAATCACACTGCGGAAAATTTATTTTCCTGCTGGCGGTACATGAGCGACACACCTCGGTGACTTTAACGGTAATGAAAGAAGGCACAAGCGCTGATTGACTTAAACCTGCGCAATACTCTAACAGTTGATAATGTGGTAATGCCTAGATTGAAATCTGTCTCTACACTCATTGAAAGATTATTTCTCTCTTTCTCCTATGCTGATTGCTCTCTCCAAATACGTAATAATCCAGTAGTTAGGTATCAAAATGACGATTGTTTTAACATTTGTAATTTTTATGGCAATAAATGATTGATTACAGGAAAACATATTGTAGTCGTTTTTCCTCAACGGATTCTCATGTATTTTTAGGCTCTAAATCTAAATCTGAACTCTATTTTCTATGGTAATGCACAGAACTGCCCTTTTTGAGAGATCTCCTCAGTACATCGGCCCAAAAATGTACAATGTTTTGCCGATGGAGTTAAAAAATATAAATAGTCACAAACAGTTTAGAGTAAAATTTAGGGATTGGCTGGTGACCATGCATTGTAAAGTGTTATTATGTCAATAAATGAATTTTCAATGAACATTTTCTACTCAGTAAATGAGTTTTATGATTGGGCAACATGATCTAGGCAATATATTATATGTATATGTATATGTATATATTATGTGTA
Source organism: Conomelus anceps (assembly GCA_948455865.1). NCBI lineage: Eukaryota > Metazoa > Arthropoda > Insecta > Hemiptera > Delphacidae > Conomelus > Conomelus anceps. The sequence continues at coordinate 63,105,895 of OX418218.1, forward strand.
TATATCATATGTATATTTTAGTGTTTATGTTTTTATTGAATTTTTGACTCATCCTTTGTCTGGTATTTTGACTGGATGTTATCAGGATGTAATTATATCTATCTATCTATCTATCTATCTATCTGTTCTTCCTCTCCCTGAAGTTCCTGCTGGACTAATAAAATTATATTAATACATTATGTTTTGAGATTACAGTAAGTTCCTTGAACTATTAAAAAGACTAGCAGTTACTTACCTTGCAACACCAAAATGTCGACAGGTAGTGGAGGGAGGCCAATTTGACCCCAAAGTCAGACCCCTTCCTCCCCTTCAACAGTTAATCTTCTCCCATCGAGTGATAGCTCATTGAGGCGATCCAAATTCATATGTATCAAGTGAAATTCCGAACATCAAGAATGTCACTTTAAAGTGCAGTACTGTAGGCTACTAAAAGATTTTGATTTGTCAATCTATCTCAGGAAGTACTCAATTAATTCCAATAAAAGATCATAACTAGATCCATATAAATAGATCGTGAACAACATCATTGAAAAATGTAACAAAACCTTGTGGACAGTATTATCCAACAGTAATTATCATAGAAAATATCATTGAAAATCTTGTAAAGAAAACCTATTGAGAAAATCAAACATTGAAATAACTTATGCTAGAATTGGTCATGTTTATTTCATTTTATTTTTTTGTCTCATTACTATTTAGTAATAATTTTTGTCTCAGTAATGATAAAGACGTTGAAGAGAGCGGTCACGCAGCCCGGTTGCTCCCTTATCTTATCGGGTGATAAACGAACTGTTCAAGTGAATTGTTAGTATTTTTCGTGTACTGTGCCGTTGAAAAATCGTTTTTAACTATTGCGAATATGGCCAATTGTAAAGTGTGTAGAAGTGTGGTATCCAAAAATAATCTCAAAATCAAGTGTAGTGCTTGTAGTGAAGTATGTCATGCAAACTGCGTCAGTATGTCAAAGACTGATATTGACTTTATTAAAAGTGACAATAAACCCTGGGCTTGCCCACCCTGCGCAAAGATTAGAAGGCAAAGTATGTCATCTAGTTCAATTCAATCATTTATTGCCATAAACATTACAAATGTTAAAACAATCGTCATTTATATACAGTCAGAATTATCTAAATTTAAAAAATAACAACAAAAACAATAAGTTCAAGGAAATTATCACAGTCAAATACCAAAATATAAGTCAACAACAATTAATACTTATATATATATATCACAGGCTAGTCTTAAATTTAGATTGACATATATGGTATGAATTCAGCATTTTTTACTGTATACAAGTAGTGAGAGTATTTAGAACAAGCTGCACACTCATAAGGTCTATACAAAAAATTCTTCAACCGAATACAAACACTTTTCCAAAAGAATGCCTTTTATGCAAGATTTAAATTGTTTAATATTCATATGTCTAACCTCTAGAGAAAGTTGATTGAACAATTTTATAGACATATAACGCCAATTTCTCTGTGTACTTGCATAATGGTGGGAACCAAGTCTCACGTTCTGCCTGCCTCTTGTGGGATAATTATGTACATCACCATTGATACTATATTTGCTTAAATTTTTCTTAATGTACATCAAACAAACAAATATATATAGAGATGGGAGAGTCAAAACCCCCAATTTTTTAAAAAGTGGTCTACAAGTTGCAAGCGGTGGTCTGTGACAAATGATCCGTATAGCTTTTTTTTGTAGTTTGAAAAGTTTAATAGCCATGGAACAATTACCCCAAAGTTGAATACCATAGGCTAAGTGACTGTAAACATGAGCATAATAGACACTCATTAGAACATTGTGGCTCACAATATGACTCAGCCTACGTAAGACAAAAATCCCTTTACTAAGTTTACCTGATGTATATGCTATGTGGCTTTTCCAATTTAAATTAGTGTCTAGCACAATACCCAGGAATTTCATAGAACCCATGTCAGTGAACCTAGTGTTGAAGCTGAACTGTAGATCATTAGTTTTAAGTAAGTTTAGACTCAAATTATTTGATGCACACCAATTTTTTATTGTAGATGTGCTCATTTCAACAATTGAATCAACACTTTTTTTATCAAGACCACTGACTTTTAGTCCCAGGTCATCAGCAAACAGGTAGGGATGGCTGTTATTGCAGCAATTACTAATTGTATTTGGCAAATCATTAATGTAGATGATAAACAAGAGAGGACCAAGTATGGAACCCTGTGGAACACCATACTTGACCACTCTACCACTTGAGAATTTACCATTTTTGAATGCAAATTGCATTCTATTACTAAGATAAGAATGAATAAGATCTACAGCCATTCTGTCAAGACCATAGAATGAGAGTTTTTCACATAAAGTTCCATGCTCAACTGAATCAAAAGCTTTAGACAAATCAAATGCTCTTAGGTTGACTTTTCTTTGTTTCTCTAAATTCTCAATAACTCCATCCACAAGATTCATAATGTTGTCACTTGTACTTAGATTCTTTCGAAAGCCATACTGGTTTTTTGACAATATGTTATTGTTTTCAAAGTATGCAGCTAATTGTTTGTGAAGAAGCATTTCAAAGATTTTAGACAATATTTCTATAATACAAATAGGCCTATAATTTTCTATTTTTGACCTGTCGCCCTTCTTGAATATTGGTATCATCTTCACCTTTTTTAGTTCATTTGGGAATATTCCCAAGTCCAGACATAAGTTGAAGATGTGTGTCAAAACCTCTGAGACATTTGAAGCAGCTATCTTCATGATAAAAGAGTTAAGGCCATTTACATCTAAACAATTGCTACTACTCATTTTATTAATGGTTTCAAATATTTCTTCGACCTTGAAGTGCCTAAAACTAAACCCAGATATTGGCTTTGACATTCTCTCAACATAGTGTTCAGGAGCACAATAGCTCTTAGATATATTTTGAATATTCTTACTTAGTTGGTCTATTTTATCTAAGAAATACATGTTTATGTCATCAGCAGGGAGTTTACAAGTATTGTGCAGTGACGTACTATTCCTACAAAGATGTCTATTGATTACTTCCCAAGCAGCTTTATTTTTGTTTCTACTATCTTGGATAACTTTACTATTGTATACAAGTTTAGCTTTCTTGATTGCAGACCTATAGTACCGTCTAAGCTTATTATATTCTTCCTTTACTGTTTCACTTGCACAGTCTTTATACAAATAAAACAGTTGTTCACATTTAACTCTCACAGCTTTCAACTCTGATGTATACCATTTGTTTTCAGATCTATTCGAACATACCCTCTTCTGCACCAATGGATAAGCCATCTCAACCGCCCACAAAAAAAGACTCTGAAACTTACATACTTTCTCTTCAATATTATTAAGCTCATAAACAGCAATCCAATTTATGGAATCCAGGCAAGAACGAAAGATGCTTGTTCTACTCTCATTCATCTGTCTCACCAGAATCAGACCTTCCTGTTGACAAACATATGACTCTCTGTCAAAACTCACTTTTAAACTTATAGCTAAATGATCGGACATAGCAGTAAAAAGAATTTCACTTTCCCACCTACTGTCATGAATATCAGTGGCAATATTGTCAATACAGGAGCCACCTGAATTGTAATTGGGCCTTGTCGTCTCTCTTGTTGTTATACACATATTATAACAAGTCAATAGATTACATAGTTCCTCTCTATAGTTGTCATCTGTATTAAAATCCACATTAAAATCAGCACCTAGGATCACATTACAATTGAAATCAAGCAGATAATTTAATATTTCATCAAGTGAGGATAGAAATTCGCTGAAGTTATTTGCTAAGACACTATAAGGTCTATAAATTGATAAAACGATGACATTAAGCTTAGGTATTCTAATGGCACATGCTTCGCATATCATCTCCACTGACATATCTTTAACTCTAGTAATTTCCTTGAATTCAAATACATTTTTTACAAAGATAGCAGCACCACCACGAATTCTATTGGATCTACCAAAATATGAGCCTAACTTAAAACTATCAATATTAACATAATTGATTTCATCATTCTTGATCCAGTGCTCACTAATCATTATTATATGTGTATCATTTTCAAGTACCATAGCTTCAAGATAATCGATTTTATTACTCAACCCCTGAACATTCCAAGACACAAATTTCACTGTAGACAGTAGTTTACTTCCTTCAATCTCAGTATTTATAGAACCTTCTGTAACAGCAATACTTTTAAAACACTTGTCATAATTATTGGTACTTACAGATTTCTTAGCGGACTTCAATTCCTTGTCAATATTTAATAGTTTAAATTATTAAGATTCTCAACACCTCTGTACACTTCCTGAGAGATTGAAGGCGCATTGTCATTGCAACTACCCAGACTTTCTTCCAAGCTTTGATTCAATGAGTATTGAGAGTCTTTTCTAGTACTGATGGTTGAAGCTGGGGAAACTATAATATTTTTCAGTACATTTCTTTCACATACAGTAATGTCCTGTTTAATAATTTCTAAATTAATCAATTTGCTTAAAGTCATTTTTCCTAGCCTGTTCAAGTGAAGTCCATGACGTGTGTGCTTATTTCGTTCGAACAGCCACAAATTAATTACTCTGACATTAAACATATAAGGTAGTTTACAAATAACATGGTTTAGTCTTGAAATCATTTTGTTTTCATTAGATTCTGCACTCAAATCATACCTATAAGGAACGGTCGCTATAATCAAGTTTCTATCAGAAGATTTCTTCACAGTTTTCACGAGTTGTTCTGCATACTACAGTCCTACTGTATCTGGTGATGAGGGGAGGGCTGGAGGCCCTAATCTGTTCCAGGTTGTTCTTATGCTACAAGAAGCTAAAGACGAAAGGAAAAACATGGAAAGGGATTTGGGTAACTCTTTAGAACTGTGTCATACTAAAATTGATGAAAATAGGAAAATAATGGAAGAACAAGACAAGAAATTTGAAGACTGTTTAAAGATGATTAGTGATCTCACACTGGAAAATTTAGATTTAAAGAAGAAAATTACAGCATTAGAGGAAAGACTAGAGATGAGTGAGCAGTACTCTCGAGTAAATACAGTTGAGGTTCATGGAATACCGGAAAAAATAGATGAGGATGTTTTAGAAACAGTCAAACACCTTGGAACTGCTCTCGGGAAGAACATCACGGATGAAATGGTGGATGTTTGCCATCGTTTGAAGCCGTCTCGAGATGGAAAGCGACCACCAGGAATAATCATAAAATTCGTACGTCGATATGACAAACAAGAGTTGTTGCGCAAAAAGAGGGAGAACAAGGATCTGGAGACTGATGCCCTGGGCTACAACGTTAAAAATCCATTCTACATCAGGGCGAGCTTAACTCCGGAGAGAAGGCGTCTACTGGCGGTAGCAAATTCCAAGAAGAGAGACAAACATTGGGCTTACGTCTGGGCCAACGATGAGGGAAAAGTTCTGCTTCGAAAACAAGAAAGGGGTCCTGTCACTTGGATTCAAAATATTGAGGACTTGAACCAGGTTTAGTAATTTATTATATTGTAATTTATTTGTTCCATATTTCTTTTCTTGATGGATAGCATAATTAATGATTCTTTATTTTTTGATTCATTAGAAAAATGGCGTGGGCCCAATATCACGGTTCTAAGCTATAATATTCGTAGTATGAGGGAAAATTTTGAGTTTTTTATTCTCCAATTTAGTGCAAAAAATGTTTTACCAGAAATAATAGTACTAACTGAAATATGGATTTTTGAAAATGAGGTTGACAGCTATAAAATACCTGGTTATAAACAATTTTATAAATGTAATCAATCTTATCGTTCAGGAGGTGTAATTGTTTTTGTACTTGAAAACTTATCTTGCAGACAGTTGAAAATTGATTCAATCACAGCCGACATAGTCAACCTAAATCTTAATTTTGAAGGGTTTTCCTTATCAATATTAGCTATCTACCGTTTGCATAGGCATTCCATTTCATCTTTTACTAACGAGTTACAGACTATCTTAGATAACATAAAAAATAGAAATCTATTGCTTATAGGTGATTTGAATATTTGCATTCTTGAGAATAATTCCATTAACTTTGACTATCTTTCCCTGTTAGCAAGCTTTGGTTTGGAAAGTCTCATAAACACACCTACTAGAGTTAATCGTGGATCAAAATCTTGCATAGATCACGCTTTTTTCAGAAGCAGAGATAATCTAAAATGTGTTGCTGGTAAAGTAGACTTTGATATTACAGACCATTTGGCAATTTTCTTTTCAATAGAGGCGATAAAAATCGGAAAAAAAGATCAATGTAATAAAACGATGAAGAAAATAGATTATGTAAAAATGCTTGATATTCTTAGAAATAGTGACTACAGCTCTGTTTTGAATCAATTCGATGTCAATCTAGCTTATGATGCATTGTGTGACATTGTTAATGCAGCCCTATTACAGTCAACCAGTGAAAAACGGATATCAAGGCGGTATAATAAATTAAAACCATGGATGAATGATAATCTAATAAAGGGTATTGAAATAAGGAGACTGTTGTACAAAAAAATTTTAAAATATCCTAACAATGAAAACTACAGGAGAAATTATGATGAGTTCAATTCAAAACTGCAAATTGATTTGAAATTGAGAAAGGAAAATTATTATAATACCTTATTTGAAGTCAATAAAAATAATTCCTCAGCTCAATGGAAAATAGTAAATGACCTTACTGGTGCATGTAAAAATAAAAATTCGGATTTTGAGTTATACTGTGATGACAACCATGTAAACACTACTTCGGAACCACGCGAAGTTGCAAATATTCTCAATACCTATTACGTTGGTGTAGTTGATAAGCTGAGAGCTGGTAATAATAATTTAGGACAGACAACCAATAATTATCAGCAGTGGTTTCCAGCTACTTGTCAACTTCAATCTATGTTTTTCTATCCTACTGATTCTCAGGAGATTAACTCCATCATATCATCATTGAAAAATAAAAAATCACCAGGCATTGATGGTTGGTCAGTAGACTTGATTAAACATATATGCCCTATCATAAATGATGCTCTCACTTACATTGTGAATCTAAGTTTGCAAACAGGTGTATTTCCTGACAAGTTAAAACATGCACTGGTAGTCCCAATTTTAAAAAAAGGAGATCCAAAATCTCCTGGTAATTACAGACCCATATCACTCCTTCCTGTCTTGTCCAAAATAATAGAAAAAGTAGTCAAGAAAAGGTTGCTTTCTTTTTACAGCAAGTTTAATTTTTTTAGTAAAAATCAATTTGGATTTACAGAAGGGAAATGCACTGAGGATGCATTACTAGCAGTTATATCTGAACTACACAAAGGACTAAACAGTAATCTAAATGTTGCAGGCTTGTTTATAGATATCACGAAAGCGTTTGACTGTGTTGACCACAATATCCTATTAAAAAAACTTTGTTCATCTGGTGTACGTGGGGTTCCACTCCAGTGGTTTAAAAGTTACCTTTCGGAAAGAAAACAGTGTGTCCGTATTGCAAATAGAGCAAGTAATTTTTTAACAATTAAACATGGTGTACCCCAGGGGTCAGTGTTAGGGCCTATTCTTTTTCTTATCTATATTAATGATCTCTGTAAGGGTGGGTTTAGTGGTAGTATCACTGCTTTTGCAGATGATACTGCATTGACTTACTCTGCAGATCGACCTCAGAATTTATACTGCATGATGCAAAAAGATATAGATATTTTAAAATGCTGGTTTGACTTGAATCATATGACTTTAAGTATCAAAACAAGATATGTGTTGTTCAGTTACAGAGGAGAGGTTAAAATGTCATCTAGTTTATATTATAAATGTGCTGATTGTCTGAGTAAAGAAATAACAAGTGTGTGTAATAATTGTATCCAAATCCAAAAATCCAACTTCATAAAATACCTCGGTGTTTTAGTTGATGAAAATTTAAGTTGGAAAATGCACATCAACAAATTGAAAAAAGAAATTCTTTACCTAACTAGAAAGTTCTATTTATTACGCTATTTATGTCCTCTGTCGGTTTTGAAGACTATTTATCATGCTTTAGTCCATTCTAAATTGCAATATGGGGTGACATTGTGGGGAGGTACTTATTATTCATCTTTAAAACCACTGTTTATTACTCAAAAGAAAATAGTTAGAGTGATGTTGTTTAAGGGAAGTCGAGAACATTCTCACCCCCTTTTCTCCCAATTGCTTATATTTCCTCTCAGACATTTGTATGTGTTCCGTGTCATGAGAGCTTTTTATTTGAGAAGTGGTAACTCAGTACCGGTAAGTAATATAAATTTATACTCTCAAAGATTACGAAATTGTCTGACAACAGTAATTCCTAGGCCATTCACAGAGGCATATAAAAAATCTTTTGAGTATCTGGCTCCTAAAATGTGGAATAAAGTAAAACCAGTTCAGGAACATTTGAAGTCGAAAAATATATTCGAGAAGTTTATTAAACAGTTTCTTATAAATATAGTTGATATGGAAGATTGGCTGAGGTCATTGGGTTGAAGGCACTTCCTTAAAGATTTTATTTTTATCTTTTTCAAAATGTAATATTAATTTTTCTATGCTATGTGGAGTACCGGGCTTAACTCTCTTTTTTTATTATATGATTTGGTAACCCCAATACAATTTTTTACAGGGGTACCGTATATTTCTGCATCACCTATTAGTACACTACCAATTGTTACTTAATTGTTTCTAAAAAACAAACATTTTTTTAAATACATTTTTTCTTTTCTTTTTTTTTCTTTTTATCATATGCAGTGTATAAATGTTCATATCTATGATTATATATTGATTCTTAAGTATAATCGAAAATATTATTGGAAATTTATGTAATGAGTTTTGTATTCATGATATTATGTAATAATTAAAGTTGCCGTGTGTACTTTTATTGTATACTGTTGTGTTGCAGAAATAAATTATTATTCTATTCTATTCTATTCTATTCTATTTGTGTGGTACTCAGCTCTTCTAAATTGAGAGCAAGATTTGAAATCTAAGAATAAAATCTGACTACTGAATCTTTCAAATTCAAGATTTTATTGTCTGGAATAACTTACGGAAATTGTTCACCATAGAACAAGGGTAACATCAGAGATCATTTTGAAATATTGGAAAGTGAACGATGTGCAGGCACCCCTATGCAAAGGAGGAAACAGGTGTTGGCTGATCCCAACAGGGAATTTAGGCCTACCTGCTGCTTTGCTTAAAAACTTTATGCTAGACTGGATTAATACCGTCCTATGTGCTAGAGCGAGCAACAATACATGAGAGTAAATGAGTACAGCCAGAACTTATGAATCCAACCGAGAACTACAAAACACAAGTATATCACATGGTATTTAGAATTTATTTAGCACTATATTGTACTCAATTCGAGTGAGATTTGAGGGTAGAAGCTGAGCTACTATACTGCAGAAAGAAAACTAGAAAGTTGAAAGTCAGACTATCACAGACCATAAATTTCTGAACTTAGTCAAAATTATCTGCCTTCTTTTAAAGAAATACCTGAAAAATATTTAGAAGATTCCTTATCATTGTTATTATTTGTTTTTGTCAAAACTACTTATTAAGTTAATAAGGAATCATGATTTTACTAGAATTACAGTGAGTTTCATAGGCATTCTCAATTATTATTCTGTTTCAATTCATTGAGAAGTGATTCTTCTACATTTTTTTTCAGTATCAAAGTACCGACATTCAGCTCGAGAGCTAAAAATTTATTCGAACTGGAAATACGGGGTTTCAAAATACTCGTGCTTCAATTTTATAGACACACCAACTTGAATTTCGTTGTTGATTATGTTGATTATCAACATTGATGATTTCCAGTGTTGAGATCGGCCAGTGAACCCTTGAAATGTTTTAAATGTTCAGTACAATTAAGTGAAAATTCATGTTTCCACATCTTCCCTTCTACACTAAAGTACTGAAATTTTAGTTTGAGCTGAAAATGTATTTGAACTAAAAATACGAGGTTTAAGACCATATGCTACTAATTTCATAAACAAACTTGAGTAGAATTCGTTGTCAGCGACTTCTGGATATCCGTTTGACGTTGTTCCAATGGTCGATCTTGCACCCTGCAACTGGTCACCAGCCGTCTTTGCCTCTTCCTGATGGCGGCACGCCGTGTTCAGATAAGAGGTGGCCGGTGTAGCCGGTGTCTGCCACGCGCCACCGACGTCCAAATGCAAATACTGTCCTTGCAACGCGACGAGCGTGACGCGCGGGAGACCTGGACAAAGCAGGTGGTCGATGAGCACCTGGAGTTGGAAGTGCCACCAACCACAGATCTGGACACCGGCTGCCAGGATGCAAGGATCATCAACCTGTCCTGCACTCGGAATTTGTAAGTATTGATTAAAGTGAGTATGCCTCTAATATTCAATTAAATCTATTCATTTTATCTCATATACACCCATCTTAAACAATATTTCAAAATATATCACAAAATGCAAATATAAAACAAAATTTTACAATACTGTATTACTATTTCACTACTGGTAGGCCTTTATGGAATGTATGATAATATCATAAGATATTTCCAGCATAAGCAATTGCTTGTTCGCTGATAATCATCACTCACTTAATCACAGCTCTAAATATGAGCGGATGTATAAATTATTCAATAATCATTATTTCAGTCACACAATGTATTTTATACAAACAGAAACTAAAGGGCTCCATACACAAGCGGGCTATTTTACATTATGATGTTAGGTTCCTAAATAGACAACTTTTTTCAAATACTTGATATTTTTGCTAATGGGGTTCTAAACAATGGGTTTTGTAGCTTTGTTTCTGAGCTCAGTACACATTTCCCTATGCCCTCATCGGCTTTCGGTATAGAATAGTGTGCACTTGGCTTGAAAATGACCGATAAAAAGTATCGTGTAGGTCCCTTCAAGAGGAGTGGGATTGGGTTTGTTTCGAAATGTCATGTTGATAAACATCTCAAATTGAAAATTCTATTGTACATTTTCCATAAAACTTCAACTCTACAATGAACTGCACAAATTTCAGAACTCAAGAAATGATCATTATTAAAAAAAAAAAAAATTATTGCTAATGATGCCCTTATGAGTCCGAGACTTGTGCGTGGGTAATGAGGTGAAGGATTACACATAGATGCCAGACGGAGGAGCGGGATTTGAACTCACGACCGCTTAAACGACAGCAAGCTGTGGTAAATTATTTAATTCCAGTTGAACACTCTAGATGACTCGATTAATCAGCAAGCTGAAGTTGCGACGTTCCAACAAACTGCGCTAAGCCTTTGTTGGTTAATATTGAAAAAACCGAATATGTTGATTTCAAATGATGAATTAGTCTATTTTTGTTTGTGCTCTATGCACAAAGGTTCACTAGTGAAATACGTTAGGGTTTGAGAGTGTTTATTCAGTAATTATGGCCTAATAATATTTTTAATCAGTAAATTTGGGAAACATGGAAACATGATTGAAGAGAACATGATTAAAGACCGAATACAATAAAGAAAAGTGGAATTTTCAACATAATCCTAGAAATTCTCCCTATAATTGGGTTAGATTTTGGCTTTTTAGATATGTTACGTAATAAAGAATTAAGGCGAGAAACGAACATGATGAAAGTAGCAAGAGAAGCTCCAAGTACAGGTGTACTGGACCAGTGTTGGTTACTTCTACTAGTAATCAAAAGAGACTGAAACAGGTGCAGAGAAAAGTGGAATGCCAATCTGCAGGCAAACATCAACCTGTTTGTGTTCCACCTGTTACTTCCTAAATGCCTCTAAATGAACTTTGGAATCCTGACATAATTTACATCTAATCATTCTACAAGATATCTTCCTTGATATCACGTTTTCGTGTTTCATAATAAAGAACACATGTAGGGTCACAAAGCAGCCTAGTACACATTTATTTCATAGGATCCACAAAAATTGCATACAGAAATAAATGTATTTTTTATATTTCCAATAAAAATCTTTCAATAAACATTTTTGGAATATTAGTCAGCCACATGAATCTATTCATTCTATCAATGAATTCATCTCATAGAAATCATTTTCATTGTTTAAGAATAATATGCCTCACAACAACTGGAATCTGAAAAATATTAGATAAATGAAGTAGGCCTATCATTTAATTTGTTGAGATTTATTCCTTTTGATGTATTTGAAGCGTGAATGACGTCATTGTTCAGGGTAGCTGAAAGGATGAAGAAGCTCTATTGATATTCACACAAAACAAGCCTTTTTTTTGGAGAAGTTTTTTAGGTTGAAGGTAGAAACATGATTGTGATTGTGAATAATTATTGTGCCTCAAGGTGAAATTTCAAGTGAAACAGCGACCTAACCTAAGATTTTAATCCTACATTAAAATTTTGTGAAAAGTAGTTTTGGGCAATAGCCTGTTGTATTCACATTGACTGTATTTTAGTTAAATGAACGAATAAATGAATTATGTTATTCCATGAAAAGTTTTTAAACTTTGACCCGCCGTAGACCAGCTTGATGGATACAAAACTGAAATTTCTTACGATGTGAGGACATAAATAAAGAACAAACAGTAAGTAAAGCCAATGTTTCATTGTCGTGGCGAAGTTGATATTGTGGAAGATAACCATGATGAATAATAAGACAAAGTTGTCACAGCCACATTCATTAAAAATATAGAGATACTAGTTTCGGATGTTACTCCATTATCAATCTCAAACAAACTGAGTTTGCTAATGGTGTAACAACCGAAACTAGTATATCACTATTTTTAATAAATGTGGTTGTGACAACTTTGATGCCCGGTTTCTGAGTTGTTCATTAATTTTAAAGGATCATTAACCCATTGCTCCAGCATTGAGTTGATGGTCCATTAAGTTGATGAACAACTCAGAAACCGGGCATAAGTCTTATTATTGATTATGGCGTCTAATTATTGATTATTGAAATTTCACCTTATAAATATCTTCCACAATATCACCACTACAAAGAAAGTTATGTATTTATGTTTGTATGAATAATAATGTTTCGCCGATGTCATTATGATGCCTGTACAGCATTCGAACTAATTACATTTTAAGAAATATTCCATTCAATGAAACTATTGAAATAATTAAGATGTTTAAATGTCATAAAATTCAATTTTGAACAGAATATAAATTGATTACTAAAACGAACTGGGAAGTCACAAATTTGTGTGAAAGCATTAAATAAATATTCCCGTTTGGCCGTCCATACTACATGAATTCACCTTTTTTCTAGCATAATTATACTTTTCATATTTTACGTTCATTATTCTAGCAGGTTTGTTTGAGATTGATAATGGAGAGCCTAAGTATCTCTATATTTTTAATAAATGTGGTTGTGACAACTTCGTCTTATTATTCATTAAAGCCAGTGTGACAACTGAAAAGCATTCTAGTTGGACCTTTAACATGAAATACAGTTTAGATTTAGGAATTAATGAATTAGTGCTAAGTTTCTTGCCAATTTGTCTATATAATTGTGTATGGCAAAAACAGCTTTCTCCCTAATAAATTGCAGAATGGAGTTATAAATTGCCCAATCTGTTTAGCAAGAGAAATGTGTGGAGCTTGTGAGAGACAACAAACAGATTAGTATTATTCCTTTAAGAAATACAGTATCAGATAGCAGAAGGAAAAGAATCGTTCTGTCACAACAAACTAAGATTACCTAAATTGGATCCTGGTCGTTTTAAAAGAGGTAGAGATTGGAAAAAGAAGGAAACGAGTGAGTGAGAGATTAAATGTTGGATTCTGGCGGAAGAAGAGGAGGTTTGCTGATGTGCTTAACGATCCACCAGATGACGATACGCTTCCTAATTTGTTGTCCCTTATTTTGTTGATTGCCGTGAAGTTGTTGCTCCCTTCAAATTCCAATATCATGCATAGACCTTGTCAAAGTTCAGCGTCCAATTACAATATTTAACGGGCTTGGAAGCAGCAGCTGATATTAACCGTCATGTCTTTGCCATCATGTCGTTATACCGATTCATTCACTGTGAAAAATTTAGCCTTCAGGAACAGGTCTCTAGTAGCGGACCTGTCGCTGGCTTCCTATTCGCACTGGAGAAATCCGAACTTCAGCCGTTTCCAGCAAGATATGTCATCTTCAATCCATACAATACAAGAAACTGTTTGCCCTGTTCACATTCCACAATGACATGTTGAAAATCTAACAAAGATTAAAATAGAAGACTGCACTATCCAACAATAATGACAACAACGTTTTGTTTGTTGACTCCTTCGGATGTAGAATCTGAGGCGACCTAGTGGCTCCTCATCATAACAAAATGAAATTATCGTGCATTCTGATATCGTCACATCATCACATGACACTGGAAGTTTAATCTTTTATGACGGCTTAATCTAATCTGTGCTAAGTTTGTGCATGGAAAATGATAATTTGTCTCCACATGGTTTCTGAATGATGCAGAAGCTGTAGGCAATAAAAACATTGTTTATAATCTTATTCAAATGACGGGCACAACGATGGGTTCAGAATAAAAAAGTATTGTGTAAAAGGAGGTGAAGATGAACGGAACACAATGTGACCCACGAGGATTTGTAGACTTTTTAGCTGCTCACCCTCGAGAAGTGGGGCCGAATAAATAAGACCTATTAATTGACAATTTTTTTATTCTGCTTTTCCAAATTCTTCCAGTTTCCTTAATTTATAGAAAGACTGAGAAAAAGAAGGCTACCATAACAGGCTTGAAATATCCTTAAACCTTATTTCCAAAATAAACCTCAACTCCAAAGAGGGATATGGTAGAGGATTTAGTAATAATCCAATTTATTTATTTTTAAACAAAATAATACAGTACAGTAAAAACTCTAGTTATTGTTGCTTTGAGCTTGTGCTTAGGGGAAACAATGAATCTCCTGCCTTGTAAAATTTATGGTTGCAGCCAACTTTTCTCAATATTGTATACATAGCGAATGAAAAAACAAAAACTATATCCAAAAAAAGATCAAAAAGTTTTTCTACCTGAAAGTTGAAAGTGACTGCCATTTTTCTATGGGGTGACACTTGAAGTGTTTAAATATTTAAATCAATACAGAGAAAACAAAGTCACAAAGATTAAAATTTATGTTGACTGGATTAAACTAATTAGTTCACTGAGTGACGAGATTTATGTACGACTTGTAGATTACAGTTATAAATAATAGATCACAGTGATAAATAATTTCTCAACTTAATTTTTTCATTAGTCAATTATCTTCAATGAATGTATACTTTGTTATTGTTTCTTTCAAAAGGTTGAAATATATGCCAGTTCAACATTTGATACAAGAAGAATAAAACGATATAAAATATTTGTAAATTTACCATATTTTACGTGATATAGCTTTAACGAAGAGGTGGAACTGAATAATTCTACTTTAAAATACACGCTCATTCATTTCCAAAACAAATAGAAATCAGGAATGAATAGCAATCAGCATGAAGAGGTCAAATTTAAATTGAATCGAAAATCGAAAATTGGATTGAGAATCGTAACCAGTTACACTGACCGTCTGTGTATTACTGCCTTTCATAGCGCACTCATACCTTCTGCAGTCCGCACACGGAGCGTTTGCCAAATCTGAGAAATCGACTCTCGCTTCAAATAAATTGTTTTTATTGGCTGATTGTGGTACTTCAGCAAACGATAGCCATTGACTTGGAGCGTTGGGTGGACACCACGCTTGGAAAACGATCCGTGTGCTTACTGCCTCCTTTCTTCACTGTCTCCAGTACCTTTTAGTAAATCGAACACTCCCCGGAGCTCTTACATGATAAGTTGGCCAGTTGTTATCGGTAAGTGTGCAGAAGCGCGAAGCACCGTTGATAGATGAGCAAAGAATGAGTTGCGTTGCGAGCAGACGCTTGTACGCGCTCCACTCAGCTCAGACTCTGCCGCACATGAAAAGAGACGAATTATGGGTGTTTAATTAAAATGTTATTAAAGTACTGTTAGGGCCTCTTCTCCAGCTCCAGCTCCTGATGATGATGAGCGAGCACTTGAGAGCAGCGCGCGTGTTGCTCTCCAGTAACTCCAGATTCGACTCCAGCTGGGCTCCGAATTTTAAAGCATGCCGTGGGCGCATCTAGTCCCCGACAACTATGAACGCTGTATTTGCCCAAACGATATTCAATTATCGAAACACTCATGACTCTCTCTCCCTTCCACCCTCCCTCTCACACACATTGCAGACAGACATCATCAAGAATAACTGTTACGAGTGTTCAATGAAAAATAACGGCTACCACTCTCTTAACCGGTTACAGAATTTGAATTACGAGTGAAAAGAATGAAAAAAAGACCAACAGTTCTTATTGAATTCCAATCAGCTACTGTAAGTTACTTCTCTGAATGTTTCTAATGGGAACAGTTTAATTTTTGTTGCCATACTATGAGTAATTTTATCGATTATAGGTTTTGACTTGATGGTAGCGATTTATCTGGTAGGCTGGGTGTTGTATTTTTAAGTTGTGAATTCATTCTGTATATTAATAAGTTTCCTTGTTTTCATATTGAATGTTAAATTTGTGAAGATTTCAGAGAACTTATTATGTAGTAATTCATAGGAATAAGAACTTTTTGAACTCATTTGTAGAATTTCTGTTGATGTTGTGGAACTCCATAATAAAAGAATAAAACACTGTTAGATGTTGTCAATTCCACTTCTTTATTATTACAGCACTGAACCGCGGTTTCGTGGCTTCACCAGTCACATTTTCAACAGTACTAATACATTGTTTATAAAATAATGTTAACTAATCTTCAAAAGTCGATAGTCACTTAAATCGATATTTATGGTATCGATTATAGCATCAATATCAAATGTAAATAAAGGTATAAATAAAGTTACTGATCTCAAATTAAGCCTGCATATAATAGGAATTGTTCTTATCATATTTTCAACAGTACTAGAGAAGAACTTTTTGCTTGCCCTGTTGCTATTAAAGAGAAAACAATGTATTTGATAACATAAAAGCAATTTGTGCATCTTGAATTTTTACCAACAAAGAGACACATTAGCGTTATGGCTATTCATAAGCTACTGGGGAATACTTGAAAATACGTAACTCGTAAGAATATTTTTTTTAATTAACTAAGAACTACCAATTCTTAATTTATAATATAATACTCAGCCTATCATAACCACATAGAGAGTGATTGTCTCGCTAAGCGCAGTGTCAAGGTGATCGGCTGCTATGACAAGACGTCATCCGATTTGAGAACCCCGCTAAACATGTGGTTCATCAATTACAACATCATTGTATTATTCACCTCATTACTTACGAAAAGTCTTATACTCATGTGACTTCATCAGCAAGCTAAAATTCCAAGTTCATCCAGATAAATGTACAAAACAATCTCATTACTCTCGTTTATTAAATTTCAATTCCTTTCCACACGAGAATGGATATATGATAAAAAATATTCTACTAGATATTTCTTCCTGACCTATTTGGTTCTTACGAAGTAGATTCTCTAGAATTTCAAACAATGAATTGTTTTGAAATTAGTGCATATAGACTAGAAAAACGTTTTTCAACTTGTAGTTTTCAGAAAATAGAGTGCTAGAGAGTGATGCCATCATTTGATTAACATGGAGTCATATCGTCATGGTTTTTAGAACGTATTACAAGAACCACAAGAGATCAAGAAAGGTTTTTGGGTAGGCCTACCTATGAGCCTATAACTTGTTGTTAAGCTTGTTTAATCAGTTTGATTTGGACAAGAGATCAGCTGTAGGCTGGCTGGGTGCTGATTTGAACTGGGAGGTCCGGGTTCAATCACCGGACATACAGCCGCTGGCCCGCTATCACATAAAAAATAAATGTCTGAAAGCTGCTGTCATATCCGATATCTCCCCATTCCGATTTATCCAGGACCATTCTCTTCCAACTAACGGCTAATTGCATTCCGCCCACCAACTAAGCCGACCACTGACTTGCTTACAAGAATTAGAGAATTAAATAGTTCACTGATTGACTCTCAACAAGCTAGCTGCATTGCAGGCCTTCAGTGTTGATGATTGAGGTTCAGTTCATACCCACTTATCAATCAAGTTAATGTATTATTTACTCGATCCTACCTATTCTCCTCCTTATCTCCTAATTTAGTTATCAACTTATTAATAACCAGTGGTTCACCCGTGCTTTGCAACAGGATGTTTAAATTAAACATGTGATATATGGATTTCAATCGCTATTGCCAATACAATTCAGTAAAGGGAATTAGGAGCTGCAATGGAACAAATGTGATGCTTTGGCTTGGGACTTGAAGCTATTTTGCATCATACTGACGTATATCATGTATCAGCTGTTTTATGAGCTTTCTGCATCTATACATATTTAAAAAAAATAATGGTGCCCATAACTGAAATTTGAAAAGTCTGAAAGGATAATAAAAAACGAGTTTGAAGGTGCATTGAATCGAGCTTAGAGATAGTTTAGTGCCAAATTTAGTGCACTAAATCGTTGCCGTTTTTATGAGAACCGTAAGACTGACATACATACAAACAAACAAAAAAATATATACCAATACCATTGACAAAAAAAGAAGTGTCGCTCATGAATTTGGTCCTTAGAGTTTGGCATTATTCTCTTACTCAATCTTGATTTTGAAGTTATAATAAACATTAGCATAATAATATTCAAAAAAAATTGTACCATTTTCCTGTTGATCAACTTCAAAATTAAAATGGAGTAAGGAAATAATGTCGAACATATTATGTACAGCAGATTGCTCATGCAGCTTAAAAATAATTTTATAAAAATGTTTAATTCGTGGAAGGGGAAGAAGGATGTATCTTGTAGTATATTGTAGCATGCTGTGAGGCTCGATGAACGATGTACATGCTGATTGGTTACTCTTCAAATGGGACGTTATTCTTTCAAACTTCAACTTTTAAATTTGATTAACAGCAGGATAATATTTTTTCAAATTTCATCCTATACAGCTTGAGAGTGAAGGTATTTTTTCTGTGCTACACTACCATACACTTACGTGGATGATATCCTAGGATGTGTAATCCTAGTTCAAAAGATCTTAACCTGAAGGTGATATCCAATAATGTTATTAATTAGAGATTTATGTAAGACATTTATTGGCCAATACACCTTCACTAACCTTACTGTTCTATTCAAATCCGTTCCAGTCGAATTAATACTGAATAATATATGAATTTAATTGCTTGTATTCCCTAAAAGGATACGCATTCGTATTATCACCGACCATTGTTGGTATTGGCTCCATCTAATTTACAAGCTCTCCTCTGTAACTACGTGAATCGAATGATAATTATTTTTTTTAAATGCGACATTCGAAAGATACTACAAAAAAGTAAACATGTGTTTATTGATTAGAAAATCGTGTGCTGGATAGTTACACTCTGAGGCTAACTTTGATAGGTCACATTCCAAACATCGATAAAGATCTTTAACCGGTGGGCGTGATATTGTTCTCTGTCAATATGGATGATAAGTAATGAGCCTCAAAACCAGCTTCAATAAGATAATACTTATGCAGTGTATTTCCAAGGGCACAAGACCTGTTAATTGAAAAGTAACTCATATGGGAACGCTCAACTAGAAATCAATTTATCCAGAGTTTATTAGTCGAGTACGCTTTCCGAGTAGATCGTCTACCAATTTATAAGATTAATAATATGCCTCTTCATCCAAGCACCCCAGGTTAAGACATGAAGGCCTGTCTAAGTTTGTGATAACTTGAAATAGTATTTTTATGACAACTGATAAGTAAGATGCAATGAATCGTGTTGAAAGAATGTCATTCCTAACCTCTATTCTTTATAGGAGAGTAAATTGATCAATAACATTGCTAAAATATTACTTGACGAGTGATAAACGTCCAATAAACTAGTTACAAGATTACTTGACAAGTTGTAAACGTCCAATAAGCTATGTACTCGACTTGGAATTTTAGAATGTTATTTCATAAATACTCTTAAAAAACTATCCAAACTGCTCGGTTTTCATAAATTTTAAAAACTCCAATCAATTTGATGATTTTTCAATAATATCGACGGTATAGTGTATAATACAACTTTGTACTTATTGGGCTTGAGTGTTTTATTAATGTTTAAAAATGTATTCAAAATGACATTGATGAAAGCAATGTGAGGTTATATTTTCGTCCTAATTGCTTCTACGATATACGATGAATAAACTTTTATTGTGAGTTGTTATTATTTTTATCAGTTGATATCGTTGAAAGAGAAACTTAATATGTTATAAAATAGTCAAGAGACTTTGAGTTTTTTTGAGCAAAAACATCCCAGACTGTATTGGATTTAAATGTGTTTCTATTGAATCAGTTTTATGAATCATGCGGTATCATGAGCTGTTGTGTCAGTAAAAGTAAATCAGACATAGAAACAAGTATGAATTTTTTATAAGAGAGTATTGCAGCTTGTAGAGAGATATTTGAAAACTAGCTAAGAAAGGAGATAGCAGAAGAAGATGAATATGTTCTTGCTGACAATGACTTGAAACTTTTTCAGGATATAAGTTCATAAAATCCAGATTTTTTAGAAGAGAAGTGAACAATAACCTCTTTAGATATCAATGATTGATCCGCGATAGTGATACCGGAAGAAATTCTTAACTAGTGTTTGCAGTTTAGTTTGAAGGAACATTGCTAAATGAGGCTCTTGAGTACCTGTGGTGTGATTCAATTTTAATTGAATTCATTATTGGGAAGTGGCTGGCTTGTCCCATTTATAAGATAATAAACTTTTGTAGACAGTAAAATACGCTTCACCGGGTAATGTTCGAATTTAAATTGTATACCTGTTTGTACAATTATTCGCGTGGATTCAATACAAGAATTGAGGTGCCGGGTCGTAAAACATGGTAACTAAGAAATGAGAGTTTGATGTGGGACATGGTTCCTCAATGTTCAATTTGTGAATTGCAAGCTGTGAATTGCCATTTATTTTTATAGAAACTTTGTCCCCATTTGAAATTTAATGAGTCAATAGAATCTCAAGCATGCAACTCAAATTTAAAAAAATTCAAAACTCCAGTTGGCGTTACAACCATCCATACCTATCTCTCAATTTATCACAAATTTTTATTCTAATATTGGCATTTCAGCTAGCTATACATCAACTGCGATACACACCAGCTAGCTACACATCAAAGTGACAGCCGAGTGCCGTAGCAGGTATCTGTTCAATCAGAGATAAGCTACGAGACTTCTGGGACATCTTTGTAAGGGTGACCGATTGGATTGGCCAGCAAAAAAGACTCTGTTCTCTGCTGTAAAATCACTTCCCGGTGGTTTGGAACCCATCTAAAACTGTAGGTCCAACTCATCAATCACCATCATCCAATTCATTACTCAAGCAGAGGTCTCAGACCTATGTGCTGCATTCTCCGAGAAAAACTCTTTTTTTGTGTGTACAGAAATTGATAAACATATTTTCATGACAAGTAAACGGACGCAATCAGTAGCCTAAATGAGAATGCATGTCCTCTATCCAATTCTCAATTAGTGTACCACATCCAATTGTATAGGTATCATGGTTCAACATAATGATTGTGACTGATCTTCTGTGAAACTAATGAGATTTCATAAAAAATTAATTATTCGATGAAACTTGAATTTTCAACTTATGAATCGAATAGATGAATCGATGAACGACGCCTCCTAAATCCCTTCTTGGAATCTTCTAATCCCTCAACAGCAGAAAATTTTAGGCTCACTCAACTCGACAAAATGTCTCTCACCCTTGCTTTTAGCTTTTCTTGCAATGTAAAATTATTATTGTATTTATCTGCTTTTTTTATTGTAGAGTTATTATTTTTTTTAATACTGTAGGTTCAGTGAAAGAGTTTATGCCTCAACTTCACCCACAGCACTTAAGTTAACTTAAATTGTAAAGTGCTTCAATAAAAGTGAATTATCCATCTATCTATAACTTCTTAAAGTACCTGAACATCTTCAAGGATTCAAATTTGAAATTGGAATTCTATGGAATATGCAATAGAGAAGGGATGAATGGCATTGGCTGAAGCGTGAGGAATATGGTAAATTGAATGAGGCAGGTGAGATGCGGGTGGATAAATAGAAAGGAGCTTTTTTGAAAGGTAGCATATAGAAGGTACAGTAACTCTCATGAGCTAAGAGAGATAATAACCCGGCCATACATATTCACACAGTGATTAATTGATGTGTAAGTCTTTAGTATGGTCTGAGCAACGCTTTAGTGCCAGTCTTTGATCTTGAGAAGAGCTAAGAGGCTCAGAGCGAGCTGTGATGAGGATGAAAGGAAGCGGCTTGTTGGGCACGAGCTGAGCTAAGCTGAGTCGAGCTGAAAGCTGTCTGGCAGGTAAGCAAGTGGCGAGTGGTGAGTGGAGAGCAGCGTGACAAGAAGGTTCTTGAGCCCCAGAGACGATCTCCTCTACACTTGCCAGCACTTTCAGGGCTGCTGAATCATTGACCCCTGGCATCCGTCTTGTAATTGCAGTCATTTCACATACATATCCGCTTGTACAAATCCATGCAGTGACTGTTTACTTTCTTTATTAACCGATTGTATTTTAGTGTTGTGTATTAGCGATGTCAGACCTGCTAACAACGAACGCCCGTGGCTTATCAATCTTAGCTCCTCTGCTAGTTTATCTATGATATTATGATTGCCTTGAACTCCGTGAAAAAATCGATGAGAATAACATCCTAATTTTTGTTTTTCTCTAGCGGTCATAAGTGCAGTTGCCCTGACAAAATTGCCATTATTTTTGTCTTGGGTTTTTTATAATTATTTTTCCATTCTTCTCTGTATCGTGATGGTTATATTATATTACGTATCCATAATGAATAGACTGTTGCTGTCTCAACCATTTCAATTGTTGAGATAAGAAGTACGGTACTATAGTTTTAAAAGTGAATTTCAATTGGACTAACTTCAATTGAGATTGAAAATGAAATGGCATTGGAAACCTACGGTATATCGTTTGTTAATAGTTGATGTGGTTGAAACAATAGTTCCACCAATCAATTACCATTTCACTCTTCAATTCATTACTAATTTTTCAAATTGTTTTTACTTTTAGTAGCTCTTTTTCGTTTGAACTGTTTGTTTTCTGTAAACCTATTATATGCTCACCAATTTCCATCCAATTCAAGGGTTCTACATTTAATTTTAAATTAAAATGAACGCTATCGTTTGGTAAATATCACCATAAATTGATTATTGAAATACTGTCCTTATTTGTTGAGCAACATGCCTATGAATTAGTAATGAGGAGATACATATATACAAAAAAAATTATGTATCGAATCTAGTCTACATGATAAAGTTTCTATGTTCATTACAACTGGTAACAATTACTTATTTATCAAAATTTCCCAACAACAAATCCACAAAAAATCCTCAATTGTATGAGCTGGTACTATCTTTAGTAATTGTAAAGCGTTTAGTAATAATTGTACCCAATCTCATTTCATGAGAATTATTCGTAGCGCTAAGACTTTCTCGGCATCCTCCAGCTGTAAACAAAATGTTAAGGAAGTATTCTGAAATATGGGGAAATACTTCTAAATGACGAGAAACGAAACTCACTCAAATTAATAGAAATGATTATAAATTATCCACGAAGATTATTAAATGAGCGATGTAACAAGCGAATGGTGTGCTTCGTACAGGTGAAGAGCAAACTGAAACTAAGCGGGAAATAAAAAAAATGGCATAATCTTTCTATGATATTGGAATATTCCCTTACAAAGTTCCATTCACATAGAACCATACTAAATAAAAAGTAAAAAACATTAATCGAAGAGTGAATCAAATGGAACAGTAGTAAGTAAGGAGAGAAATAAAATATTGATTATAAAATGAGCCCATAATGGATTCCTTGCCTAAAAGGTTTTGGAACAAATTCTAGAGATATTAGTAAAGACGATTATCAACCAACCTTGAAACTATGGTTACGCTAAATTCGTAGACGTTATTGTCATGCGGGTCCATTACGTTGAATTACTTTTTGCCTCGTCAGAAAGGTGGGAGAGCGGCGATCCACCTAGCTGGCCTTAATAATATTGTAACGACCAAAACGCTAAACGTTAGAGAGAGATAGAGAATGAGTAATGCGAGGTGCTGCTGCAGTGGAAATTCATTTACTAATCTATTACCCACCTGGGATATAATCAAACAAGTGACCGGTAGAGTTAGGTGGAGCGGCACCTAGTAAGAAGCTAGTAATATTCGGGCAAAGCTCGCCTCAGCAAGTACGTGCTCATTTACTTGCAGGCTTAATATTTGATAGCAAGATTATGCGCTGTCTTGCTCGACTCAATTGGGAAAGCAGTTTTCTCATCTCTTCCACACATTCTCTTTTGCAAAAGACCACCTCCTCCCTTCTTCCAAACCCTCTCACAAACGTAGCACCTTTAAAAAGTCTCTTCCCAGATTATGAGACCCTCCCCGCCCCCGCCACAACTGGCACCTCTCAGGTAGCCGTATCGTCTGCGGCTTCCGACTTGTTATTACTTCAATTTATTCCTGAAACAACCTGTTGCACCTCTCCAGGCGATTACTTTATTCCGGCGCTCTCATAATAATCGCTTCTAGCTTTGGCCATGCTTTGGTGCTGGTCGATGTGTTATTCTTGGGCCGTATTAATTAATTTAATATACTCAGTGAAAGCCTGGGAAGATTAACCATTGAATGGCATGAAGATTGTATACCCTATGCTATAAATTTTGAAGATGAAGAGCAATGAGATTGTTATAATCACACCTTCATTTTAAATTCATAATGAACCGTAGCAGCGGTGTTAGTATGTAACGTTTAAATTTTTATTGAAAAAAAATCAAAGATGACTCAATAAAATTACACATTTGAAAATCATTTTCCAATATATTCTTTTGTCATCTTGTTTAATATTTGTTAATTCATTTTTTCTCTATTTATCCATTAGTAATCTCAATTTTTTATCATGAAAGATTACTATTATTGGAAATTCATTATTCATTTATTAATGCTAAAAAGAATCTAGTTTCTTCTTCATTCCATTCATAGACTATCAATTCAAATATTGGATAATTGAAAATATCAAATAGAATGCTGTATTCCATACTGTACAATTGTATCAATTTTTAGTAAAAAGTTTGACAGATTCAGTGATAAACGTGTTGAAAATTAAGAGTGAATATAAGGTTCCATAACCGATTTTATCCCATGAACTCCCTTCTAAATATAGTTTGGCAGTCTCTAAGCCTAGAAAGACTGAAAGCAGATTTGTTTTCAGCTGTAAGCAGTACAGCCACAGTCGGATGTAGACTCATCGGTTTTCGGTTCTTTTATGTGAATAGATAAAATTGAAATAATACTTTTTTGAAAAATATTCATTTTTCAATTAAGATTCAGAATAACGCAGTAGTGCTGTTTGGATATATGAAAATTAGAGTCTACCAAGAAAATCGTTATGTGGAGGAACTTTTAGCAACCGAAACAATAGTAGGAACAATAGCACTGAACCGATGTTAACCGATATTCCATGTGTTATCTGAACTTTCCTAGAGGTCTACTGATATAATAATTCATTCTTCGAACAATTTCCGAATTTGTGTATTTTAAAAGCTTGCACAATACTAATTGCCTAATAATATTGTAACAGACTGGGCTGAACAATAAACTGATCATTACTTCTTTTTTTCGTCTATTCAAAAATTTTGAGATTCTTGGAAGTTGATAGAATGAGTTTTATTTGTTGGCTACCAACAACAACATTGGAAACATTTTTTCATAAATTGACAAATTCTCGGGCTACCAGATATTTTGAAAACCGTTGTACGAGTATTCTGAAAATAAATTATGCTTATTCAGTGACACTGGACGCTGAATTTCTGAATCTTCTTTGTTTAAATTCAGCGCGCAACGTCTTTTTAAGCCCTATTGACCCTTGGAAAGATCTTCCGCATTCATACATGAATAAATGCATGAGTTTTAATCGCCAAATGGCAAAGAAGACACGTCCTGGATCTAAATATTATCTGACTGCCGGAATCAAGACAATTTATAGAATTTCAGCTGGAGTATTTATTGTTCTCCAGCTACTGAATTCAGAATGTAGCCTACACAACTTAGAAAATATCAACAATACATTGAAATTTCAGAATACCTAGAGTTAAAATTCAAGCTGAATTATCACTATCAAGTAGAAGTAGAATAGGCCTATATCCTAATCATTTGGCCCTGTGATTACATTATGGATAGTCAATTGAATTCTAATAGTATATTACGTTACAAATGCGGGAAATGGTGTTTAACATACGAGTATGATAAGTTAACGCACGAGACGAAGTCGAGTGCGGTATTATCATACGATTATCGTAAACATCTTCCCGAACGAGTTACGTACGATATTTTCCGTCATAAAAGTCTAAAATAGCAGATAAGTTGAAATAGGAAACTATAAATCATTGTTATACAAACATAACCTCAACACACCAACTCAAGGTGAAATATGGGCAATAATGGTTCTAGATCAGCTGATCTAGCTTTCGACCAAATGGTTTTTCAGTGAAATGGTAGCCAGTAGCCACCCATAAGCATGCGGTAATAATCATTTGATGATTTTTACCACACAGTGTACGGTAATAATCATCAAATGACATCAGCTGTTTTCAATTTCTGTTAACAGCTGTTTACCACATTGATTCCTTGACTGGTAAACTATCCATAAACTACAAGTATGACGAAAAATAATTTAATTAATTGTTCATTACAGCTTTTTTATGTATTTCTCTACATGGTTTCAAAACTAGTGCTCAGAGATCGAAGTAACTTTATTCATTCCAGGTTTCAACCAATCCTTGAGTGAACACTGAAATTCTTTTTTCACATAGTCATATAAGTCAACCGTGGAATTATAGAAGGCCAAAACCATCAATATTAGTATTTTGTACTCACAGCCAAATTAATCATTCGAATGGATCAATTGAGCTCCCGTTATCATTTTTTTCAACTATTTATAAATATTCAGCGAATTTTCATATTCTGATAGTTAAGCAGCCTATCTCCTACTCATCAATAGCCAACTTGCAAGTATGTTTTTTCAGAAGTTTATTGAGTGATAAGCCCCGGTCTCTTTATCTTTTCCAAGGCATCAATTTTGTGGATGCCTGATTTTTTTCTAGTCGTTTGGCCAATTCAATAATAAATCAAAAGGGATGAATTGTACATAAACGCATACCATACCCCTAGAGTACATAATAAGATAATCGATTCCATTCATTGGTAATCTAAGAATAAATTGTGTTGATTAGCAATATTGGCAGTCCAACAAGTCAAAGGCTCTCCTGACCTCAAAAAACACTATTAAAGTCAAAAACTTTAATAATGTGATTTGTCATACGTTAGATGAATTAATTAGGAATATTAGCATGACAATCTTTCGCAGTGAATGATAATTGATACTTTGAGTCGAAAATCAGCACTATCAATATTATTTGAAAATCTTATGCAATGCATAATAATTGATACATCTCGTTGAAAATCGGCACTATCCTCATGCACACCAGACTTGCACAGCACATAACATTGATTCTTTCCATTGAAAATTCGCAAATCGGTTCCAAGTAATGAGTTGAGTACATGAGTGGGAACTGTACAATTGTGGGCGTAGTTGAAACAGTAGGAAGTAGCTGAAAAGTGCACGTTGTTGTTGTTGGTGGGGGGGGGGGGGTGGAGAGAAGGGGTGAGGGTCAGTGACCGTGAGGTTGTATCAGGTCCGGTTACAGTGATGTTGCTGATGCTTAAAAAAGGACATCTGTCGGTATTTTGTGAGTGCTTATCGTAGGTCAGGGACGCAGGGCGCATCTCCGTCGTGGGAGGTTGATGATGAGGGGGTGGGTCTCAAGGGTGTGGGGAGGAGGTGTCCGGCACCGTCCGAATCGTGATCGACCGCAGAGAGCGCGGCGCGGCTAAGTGGAGCGCCACCGCAAACTGGTGCTGTGGCGAAGAGAGAAGTCAAGTAGTGAAGTAGTCCGTCCACCTGCTGCGATGTGCTATATGACCTGCTCTGCTCTGCGCTCTCCCACTCATCTTTTTCTCTCTCTCTTGTTCATCTGGGCGCCGCGCTCCGATTTTGCCCGCCGCATTCCTCGCGAGTTCCACGCCGCCCGCAACTGAACATCATGGATGGGCTCGGCTCATCTCCGGAAAGAATAGAAGGTCGGCCTAGCAAGATCGACCACTCAGACACGCTTTTTCCGATCCTCAGCACGTTTGGACCACCGATTTCTGATACCGAACTGGCCTTTCGGATCTCTCTATCAATCTCTCTCACTCTATGTTGCTCTCTCGTCCCTAGTCATCCTTCCTCTCTTTTTTTCTCTCTCACGCTCTCACTTTTTCTCCTTCTGTCTCTTACTCTTTCCCTTTATTTTCTTTTTCTTTCTCTTCTCTCGCTCATCGCTAAACAAGTTCATTGCACCCACCCAAACTGATTCTCATTCTAAGTTACATTCGTCAAACCACTTGTACTCGATTTATCTCAACAGAAGAATGCCAAATACTTCTATCGATATTTTGTTTACTCGACTGTGAATAATATCCATCGCGTAGGCCTACTCCTCCCATTCTGCAGCACTTTCATATTAATCTGAGGTCAATAATGTTATTGAAATGATTCACATTCAGGTACTGTGATGGGAAATATAGATGCTGGATGCCTAAATCTGGAACTTGGATTTTGTATCCTGAAGAACCTGGTGTGAACAAATAATATTGCTTTGTTTGTGATATGATATGATGAATCATAAGACGAAGTTGTCAAAACCACATAAATTTATTGGAAATTAATGTTATTGGCTTCAATTGTTACACCATTATCAATCTCAAACAAACTAAAACCAAAGTATAGAGTAGCTTAATATATACTGACCAGAGAACAATTCTAGGCTGAGGGAAAGCTCCTCTGATAGGCTGACCTTCATTGAAGGTCTGCGATTGTCTGAATGCCTAAACAAGACTCGTCCATTAGGAGTAGCAACAAGCAGAAATAAGAGTCAAACCAAGAACCAAAAAACCGTGAACATATAGAATGCATCAAACAAGAAACATACACAAGAAGGCTAGAATTGAATAAATAGAAAATTGAAGCTTCCTGAAATGCAGTCAAGGTCAACCGAGAAAAACAGGAAAGTACCGCTATAAACCATTATGTATATCTTCCACAATATCACCTTCGTCACTACAAAGATATATGATATGTTATATGATTATATTTATATCAATGAGTTTATGTAATATTTTTGTATTTTTGCAAAGAATGATGTGATATAGACTATAGAGTGACTTTACTTAAAGCAGAGTATTATATCTCATTCCCGCTTCTAATTGCGCAGTCTGAGTAGTTAAATGGTTAGCCTGACGTCACTTAGGTCCCTATCCATGAACTGACTTTGAGGCTTTCTAACTCAAGGGAGCTTGAAAAGTTTTTAAATGAGAAGCTTTTTCAGTTTCTCTTGAGATGAGGAAGCCTCAAATTCGGACCATGAATACACTTCTCGTTTCTCAACAACAGTTTAACAGTTCTTACAAGAGTACTTAACAGTTGTTGAGAGTTCTTAGAAGAGTACTGTTTCTACCATTGTGTTCAATAAGTTTCCATAATATTGCAACAAATAACATAGAATTATTGTATTGCTTTTTAGTAATTTATTGGAACGTCTAATAGCCCGATCATCATTCATTAAAATTCAATCTCCACATTTTAATCAATTGTAATCTAATCATTGATTGTACAATAAATTGATAATTAATTGATACTTATCACTGCCTTCATAATCAGCGCCTTCTTGCACACTGCGAATAGCGTTACGAGTTGTTATTGTTCTAGATGAAAATATTCGAATTGAGAAGAAATTGAAAGCTATAACGAAGGAAGATGACATTCAGCATCTTACCTTCTGCAAGGGAGATATCGTTTGTCTGTGAAATTAGCTTTGACTGCCTTACATCAGGTTGTCACTCGACGTCAATCCCCTGTCACAGGCTGAGCTCGCATTGGCCATCTCGTTGCATTTAAAATCCTATCTCACATAATCCTTCCTTATATGAGTCGGTTTCAATCATGACTCAAACAACCTACCTGTATGCAGTTCGCTTCCTTTTGTTGTTTTATTTACAAACAGTTATTACACTCTATAGGCCTGTACTAAAAGCAAAATACCTCTGACTCACTCTAAACGACTCATTAATTTATCGTCGTTTCTCAAAAACTACTCTTCCAAAAAAGTTGAATTCTGTTACATGTTCCATCAAGAACCTAGACGCGTGTTGAGAATGGGTTTATAAAACGTCCCAGAAATACGCCCATAACTAACGTTTTTCTAGCGTTTTTAAGAACTACTGAACAAAAAAGTTGAAATTTGGTATATATGTTTATTTTTTTATTTAAAAGCGGATTATTGGAGGTTTTTGAAATTTTCCCAAAAATACGCCGAAGTTTAAAGTTTTCCTATTTTTTATGCATTCTTAAGAACTATGTGGCCAAAAAAATTGGGATTCTATATGCATGTTCAGTTTCAGACCTAGACGCGCACTAAGATAAGTGTTTAAATTTTGAAATATGCCTAAATTTGACGTTTTCTCAGTGTTTTAAGAAACTGCTCAACCAAAAATGTTGAAATTTAATGTATATGTACTGAATACGTTTGGTATTGTACTAAGAAAGTACTTCTTTGGACTTATTTTGGAATTTTCACGAAAATTCCCATGAGTTTGGAGTTTCTTCCAGCGTTTTATTTTTGGCATTCAAGAACTAGGATGCCGAAAAAGTTGAAATTTGAACGCTTATAGATATTTATTTCTACATCCAGCCTCGTTCTTAGAATAATTTTTGAAATTTCTCCCAATATATGCCTAAATTCGACGTTTTTCTAGTTGTTTTGCGTTCTCATGTATTTCGTTTCCGAGAATGTTTTGTATTAATTCATCTCCCTCGGGGGTACAGGAGGCCTAGCGGCTTAGCCTTCTGGTTAGATGGATAAGGCGAGCGGAGCGAGCTTCCCGGCTAGTAATAATATAGGCCTCTAAATGAATGAATAGAAAAATATCATGTGAAAGCATATTGAACACTGAAAGCTTGATTGACCAGAACTCATTGCTGACTCACCCCAATTCAAATTACTTGCTAAAATAACTCAGTTCGACTTGATTCTTCATGACTTTGTGCAAGGAGCACGTTAGGCTACAAGACATACAATTATCAACTACTCACTATGTCAAGATGTAAAGCCTTTATAGAGTATTGTTGACACACACACAGCAACAACATGCCTAAGCAGAAGCATGATGATTATGGCACATATAGCACTGAAAACTGTTTGGATTTTTTGAATGTTGTACAATAAATTGAGCCTCAACCTTGACAAGACTACATATTTGAACTTTGGCATTTCCTTTATTGTCTGTTGCCTGTAATGTATTCATTGTATTGTTGTTTCTATTCGTTTGTATGCTTTATCCAATCGTGTTCAACTATGTATAGATGTTTAAGTTTTGTTGAAATTCATTGGTACTTTTTGCTACTGCTGCATGAACTTCTGTGCGCGGACAAAAAATGGTTTTTCTTTTCGCACATTATTTTTGCCTTAATATTAGCTTTTTTTATTTTTATGGAATTTTTAAAAAATTGTTTTGTTCTATTCTGGCAATAATGATTGATTGATTGATATTTGAGTTCTGTAACAAATTGTATTTTCAGCTTAAAAACTAGTTTTCACACCGATTATATAATATATTTCACTGTTTAATAAAAGTGTTCAAAGATCCCAAATGTCGAAATGTAAATGTTCAACACAAAAAAGCTGCCAATATGAATGACTGGGAGAGATAAAAGAAACATTACTCGAGAAAATCCAGTCTCTCACAATATATCTTGGCAAAATTCATATTCAATCTTTATTACAGTGTACAGAGAGCTCTTCAGGATAATCTGGCAAATTTTTTCTAGCTCATTTCTCTCATCAAAATTATAAAAAAAGTTTATATGAACATGGGTTCGAGAACGTTTTGCTACAAACATGAAAATTTCTGAATTTGACAGTTATCTATGTCAATTATCTACTTAATTTGAACCTTTGAGGCCTTTAGGCTGGTGACAAATGGAATACGTTTCATGTGAAATGAGATAGAATATCACACTAAACATAATACAAGTCTTCAACTACCGTAATTATTTTGATATTCTACAAAATACGAAAAAATGGCTATAAAAATACGTTTTACAAGTTTGAAGTAGATTCCGTCTGAAGGCAGCAGAATAGGCCTAAATATGAGAGATATTTATCAATTGATGTTAATGTTTATCATAATAATTGAAGTTTGATGGATTATACATCTGCAGCTTCCCAGTGCATTCTCATTTTGGTATCAAATCGGCACTCCCACAAACGAGCTTAATCAATCGACGATGATAACCGTGATGCTTGAAAATCTAAAATAAGACATTACAATAATTAATTACTTGGGTGTGCAAACTATAATCTTCAATATTATAATTTTGAACAGTGTGATCATGCATTTTCTTGTATTCAGATTCGAGACTCACCCAATGCAATTCATTCGATCATATTATCTATGAGTTGTATGCTTAATCAATAATTAGACAATGCATTCTCAACAACTCATTAAAGATAATGACTTTTATCGCTGTTTTTATTATTATTATAATTATTATGATAGCGATTAATATTATGGAAATTGATATGATAATGTATGATAATAATTCAGGCCTTGTCTTGAAGAAAACGATGAGATAATAATAAAACGGTCCTAAAACCTTCTCACATAAAATGAATTCATATGGCTAAATCATGTGTGGGGGATCAATTATTATGTCTCAGTAAGGAAATCAGCCATGATTAAAGTAGGAAAATGATTCTTCGATTTGAACAGCACAACTCTGTGTTATTACCCGCTGTGTTACTAGTGAAAAGATCTAACATTCATGATTTTTGACAAATATTGGTCGCATTATTTCTGTGAATTATAAATAGGTACCATACAGTATGCGAGAATTAAAAAAAAATATTTTTTGCTTCAGTGAAATTTTCTCTTGTACTTATTAAAATCGGTCTTGATGCCTGATGACTTAGTCTCTTTCTTTTGGTTCATTACAATAGTTTAAAGAATTGAAATCACAACATTTCTTCAGCTTTTATGAAATTTTTAACAGGCATTCGTTCCTCAGCCTTTTGTACTACCTTTATTACTGGAATAAATAGATATTTGATAAGTAAAAAAATAGAATTATACTCTGTGGCTAAGCTTTGCTGTATGAATAATTGTTGATCCAGTTTTTAACAACTTATTTAATCTTGTCAATTCATTAACTGCTCATCTATCTAATCGGTAAGCCCATATTTTGTATTTTTAGGATAAACAATTTATATCCCGACCACTTTCATAAGGTTGCTGTAAAATCGGAAATCAATCACTACTTCTAATGTAATTTTGTCAAAAGCGATGTTTCAGCCATATTAATTTTCATGTAATCTCTATCATTCTATAAAAGGATGATACCCTGACTCACTCATCAACGCAGAGCCAAAACTACTAGGCCTATGAACTTGAAATTTCGTATGAACAATCCTTATAGGATTTCACCCTGCATTAAGAATGGATTTTTCAAAATTCGCAATTTTAGGGGTGTTTTTAGGGGGTTAAAGTTTTGCCTATGCAAAGCACGGGTACATGGCTAGCTAGCTTACTGGGATCTTTTAATCACATGGAAAATAATTTGAAATTTTTCGATTTGCTGTACACGCTGTTTTGATGGACAAGCTGTTTGTGTGTTTTGCATTCACCTAGCCTACTGAACTTGCCGGCCAAATAGCTTAAAGGAACAGCTGATAGAAGGCAACAGTTCTTAATCATAAGGCAGGTCCCGTAGCGGCGTTATTTACGCTGTCTGGAACGCAAAAACTTAGCATGTAGGATACCGTGCAGTCGGAGCCTTGCAGTATGTAGGAGACATATGACTGGGTACGATGAAATGTAATTATGCCGGATTGATGACATCTGTTAATTAATGCAGCTAGAAATTTGAAATGTATTCTCAGTAGGAGGTGGCGAATAATAAAATAAAAAACCTAGCTTCTACCCTAATAGTCGTGGAAGGTTTAAATTTGAAATGTTCATTGAGAGGTGGTGAGTAAGGTCTTACTGTGTAAGAAAACAACGAAGGAGGCCTCTCTGATCAGCTGGAAGAGCCCTAGGACTAACGTCTTCCCTAATAGTCCTAGAAGGTTGAAATTTGAAATGTAACCTCAGTGGGAGTTGACAAATAATAAAATCAAGAATTTTTTATGAGAACGCAGCAACGCGCGTCGGGCCAGCTAGTATAATATAAGAAAAATATTTGAATATGGAGTTGAACTGGTAGGCCCAAATTCAAGTTTTACATTATTTGTATACTTATTCACAGCTGCTCACAAAGATCAGCTTCATTTTCCCAAGAATGATCTCATAATTTTGAAATTTTGTCAGTTAACTTCATTCATGGTTTGGAACTGGATGGGATAGGAATCATGCGAACCCTTGTTTCGGACAAGGGTCAGTGGATATCCAGTAAGCCAGTCTGGATGGACCTGTTCTATCCTGCAGGTTCTCACACCCTCAGTCACCCCTGCTGTCCAGTCCAATGTCCAGTTACCGGTTAGCCCGCTGTCCCATATCTGGAATTGTGTTCAACTGTCCAAGTAAAAACGGGATCCAGCTACGGTGCAAAAGAATGAATCAAGTTCATCTTCAATATTTATAAGTAAAGACCCACTCAATCAAACGAATGGATTACGCCGTCAGAAACTTGCTTAGGAAGTGAGATTTCACACGCTCAAAGCATAAGCTAGCCTAATGATTGGAACTAATATGATTATTAATTGATTTGTCGTTTGAAAACACTTTTCCTGAATCAAATATAACTTTTAATGAAATTATACCGGATATCAACCGATTATGATTGTTGATATCATCATCTCACTCCTTAAAAATAAGAGTATTTTTTTGTTCAATTGAATTTTTCTCAGTTTATTCCAATCACACAATGTCATTCCACCAATAATACAATAAGTGATTAATCTCTGCAGAGAAAACGTCTCTTTTGCATACATAATCGTTTTAAAGAGCACACAATATTTAATAAAGAATAAATGGTTCAGCTCACTCATGTACGTTTTGATTTATTAGATCCAGATCTATTTCAATTGAAATCTAATAGAACAGTATACATTTTGTGATCACGTTGTGAAACATACAGTACAATGAGGTTCATATTCAAATCATTTACCTCAATTCAAGCTGATTTGGTTCTAAAACTAGAGTGCAAAATGCAAAAGAGCATATGAAGCTATTCATTCATCTTGTTAACGGAAGCTTAGACCTTAGAACACTACAATATTCGTAACATGTGTGGAATATCAATCCTGTTAATTTAGTGTGAGATTTTATATCTAATTTTATTAAAAAGCTAAACAGATTAATACTGTTTGACAGGGGCACTCAACCAAGATTGAAATAGACATAGGAAATAATATTTTCAAATGAAGAATTCCAAGTAGGCCTATTTACATAAATCGTCAATTAAATAAAATAATATTTAAATATATATTAATTTATTTATTGTGACAAATTTACAACTAATGTGAAGGTGCAACAGACTCAAGTCCAAAACTGCTCCCTTCACAGATTTTGAATAAGTTATTTTCATATATTGTACTATTTAACTCGAAATAGAATCGATTATCTTAGAAAAAATATCGTTCTGGAGAAGAATTCATCTTGATGCCAAGATAACAATGTCTAAATACCCATAACCCCATACCGTATAGGATGTTGTAATTTGACAGATTCAGGAGCTCCTATGTTTTCATTAACTATCAAGGTACCGTAATTTACACTCGATATAATGATAAATAGCTTGAGTAGGCACAATAATGGTGATAATAATAGGAGGACAATAATGCATTGCTTGATAGGTACTGAGACACCTATAGCTATTAACTGACTATAGTGGGTGATTATAAATTCATTCTATTTTGAACCAGCTTCAATGTTTACCGTTTAAAATTGTTTGTTCAAAGCAAACAAGAGTAGTTGATAATTAAAACAGATCACAAAACAAACAAAATGTTCAATGCTTTCGGCAAATGCAAACGATTTTGTCACGCAAGTAGCTGTCCAGCAGATTCAATATGGGTTAGCGTGTTGATAGGGCTATAATAAATTCAATCCATACAAATAAGCAATAAAAAGGAGCCAGGTTGAGATGGTTGGTCAAGAAAATCTTGATTTCGTCATCAATACACCGGACAGAAACGAGAAACTGGTCCTAAGCTGATTGTTGTCCTTTTAATCCAACCCCTCTGTTTGTATTGCGTGCAAGCTACGGGGCATACACTGTCGACCACACACGCTATGTCAGAGCAGACCCTTTTCGATCTCTCTCACTCTTATGCGTGCTTTGACTGGAAACGGTAAGTTCCCGAGCCTCTCACTCGCTCTCAGGTAACTCTGGTACTCGTTTACAAAGCAAGGAAGGCGGCACTCATGTTTAGCCCTTGAATAGTTGCAGTGGAATACAGGTAGCAGGAAAGTTCAATGCAGCGGCAAGACATCCAAGTGGCCCTTGCGCAGAGTACCGAGCAGAATCTGCAGATAAAAGACACGCAACAGATTTAGCCGCTTGAAAGCGTTCTGACAAGAAGTAGCTCTGCCGGCTACTGTTTTCCGAAGAAGAACACCAATAAATATGATAGCTCCAATTAGGATCGAGTTTCATAATGTCCCAATTCGCTTGACATTAAACTGTCATCCATTTCAGAATTTAATATAAAAAATCGCCGTCCCACTCGTTACAAGCTCTGCTTCTGGAGAATATCTTCAAGCCCAATTTAGAAAGTTTTATATTTTTTTCTGATCTCTCCATCTTATGACGTTGACTCTACATTTTGATGAATTAAATCAAATGGATCGTGAAAAATACATTCAAATTGATAGCATCGGTATGTAGACCTACTAAACTTCGAATTTCATCCATGTGCTGGAAGAAATCGGACATATCCTTTTTAGAATTTGTAGGAGTTCTTATTCAAAATTTTCCCTGTAATGAAGAGTTATAATTATTCACTGTTACGTTTTGCTTCTGAAGAGCAAAATATGAAGCCCAATTTGGGAAGTTCTGAATGTAGGCTGTACTAAAAATCTTTAGCTTTTTTATTCTGAGTTGATGACCTCATTTTGATGGCATTGATGGATAATTTAGATTAGATTTAGATTATTTGCTTTATTCATGTAGATACAGAATGCACAGTCTTAGATTCTAGATTATGATAGTTGAAAATATATAAGTACTGTAATTATTGTTCTATGAATTTTACAAATCTAAACTAAAGAATTATTTGACGATATAATTATAAGATGCAATTTGATAACGATAATATGATTGTGATGTATCTACATGAAACGGTGAGGTTTGAACAGATAAGTGTTCATTCTTGGAAGGGGATATTCAAGGATATCCTTCTTATCAACACTTGACCCATTATGGGATACTTTTGAACAGCCCTTTGAAACTTAGCTTTTTGAATGATGTACATGTGCTGGAATCGATTGAAGTTCAGATTTTGTTTCATTGTTCTTTAAAATTCTCATATTTTTTGCGAGGAGTTCATTAATTCCTTCCAGGATGTTCATAAGCTGCGCTGCGAGAGCAGTAGGGTTGCTATATGGAGCTAATACTAGTGTTGTTTCTAATTATCAGCAACTATTGATGTCTCTCCTTTGAATGGGTTTCCAGATAGCTCGCAAATAATTAGATATTGACCAATCCAGCTTGAATCTTTTTGTTTCAGGTGTATTGCAAGCTGCACATTATTCTATCTTCATATTGTACGTGTTCTGAACTGGAGCAAGAATAAACAGCGCATGATTAATACGGATTAACAGTGGATCTTGTTGAAGAAGAAATTGTGTATCACACTGCAATTATAATGCTTGATATATAGAAGAAGTAATTGTGTTTGTGTGTGAGTTCTGTACAGGTACAATCACCAATCAGATTGAAAAGCGTCTGGTCTGCTGATTATGTACGGCAGCAGAAAGTTGACCTATCACAACGTAATGTAATGGAGTAACGCCTTCCAGTAGAACTTAATTTATGATCCGGTAGAGTCCAATCTATTCCCTACACCGTCACTGCTAATTCACCGATAGCACTACCGATTAATTAATAATTATATACTTTCACATTCAACACCGAAGTGAAGTTGAAGTATACGTTTGCCACTCGTTTTTTATTCATGTGTCAGTCTCATTTCTATCGGAATTGATCTAATGTTTTTTATTGTTGATGCTTTTTTCTAAAGAACCTAATTAAAAGCTTGCCAATGAGATAGACTGACGTTAGTGACGTTATTATCACGGACAGAGAGTTAGTTGAGAGAAATGGAGAAATAAAATCTTTTACAACGAAAATCAACTACCGTATAGCAACAAGACATATTCGAAATTGGTTGGATGATGATGCTTTGTGAGGTCAGGAGAGTCATCCATTGACTCGTTTCATCGCCGCATTTGCAAGTTAATTTGAATTACAACAGTGGAAAGATTCCCTTACATCGGGGCAAATGTGTTTGAGTGAGAATGGATTTCTTGTGTCCCCATAGACATTCTCAGGCTAAGCATATTTGAGATGCTGCCACTTCTCTTGAATTTATCTCTTGATTTTTCCACTACTAAACTCATTGTAGGGAGCTCAGTAACAAATAGTACTGACTTCCATGATAATGTATAAACGTGCTTTTTTCAAGTTGATCTGGAGCAGCTCTTCCCCTATGCTCCACTCTTTTCAATGTTGGTATTTCTACGCTCAAAACTGGGAGGATCCTTTCTTCATTCGTCTGGTGTTTGAGTTGTTGTGAGTTACTTGATCCTGAAAGAATGGATTATGGGTGTTGGCCCAGTACGGCCGGTACCAGATTTCCCTGCTGACTTATTCTTTCAGGAAACGATATATCAATTTTATGATAGTCAAAGTTTGCCGCGTCCCATTTATTTGAATAGGCCGCAATTATCAACTCGTCGGAGTAGCTAACGCACGCACACGTGCTATCACGCTCAGTGGCGTCAACCTTGTGTCGAGACTGCGACAAGTGTGTGCAATCACTGGAAGAGGAACAGAGACCCCTGTACCCTGTGTTCTGTATCACTATGCACTATACTTACTGTTGCTTTGGTTTACCGTGTGCTGAGATGATAATTATTATTACTGCTAAACTCTACTATTAGGAATAATCACCCTCATACATCCTTAAATGTAAGTTGATTATTCTTATCTTGTCAGAATGATCATAAAGACTTGCTGGATCGTAATTTTTTCGCCAAAAACAAAGCCGCTTTGATTACGTTTACAAGCAGACATTAGGTTCACATTGGGTGACAAAGATTATGAACATTGCTTAATTATTGTTGTGAGCCTTCCACTCTGGTTTGGAGTGACAATATGTTTGCACTTTTTCTAATTTATTGATATATAGGCCTTCCTATGCTAGAAGATCTTAGATGCAGGGATCACAATGATCAATAAGATAGTATAATAATATCTTTGAGTCCTATTCTGTAGGCTATTGTACTTTAATTTTTCAAATATAGATAAATTTCAATCTATTACGCGATATTGCGAGTAAAAAAAATACCCTTCGTGGAGAAATTTTATGGTATTCCTTGACATCACAATGTTGGCAAGGCTACCTCCCGTTATGACTACCCTTCTAAAGTTGATTTATTGCCACGATAATAAATTGATTCAGCCTGAAGTGATTTGGAAAATGTTACCATTTAATTAAATTACCATTTTTTAAAGTAATTTTAGAAAAATTTCAAAATTGATTGTATCAAGTTAAACTTTACTACTTTTGAGGGTTAGTCAAATAGAAAATAACCAAACTATGGCTGAAATAACTTGCTTCACGAGAGTTAATCTAGTCTAGAGCTTTTCTAGTCTGGTCTAGAACAGGTCTACCAAGAGTTCACATTAGTGTAACAAAATAATGTTCAGCTTGCTCTACTACAGCGCTCTAATGCAATATTAAATGAATACTATAAACTGTACTAACCCGATTTCATACGAGTATATATAGCCAGAGTCTAGATTCTCTTCGAGAGCTCTCAATAACAGTCGTTGGGCCTTATAAGTCAAAATCATAGAAGTATTCAACCCAACTCTCAGGCCCGATTGCACGTTTAGAACTGCGTTCAGTATAATGTTGATGTACCTTGGTTGAGAAACTATGCATTCGTAGCCTATGTTCATACTCTTTTAAACGGAATTTAGAGTAAGCAACATATTTGGTTGTAAACTGCCGTTCATTTCATATCAGTTCAACTGGAGTTCAGATCATAGAAGTATGCGCCCCAACTCTCGGGCCCGTTTGCACTCAATAAAAATTGCGTCTGGCCTCACGAGTCCAGATCATAGAAGTAGCCAATGCATACGAGGGCTAAGTGAAGTATGTGACCTTAGTGAACTTTAAAACTTAGTAATCAAAAATTGAGCTGTTTCATCTCAGTATTCGGTGCCTTTCTACCAGCTTCATGATTATACTGTATGCCAATTGTAATCGTTTAGGGTCTCGTTGAACTATAGGCCGTCCAAATGAACTTGTATGAGTGAACTAAAGGGTGATCTACTTTTTTAACAGTTTGACGATTACTGATATGACAATCATAATTGTTTATTTGGGCAGAGTTGATGCAGCGACGTTGAACGTTGAAATGAGGAAAGAAGATGACTGACAGCGAATCACGCTGTCTTGCTTTTGACGCTGACAAGTGGACTCTAATGAACGAGACAAGTCTTTTCAGTGCAGGTTGACTGAACCGCGCGCCACAATATTGGAAAACGCCGACCGCTGACCCGTAGCCCAAAGCATACCCATTCAATGAGACTCTCTCCGTCATCTCCCATATACAATTCATTTGTCAACCTGCTGCAAACATGACAGACAAAATCAAACAAACACATGTGCTCATTAATTCAAATTATACGGGAGATGTTGAAAGGTGCTGTCAATGTGTTATTGAATAACTTCACCTTTGACGACAAGCAGTGACTTCAGCTTCAGCCAGGCTAGATTAACACATCCAACTTCTATCCAGCGATGTTATTCTAGATATATCCTATAAGAATATGCATATGAAAACTGAATCACTAATGAAGTCATCTTGTTTTATTAGTTCCATTAATTAAGATAATGTATCTTATGTCCTACCAGCTTGACGACGAGGACTTTGTCAACTCCACAAAAAGTAAAACTTCTAATAAATAAAGAGAAAAACCCTCTCATAATATCTCATTCTCTATTTCGCGTCATTAAGTTCAATAATGCAGATTGATTTTGATCTACTATATAACAGCCCATTGTCATAATTGGTAAAAGTAGACCTTAAACAGAATAATTATACTTTTGACTATCAATTTCAGAGAAATGGATGAAAATAATTCGCAATTATGACATCAGGGATGACAGCATTTCAATGTCACCTGCACATGCTGAAGAAAAGACATATTTGAATGAAAATCATGTCGGACCATTTACGGTCAGTTGCACAAAAGAAAATTAAAATTGACTACCATAAGATGATGTCATTTGACGGAAACAGTTCAACGACTTGCCGATTGAGCTCCATAAGATGACGTCATCTTACGGTGGTTGAATTTAATTTTCTTTCGGGCAACTGGCCATTAGTCAATTAATACAGTGTATTAATCACTTTTTTATAGTGTGGTTACTATGTATTGAAAATGGGTGAATCCAATGGGGGGGGGGGGGGGAGTGATATGTTATGAAATTCTCAACCGACACTGAAAAAAAGATTTATTTGTTTCTTTTATGGAGATAATATTCCCACAATTCTTTTTCTTAGTTTAAATATTCTCTCAAATATT
The DNA here is from genome assembly GCA_948455865.1 of Conomelus anceps. Taxonomy (NCBI): domain Eukaryota; kingdom Metazoa; phylum Arthropoda; class Insecta; order Hemiptera; family Delphacidae; genus Conomelus; species Conomelus anceps. The sequence continues at coordinate 63,147,842 of OX418218.1, forward strand.
TTTTTCTGGATTGGCCTAATTTATTAAATAGTATTCTATTCCTCATGAAACCATAAGCTAGCATTATATTATACTGTATATGAGTTTATACAACTATGAGTCTTTCTAAATTTATGGAAATGTTTCAAAAGGTTATAGTGATGGCTCATGGATATTCAGAGTTTCGACCTCTTGTATTGACCAGTGCATAAATGAAAAAATATGATCCTTGAAATGCTTAAGCCATTGCTATGTGGCTCTAGTCCAAATAATTTCCCTTGCTGGCTACACATCACAAAGTCTCAAAGGTTAAACCATACATTATTTTTTAAAGCTATAACTTTTCAACAATCTGTGGAAAATTTCTGGAAAATGTTATAACGGGATAATGTGCAGTAAGATATGTTGTGATGAATTCATATCGAAGATCAATCAATTTAGCGATGTGAAACTTTAGTCAACATTCCTTGAAAAAGATGGAGATGAGTAATAAAACCGAGGAAACAGGTTTGGAAAGTCATCAAAGGTGATATCACCTGTAGAACTCAAGCAGCAGGTGGGTTGAGGGTTTCGTTTAAAACAGGAAGGTGTTTTGGAATCACTTGCTACTTTAGAAGAGAGCTCATTATAGCTGAACGATGGCATGATATGAGATAATAGTGGAGAATAACTGGGAACTGTGTGTAGAGCAGATCCAATATACTAACTGCGCTGCATGCAATATAAATCATTGAGAACGTGAGGATTTTTTGCATGGAAACGACTTGGTACACCACAGATACAAACTGGAATCAACTACTCTTACCATGTTCAGACGTGGTTTCAAGTGTTTAACTTTGCCATTATCGTGAGGGCTCTATCAACTGCACTAACAGGTTCATGTTACGTTCATTTCAATTATAATTTATATCTATCTACACAAACCGCGCCGATATAGATCAATTCTGGTTGGATTTATCAAGAATTTCATCTTATCTGCTCAAGCAAATGTTCCTCTCCTATAAAATGTTCATGATATGTCAGGTGTAGGCATAATACTTGACCTTAACACTTTTTACTAGCCTATTATTTAAGAATTTTCTACATAAACTTTTATTAGAAGTGGAAGATAGGTTACCTTTTAGTAGAATATAACTACAGTAGTATTATGTCAATTATTTTTCAGATAGAAGGTCACAGTATTCCCAACTCGAAGTGACCTATCGATATTACAACTTGAAATAATATGGAAGTTAATTCATTAGTCTTATTTTGTGTGTCAACCGTTGAAACTACTAACTACTAGCCCCTTACTTGAGAAAAAATGCTTTAAAAAACTATAACGCTAGAAGTATGAACGTAAAATATGAAAACTAGACTATATGCTAGAAAAAATGTGAATTCATGTAGCATGATTGGCCAAACGGGCATATTTATATAAAGCTTTTACACAAATTTGTGACTTTCCAGTTCGTTTTAGTAATTAATTCATATTTTGTTCAATATTAAATTTTATGACATTTAAACATAAAAAATTAATTATTCCAATAGTTTCATTGAATGGAATATTTCTTAAAATTTTATTAGTTTGAATGCTTTACAGGCATCATAATGACATCGGCGAAACATTATTCATGCAAACGTAAATACATAACTTTCTTTGTAGCGGCGATGGTGATATTGTGGAAGATATCCATAATGAAACTAGTTTCATTAAATTTTCTATTTTTAAGTTTATTGAAACTGGAATGTTTTCACCATAATCGCAGCAATGTTGAAACTGAAGGAAAATATAAAAAACAAGTCGAATATAGAACCTTGTTCTTTTTGGAAGTCGGTCAAAAAAATGAAAATTCAATATACACCAATTTAATATTCACTACTGGCGGGGAATAGTTTATGTATGGACAATGAATAATAAGACATGAAGTTGTCACAACCACATTTATTGAAAATAGTGAGATACTAGTTTCAATAAATGTGGTTGTGACAAATTCATGTCTTATTATTCATTGTCCATACATAAACTATTCCCCGCCAGTAGTGAATATTAAATTGGTGTATATTGAATTTTCATTTTTTTGACCGACTTCCAAAAAGAACAAGGTTCTATATTCGACTTGTTTTTTTATATTTTCCTTCAGTTTCAACATTGCTAGGATTATGGTGAAAACATTCCAGTTTCAATAAACTTAAAAATAGATCAACTGAGCATTTACAAGATGAATTCAGTTTCCTAAATAAATTGAGCCATCAGCTTATCCACTTGGTCCATCGTCTCATGCTAGAATAAAAACTCACAAATCAAACTCACTTCACTAGATTTTCTCCGCCTGTAAGTGACAGCATTCATTTAAAAACTTCTAAGAAGTATATTTTAATCGATTGGCTTTCTGACCAAGTTGAGTTGAATGCTTAATTATCCGGTACATCATAATTATTCCATCCCGACGAGCAAACAAAATTGATAGCAGGCATGCATCTTCATTACTGACAAATGACCAAGCAGTGGCTCTCCTGTAATTAAGGCCACGAGTTGAGATTGTTTGGCCAGCCTGGCAAGCACACCAACTTGTTTGGTTTTTGAGTTTTCCAAGCGAGCTGAATCGATATTATGTTGTCGCTGCTGCTGTCGATTCTCAACTGCATCATAATCAAATCAAATCAAAGCATATTCCACAAAGATAATAAAAACAAACAGTTTAACACATATAAAGAAAATCACAACTTTGCATAAGAATAACAAAATGTGAACTATTTCCCTTTATGTAACTTACTATTTATATCGTTGAACACAGTGGGACTCTAATTCCACTACCCTATTCTATTGATTACCCGGGCGCCAATCAATCTCCCTGAGATTGATAGATAATATATAATTTTTTTCAGTAGTACTGTTTACACAAAATAATAATAACAATAACCCAAAAAAATCTTAAGTTTAAGTATTCAATTACTGGCAACGACCTGTGTCAGCAATCAAACACTATCAGTGATGACACTGTCTTGTATTCAAATGGGGAGAAGCTAGCAAAGGCTCAGAACTCCTCTTGCCCACTTGAACACAAACCAGTAATCACACTGTCACACCAGGAAATAAAATAATATAAATAAATAAAACTAAAAGGGAGAGCAGGGGACTCAGGGCGTAGATAAGGAAGAAAGTGAAAAGCACAGGACCGTTTAACTTTAAATTTATTTACAATAATAAAAAGAAAAGTAAATGAGAAAAATAAAATGAAATCTTGAAAATGAATTTTACAACAAACTTTATACAATTAAGTTTAACGGAAACTTCTATCTGAAATACAAAATAAATTTACAAGCTCAAGAAATAAAGGGAACTAAAATGGGTAGCCTCACAAAAAATAAACCTGTTTAGTGTTGTTAATAGAAAAGATAATATTTGAAACAGAAAGGAAGAAAGTTTAATTAAAGAAATTAACTGTGTTTACAATAATTGTCTAGCAAATAAAAAGAAGAACTGCTGGAAACTGAAACTGATTCATAAAGTTTTATAGGCTATTTGGCTATATGGGGCAATAGGGGTGGTGTGGCAGAGAAAATTATAAGTTGAAGAAAAAATAATAGAATAAAAATAATAATCACGTAATAGGCTTTACCAGTCAACTCCCTCTGAGACGTTGAATTCTGATACCTTTTGCACACAGTGGTCACCTCCTTGTCACGATTCACAATTCAAAAAAAAGAGACAGAGCCAGTCAGTCAGTCAGTGTTGGATAGGGTGAGTGTAAGCTATAAGCTCCATGGTTGCTCATCGCAATACAGTGCTGAAATTTTTGGGGTTCCTACTATTTTTGAGACCTTAAGTAGAACTTGGCCTTTTTTTTCATGACTGTTTTTCCTAAAAAAAATTTCTTATTCTCCTAATTAGCTGAATACAATATAAGCAATATAGTTCGTAGTTATGAAAAAAAAATTATACAATGAACAATGATAAAAATAATTTTTATACAATCTTAATAATTTCTAATTAATTTTTAAATTATTGAACAATTTTCAAAGCATGATTTTCATTGGATATAGATCTTCCCAGTTATTTTCGCAGCTTATTCTAAATTTGAGACAGAGACAGTCAGTCAGTGTTGGAGAGGGTGAGTGTGCCCTGTCTGGCAACTTCGAAGCCATAGGCTCCATGGTTGCTCATCGCAGTACAGTGCTGAAATTTTTGGGGTTCCTACTATTTTTTAGACCTTAAGTAGAACTTGGCAATTTTTTTTTTTCATGTCTGTTTTTCCTAAAAATATTTTTTTTTCTTTTCCTCCTAATCAGCTAAATACAATATAAGCAATATAGTTTGTAGTTTTGAACAGAAAAAATATTATACAATGAACAATAATAAAAATAATTTTTATACAATCTTAATAATTTCTAATTAATTTTTAAAACATTAAACAATTTTTAAAACATGATTATCATGGAATATATATCTTCCCAGTTAATATCGCAGCTTAATCTGAATTTTTAATTTTTTTTTTATTTTCATGTCTGTTTTCCACAATTTTTTTTTTTAAGCCAAGTTCATACTTTTTGTTGGGAAAATCATGGTGTGGGGAAGGGTTCTTCTTCCGGGGGGATTTAAGGCTACATACAGTGATGAAACTGATTCATCTGGCCACTGCTGGCTCTTTTGGAGTCAACAGTGAATCAGAGCAGTCAGTCAGTGTGGGATAGGGTGAGTGTGCCCTGTCTGGCAACTTCGGAGCAATGAGCTCCATGGTTGCTCATCGCAATACTGTGCTGAAATTTTGGGGGTTCCTACTATTTTTAAGACCTTAAGTAGAACTTGGCATTTTTTTTTTTTTTTTTTTCATGTCTGTTTTTCTTAAAAATTTTTTTTTTTTTCTTCTCTTATCATCCTAATTAATTAAATACAATATAAGTAATATAGTTTGGAACAGGAAAAATATTATACAATGAACAATATTGAAAATAACTTTTACACAATCTTAATAATTTCTAATTAATTTATAAATCATGAAAAAATTTTTAAAACATGGTTTTCCTGGAATATTTATCTTCCCAGTTAATATCGTGGCTTAATATAATTTTTTTTTTTTTCGAATTTCATGTCTTCAACAAAATCATGTCTTCAATTTTTTTTTTTTTTTTTTTTTTTCTCTTTTTAGCCAAGTTCATACTTTTTGTTGGGAAAATCATGGTGTGGAGAAGGGTTCTTCTTCCGGGGGGATTTGAGGCTGCATACAGTGATGAAACTGATTTATCTGGCCACTGCTGGTTCTTTTGGAGTCAACAGTGAATCAGAGTCTGTCAGGCCACCACTGTTGAAAGGGAAGTGGCTTATGGGTCTGAACTGGTCGTGGTATTTCATACATCTGCCTAACTGATGTACGCCACGAACTGGATGCTGTGTCATGTAGATTTCTTGAAGTGAGCTGAATGTGAGTTAGTAGTTGGGGAGTCTGAACATATTCATATAAAAGGGTGTTCGGGACTTTGTAGTGGAAGTTGCAGACGGTTCTAATGATTTTATTTTGGAGACCAAATAGTCTTTTCCTATTGGTCGCCGATAGGTAGGGGAACCAGACTGGGGCAGCATAGGTCATATAAGCCCTGATAATAGCTGTGAATATGAGCAATCTAAGACATAGTAAGACATAGCCGTGTGCTGTTTGGACAACTATTCCCCCTTCTCATCACCCCATCGTTTCCCCTGAATCAGAGCCAAGGGTTGCTCCTTCTTATATAGTACTCTTGCCACCACCATACCTCCCCCTTCCACCACTATCGTGCCTCGCCCACCGTCAGGTCCAGCTCACAATAATGGAGGATAGAAGTTAAGTGTTAATTCAAAATTACTGTTGGGTTTTTGTTCTGCTTGTATTTGTGTGTTTTGAATTTTATTTATAAATTTTCAAATTATGACTCCCCATGACAATTATTTGAAAAAAATCTGAAATACAATTGATTTCAATGTCGAAAGTTATTAACAATTAATTGCAGAATTGAAAAGTCAAACGAGCAACCCGGAAAGATATTTACCAGAATTTGAAGTGATCAGATAATATTTAACACATAGTGAATAATCAAATGAAAATTAATAATAATAACAGTAGCTTTGACTCTTAACCTATTCTGACATTTTCATCTGTACATTACAAATCTATGTGGTTGATTTAAATATATGGAATATATTGAAGAATTGAAGTTGGTATTTTTTAATATGAATTTAGTTACATAAGAGAGCATAATTAATGATACAAATAGATATTCAATAGTCTTAATGATTGACACAAGATTTCAAGTCAGTGACTACAATAACACATGAACTATATAAGACATAAATTATATTTAAAATTGATTCATAGCTTCAAAATAGTATTAAGTTTGTAATACTAATAAAACTTTAATTTTTGGTGATCACCTTTTTTAAGTTAAACTGAATCCAATTCGATAATTTTAAGTACTGCATTACCTATCATAATCAATGAAATAAATCAATCAAATATAATCAAATCAATCTAATAGAGTCAAAATTAAACCTACTATAATTTATTACAAATATACAATATATATATTCATGAATATGGATATTCTTAGAGCATATAATAATAAATTTATCAAGTGTCATAGGTCGAAAAATCTCTATAATTTATTTATGAAATTTGAATTACAATTTAAATTTCAGCTTAGTCAATAAGCGCTTTTTTAAGTATATTTATCAAAAGTGGTTAATACTTAGTTTGCATGCTACATTCCAACATACCTATATTTTAGTATTTTAGTAATGTTAATTCTATATCTATATTACACGGTTAGTTCTACATATCTATTTCTACTACACTATAAATACATGCGGTTAGTACTACGACAGTCGATTAGTTATAGAAATTCCATTTAGGCCACTATCGGTAACAGTCTATTGTTTATTTACAGTTGTATTTGGGATTTTCAGAAAAAGTTATTTTTGATGCCAGCTCCTCATCACAATAATAATAGAGCATCAATACAAGTGCACAGGTGCACGAAATCGTATTTCCAAATTTGTCTGGCCAGTCGTTCATCAAAACACCTACTTCCTTGAAATTCCCAGACCCTCTTTTTTTAACTTTCGTAATAACTTGCCCTTTATACATTTCTTGGGAAACGTGGCTCTGCCAAAATGTTGAGCATGTGTCAATGGTTCAAATGGTATAGGTTCAATAATGAAGAGAGCAGTACATAACCCGTGCCCTGTGCGTAGACTGCAAACTAAAAAATAATACAGTAATAATAGTTTTTATTGGATTCAAATGCATTATCAGATATATTAATTTCGATCAGACTCGAACTCACCTATTTTAAAATCGTCAGACACATTACTTGCACTTGTGGAAATCTACCTGAATCATCAAAAAAATTAATAAATTGATAGAATGTATTTAAATAGACGATTCTACTTACTCCAATATGACATTCAACTCTATCCAAGCTTTGTCCTGGACGTTCTATGGTTCGTATCGGTTGCACATAAAAGAGTTATTTTTTTCGAAGGATGAAGCCCACATAGGTATGAGACCTGTCGTCAGTAATGAATTGGATGATGATTGATGAGTTGGACCTACAGTTTTAAGTGGGTTCCGAACCACCGGGAAGTGATTTTACAGCAAAGAACAGTCTTTTTTGCTGGTCAATCCAATCAGTCACCGTTATAAAGATGCCCCAGGAGTTTCGTAGCTTATCTCTGATTGAACAGATACCTTGATTCTATTCAGGGATACTGTTGTGCTGACAATTTCTCTAGAGTACTAAGTGATCGTGGCGGCTCTGCTATTCTTGTTAGAGAAGGAATTAATTACAAAATAAGAGATGATTTGAAGGTGTTCTGTAAGGAAAAGGTGTTTGAGGCTTCCTGCATTGAGCTGATCAAACCCAAAATGCTCATCATTTCTGTCTATAGAGTCCCCAAGTAAATACTCGATTCATTACTTCATCACGTTGGTGTGAAAGCAAAATTTGAAAATGTATTTTTTGCAGCAGACTTTAATATAGATTTGCTTTCTGGTTCTGAGAATGCTAAAAACCTCATTGAGATCTTTGAATCCTATGGGTTTTTTCCTAATTTTCGAACTCCAACTAGGATAACCGCAGCATCATCTACATGCATTGACAATGTTTTCTCTAAAAAGGTTCTAAATGAAAATATTGATGGAATTGTCTCTGATATAGGGTTCTCGGACCACATGGTCTTGCTCTTGCCAATAAGTGAGATAGCTCCGAAAGCACAAACTGTTCCAACCAGTCTAAGAGTGAGAAGTTTCTCTCCACATAATTTGAAACAGTTTAGAGATAAGATTTCCAATGTTGACTGGCATTTTTATGAGTCACACACAGTTAATGAAAATTATGATTGCTTTTTAAGTCAGTTCCTTCCAATTTTTAATGAATCTTTCAATACAACCTCTATAAAAAATAATTGTAGGAAGGGTTGGATAACTGTGGGAATAATTACATCGAGTAGGAAAAAACGAGAACTTCATAAGCTGTACTTAGGAACTCAGGATTCAAATTTCAAAAATTACTACAAAACATATAATAAAATTTTTAAAAGTGTAGTCAAGCTAGCAAAAAATAAATTCAATGAACAATACATGGAGAAAGCTAATAATAAAATTAAGGCAGCATGGGACATAGTAAAGTCTGAACTGGGTAAGCAGACTAAGAAAAAGGATATTTTCCCATCCATGGATGTCAGTGGCCCTAGTAAGTTTAATCCAAGTAAAGTAGCTGAGGATTTCAATAAATTTTTTGTTGAGGCTCCCAATCGTGTTGGAGGTATTAGCAACACTGCTGCTGCAGTGTGTAATGTAAAAGCTGACCATCAGTCTAGGTTCAAATTTAGATTGCTTACTCCCCAGCAAGTTGAAGCTCTAATAAAGTCCCTTAATAATAAAAACTCTGCGGGGTGGGATGAGGTTCCAGTAAGGATCTTCAGGTCAGTGGCTGACATTTTATCTGAACCCCTTGCAAGGATTCTGAATCAGTCTTTCTTGGCCGGCGAGTTTCCTGAGAGGATGAAGTTTGCATTAGTGAGGCCTATCTATAAAAAAAATGATAAGGATGACTTGGATAACTATAGACCCATTGCCATCCTCTCTGCATTCTCCAAACTATTTGAGAAGGCTGCAAATGAGCAGATCCTTTGCTTTCTCAGGAGGAATGGCATTGTCTCTCAGACCCAATTTGGTTTCATGAGGGGATCGAATACTGAGGCGGCTATGACAAGTTTTTTTAATATAGTTGCATCAGCCTTGGACTCCTCTCAACAGGTTTGTGGCCTGTTGTGCGACCTGAGTAAGGCATTTGATTGCGTTGACCACAGCATTCTTATAGGAAAGTTGGAGAGATATGGTTTCCAGGGAAGAGAGTTGTTGTGGCTCATTTCTTTTTTGAGGGGGAGAAAGCAAGCCACTCAGGTTCGTGTTGAGGGCAAAACCTTCAGGTCAGAGTGGGCTACAGTCACTGCAGGTGTTCCACAGGGCTCTATTCTGGGTCCCTCACTTTTTATTGTGTATATGTCAATGATTTGGCATCATGCTCTAAGAATCCTGTATTGCAATATGCAGACGACACATCAATAATAATTTCAGGTTTAAACACAAGAAATTTGACCAGCCAGATACCCCAGGAGCTTCTTAATATTGAGAATTGGTTTGCAAAAAATGGCCTCTCAATGAATATGAGCAAAACCAAGATTATTGTCTATCAACCTCCCCATTTTGCGGCTCATATTTCAGATGAGTTAGACAGTTTGAGTGATTTTCGGTGCCACACTGTTGAGTTCTTGGGTATGCTATTTGATGGATGGTTGGAGTGGTCAGCACATGTGGAAAGACTATGCTCCAGGATCAACTCAGCTTCTTTTTCTTTGCGAGTGCTTAAGAGCACCTTTTGTTTCACTCCTGACAGTTTATTATGGCTATCTCTTCCCATACCTCAAATATGGTATCACGGTCTGGGGAGGATCCAGATGTGCAGAAAAGGCTTTTAAAGTGCAGAAGAAATTGGTGAGAATAATTTTTGGGAAACCACAAGATTTCCTTGTTGTGAACTCTTCCGCAGAGGTCAAATACTCACACTGCCATCACTGTACATTATGGAACTCTGTACCTACATCCACAAAAACTTAGGTAAATTTGAGCGTTATAATGAGTACCATAATTGTAACACACGGCACTCGGCGTTACTATCAGTAGCAGTTCACAGGACTAGCTTGTTTAAAAAATCCCCTCAGTACATTGGGCCAAAAATTTATAACTTGCTCCCACAAAATATTAAAGATTCAGATAACATTAAGCACTTCAGAGAATTATTGAGGAAGTTGCTGATGGATAGGGCATATTACACAATTTTAGAGTTTCTTGAAGAATAATTTTACAAATTAATACTATAATATATGTGTTTTTTTATGTGTTGACTCATCCTCTGTTTGGTTTAAACCGAATGTTTTTAGGATGTAATTATATCTTATCTTATCTTATCTTACCTGCTCGGTTATCACTTCTAAATAATGTATTTGAATGATATTGAAAGATCAAATTAAATTCTTACAATAATTACATTATTGGATTGTTATTTGACACGTCCCAAATGCAGATACAATTCATGAATTCCATAAAACGACTGTTTTCAAAATATGATTCATCACTCGCAATTCTCAAATTCTCAAATCGCAATTCGATTAAAAACCAACTATAGATATAAGTTATAGATCATAAACTGCCGCTTGTTTTCAAGGTATGATTTATCACTCAATTTTTCACCGGACAAAGCAACTGACGTCATTGCAATGTTGTAAATCACTCAGGAACTGCAGAAAAACTGAGCCACACGTGCTAATTCATGTCGGCCAGGTGTCCAGCCGAAACATTATGCGAATCATCTAGCAAGTGACCCACTACACACACACACACACACACACACCACACACACACCACACACACACACTAAGCCCTATAATGACCCACACTCTTCTAATGTCTGGCGATTTATAAGTAAGCTTTTGAACGGAAATAGCTGGACTCCTGACCTACACTTCTTTTCTCTCCGACTTTGACAAAGTGATGTTTTGCACTGTATGGAATAAAAATATGAGAGTCCTTTTAGAAACACTGTTGTACGCAAATATTTCAAATCATGTTCAATCCCAGTTTGGCAAATGTAACGGAGCAACATGCCCAATAAACCACCTTCCACCTTGAACAATCCTCACCACCCGATACATTTGTTTTTATGATTCATTTATTTCAGCTTCTCTGAATTTACAATGGATTCTCATAATGAGAAACCAGTTTTCCATGAGTAAAATGAAAATAATAACAGTATAGATGTTCTATTTCTGTTTTTACTGACCTAAGAATATTATGAGTTCGAATATTTCAAGAAAAAATGCATATTTCAAGTAGCTTTGTTGACTAAAATTCAGGTTATTTATGTCTCTCATCTTACTGCAGTCATGAAGTAAATTGACTTGATCACCTTATTCAAGGGTCTGTGTCTCATTCATCAATGAATTAATAACTCTACTCTTGAAAGATAGTATTTATCGTGAGGACCAAGCTCCAACATCTAGTTCTGTTGATTCTATATTGAAGAGAGTTGAAGATACTTCTGGTAGCTATCTTAAGAAGAATTTAAAAATAATCATTGCATTCAAAAATCTATAATGCATTTTCAATCGATAATTCAATGTGAAATGGAGTTTCAATGTCATAAAAATTGTTTACTATTTTCCTATAGTACCCAAGGGGAATTTGCCTATTACAGAAACCCTGACGGGTTAAAAAATATCTGGGCGCCACTCTGTCAACTTGAATCGAATTTTTTTATGTGTATGCTCTTGTGCAACTTTTTGTACACGCACTGAGTAGATAAAATAGATCAAAGAATGATAATAATCCCAATAGTAATCTTAAATAAGTATTTGATCATTGGCAACGAGCTGTGTCAATGATCAACGCTTTCAGAAATGGAAGCTGTTTTCTATCTTGAAAGGAGTGGCTAGGTAGGCTCAGATCTGCCTTGTCTAATCAAATAAGTTACAACCCAACAATCACGCTGTCAGACACAGAATGAATGAATAAGGCAGAATGAAAATATTTAAGGGTCGGGGGTCGTCTAGACTCTAGGCGACCCCCGATCCCAGACTTTAGAGTTTAGTGAAAACAAATAGATATTTAGTTATTGCACCGTATAATTTAAAATCCTTTGAAATATATAAAAATTCAAATGGTTGAGAAGTCTCAAAAATTGAGCTTTGGAGAAAAGTAAATCAAATTTAAACAATTAAGGTAACCCTAAAATTGAATTTTTTTGAATTTTAAATTGATAGATACAGAAAATTAAAATATAAATAAATTTGCCAGATAATTAATAGAGGAGAACTTGATAATTGCGTGGAAATATTAACAGTTATCAAATCGTTTATTAAAGAGAAAATGGCATCAACGGGTAGCATCTTTTGGTGGTTTGAGAGCTTTTCTTCTTTCAAGCCCTTTGGTTATATATTCGCTGTTTTCGTTACTATCATTTTAGTTAACAAAATTGGGGTCTCTAATTATTTTCAACTTCATAAACATTTACAATTTGTTTTTATCTAGAACTGTTTTTTTTTTATTGGAGTGTTGACAAAAATTATAATTATTCAAACTGCCCTTTTACTTCTAATCTAAAAAATAATTACAATATCGAAAGAAATTCATTTACAAAAAAATGATTATTATTTGTTACTTCGAATTGAAATGCATATTTGTTCATTTCTAAATTTTGCATAACTCACATACATTGAATAGTAGTTTGAAATTTGTTGAGACATTGATGAACTCTTTAGAAAAATTTCACATGAATTGGAAGTGACCTTATATTATCGAATAATCTAGTATGAAATAAACAAAAAAGCATTATTAAATGCTATTATAGCTGGGCTTACCATATTTTTCCAACCCCAATCCCGGTATTTTTCCAGAGAGTAAAAAAGGAGTATGAAATATGTTGAACATGCTTGTTTTGGATGTATTTCTTTTCTACAAGAATATATTTACCAATATTAAGTGCTTGTTTGTATTAAATAATAATAATAATAACAAAATAATAATAATAACATCATCTGTCTTTTGAAACTAAATTACAAATAAAATTGATTTTTTATTGAGCTGAAAAAATCAAGAACAAGAAAGGGAAAAGGTTGTGAAATTTCACTGTGAAAAGATATTACCATATAGGCTAATACCGTGAAAAATAATTAAATAGAAAATATTTTTCAGAGAAAATCACTTTTCCCAAAATCACTTTGTCCCCTTTAATTTTTTTCAAAATAGTCAAAACATGACAGTTTTGCATCAATTTTTATATTGATGCAAAAATTTTCCTGTTTCACCATCTCTACTTGAAATCTAGAAATCCTGGAGATAAATCAATCCCGGATTTTTCCCCGGAGACACACATGAATCCCGGAATTACCGGGCTAATCCCGGAGAAATGGTAAGCCTAATTATAGCGATCTTTAAAAAGTTTGACTCCCTTAATTGATTTTGAATATTCAAATTTACATAAAAATATGATGATCATCAATTAAATATTTACATTTAAAATACAATGCAGGAATCCTAATTTAATATGAAATACACTAACACAATTTAATGAATAAAGTTATTTTGTTGCAACCTGTATGATATCATAAATATCAGGATACTATTAAAAATTCAAATTTTCACAAAATAAGAGAATAAGTATCTCTATCCTCAAGCTAATTCAAATAAAAGTTAGTCAACCTGAACAAGATTACAATGCATTTATACAAAATTTATTTCTTTTGTTTGTAAGCACAATAATATCTCTGGTTCATGAATTAATAAATGGTCATTCCACTTTCAAATTCCACTATCACTAGCTGTCCTGTACTCCCCTGAGACAGCCTTGTTCTCAGCTAGACAGACACCTAGAGAATTCAAAAATAAAATTGTTGCAGGTTGTGTGGTATTCTTCCAGTCCGGTGACTCACCCTTCACTAAACAAAAGGCCAAGTGTTAACTCAAATATAATAATTTCCAGGAGAGCTGAAAGCTATCAAACCTTAATATGATGCAATTGTTATTGTAAATTGTCATTTTCTGCATTCGAATAGGTCTGATAGTTGTTGACAATGTTAATGAACGTGGGTAATAGAACCTAGACCCAATATTATAATACCTTGTTCAGGAAATTTTTATTTTATTATTTTATGGAATGGAAGTGGGATGTCATTTCAGTTTCAGGATCTTACTTCAAGGAAAATCCGACGACGTCAGTGATGAATTATAGTTTATAGGTTTTTCTGGCCTGCATTGATGTACAAGTATGAGGGGCCCCACACAGGAGTACCTTAGGGGCTGCCATATTAGACAATAGGCATGTATTATATACAGTTAGTTATGTTTGTTTTTAAGAATCAATTATTTGAAAGTGTTCAAGTATTGTAAATATTCTATGTGCTATTGGTCGAATAAATTATTAATTAATTTAAAATAATTGCCGCTGTTTACTACTCTAGTACTTCTTATCAATGAAACTCACTGTTATGAGTCTTCTACGAATACGGACGCTAGGTGCACGATTTAGGGTTAAATTCTGAAATGAATCAATACAAATCACAGAAGCTATAATTCTCTGTTGATAACAAAATTATTACTGTAGTATGTGTCCCGATAAGAAATAGTAGGCCCATATGTTTTTGATAGATCTTTGTGGGAAATTATTTATCCAGCCCACTTTCTACTTAATTCTATTTTTTCTCTTACTGGTTACGATCAGGAAACAGCCACACTATTTTCATTTGGACTCGTTTCCGAAATCAAGTAATGCTTCTTTATCAGATAGGGTGCTTTCTGTCTTTCTCTGTATCTCTCGTGTGGTTCGAGCGAGCGCGATAATTACGATCGAGGACTGCTTTGGCTAACAATCGGCTCGGAAACGGAATCAGAAACGTGATAGACGAGAAAGTATTGCAGCAGCGACCCCATCACATCATAACCTGCAAATATACACACAAACACAATTATATAGATATATGGTATGGCACAATCGACAATCTTCGTAGTGCACACAAGTCGATACACTTGTTCTAGCGGTTCAGGTACATTCCTCTACGACTAATTTACCTTGCTGGCTTTCCGATATAATAATGGCAGCCACAATCAATCGGTAGCAATAAAGGTCACCTTGTTCTCTCGTGTAATTCGAATTATTGTTGGATTACGTTGTTGCGGAATTTTCCCACGTTGCCGCTAATTTTTTGCCTCCAGTTCGAGGCCTGGTAACTAACTAGCCACTAGCCAGAGCCAATCAAGTTGTTCGCCCGCGCCATACCGTTATGAATTCTTTCACAAACGTTACACTTTTCGATCTGATTTGATTTCCGACGAATGCAAAGGAATGGAGTTCTAGGTGGTCTGACTGGATGCAAATTATATTAGGAGACTTACGTTTCTGGAACATCTATAATATCAGAAAAATAAAGTATAGTATAAATTCTTTGAGTAAGCACCAGCAAATTCAATCACAAAGAATAATGGCGTTTCAAGATTGATCCACAATATATATTGATACTGTTCTTTGTTATTGGAATTCGTAGTAGTGAAATATTGGAATTATACTCATTCACCCAAATAATAAAACACAAACTTTTTCCTTTAAAAGCTATAATAATATATAAGTACTGATTTACAGTAATACTCCAAAAAATACTTCTGACACTATAACAGTTTTGTCCTCTTGGCTCTTGCAGATTTCGACAATTCATACATCAATTCATTAAGTGAACAACAAAAAATGTAACGAAAGAATTTGAGTGAAGCTTTTACACAGTACAGAAACCAAATATCTAACCCAAATTTCAAGTTGTCGATTTTAAACACAAGACAATTTGTGCTCCTGGAAACAAGATTGGAAAAATTCTATTCAAAAATAGATAAAAATAAAATATATCTCATGAGAATAATGGAATAATGACTGAAAGTTTTTAGTATCGATGTCAATAGCTCACAAAAGAGAGAATACAATATGAGAATAAAAGAGCCAACGAGCAATTAAAATATTTCCTAAAGTTTATTTGATATTTAATGAGTTTGAATATTTTCAACCAGTTATTACTATTAGACTATCCTGAAATAGCTGAAGTTCGTGTATTCATCAATTAGCAAACAGCACACAATGTAATGAAAATGAAACAACACCACAATCACTGCGTTAATGTGCGAATCTAGAGAGGAATTTGGGGCAGTACTTTAATTAACACTGAACCAACGTCTACTTTTTATAGGGGTGGGGACTTTTTTAGGTGATATCCTTCCCCGAAATATATTTTTAACTTTATTTTATTGAAGTGAGCATTGCATCATATAAAGAGAGAGTCATCGAGAAGTTTTTCAACAAGATTCTAAACTTTTTCAAAGAAATTTAGCCTATACAGAGCTAAAATATTCCATTGTAATATATTTATGTGGTTATAAAATATTGGAATAATACTCAATGTGAATATTCATAATCGTAAGTGGGGTTTTATTTGTGGGGTTTCACCTCGCCGTTTGAGCCATGTTATGAGAAACATGGTGAACCTACTATTTTAGGTGGGATCCGAACCATTGGGTAAGTGATAATAAAGCTTTTAGCATCAAGTCATTGAAACACGGTCATCCATCCAGTTAATATGTGAATATTGGAGTAATGGAACTTTTGACTCTCAGTTTCTTACTCTTGCAGATTTTGTCAATTTATTCATCAATCCATTCAGTGAACTGCAGAAAAATGTAAAGGAAAAAGTGAGCCAAGTAGAGTTCAAGCGGTAAAATTTGTTTCCCCCTTTAACGAGAAAAAACTGGCGGGATTCTCCCCCGACACTGTTTTTTGTCTTTTCCAAAGTCGTTTATAGAAATTATTAAACAGACTCGTGGTTGATATGGTCCAGCTACTTTCTATTATGGAATCAAGGCAGCAGGTTTTTGCCGACAGATAAACAACATGTGTTCGATTAGAGTGTGGCTGCAGCGAAGCCAATAACATGGACGGCAATTATCAGGTGCCGGGTTCCCGGTCGCTGGTCCCCGGTCTCGGTTGCCGAGTGCCGGTCCATGATGCACCTGACGCCCTGAACGCAAAACACACGCACTCCGTCTGACGGCGCCCCGTCGCAGGTGCATTATAATGCGACACCACAAGGCACAACAACAGGTAGCCTACACTCATTCCATTCGAAATCTTGATAGCTTGATCAAATTGTGGTCTTTTGTGTTCTGCTGAAACATGTAATTACTTTATCTTCCCTCAAAAAGGGTTCGGCAGGCAAGTAATGCTGTTCAGGCATTTACTCTCCCAAAACAATTTTCTCCATTGTAGGTTTTTCCTGTTTTATTCATTTATTTTTTTACAATATTATGTCTTGAAGACTCAAGTAGCCTACAATAATTAATGTTTGTGCAAAAATCATTGAAGTTGCCCAAGAAATATAAGTTCTAGATAATTTGAGTTAAAACTTCCAAACTTCGCCACGTCAACAAATGAAAAAGTCATTCTATTCTAAAAAATGTTACTACAATATGATTTCAGTGTTTGAAAGGAGACTTAAATGCCTTCATTGTCGCCTCATATGCCTTTATCACTTGATGTCTCAGTGCCTCAGATAAACAAGTCCTATGAGAAAATAAAAACGATCGAAAATTAAGAAGGTATGACCTGATAACTCCGACTTGAGGCCTGGGCCGGCTAGGTCACTCAATATTATTGTTGAGAATATTTGCATGGGTTTTTGGGGACCAAATTCAGGTCACAGAGAATAGATTGAAAATTTCTATCGCCTCACTGTTGATACACATAGTGGAATGGCAGTCAGAAGAGAGTTCTTATTAATTAGGAGACCAGTCAAATTCATTTGGAAAAGTAGCTTTGGCTCGAATGTATGGGAAAGTAGTACGTGGGATAGCAACAATCAGAGGGTGAAGAAAATCAGATTTTGAAGAGAATGCGTTTGAGGGATTAGAATATTAGAATGGGTTCAAGGAAGACAAGCGGAAAATCGAATTGAAATGTGAACTTAAAAAGAAAGTACGGAAGGTTATTCGAGTTGGTATAAACAGATTAGCGGGCTTTCACATTTGAACGGTCTGATTGAGTTTTGAAGTGAGAAAGGATGGCTAGCTTATCCAGGAGGTTGAGATGAAAAGAATATTTCAACGAGCTTGCCTAAAAAAAAACATAATTATTAAAATATCGATGGCTATTAACATGATGGCCAAAATCTCCCTGAATATAAGTTAATAAGTCTTATTGAAAAAATTAGTTTGTGCATGTCAGTAACATTAAAGCAAATTGAAATATCGGTTCGAAATTTCCACCGATGCTTAAAAATTGCGCAGTATAATTCCCAAATATCTTACAATATTGCCGAGAAAATTGCTAAAATGAGGAACAATTGCTAAAATATGCGAAATGTGGAATGTGCTAGAACGGTATATTCAAATATCTTAGAAGCACATGAATAACTAGCAGGGAAAATAGATTCTATGAGATTCTTGGAATACAATTGACTTGCGAATAGCTCTGAGCAATAATAGATTGATTAATAGATGAGATAGATAATTAAATCAATCAATAATAGATCAAATACGATCTATTTATCAATGCAAATATAAAAATTTTGTATGATCCATCCAGTTTTGCATTTATTATCACATGGATTGTAGACTTGAACGATGCTTTTTTCAACAGTGTGGACAATCGTAAAGCAAAAATGACATTGAGTGATGAGAACCTAATAATAATTGATGAATTTGAATGAAACAGCGGAGTTTGGACAAATATTTGTTTAGTCTCTAGCCAATAATGGGAGGAGTATATGAGCTTATAGTGAACTCATATTATTATTATTATTAAAAATATGCAAATTATTTAACTTATAAATGTAAGCGATTGAAAACTTATGGCAGGTCTGCTACAGTAATATCCATTCTCCGTTGTGTTAGATTTGTCGTATTCGATTTGTCGTAGTTTCAAACTCCATTATCCCAACTGCTTCAACTTCTACAAATTACAATCTAACATAATTCAATTCTTCTCAGAAATGTTTTCTTGTAGAACAACAGAACAATGCGTTGGAGATCCACTATCAGATGGTAACTGAACTCAGTTAGCAAGTGCCTGCCTCCTGTCCAGCCGCCTATAATGCAATACTGGAGCACCTGTGCTTTGAAATAAATTATCGGAAGCAGGATAAAGTAATGCACGATTCACCCTAGGCAATCAGGACGAGCATAGCTGGGCTATAAAGGGCGGCAGATTGGCAATCTTTCTTTTTTTACTTGACTACCCCGCTCACTGGGCATGGGGTTTGCTTTGCTTTACTGGGCATTGAAATGAACCGTTTTGTGCATTGCTACTTTCCTATTTCAGACTTCCATCGCTTTCCAATCTCCAAGACAGTCACATCCTGAACGATGCTCACCCAAAAGTGATATCTCTTTTGCCCAGTATCTCTCTCAGTCAATTGCTCCCTTACCCCCTCTCCACCCTATACCAACACTCTCTTTACTTCCTCTCTCTTTTCTTCCGTCAACAGGCGATCGATTGTTACGGTTCGCCGCATCTCGATCACGGAAAGCTTCAGAGAGACTAAATGCCGAGCGGTAAAACAGGCTGCCAACAATATAAGGTCCGTAACGGTCGATAGAGAAATTCAACTTTGACAAAATGAGACAGACTTATTGTTATTGCTTAATTATTGGTATTTACGAGAGCCGTTTTGTTTTTCTCATAGCTGCAAAGACCAAGCCTTTAAAGGTCAATTTGGTACTTATGAAAGAGGATGAATGGTAATGATTTCGTTCGCAGGTGTCCGAGATATCTTCAAAATTCAAGATGAACACAATAAGAAGAAGCAATAAAATCTATACGTATCAAATCATGGCTTGCCTAGATGGAAATGAGAAAGTTTCAGAATAGAGATCTTTAAAGAGATTGTTGCGCATGATTATTCTCGTCTTTGACATTAAAAAAGTACATGAAGGAGTTCTGTATCTCATCTTTAATCTCGAACAAATTGAATGAGAGGCTCGTAAATCCTTGAAATAAACATTCAATACACCACTAATAATTTACCATTTGTTACCATTTATAATCCATCATAAATTACTTTATAGTGACTTAACAGGAATCATATCAAAAGTAGTGTCTATGAATTAAAATGGATTGCATGCATCATACTTCTAATCGGATGAACGTCTTAATTCATTTTTTTGGATTCAAATGTGGAAACCGTATCTTCAATACCACTTACATGCCACTACATGTCATACTGAATAATATTCAACTGTGACATTATATCAAATAATGATGATAGTCAACATTGGGTCCAGTATTTCAGTGCAACATGAACATATTAAGTCAGAAAGTTCGTTTGAGGACTTGACTCAAGTCTAATCGTGGCAAATTGTTACTTTGAGGAGGATTATTGACTTGGATTTTTTCTGCAGTAAACAAAATTTCTCATTTAACGTTGTGCCTACCTTCAAAGAGATTGGAATAAGTATTTCAATAATAACATAACAAGGAAGAGACAAAATAAGCATGAAATAAGCTGTTCTTTCATTATGTAAATAAGAAATAACTTTGTAGGCCTACCCTAATTTTCTATTAAAGAGCTACGCTAGACAATAAAAAACAAAATGTTTAATTCAGTCACCTTTCCATTAATTTTTTTTTCAGAATAGGAGAATCAATCATCTGAAAGATTTATTCCATTGATGTAACACATGTACCACATTTTCCACTATTAACATAGTTATACTATCTAATTTCCAATATAAATGCCCTATGAGTTGAGCCTGCTTCAAGTTTCTATTAGAAGAGCAGTTCTAGACAATAAAAAACAACTTTTTAATTCTCTTGTCACTTATGCTTACACTACTACTGACTTGGATTTTCTCTGGAGTAAACAAAAGTTCTCATTTTGTTTTCAGGGTAGGAGAATGTATAATTAAAAAAGATTTATATATCATTAATAAAACACATAGACCGCAATTTTCACACATTAATCTGGTATCTAATTTCAATTGAAATGGCATCACTCATTGCATTGATCCACACGTTGTTACATGAAGTAATCGATAGCATTTTCTTTCTTTCTATATACTTGCAGTAATGCACAGTGTTTATCATTTAATATTAACTATTTAGTTTTTTTTAGTAACTGACTACATCGTTAAACAGAGCGGAACTCTAAACTTCCCTAACCTATCCCTTTTGATCTGCCCGGCGCCAATCAATCTATTAGATTGGTAAATTAATAATCACAAAACAGTAACACATTTATAAATATAACAACACACAAAATAAATCTTAAGCCTAAGCATTCAATTACTGGCAACGACCTGTGTCAGCAATCAAACACTATCAGTGATGACACTGTCTTTTATTCAAATGGGGAGAAGCTAGCAAAGGCTCAGAACTCCTCTCGTCCACTTGAACACAAATCAGTAATCATACTGTCACACACAAAGAAATCAAATAATATAAATAAATAAAATTAAAAGGGAGAGCAGGGGACTCAGGGCGTAGATAAGGAAGAAAGTGAAAAGCACAGGACCGTTTAACTTAAAATTTATTTACAATAATAAATTATGTATAAGAAAAAATGAAATTAACTTTTCAAAAATGAGATTACAACCAACTTTATACAATTAAAGTTAACCAAATTTTCTCTTTTAATAATAGAATGCCCTTACAAAAAAAACTAAAATGGGTAGCTTCACAAAAAATAAACGTGTTCAGTGTTGTAAATAGAAAAAATAATATTTGTAACAAAAAAAGAAACTTTCTTTTTAATGAAAGAAATTAAACTGTGTTTATAATAATTATTGTTTGTCAAATAAAAGGAAAATGCTGGAAGCTGAACTGATTAATAAAGTTGATGGCTATTGGCTATATGGGGCACTAGGGGTGATGTGGCAGAGAATGTGATAAGTAGAAGAACAAAAAAAAAAAATGAATAAAAATAATAATTATGTAATAGGCTTTACCAGTTAACTGCCTTTGAGACGTTGAATTCTGATACCTTTTGCACGCTGTGGTCACCTCCTCGGCAAGATTCACAATTCAAAAAACAACAATTCAGAGTCAAGGGCTGCTCCTTCTTATATAAAACTTATACTTATTATACTTATTATACTTATTATACTTATTATACTTATTATACTTATTATACTTATTATACTTATTATACTTATTATACTTATTATACTTATTATACTTATTATACTTATTATACTTATTATACTTATTATACTTATTATACTTCTTATAGTACTCTTGCCACCCATACCTCCTCCTACCACAACTACAATGCCTCGCCACCAGTCAGGTCCATCTTACAATAATGGAGGATAGAAGTTGAGGGTTAAGTTAAAATTACTGTTGAGTTATTGTTCTGTTTGTATTTGTGTGTTTTGAATTTTATTTACAACATTTTCAAGTTATGAAAAAATCTGAAATACAATTGATTTCAATGACAAAAGTTATTAACAATCAATTGCAGAATTAATAGAATCAAAAGCACATATCTGAAAGATATTTACAAGAATTTAAAATGTTCAGGTAATAATAAATTAATACATAATAATCAAATGAAAATTGATCATGAATAACTAAAATTTATAATAATAATAATAGTTTTGATTCTTAACCCTATTCATCTGCGTATTACAAATACACACACATATAAATATATATATATATATATATATATATATATATATATATATATATATATATATATATATGAGTTTAAATACATAAAATTTATTTAAATTGGTATTTAAAATATGAAATTAGTTACGGAAGAGCATTATTATTTATACAAATAAATATTCAACAGTCTTAATGATTTAGACAAGACTTCAAATCAGTGACTACCATAAAACAATAAAACCTACCTAAATTATATTTAAAACTGCTTCATAATTTCAAAAATATTATTCAGTTTGTTACAATAAATATTCGGTGATCACCTTTTTAAGTTTAACTGAATCCAATTTAATAATAATTCATGTTATGACTACATTACCTATCACATTTGAAATTAATAAAATCAATCTAAACCTTACTGAATCCGGATTCAACCTACAATAATTTATTACAAATAACGACATTCTAAGAGCTTATAAATAAATTAATTACATGAGACTATGTGGATAAGTAGTTATTAAAATTTGTACTCAATACATATAATCACATAGCTTAGAAAAATCTCTATTCATTTAATTATAAAGTTCCTGAATTTAAAAGTATAATTTAATTTTTTGATTTAAGTTGACGAGCGCTTTTTTTCAAGTAGATTTATCGTTAATGATTAATAGTTAGTTAGCATGCAACATTCCAACATACCTATATTTTAGTAATTTTAATTCTATATCTATATTACACGGTTAGTTCTACATATCTATTTCTACTCAACTATATAATTATACATGCGGTTAGTACTACGACAGTCGATCAGTTATAGGAATTCCATTTAGGCCACTATCGGTAACGGTCTATTGTTTAAGAGTCACGGGTGTATTAGGATTTCCAGAAAAGTTATTTCTGATGCCAGTTCCTCATCACAATAATAATAGAGCATCAATACAAGTGCACAGGTGCACGAAATCATGATTCCAAATATTTTTCTAGCCAATAGTTCATCAAAACACCTTCTTCCTTTAAATTCCCAGCCCATCCTTATTTTTAACCTTCGAAATAACTTGCCCTTTACACATTTCTGGGGAAACGTGGCTCTGCCAAAATGTTGAGCATGTGTCAACGACTCAACTATTAGGCAATAACATTATAGGTTATAACGTTCACTGTGATTTTTATTCCTTTTATGATTAGTTTTTTATCGTTACTACCTCCTAGGCTCCAACTTATAAGTATAACAGCTAGATTTCTCGAATCTTAAATCACTATATTGGGAGAAAAGAAGTTAGTTTTTGTGCTCAACAACTATAATTAAGTGATAACCCACTTCATATCAGATACAATTAAATTGCTTCCTAACCACTGTGAACTGTATGGCGCTTTAATGAAAGATAAATATCTCCTATAACAAAGTATCCATTGATTTCAAAAGTGTATCCTCAACCCATAACACCTGCACCATCCATTGTTTCAAAGAGAACAAGTATCCAGAATTTCTGACCTTTTGAACCTTGTAATCAATAATCGAAATCAATTTTCTTTGTTTATTTGAGAGATGGATTTTTAGAACATTATCTACATTATCTATATTAGTGTGCTTGGAACACGTCTTCAATAAATGCTATCGATTGAGTAATATGCGAAACAATTAGACAGTCTTTGGAATATTAATTTGAGTGTTAACAGTGAAAAAATTGTTAAACAAGTTGGAGAGTTATTCGAGCATTGTTTTGGAAGTTAGCAGAGGAAAATATTAATCTTTCAATAAGATTTCGATTAGTCCACTCTCTAGATTCTCATAGCGATTCCAAACTTGTGTATTAATAATAGTTATACATATTTCCAGAGCCTCCGTATCTTTCCAATAATTAAAACAAATCGTATGGTGTATTCTCCAATTTTTCACTATTTCTTAGCTTTTAGTCTTCAACTTCTACTGCTTCTCCAACTTAACTTCCAATCCTTTATTCACTCATCCACAGTACATGCATGATAGTAGAAGATAGTCTCATTCACTTTCATTCTCGGATTTTTTATCTTCGGCAATCATCTCAATGGTCATATGGTTTCGATTAAAATGATATTTGCGTCCACAGGTGGAAGATCGCCTCGCTTCGCCTCGCCACGCCTGGCCTCCACTAGAGCGTATCACGGAGCACGCCCGCACCCAATATGTCGCGGACAGGTGTAGACAGGCCAACATCCTTTCGTTTCTTTCCCGCCTGGCCATTGTCTAATACATTGGGACCTGTTGCATCAAGAAGGCACCTTGCTCACTGTATCCTTCACCACAATATAATACAACATCGACTAGAGTTATAGTTACAAATATAGATATAGATTACTATAGAATCCACGTGCTGCATCTGATACTCTTCAATTTAAAAAAACTAGAGACCCGAGTCCAGCATACAAGTTATCCTCACTTTTGTTTGCAACCATGCAAGCATGAATTCATGAAATGACTCTCCCGTCAATTATTATGAGGTGAACGATTACAATGGTTTGAGAGAGTAGCAAAAAAACTACTATGCAGAAAACCGTTGCCATCAAGAGTGAAAGCTTATTAGTTAACCCTCACCCAACAAGGAAGTGAATTTTGCCTAAACTTAAAACTATCAACAAAAAAAGGTAGAAGTATCAGTGCTCAGCTTCAGTGAAGCCTCTACTTGATTGTGTATGATAGTAAACCATTGAGAGTAAAATGAAATTTTCTTAAGCAAATAAAACTCATTTATACAAATTGAAATATATTATTATAGTTTTAATGCATTCCCGTGCATAGTTCTTTGAAAATAAATTTTTCTGGTCGAGATAACGGAAAAATTACAAAACTTAAAAATGTTATTGTTGATGACTCAGGTGTAATATTGACGCAAAGGACCATCATCAGATAACAGAACGGATGAACTGCTTCAACAGGCACGGATAACGTTCGAAAACACCGAAACAATTCTTATATTATCATTTTTTTAATATAATCACTACTTTTCTCTACTTCACTGTATCTGGTGATCTGAAGACGGATGTTTATCATATATTTCCATCAAAATCAATTATCAAAAAAATAACTAATATTCTAATCCATCGGTGAGTAATTCAGAAGAGATCTCAACGCCCAGTAACATCTATAACTATAGGGTACATATTACAAGAGTTTCTAATAATTCTTCGACAAAGAATTTGATTTGATTTAAATTTCTTTCTGGTGATTCTTCAAGAGTATAGGAAAACGTCAAAGAATGAAAAGAAAAAAAATCATACACACATGTATTATATGTAACATTACACGATCAACATTTTGTTATATTTTCATCCATAAATTCTTGCACACTGTAGTAGACACCGTCTGTTAAATATTCTTTCAATTTTTTTCTTAAAAATATCCTTGTTCTTAATCTCTTTCACAGATGACGGCAGTTTACTCTTTAACTTTAGACCCGTGTATGTAGGTTTCTTCTCATACTGGGCTGTCCTATGGTACCTAGAAGCATATTTATTTTTATTTCGGGTGTCATACTTATGCGTGTCACAATTTCTTATAAATTCTTTGTCTCTAGTGTACATAATCACTTCAAATATGTACAGGGCAGGCACAGTTAGAAGTCCTAAATCTTTAAAATATCCTCTGCAGGACTCTAGTGGCTTTAGACCTTTTATTGCTCTCACAGCCCTCTTTTGTATCCTGAAAATTCTCTCTAAATTTTGGAGGCTGGAGCTTCCCCAAACCAATATTGCATAACGAACATGCGACATAATGAGGGCATGGTATACTGCAGTTGTCAATTTATCATTGCCGGTACTCAACCTTGACATTTGTCTAAGTGCAAATACTCCTGATGAAATTTTACTGCACAGCTGATCAATATAGTGATCTCAAGACAAGTTTTGATCCAGCAGGACACCCAGAAACTTCACACACAGAGGCTGCTCAACACTTACTCCATTTATTTCAACGTTTATTTCTCTAATTTCACCATGATTATTCTTGTGTTTAAACTGTAGAAATTGTGTTTTAGATTCATTTAATTCCAGTTTGAGTTGTTTGAGAAACTGGGCTATTGCATAAGTATTGACAAAAGTAAGAAAAAATCCACATCATGTGCACTACAAATGTAGGATGTATCGTCTGCAACATTAAAACCTTACCACTCGATATTACGAGAATAATTCATTGTGTTATAATTTTTTTTTTTCAAATTCAAATACTCTATTCACTTAAATGAAAATAATAAAAGCATAGAATACAATAAAAATTTTAAGTGCATTCCTCATTAGGCTATAGCCTGTGTGGAGGAATGGTTTGTCTCTCTAACATCAGAAATTATACAGTAAATAAGAAAAGACAATAACAATATATTATAAAATGGAACTAAAATACTGCTGCTATGAACTATTGACAGTTATACATATTATACAAAAATATAATTATAAAGAAAAACATATTTGAAACATTAGTGATATTATTATATACTTAGAATACATTGAAAAAAATAGACATTTCATTAATTTGGATTTTGATAACTTGGAAGGATATACATTACATTAAGTTGTTAGGAGGTACTGCTGTAGTCTTTTGACAAATACATGACCAGAAGACTGCCTAGAGATGTCAAATGGCAGAGCATTAAATAGCCGGGGACCCCTAAAGGCAGAATGATTGGCAGCAGCAGCTGTCAAACATCGAGGCTCCTCCACATTTTCTCTGACTTGACCACGAGTTGAATGACCATGGACAGGAACAACTGGGAAATCTAAAGGTCTTTTAAATATGTATTTTAACAGATTCAACTTATAAATTTCTACAGCACTTAACACATTGAACTCTTTCTAAATAAGACTTGTTGGGTACCTAACTGGTCTTCTCAAACATATTTTTACAATTTTCTTGTATTGTAGAACAAGTGGTTGCAAAATGGTAGATCCACAACCTCCCCATCCAATAATACCATATTCTACTATAGAAGAAACAAGGGCCAAAAATACCATCCTTAATTGATTCAAAGGCAGCACATTTCTCAATAGAACAAACTTGTAAAGTGTTTTCCTTAATTTATTACAAATATAAGAAATATGAGATTCCCATCGTAATCGCGAATCTATCATAATTCCCAAGTATTTAACAGTGTCCTGTACATTCAAAGGAATGCATTGACAAACAACCTGACAGCAACCAGGCTCATGTACAACAATACTGCATTGATCCTCCACAAGAGGACGACCGGCCATTGTAAGATAAAAGGGTAATACCGCTGTCTTATCCAAATTTATACACAATATGCTATGATCACACCAGTTTTTTATGATTGCCAGACCATCATTTGCCGTCTCGAAGGTTTCCCTCCATGATTTTCCGTGAAAGAGAGCCACAGTATACTCTAGGTTTACATTCAATAAATCATTTATGTATATTAGAAAGATTATGGGCCCAAGCACTGTCCCCTGAGGAACCCCAGCCAAAACTCTCATATTACTGCCAATTTTATCATCAATTTTAACTGCTTGTGACCTCGAATTCAAGTATGACCGAAAAAAGTCCAGTACAATCCCCCTAAATCCTACTGATTCCATTTTCTGTAACAATAACTCATGGTCTACGGTGTCAAAGGCCTTTTGAAAGTCAAGGAAGATTCCTAAACACTTTTCACCCTTGTCCAAATAATTTATAATTTCTTTACTCACTCTAAATATAACATCAGATGTACTTACACCACTTTGAAATCCAAATTGTGAGCTATTTATGATTTTATGTTGTTCCAAGTAAGAAATTAGTCTTGTGGGATGGAAACTTAGTAATACCCACTCAGAATGTAACCAAACGAAAATATTTACATAAAATCCCATACTTGAACAAAATAACTAATGGTCGAATTCAATGGAACTTTCCACTTGGAAAGCTAATCACTTCTACTTGTGGTTGAAAATTCATAAGCAAGAATAGTTCTATGTGATTTAAATAATCGGCTGGTATTCTGTGAAGCTATTCTGTGAAATATTTGTGTGAACAGTTTTGGTGAAGCAAGTAGGTATCAGGTTTGCAGAGCGGGCTGTTGTGTGTTGTGTGGTCCTGGCAGATGAGAGTGAATGACACCTGAGAACATAAACTCGGCTGTAGGTGTCGCGAAGTTATTTGTCGGCGAAGAATGCTTTCCGACTCAGACTCACCAAATTATTCGTAGTCCAGCTCGCCGGCCGGCAAGTGTA
The DNA here is from genome assembly GCA_948455865.1 of Conomelus anceps. Taxonomy (NCBI): domain Eukaryota; kingdom Metazoa; phylum Arthropoda; class Insecta; order Hemiptera; family Delphacidae; genus Conomelus; species Conomelus anceps. The sequence goes on from OX418218.1 coordinate 63,176,720, forward strand.
GCAATAAAACTTCTCTCGTGCCGAGGGCTACTCTCCAGTCAAAGGAGAACCTGACAAAAATAAAAAGAAGTGAGAGAAAATAAGAAATAAGACGAAGTGGACTGATGAAGAGTGCCGTAACTGACTCCCACCCATTAATCCTTCCCGTGTCACTTGCGTGGGTCAAAACTTTACGAGGCTCGTCGTTCTGCGACGACTGATGGGTATTCCAACAGCAATGGCCGTTTCAAATACGAGACTATCGCGAAAAGATCAATCCAATAGTGCATAAATATTGGGCTCTAAACTCAGTTCTATAATCAGATATGTTTTTTGTCAATTCATTAAAATATTTAAATAAACAGTACAGAAGGTAATCCACAAAATATGTACCATGAAAACTGCCTTTTCCTAAAACTGCTTGTAAAGTAGTTCTTTATGTACTGAAAACTGATTGTAAAATACCTCTTTAATGCTCCGCGAGCGGTAAAGTACTTTACGCTCGCCAGCTGTTTTCTTTACGCTTTTGTTTTGATTTTGATGTCTTCTCATTGATGGATCACGGAATCCGTGAAATTCTCATAACCTCAACAATGTAACCAAATCCGCGCATTGTCTTTGATGTTACAAACTACAAGCTTTTATTGTGTTGGAATCCAGACCTGCAGTTGTAGGAAAAATATTGTATGTAATTCTCGCATGAAGCTTCTTTATCGCTCTTGCAAAATTACTGCGCTCCGCTATGCGTCGCATAGTAACTGTTTTGGCTCGAGCGATAAAGTCACGTTTCACACTCTTAATACATAAATAGCTATTTCCAATGGAATAAATTGATTAGTGTTAACTAATCATGAAACAGCTGTTTACTGAGGAGCAATCAATAAAGTACTTTACGCTCGCTTATCCTACGTCATAGCTGGCTCATCAGTGTTGCCAACCTTTCAGTCTAGATAATCGTACCTCACTTCTAAAATTTATAAAAATAGTGTTACAAAAGCTAACAAAGCAGTTATTCACGCACTTGTTCTATTTATATCATTCCATTGTTTTCATGGACAGACATGGCTTGCAATCTGATTCTTCTCATTCTCTCTTGTTAGATGTCTTTCTCACTCCTATCTCTATCTATAAAAGGATGATACCCTGACTCACTCATCAACACAGAGCCAAAACTACTAGGCCTATGAACTTGAAATTTCGTATGAACAATCCCTATAGGATTTCACCGTGCAATAAGAAAGGATTTTTCAAAATTCGAAATTTTAGGGGTGTTTTTAGGGGGTTGAAGTTTTGCCTATGAAAGCACGGGTACATGGCTAGCTAGCTTACTGGGATCTTTTAATCATATGGAAAATAATTTGAAATTTTTCGATCTGCTGTACACGCTCGCTGTAGGAAATATATGACTGAGATCATACCCATATACTGGGAAATGAAATTATGCCGGGTTGATGACATCTGTTAAGGCTGTGCGCCAGCTACCATGACTCTGATCAAGTCTCGAGTCCCGACTCAAGGCAACAAACAAACGAGTCTACAATCGAGTCGAATCGAGTTTGGTCCGGTTTTGAATCACTCTGGTGGATTAGTTTGTAACTAGCTTTCCATATCCCTGAAACGTTGCCAGATCTCTCACCTCACGTCTACTCCCCTCTTCGCCTGGTCTGACTAGGCCTTCTTGGGAGGGAGGCAGAGTCGTTCTACTACTCATAATCTAGTAAAGCAAATTTAGTTTCCAAGCCACAGTTATTCTAATACCTGAGCTTTCATTCACAAAAATAATCTGATATATCTGACGGCTAGATAGCCTGGTCAGTTTGAGACCTCTGTTCACTTCGGGTGGCATGAGTAGTTTGTACATTGTTCTGTGCAGTGTTTTATTTTTAACCTAATATTGTACAGAATTCTACAATAATAAAACTAATTTTTGTTTTATGACATTAATGTAAGGAGTTTTTTCTTGTGTTGATAATGGCAAAGCAAAGCATTAGTTGGGTCATGACTTTCAATATTTTGTTTTTTATTTTTCAATTCACCCAGGGTTACTCCTAATTCAGTCATATCCTTTCTAATTTCCTTTTTGTCTCATACAACATTGCTAGAACGTTAAAACAGATAAAAACACAAAATCACATTCAAAATTAGCCTACCTATCTATAGCAGTGTGTCATTTAAAGCTGTCTATAAATTGTCTACAAAGTCTTGGCCCTTTCATAAAAATCCTCAAACCTATATAATAATGGATTATTCATCAAAAGAAGTTTCAGTCTATGCTTAAAAATTGGATATGGCAGATTTTTTAAGCTCTCTGGAATGGCATTGAACAGTTTTACACTTCTAAAAAGAAAAGTCTTTTGTGTGTTTGAATAATTGTAACGGTGAGTAATCAAGTTATTTCTTGTGTTGTGAGTATGTATCACCCCCTATATAGTGAAGTTTTCCAAATTATTTTTCACATGGATCAAACATTGTAAAACAATGTTTTGGCTCGAGCGATAAAGTCGCGCTTCACGCTCTTAAGAAAAAAAAATCTATTCGCTCATTAGTCAGTTAAAATTAGCTGACTATATAGCCAATTTTTTGTTAACTGATTTATTTTGAAAATTTATTATTTTTTGCCTATTAAATTTAATTGTGTTGTAAGTATAACGTTATTATTCTGTAGCTTTCGACACTCAATGTATACATGCTTTTCTTAGGTTTTTATGATTTTTTAGCCAACCAAAATAAGTGTTCATATTAAGAGTAAAATTGTAAGACATACAGTAAAGATACACCTAATAATTTCATGATTATAAAAAATAGTTTCTGATTGAGTAAAAACGGGGGCCATAGCGTGAGTTTTTGGCGCCCGAGGCAAATATCTTAGATTTTGGGGAAATTTATAAAATTTGGAAAAATAACTAATAAAATATAAGAATAAAATTGATTATTATAATCTGGAGAAGGCTGTTTTACAAATAACACTTTATTACCTCATATTCATTCAAAACATACTATAATATTTTTTGTAATTTTCAAAGCCAATTGGCAAAGCAAAGCATTAGTTGGGTCATGACTTTCAATATTTTGTTTTTTATTTTTCAATTCACCCAGGGTTACTCCTAATTCAATCATATCCTTTCTAATTTCCTTAATTATCTTCTTAAGTTGAAATAATTTTAGTTATTTTTTGCAATTATACTCTCCATTTATTTCCAAAGAATCACGTATATCTTTCAATTTTTGTATGTCTTTCACTTATGTCTCAATTTTTTAAAGTAAAGTAAAGTAAAATTCAGTAAAGATACACCTAATAATTTCATGATTATAAAAAATAGTTTCTGATTGAAATAGTTTCTGATAAACCTTTATTGCAGCAACTCCTGAGTTCGTCAAAAGCATTGCAAATTGTCATATTTAACATCAAAATAATGTTGTCTCATACAACATTGCTAGAACGTTAAAACAGATAAAAACACAAAATCACATTCAAAATTAGCCTGCCTATCTATAGCAGTGTGTTATTTAAAGCTGTCTATAAATTGTCTACAAAGTCTTGGCCCTTTCATAAAAATCCTCAAACCTATATAATAATAGATTATCCATCAAAAAAAGTTTCAGTCTATGCTTAAAAATTGGATATGGCAGATTTTTGAAGCTCTCTGGAATGGCATTGAACAGTTTTACACTTCTAAAAAGAAAAGTCTTTTGTGTGTTTGAATAATTGTAAATCAAGTTATTTCTTGTGCGTGTGTTGTGAGTAGGTATCATCCCCTGTATAGTGAAGTTTTAATGTAATAATTTCCCCGGGCTCCTGGACCCACTATTCGGTTGTTGGGGGGGGGGGGGGGGAGGGTTACTATTCCTTGCTTGAAAACTGAAAACCCCCAACCTTTTACAGTTCCACTACAGTTTTTATTGAAAGGCTCTCTGTTATCTATCAAAGAAGTCCTATAATATAATTCCAGTCATAATGTAAGCTCTCCAATAGTGTAATCATATTTTATGATTAAGATGCAGTATATGGAACAATCGCAAGAATTTTCTATAGAGAAAAATTTGTTTCCTTCGTTTGACACTATAGAGCCCTCTCAAATTTTGTCCACACTTTTGATGGACAAAAATTGGTTCAAAGCTGGAAGTTCTTTTAATCCACTCTTGGTATTCTAAAAGAGAGTTCTCTGAGTTATCAAAAGTTGAAATTGAAGAATATGAAATTCTACGTCGATTGATAACAAAATATATCTGTTCAATTGTTCATTCACAATCAATTTTCAAAAATCAGGTATTTTTATCTCCTTTGTGAAAAATAAGTCACCTAATTTTTTGTTGCATTTATCATGTAAATGCTCACTCCAACACATAAAAAGTTAGAGGTAAGAATTTTTAGATCATTGAATTTACTTTCAGAAGATTTCTCAATTTGAAAATTTGGCCAATTTGTCGATAAGTAGAAAAACCTGAATCACTGTATATCAAACCTGAATCAATTAGGACAGTAACCAAGTTTCATAAGCAAGTGATATCAGGAAAAACATTTAGCAGTTATTTTCTCAACGAATTCAAAAATGTAGTTGGTGATTATCGAATAATTAAGATAAAGTGTATTTATTCAGTCAGAGAACGAATTTGCTGAAGAAGTCAGTATTGTCAGATAAATTATAGTCAGTCAGACAAATGTAGAGTAGGTAACACAAATCGATAGTAAATGTTAAAAGTGCATATTCGTTTTATAGCTGATGATGCACACATGAGTCCGAGACTTGTGCGTGGAAAATGAGGTGAATGATAACACATAAATGCCAGATGGAGGAGCGGGATTCGAACCCACGACCGCTGAACGACAGCAAGCTGAAGTTGCGACGCACCAATCAACTGCGCTAAGCGGCCCGCCAAATAAGTGCAATTATGTGTCTTTCAAAGTGCACCAAGATAAAAAAAAAGCTAAAATTGATGGAAACAAAATGATAATTATTATTTTACTTTTTTTCTCATTTTTATTTTATACTTTTATACTAAGATCATTTCGTTATGAAATTGTATTTTATTTTATAGTACGGTATAATATGTTCACATATTGTTTTGTTGAAACTGATTTTAAAATGTGAAGGTATGTATGTGATAAGTTGATTGATGAATTGTATAATAATCACAGCAAGTTACCAAAGACGATGACATTGAATGTTCGTCTGTGGCAATAGGTAATTAATATTTACGCGGACGTTATTTCAAGATGTGAAGTTGAAATCCGCTATGGTTACACCACCCAGATGCAGGTAAAACAGCTTAGATGCTAATAAAATTTTACATCTAAGACTGAAATGAAAAATGTTTTTTCTTCATTGCCTAATTTTTGTGTTAAATAATATAACACAATTATAATATTGAGTATAATAATATACTACTCAATTGTAATATTTATATTTTCTTTTTTTTAGTATTTCATCTCATCATTTGTAGTAAATTTCTGTTTGTAGAGCAACTTTTTCAATTACACTTCTACTACAGTTTTCGTTGGAAGCCTATTTATTATCTATCAAAGAAGTCCTACAATATTATTATAATCCCATTCACTATGTAAATTACCCAATAAACCATAATGTAAATCACAAGAGTAAGGTACAATATATGGAACAATCGCAAAAATCTTATAAATTAAGAAAAATTCGGTTCCTTCCTTCGGACACAATTTGGCATATGTTTGTTTGAGAGAAAAAGAATGAGGGTGAAAGAGAGTGATATAGTGGAAAGGAAATGTGAGTGCTACTGGAGACGTGTCATTCAAAGCAATTATTTTTGTCGATCGCATAATTATTCAAGAACTGCAAATAAAATCCATCCGGTAGACAGGCGAGTGCCGGTGTTGCGCGTCAGGGAGCATTGATAAGGGCGAGTGAGTGATGAACGAATATGATTCAAACTGGCAACATAGCAAGTCCTAGCATATGTGTGAGTGAACGTGCTTGCGCATTCGCATGAGGAAGTTGACTCTGTAAAACTGAAGAGAATCCAAGAAAACTTTGGGGCAACGTAGCTACCCAACGATTCAATTTGGATTTACAATAATTTCTCTATTACTAGAAGGGATATCAGGGATTTCAATGACATATTTTGTATTTCAATCGGGAATAAAGTTTTTCTGTAATTAAGGTTTCAAAAAAATGATTTTTAAAAAAAATGAAAATTTTGAAAAATGAAATACCTCATTACAAAAACAATAATTTGTTACATTGATCCTGGAAATTACACTTTTCTATTCACAACCGTTCATGATACTGGTTGCCCCCAAAAATTAACTTTAAGTGCTCATATCTCAGAAAATAATTGATGAATTTTTTTTTTTATTTATTGCAATAGACTACATTTCAGTAGCCTAATAATCTCCAGTCAAAGAGACTTTGAAAAAAAATATGACCAAAACCCTATTGCACAGCCTTAACCAATGCAGCTAGAAACTGAAACGTAGTCTCAGTAGGAGGTGGTGAATAATAAAATCAAAAACCTAGCTTCTACCTTAATAGTCGTAGGTTTAAATTTGAAATGTTCATTGAGAGGTGGTGAGTAAGGTCTTACTGTGTAAGAAAACAACGAAGGAGGCCTCTCTGATCAGCTGGGAGAGCCATAGGACTAACTTCTTCCCTAATAGTCCTAGAAGGTTGAAATTTGAAATGTAACCTATTTGGCAGGTGGCAAATAATAAAATCAAGAATTTTTTATAAGAACGCAGCAACGCGCGTCGGGCCAGCTAGTTCTTTATATCTGTGTCCCTTGCACTCAATTGGATCTTCTCGTCAATTCTAAATTCTTCATGAACAATCGAGGTCGTATACTACTATGTTCCGTGGCCTTCTCGAAGCGTCTGGTGGCCTCCAGTTCTTGGAATTATGACAACTATCTCGTATATAAAAGAGCTCATGTGAACCATTGAGTTGAGTTCTTACAAAAGCTTGCATGACAGTTAGTTTACAAACCCGCGTGTCAGATTGTGTTACAGATCTCGTGCCAGTGGAGTAAACAATGCACGATTCCAGTGAGTGCAGAGACAAGATAGTGTTTACTGTTTGTGCAGCTTACTAATAGTTCAAAGACGTTGTGTTAAGTGTTATTATTTAGCACAGTCAAATAACGAATTGGACTGTGTTTTGTAAGTGATTAGTTGCTCTTTTTTTATCATTTTTTTCTACATTATTGTACAGTTTATTGGACTCTTGTTTCTTTTGTTATTGATTAGCCTGTAATTCATTAATTCTTGTAAATAATTACTAAAAAATAGTATTAGCTTGTCATTTGTTGATCTGTTTTTCTTTATTAATTGAACTTACAATTAGTGTATGTAAATAGACTAATTTGTGTAAATAAAGTGCAAATGTGAACTTTAGTGTTGCCGTCCTCATTTTAGCCAGTAAAACCCGTAACAATACCATCCAATACCGTAACCATCTTTTAGATATTTTAAAAATATTTGTTTAGAATGAGAATTCTTTGAAATTATTGTACGAAAGTGCAGCTCGTAGGTAGTCAGATCGTACATTATACAAAAGCCAAATTGTTATACAAAATGATTATGTATTATACGGTTGACAAAACTAAAGCACTAAAGCTTACCAGCTTAACTATTGCCAGATCAATTTGTCATAGCCTCGACGACGACGGTGCATTGTGTACGGAAATGATAAGATCGACAATAAATTTATTATTGAATGGAAATCAAAAAATGCAGTTGTAGGAAAAGTAATGTATGTATTTCGAGTGTAAAGCTTCTCTATCACTCTCGAAAAATCACTATAATCCGCTAAGCTTCGTGTGGTAAATGTTTAGGTCGAGTGATAAAGTCGCTCTTTACGCTCCTAATACATGAATAACTATTTCCTTCAAATAATAAGTAGATTGGAACAAATAATTGAATAATTCTTTGCTGAAAACAAGTAGTGAAACAGCTGTTTACTAAAAAGTAACGTCATAGCTTACTTTTTCCCTTGAGTGTTGTCAACCATGCATTCTACGATTATTGTAGCTGACATCCAAAATTATCGTATTTTACAAGACTCCAAATTATTGCAAGAAACTATAACTACACTATCATTTTATGTCTGGCAACACTGACGTACGATAGTTATTATGCACATTGATTAGTTTTGTACATTAATTTGGTGTAATGTAAAATACTTGTGAATACGATAATTGTAGACGTCAGGTACAACAGTGGCGGATTTATGGGGGGGCTTTCGGGCTGAAGCCCCCCCAAAACCTCCAAAAAGTATTTGGAATAGTGTAAATTTTTTACCAATATAATCAGTTTGAAGCTTGTAAAATATTTATTAGCAATAATTACCTAATTCCACTACTAAGTCTTCAATTGTATGAAATCTGTCAACATTTTAATACTGCATTATGTCTTAGTTACATTTATATTGCCTGCAACCAATCAACTGATTGTTTAGATTTTTGTACTTACTGAATAGAAAAGTAGTGCAACGTAAAATTGCAGTAATTGAATAACGACAGTACCAACATTCTTTTAATACTGTAATGAGGAACTACATTAACATATCAACCAATATTTACTTTTTTTAACATTCTATCCCAGTGGTCGGCAAACCAGTGATCACCAGCTACTGATAAAAATTCCAGATACAACGCTTGCATTGGGTTTACTTATATTTAATATGGATCTAATACCATTTTAACTGATTCCTCAAAGAGATTATACAAAAATTTTCTGGGGGAGTAACTTTAGATCCCATATTTCTATAAGAGGAAAACTAATCGTCAGATAAAACTTTAGAAAAACATCTCTTTTTACAGTGTGGAATTCACACAAAGTTTATCTATTAAAACTAGATGAAACATTAGTTAATTGAAAAATTGCAACTAACTAAAGCTCCTACATTGAATTTCATTCTTAAACATTGAATAATATGACTGTAATACCAGAATTAATACTATGTTCCTTGACAAACTGCTGAACATACCAGATACAGCCAAAATTACATCAAAATTTTCCAATATACTTTAAATTTAAATTAATTTTATCGCTGATATGGTTCAAAGCACTAGTAAAGCTATTAAAGCTAGTAATAACTATCGGGTATGATTGATAATGAAAAATTCAAAATCTTTCAAAATACTACTTGTATTCAGAACACCTCTACCCCCCCCCCCCCTTTCATCAGTAGCTACCAGCCACCCCCAAAAAAAATTTCTGGATCCGCCACTGAGGTACAATAATCGTATAATTCATGGTTGACTGATTACTGCCAGGTAAGTTTTTCATAACATCAATGATAGCGAATTGAAAAGAAATAATTTTATACGATTATTGAGAGGAAATCTAAAACTCCAGTTGTAGTGGAAATGTATTACGTATTTCGAGAGAGAAGCTTCTTTATCACTCTCGCAAAACTACCGCACTCCACTACGCATGTTTAACTCGAGTGATTAATTCGTTCTTTACTATTTTAATACATGAAGAATTATTTCCTCAAAAATAAACGAAGCATTCATGAAAGTGATGAAATGTATTAGTGGCGCCTGCATGTGAATTTTCCTTTCAAAGATGTGCGCAGGGTTTTTGTCATAATTTTTTTCGAAGTTTCTTGTATTGAATATTATTAAGGCTTTTGAAATGTTATCTATTACTGTGAAGAAAAACTTTTTCTTCGATTATTTTGTGAAATATGGGGGTTCAAGGATGAATTTTTCGGTTTTGGGGGCAGTTAAACTCACCTGAGTAATTTTAAAATTTCCCATAACTGATACATTTTGATGAATGAAATAACATATGTTTTATTTTAATCTAAAAAATAATAGTTTTTCAAAATAAATTTTTTACACATTTAGAAAAATATATTTTAAAAATTAATTGCTTGATTGAAGTGAAAATATTTATGTCATTTTCTTCCTCGAAGTGTTTTTTAAGTACAGAAAATTTATCAAAAGTTCAGAATCACTCAATCAATTATTGCTCACAAAAGCCAAAAAAAATTTTCTTTGAACCTCATATTTCACGAAATAATTGATGGAAAAAACTTTTTCTCACAGCAATAGATAACATTTCAAAGCCCTGATAACAGCCAGTAAAATGAACTTAGGAAACAAATTATGAACATCAACCCTTCTCACAGAGTTTGTCTAATTTGCGAAAGACAAGTTTCGATGAGAAACCACTTATGTGTTTTGTTTGCTTGTCTTTCTTTCCGACTCCTACAATAAATTATGCAGTTGCAAAAATCAGTTCTTTATAACAAATCGTTTCACTTATTCAGCATTTCAGGAGGGCAAGTGAATTTCCATGACGGTGAGGATCAAATTGTCATAAAATGATCATGAAAAGTCATAAATTTCGTTTCCGACAATCTAACTCACTGGATTCCAATATTTTGTCTGGTCCATGTGGTTATTGTTCCTGTTTTTTTAGGCTTATAGACTCCAGCACATCTGGTAAGATTATTTTTGAGGAAGTTATCTTTTGAAGCAGAGAAACCATAATTTATAAAAAAAATGGCTATAAATTTCAGAAAAAAAGTAAAATTTGTTGTGGAAAGAATTAATTTTGGTGACATTAAATTCATTTTAGGTTAAACCTGACGTTCATTAACTCTAGCACCCTCATGAATTGATATATACCTATATTTATAACGGGAACATAATGGAAATATATATATCTCAGGCTCCTAAGCCATGTTCTGAATAGGGCTTATGCATAAGAGCTATGAATTCGACATTAGACTTGCAAAATAGCCGATTCACTTGTCATAGCCAGATAAAAAATTTAGAGTCATTATTATAGTGCAGATTTCAATAATTGATGTTTACGGCCTACAGCGAAGGAGAAGGCATTTCGATTTTATATTCAAAATATCCTTCACATAAAAGTTATAACTACTTTTGTGGTGATAAATAATAAGATTTGCATCCACAAGGGGTGCCTTAAGAATAGTAGGAATGGAAAATGAAATAAGATACTAGAGACATTTCATGCCGCTTAGACCTCTTGGCCCGCAACAGCAGACCTACAGTAAAGTACAAAGTATAAGTTATTATAAACTGGTACGGAATTGTGGGTCTGCACAAGGGATTCTTACAGGTTATTGCCCGAGAATTTTATACTCATTTCTTGCACTTGTTGCTGTCTATAAAAGGTCACAGACACAAGGATTCATCTATTACTGTTCCCAATGTCTGATAGAACAACTACAAACATCCATCCTGCCCTTGCCCGATCAATCATATTATTATTTTCTCATTTCTGGTCTGAAAATGATTTTTAATGCATTCAGAAGATTAATAACTGATTTATTGCTAAAGTAAGAGAAAACTGCTGAAGAAAGTCCGCTTCGAAGCGACTTTTGTGCTGGTCGCAATAATGATTCCAAGATTATCACGAATATTGTTCAAGCTTAATGACTTATAAATCATGCTACACCAATATTGACGTTTTATCACTAGGAATCTTTTTTATCACTAGGAGACGAACATCATTTGATACGCGTTTAATCACATAAGCTGTGAAGCAGTTACAAACTGATTGAAAAACGAGTATGTTTAGTAAATTTACAAGAGTTACAATTTCCATAATAAAACTTATTGATTTGAATCTTTTCGACCTTTGAATTCCAACTGCAAAATTCACCTTTCCATATTTTTTTTTCTTTTTTGCTGATAAATGTCATTAAAACTAGTCTTGAATACTAACCATTAACTTTTCATTCACTTCTTAAATTTAAATAATTGATTCAACTTCAGTTCATCCACTGATGACTTGAGTATTTATAGAGAGTTACTAATATAAAAAAATCCTATTGCACATAAAATTTTCTAATCCCTAATCACTAATTCAAAAGGCTTTATCCTCTTCAGCCTTCTTGTAATTTCCTGGTTATCAAGCAGCTGAGTTGCCTCAGGGTTGACATGATGATGAAGTCTGGATTCATGACGGGCAGCAAATCGACTTATCTCGCTCGATAACCATATGAAATACACGAAATGATTGTGTTGTGATTGTGTACAGAGTGATGGGATTTTTTTCCAGTCACAAGCCTTGCTTCAGAGTCTTTAATTTTTCATTCAACCACTATATTCCGTAAGAAAAAATGAATGCTATGTGTCAAAGCTTCGAAAGACACACCATATGGTTACCTCAAGGTTATCTTCACCTGTTTAAAATTCACGCAGGCGACAATACAGACGACCATAATTTTGTGGAAAATAGAGCTAATCGAAATCGGCTGCTCTCGATTTCAGGAATGAGTGTTCGTTTTGAATAATTTTTCGATTGAATCTAAAGTGGGAACCCATATTTGAGTGCTCAAACAAGAATCGTCTAAGAGAGCACAATTAATAAACGTGTCATCAGGTTTGATAGCCTACAACTTAATCTGTTCAAAGTTTGGAAACAAGAATTAATCCTCCCAAGGTCAACATGTTGGAGCCTACAGAAATCTTCACATATCTTGTCAGAATGGTTTCATTCGCTTCTTCAATCCTATTTAGTGAGTATTTCTTGATCATTATCAGCAAATTTATCATTTTTACTCTGAATAAAATCCTACTCAGTGAATACTTTGAATGGTTTTCAAAAAAATGTTCTAAGCATCACATATCTCGTAAATCCCAGCAAGTTCCTCGTTACGTGAGAAGTGCTGTAGTAGGTGCTTTTAATAGTTATATTACTAGCTTTCAATCATATAATCCAATTAAGTTAATCTTTCACTTAACGGTGGTTCGGAACCCACCTAAAACTGTAGGTCCAAATCATCAATCACCATCATCCAACTCATAACCCACGCACAGGTCTCAGACATATGTGGGCTTAATCCTAAAAATGAATTTATAAAATATTTGGCGCCAACTTCAAAAGATTACTTGTATGAAATTAAAAATGTTCTCAGTTTAAAGTAAATACTTCATTTTAAAACTTTTTAGTACGTGAGTATTTTATCATTTCACTGAAGTCGGTTCCTTTTTTGTTTTAAAATATGTTTTATTGTTTTTAATTCTTTCGGAAGATGTAGCTAACATAATGTTTCAAGACCTGTGTGTGGGCAGTGATGATAGTGATTGATAAAACCAACAGTCTTAGGTGGGTTCCGAACCACTAGGAAGGGATTTTGCAGCAAAGAAGAGAGTCTTTTCTCTGGTCTGCCAGGAGTTCATATACTATACCTTATCTGACTAAACAGATACCTTTCAAGACTCGCGGCTATCTGTTCCCTTAGCATACTTAGATAGGTTAATCTCAAATACATTGCACTGATATTTAGAGAAGAAGAAAAAGATATCTTTTATGGAAAAGGTTTGATTTCATAAAATTAATTGAATGAAATTACAAAATTTCTCTTGATATCAAATACAGGTTTGAATAAATTACAAAATTTCTCTTGATATCAAATACAGGTTTGAATAAATTACTCACCATAATACCATCCTCTTTTTTCATTCATTGACATAGGTGTTGCAGTAGTATAGGGTGGGTAGGCCTACATTATGCATAGAGCAGCCCACTTATCTAGATATGCAATCAATGAACATGATAACTGTAACAAGTGCGTAACACTATATTTACTGTTAGCTGTATTCCATGTAGGGCTTTTCAATAGTTGAACTATCTATAATAGAATCAAGATTTAGCGTGTTCATTATATCGGTCAATGCATTTCTATTTGCAGCGTCAGGTAATAAACGTAGGCTACAACCTGTCAATCCAATGCTGAGCTGATTTCAGTACCTGTCATACTATACTGTAACCTTTCTTCATTTTCAGTTATTCTTGTTCTGTCAGGTTTGTGGAATAAATAAGTAGGAGGTGGTGGATTAGAGGGATAACGGTGATGATGATCATGATGATGTAAGTGTTGATGATGATGATGATGATGAGGAGGAGGAACAGGAGGAGCATGAGGAGCCGAAGGAGCAGGAGTAGGGGGGTGAAGAAGGAGGAGGAGGAGGTTGAGGAAGAAAAGGAGAAGGAGCAGGAAGACGAGAGGGAGGAGTAGGAGGAGGAGGAGAATGAGTGGGAGGATTACGAGGAATAGGAGGAAGAAAATGAGAACAAAATAAAGGACAGGAAAACAGTGAAGAAGGAAAAGAAAAAGAGAGGATGAAGGAGGAGGAAGAAGAGAAGGCATGAAAGAAGGCTGTGGAGGAGTAGAAGAAGGAGAAAAAGTGAAAAATGAAAAAAAAAGAGAGAGGATAAGAAGGAAGTGATGAGAGAGAAGGGGAAAAGAATAATTGGTACAAGAGATCGCATTACTTTCAAAAGAAGAGGAAGAAGGAGAAGGACGAGAATAAGAAGAAGGAAATTGAGAAAAAAAGGAGAACAAGAACAAGACGAAGAAGAAACGAAGAAGAAGGACAAGGGAATTAATAAGAAGAAAAAAATATTAAAAAAGAAGAATAAGACGAAGAAGAGGAACAAGTGGAAGAGGAAGGAGAAAAGTAGAATTGAAGGACAAGGTTTCTTACACAATTTTCTGAGGAGTGGTAGAGTGTCCGCCTTAGCAGGTGGAATTGAACGGCGATCAGTTGAGCGCCCACAATGCAATCTATGCGATGTTCGCGATGTATGAGATGTGCGACCTTTGACCTTTTCAAGGTCATGCGAGCACTGGCACCTGGCAGGTGCATCATGCCGCCATCCCAACTGCTCATCTCCAATCCGCCCACATCTATAATGCCCATCATGCTTAATTACATCGTCGACTATTTTTTCGCAAGATGATTGGACATAAGTATTTCCCTCGAGATGAAGATGCTCCTTGCATATGTCAGTGGTGGAAAAATGCAAGATTCTGTGACAGCTGCAGGGAAGGATCACTGATTTCCCCTTGTTTAGAGACAGCACTTTTGAATGATAAACTTGATCCATCGTAGCCAAGTGTACAGCTACAAGTCCTATCCAGATTGCACACAAGTACCGTAGCTAACTGTAATAATCAATTGGGTATGTAGAGTACTAAGCGTGATTAAACATAATATTTAAACTTTATATGTAAAAACTAATGATATTAATCAAAATCTTGACGTACATGATTATAATACAAGAAGCCGAGGAGATTATCACTTGGTGAGTCACAATTATTATTCAAACAAAAACCTAGTTATATTGGTAAGAAATTCTACAACAAGCTACCACAGTTTTTAAAGAGTCTTGAAAATATATAAATATTTAAAAAACAATTGCAAAAATATTTAGTTGATAAATCTTTTTATAGTGTACAAGAGTTCCTTTCACATCAAAATTAAGCCTCACCTCAACTAATTCATATAGTAATTATGGTATCTAGTGTATAATTGTTGATTTGACTTGTCTTATACTCCTTAACTGGAGTCTCAAAAACGTACCGGTTATCTAAAAAAAAAAGAAAAAAGTGTAGAGTAACTATGTTAACCAGTGCAACTAGTGTACATTTTTTAGCTCAGGAATTTCAAAATTCAAAATTATAATAATATTTTTTGGACTGTGATGGTTTTTTGTTAGAAGTAAAATCAAATTGATATTCTCTTTCTTAAAACTACTCGTGAATTATTGTGCTACTATTGAACTAAAAATGTCACTTATTTGTTAGATTTAAATTGGACTGGCCAATCACAACATAACATGGGAGCTCCTGGAAGTCATAATAATTATAATGTATCGAATAAGTACTGCAGTCTATTTATAGACTACTGGAAAATTCCGTTAACAGACGTCTGCTCATGACGTCATTTATTTGTTTATGGAAAATTTACTCACAGCTTCCTCTTTCAACACTGGGAATGAAAATGTAATAAGAATTCATAGGCTACCGTAAAATCCCACGAATACTCAACATACATGAGAGATACCCCAAAGGCATTTCACCGAACATAATGTGTCCAATACCTAACACCTGTTTATAAGATGTTTCAGTGCAAATAGCACATCATGACTTGAGTCAATGCAAAGTAGAATCGATAGAGATACAAATGAGCTGAGAAGTGCAGTAGATTGTAGATAGGCCTTCTGGATAAATAGACTGCTCACTCATGATCCAAGCTAGAGATGAGCCGCGCTATTAACAAGATAGATATATGTGAGATTTCTATCGAATGTGAGTATAGTAGTCGGCGCCCGCATCACAACTTACTGCCAAGTACCTAGCGACTCTTCTACTCACGCCAGAATTTTATACACTCTTTCTATACCTACTACTAGTAGATCGCTCGATTCAGTTGGATCGGAATATGTCTAGCCTATAATTCAGAGATTTTCCCAGTCTTCATGTTAAGTTTAAATGGACAATTTTTTGTCCAGACTTCGCCCTTATTAAGTAAATGCTTCACATAAAATCTCATTATATCCAAGCTTTTTCCCATATGCAATATTTTTTGTTGTTTAATAAGGCAATAGAATATTGTAAATTTACTTAAATAAAGTAATTTTATCTTTATCTTCTCTTATCTCCTTTCTTTCTTTTCGTCTTCTCCTTCTCTTTCTTTTTCTCATTTTTCTGCCATTTTCTCTTCTCTTCTCTTTTCTTTCCTTAATTATAATCACTACCCACGAACCCCTTCTTCTTCTTCTTCTTCTTTTTGCACTTCATTCTTCTCGTTTCCCTTCTTCATTTTCTCTCCCTTCTCTTTCATTATCTCCTACTTTCCTTTTTTCTTTCTTCTTGTATTTTTCTTCCTTATCTTTTCTATTTCCCTCCCTCTAATTTTACTCTTTCTCCTCCAGGAAAACATCATATCAAATTCAAAAAATTAATTTGATACTGTATTCATGCTGCATGAATTCACCCAGCTCATTTTTTCATACAGGGCGCTAGTAGCTCCTGCGACACAGGGACGCATTAAGACGATTATATATAGGATATACAGAGGGCTCTACTAGTTCTTCGACGTAAAGTCCACACTATACAATACGAATACAAGTCAGTATGTTGTTACGTGTTCACTTGCTAGTTGCACACATGTAACTTAGTTTGGACTAAATTCATTAGACGCGTGTCCGTGTTTGTGTGCAGGTTCGCCTGTAGACTGCACTCTATCTAATCTGTCCGCTAGTCTGGCAGGTAGAGGCGACAGCCGGGCTTAGCCGCATTGTTCCATTCACTGCAAGGTCATTGTTAATTAACTTCTCTTAAATGTCATTCTTCGGCCCCTGCTCTTCAGTGGTCCACTTCTAATTAAGACATTCAGCTCGAACTCCTTCAGTGTCTGTTCTTTTATAATGTCCAAGCGCACCGGAAATATATCAATGCGCTCCCTTACTAGGCTACAACTAGAATCCTTGCAGACGTAGACGGCTAGACGCACCATGTGAAATCTTAATCGACAACATATCTAAGCATTGTTCATTCATTCAGCACATCATTTGCGGCAAGGAAACAAGTCGGACATATAAAAGGGCACTGACTTTGACAATATAAGCATCTTCCTATACACATTCTTGCACATTGAGCACATTCGTGCTCTCATAAAAAAGCTGCTAATCTAAGAATTTTTTATAAAAAAATATGTTAGATTTGTGTTTAAAACACAAATAATCATTATGATTATCACAATAATCATGCTCAACGACACTCTAATTCTACTACTCTTTTTCAGTTGTGCCAATATTCTGTGTGTTTGATGGATCTCTTTTCTGCTTCTGGGAGCCTTTTTTCTGTTTTTTTCTCACTTATTTATTTTTTTGTTTCCTTTTTCCCCGTCTTTTTTGGCTTCTAGTGATATCCCTTTTTTAAGATTTTTTTTAATTTTTTCTTCAATGAACTCTTTTGTAATGATGATTGATGATACATACTTTTCTTCACACACAGGCAAGGCCCATATGAGGAATATTTTGTACTCCTATTATATTTTGTATTGAATAGTGTATATACATTTATTTTGTATTTTATAGTATGTTCAAATTGTATTGGTTGAGAGATTTTCGATTGATTTTGATTTTCTCAGTTCAATATAAGGTCAAGTACAGTATAAATAGTTTATTCGACGTTATTGCAAATTGTTTTGAATAGTATTGTCCAGTTCATCATTCTACAGTAGTACGGTAGCACTGCTATTGAGTAAAGAAGGTGCTTGAAAGCACAATAAGTATCTTTGATTTTTTTTAAATATAGAGTTCTACATCATTTCTTATCCTATCTAGGGTGTTGTAGGCTATTGGCTCTGGCTGCGATCCCCACCAATCATCCTTTCAAACATTTCAGTGCTCAAAGCATTGTAAACGGCGTTGTAAATATTTTGGTGATGGCGTTATTATGGTAGACATCCATCACGCATATAAGTGTCCGGCCGTATACGCGTATAAATAATGTGTCTAGCCCAATTTTATTTCTCTTAGCATATCTTATTAACATGTACATGTGTTGAGGAGTTTGAATTTCAAATAAAGAAAAGGTTGGCATTAAAATTTGGTATTACGGAGAGAGCTTCTGATTATTTATTAACGTGAAAATTTTTCACAAATTAAAATTTTGTCAGTTACCTTGCTTTAGGACCGGACTTATGAACATAATCTTCTTCTTCTCTATCTATAAAAGGATGATACCCTGACTCACTCATCAACGCAGAGCCAAAACTACTAGGCCTATGAACTTGAAATTTCGTATGAACAATCCTTATAGGATTTCACCGTGCAATAAGAAAGGATTTTTAAAAATTCGCAATTTTAGGGGTGTTTTTAGGGGGTTGAAGTTTTGTCTATGCAAAGCACGTGTACATGGCTAGCTAGCTTACTGGGATCTTTTAATCATATGGAGTTGGCTTATCGCTGGTCTGATAAGCCAAAGGTCCTGGGTTCGATCCCAGTTGAGTACAAGATATTTTTCTCGAGCCACTCCCGTGTTTCGGAGGACACGTTAAGCCGTCGGTCCCGGTTGCATATAAAAAAAAAAAAAAGCAGTCGTTAAAAAAGCGGCGAGGTGGAACTACCCGTAAGGGTCTCCCCACCACTAAAAGCCATACGAATTTATTTATATTATCATATGGAAAATAATTTGAAATTTTTCGAAATGCTGTACACGATGTTTCGATGGACAAGCTGTTTGTGTGTTTTGCAAATCATCATTCACCTAACCTACTGAACTTGCCGGCCAAACAGCTTAAATGAACAGCTGATAGAAGTCAACAGTTTTTAATCATATGGCAGGCCCCTTAGCGGCGTTATTTACGCTGTCTGGAACGCAAAATCTTTGCATGTAGGATACCGTGCAGTCGGAACCTTGCAGTATGTAGGAAAAATATGGCTGGGTATGATGAAATGTAATTATGCCGGGTTGATGACATCTGTTAACCAATGCAGCTAGAAATTTGAAATGTATTCTCAGTAGGAGGTGGCGAATAATAAAATAAAAAAACCTAGCTTCTACCCTTATAGTCGTGGAAGGTTTAAATTTGAAATGTTCATTGAGAGGTGGTGAGCAAGGTCTTACTGTGTAAGAAAACAACAAAGGAGGCCTCTCTGATCAGCTGGAAGAGCCCTAGGACTAACCTCTTCCCTAATAGTCCTAGAAGGTTGAAATTTGAAATGTAACCTCAGTGGGAGGTGACAAATAATAAAATCAAGAATTTTTTATGAGAACCCAGCAACGCGCGTCGGGCCAGCTAGTATATTATATAAACAGAGTTAAAACTGAAGTATGAACAGCAGAGCAGCTTAAAAATAATACAGTCAACGTGGACTTATACTATTGTTTGAAAACGGAGCCTCTATAATAGGCTCCGTGATCATGAAGCTTCAACATAACGTGCGTCAGCCCATTAAATGATGTACATGTGTGCATTTTCGAGATTTATATCAAAATTGTAGATATGATTCAATGTATTATATAAAACTGGACGGTATCATTGATACTCATTTTGTAAAAGTGAGCTATCAATTCAAATCAATTGTTTGATTGCGCTAAAGTGTCCAGTCGGTTTTGATTATAACCTCACAAAAAAATGTCTTCACTTTAACATTATTTTCAATTATGCCTGTCATGAATACTCTCATACAAAATAAACGGAGGTCCTGATAACCGATTGTATTATGACTTGAGTGTTGGAAGCCTATTGTGGGCCTTCTAATGGAGAAATGTAGCCTAATAATAATAATGAATGCAGTCAATATGGTATTGAATACAAGTCAATGACATCGTAATGTAGGAAAGACACTTGTCAACAATTGAATGATTTTTCAGGAATGTGGATAGTGAACCTGTCGGAGTAGACTACTCGTGATCGCAAGGGGCGAGAGCAATTATTTCTGTGGGAGTTAGTTATCGTGAATCTACGATAACTGGAATATCCTATTTATAAGGCATTCTAATTGGATCTGTTTCCGGAAGGAGTAGCGGAAATAAATCGTGAGCTGTTCATGGGCTACCAGTACCGTTGACACTAGAATCCTCATTGTAATAAGAAAGCCCCGGGTGTAGTCTAAGCGGAGAAAGTACTTGTTTCACGCGTTAGCCTGCCTTCGGGTGTCCGCGTCTAGTAATGAATCTTGTACGCAGACTACTGACAGTATTAGATCCTCTTATTCACTCCTGTTACTTCACATTCTAGCACAAACCCTAGTTGTCTATTTTGCCTACCGTCTAGTGTTCTGATCTACATTCTGACCAGTTATTCCATAGTTGCAATGGATGTGTTCAACTCCTTTTCTATGAACAAACTGTAATGTGGAAAGAGCATTTTTAGACAGTTTAGATGATAATAGACAATTTTTTAGACTACTAGACCTCAGACTAATTAGCAACAACAACATTTTTAATCATCCGCAATTTGATCAGTCATAGATTTCTTCAATCGCCAGCCTGGAATTGAATATTATTATAAGTTTTAGAATATTTCATTTCATTATTCCTTTATTCATTTTATATGTATTTGTATAGCTATGCTGTGAACGAATAAATTGATTATTTATTTATCCATTTTATACAAAGTTTTGTACATTGAATAGTTTTTTTTTTTTTTGGAGGATGAAGCCCACATAGGTCTGAGACCTATGGGTAATGAGTTGGATGATTGTGATTGATGAGTTGGACCTACAGTTTTAGGTGGGTTCCGAACCACCGGGAGGTGATTTTACAGCAGGGAACAGTGTCTTTTTTGCTGGCCAATCTAATCGGTCACCGTTACGAACAGGACCTACGAGAACGCAGCTTATCTCTCTGATTGAACAGATACCTGCTGTATCAAAGTATTAAATATATTTTAGTGAATATATAAATAAAAATTTTCAAAAGTTAAACAGTAACTGCTAGGCAACTATCTATAACACAACTATCAACTAATATTATAACTTATAACTATTAAAGTTACAGTTACTACATATTATTGACAGCTAAGATAGGGATATGGAATAATTAGTAAGTTTCAGAAAAATAATAGGTGCTCGAATAAACCAGATTTTTTCGGTAGAGCCATGATGAAATAAAACAAGATAATCAAATAGATCACTTGAAGAAGATTTTAGGAAAAAAAATGGAAAATTATCCCTTTCTTCATTTATCCACAGCCAAGGCATTGGCTGAAGCAAGTTTTTGTTGAAAGCCCCCCTTTCAATTCGAAATTCTGACATCATCTTGTTCTGTCCTTGACCTGTATGGAGAGATCTATTCTGTACTGGACAATACGTTCATATGAAAAATTATTGAAAAAATATAATTGGGACCCTACTGAAAGGATGATAAACAACTTGAGCACTCATAATATAACAATAATTAAATCTTGAATACAATTAGTTATTCATAAATACTCGAAGGTCTGTTGATTTCAATCGTCGCTGATTCGTTAGCTGAAGGGGGCTTTTAACATTTAAAAAGTTCCAAGGCTTTATTTCCTAGTAGTTGATATCCAATAAGAATTGATAAAATTAAGACGAAAGGCCTCTCAAATTATGTTCTTATTACGGTATAAACTTGCAAACAGAATGCGAAACAGAAAGTGAAACAAGTCTAACATAAGGCATGGAAAAAATTATTTTTAATGCGCATACATTCAAATGAAGAATAAGGTAAGGATTTTAAATAAGGAGAACGTCTTCAAATCTATAAGGGAAGAAACTATTAATAGTCAGTCCTATTATAAAATGGCAGCTCAAGTTAGTTGAAAACAGATAAGATTGCGGGGTTGCCAATCATTCGATGGCGTGAATAAAGTTTAGTCTGTTAAGAAACTCAAAAATTTTTACTCGACGCTTGGGACTCGTGTCCCAAGGTATGATAGTCTAAAGCATTGTCTATTATGATCTAACACGTTCAAAAATTCTCTATCCACATCATAGTCTGGTCATATACACAAATGATGTGAGTAAGAATTGAGTTGACCACAGATGTTTCTCACGCCTTCCGATCGGACTCCCAACTACTCAGTATATCACCAGTCAATTCCAGTACCTCAACAGAGTTGACTCACTGTTTATTCAGCGTACTAAACTTTATTCACACCACTCATAGTCTACATCTCACTTTCCATAAATAACAACCAATAATAAAAAAATCAGAAAAAACTTTGCCCAACCTGCACTTTTATAAATGAGGCACCACTTGACGTTAAAACAGACCATTATTTTGACATAAGCACCACAAACAGGTGCATCATCTCCCCAATCCATGAAGAAATTGGAGCCTGTAGTTCACATAGTAAGGTTGAATCTCAAATACAGCCACCTTCTCCTCAAGGCAGAGTAATAATAATCTACCGGTTGGTTTCATAACAATCGCGCAACTCTCGCTGCTGCTGCTGTTGTTCTATTTGTATTATTAATCTGCTTATCTATCTTTTCGCCGAACATGATCTACATGTTTATTGTAATGAACAATGCCAGGCGCTATCAAGATACGGGGGTGTGAGACTTGAACTGCGCTGAGACCGGTAGACAGAACCCGGTCTACGTTAGAATTTAGATGTAGAGCACAAAAAAAGTAGAGAGAGAAAGGAAAAGAGTTTGAGGCCTGATGAAAGCGAACTTGGTTCAATCTAATATCGAACCACAACTCAGGTCAGTCCTACCTGGAGAACGACTCTTCTTATCGACCTTTCTGAATCAATAATAACTATTGCCGATGATTAGTCCCACTAGGCTCCACTCTACACTCGCCAGTATTATTAACTCAGCACTACTTGAGAGATATGTATAGTGTTACAATTACTTCCCTATAACTCTTTCACTGACCGACAGGGTAAGATAGACTCGAAGAAAGAGGTTACACAATAGCCAACAATCTACAGCCTATTGCCTATTAGTATTTATGAGATTATATCAACGAGAAATAGTGATTCATTATGAAGTATTTCTTGATTTCGTATGCAATAATGCTATATATTGTATAGGAATGTGTATGGAGATGATTTTTTGTTAGTGCTCAACCAAATTCATAGATAAATCAAAGATTTTCAGTCGTCATTATTTTGTTCAACATTTTCTGTGTTTCACTTCTAAGGTTTTAAGCTCCGTTTTCTTTTTATAAGGAATATTGTGGTATATAGCATAAATAAATGTTATTGCAGATTAAAATTTATCTGTTAATGTTGGTGAATCCAATTCACCATTCTCAATTTCAGTCTAAATTCACTTATCATCTTTTTTTCACTAAACATTTCCATGTTTATAAGGAACAAAGATGTATGTATGATTCGAAACCCACCTAAAACTGTAGGTCCAGCTCATCAATCACCATCATCCAATTATTTACCCACGCACAGGTCTCAAACCTATGTGGACTTCATCCTCCGAAAAAAATCATGTACAGAATAATCATTTTTGGTTGGAAATTCTTCGTGTAAGGCATAGGATGTGGCATAGTATGACATGAGATGTGAGATCATTGGAGCGATTGAATATTTGATAGAGAAATAGTGTTTCTGTTGATAAGAAATATAAAGTTTGTCAAATTTTCCAATTTTACATTTAAAAATCTTGGGGCTATCGTCTTTCTTTTATTTCATTAGTCTATGCAACTCCATAACATCAATCAGAAATCTACTGGAAACTGATGTGATAACAAGATAAATTAATGTTTACAAGATATTAAGATTGTTAACAGAGAATAGTAATAAAATTAGTGTTGAGGAAACATTATAGTGGTCTCGTTACATGTTACATGTGAACAGAGCAAAAAATACGGTCCCCAAAATAACCATGAAAATATTTATTGGCCAAGATTCTGTAGTTCATTTTTGATGAGACTATATGGGTCAAATGCATGCACAGCCTATGCATTGAGTGATGAATAAGTTAGAATAGAGAGGGTTCATTAAGAGTGAAATAACAAAACTCATTCAACTTTATTTAAGCTTGTTGAAAACAAAACTCTTGGATTGAAACTACAAAGATTTTGGAACATTAATTTTAGCTAGACCACTGTATTACAGTACAACTTGCTGCATTATTCAATAGTATTAAACTTACTTTCTGCACAAAATTGATGCTGTATTGTTTAGTTGTATTGAATCCTTGTCCCAGTGGAGGTGTATATGTATATGCAAAGATCAAGGTTGTGATCTGTTAAACCAATACTGAGGCGATAGTGCACTAGTGTACTAGATGCAAAGTATTCTGTCTGCTTTCTGGAATAGAATAAACAAGTATAGTAGTTGTTCTACTTCAAAAAGTAAAAATCGCGAATAGGCAACACAGAACAAGAGTAATGCTCAACAAATCCAGATCAAGTTAGTATCGTTGCAAAATAGTCATGTTTATTTATTCTGAGCATTGTAGCACTCGGCTGCACATTGGTTTGTTCCGACGCACAAAAAACAACAATTTACATACATTTGTCCGATTCAATAACTCAGTGCAGTTCTTGAAAAAAGAGTTATCAATGAAACGTTCTCAACTTGTAGACGCGTTGTGTTTGAAATAAAACTAAATCAAAGTTGAGTTGTCGTTGTATAAATGCAGGGGCTCTAGTAGTAATAACAATAATAATGCATACAGTAAGTCAGTACTTATGTACAGCAAGTCAATAAATACACGATTTGAAATAGTTTAAAACAATCATGAATGCTAATTAAATTGGTATTGAAAGATTGTTATCTTCTAGAAGCGTTTCGGTTTCTTGTGTGACATTTAAAAGCAAGTGGTATTTTGTGTGACCTCCTTTTCTGTTCTGTACTCTTGTAGCTGTTAGTGAAGCGAAGGGTCTGTATGCTTATTAAATTGCCTAAGCTCACATCCAGTTGAGTGGTTTGGATAGTTTGTGAACTTTTTTAACACGAGAGTGTACGACTTAATTGCTCATCGGAAGCTCAGGCCGTTATATCTTCAGGAATTGCAAATTTCCACTGCTTCTCCAAGAGATCAACTTGTTCAGTATTCCTCCTGTGGTAATAGCCCACATCGTTAACCATCTGAATAATTTTCCATGGTAATGTTTCAAGCTTGGTAAGTTTATGATAATACTAGTTCAAGATTCAAGTTGAGTAAGGATATAATGAGTGAAATCAATTCAACATTTCAAAAAGTATTACTATAAAGGGAAGTAATTATTGAGATCTGATAAAGGGATGCATTACAAAAGAAAAAATAGAACGGAAGGTTTTTGGATGTCATAATGATATTTATTTGAATTCATCATTTAGAACCAGACATGAACGAAACTTTCGAACATTAAAGTGTACCAATAAAATATGGAAAAATGAAATAAAAATAAAATACTTAATCAGGCGGAGTTACTTACACTTGCATTTACTGTAGAATCTTGAAGGAATTTTTACAAAGGGATTGCTTTTGTGATTACCAATCTTTAATGAAACAGGCTACAGAGCTTCTTTATTGTTCAACACACAATTGACAAGTCAATTCAGGCGGAGAATTGAGTGAAGGAAGCATGGATCTATATATCACTAGAAATTCAAAAGATATAATTAGTTCATAATCCGTCATCCGATTCTCGTAGACAGCAGATTGTAGATATTAACAAGTTTTCTACTCTATGAGGATTTTCAAAATGGTCTTCGGGGCTACAAACAATTTTTTTCTCTTTTTCTCGGAGGATAAAGCCCACATAGGTCTCGAACATGTGCGTGGGTAATAAGTTTGATGATGGTGTAATGTGGTTAGTTGGTGTAGTAAATGAAAAGGATTAATTTTTACTAATGGGGTAACGCTTGGCATACGAGAGGTGTTTCCGGTACTACTCTAATCTCATGAGAAAAAGGTGCTACTATTAAAATAACTTCAGATTGAGTTCATAAAAAGAATCTAAATGTTTATTTTAATGTTATAATAAAAAAATTCTAATGAGCTTATCAAGAATTAAATTGGAGAATTTATTTACTCACAAATGGTCACTCGCTCAGCAGGGAAGAGTGGGGCGGGTCATCTGCCATAGATGTAGCCAGCTCCCTTACTCGACACCGACTGCCCCGAGCCACTCGTTTTTTCAGCACAATTTTACTTGTCATGAATTTTCACTGACCTCATAATTTTTCTTTTAATAGTTAACAATGGCTCTCTCCTCTTTTTGTGAAAATTCATGGCAAATAAATTAATTATGCTGTTACATTACATCCCCGGGTCCCCCTAAACTTCGACCCGAAGTTTCCAAAAAATAATTACTAAACTAATAGTTACTTATCAAACTGATAACATCTGCGGGCGCAGCTTCAATCTGTCGGTGACATGCTGTTTGCTGGGATTGACCTTTCCGAGTTCGTCATTGCCCAGAAGTGATAACGCTGCCACTCCAAACAGAGTATGAAACGGATTAGGAATATCTCCTGGACGATCACTAAATCCTCCCAGTTCTGTGTCCTGACATGCCAGTACGAATCTCTCCAATGACTGTTTATGGACCCAATGAAGACGGCCTAGCATTGCCAAGGAAGCCAGTACCCACCATGAGTAGCAAACATCAGGTAACTTTTCTGGCCGCCCGTTCAGGCCACCTGATGGAAGCTGACGCTCGCTCAGCCACCATCCTAGAAGATCTCCGTCAATAAGATCGAGGCGACCAGTGATTGATAGGAATCCAACGCAGCAATAGATCAGACTGGCGTGACTCTCAGATCCGGGCTGTGAACGAAAGCCTCCGTCGAAATTGTGACATGAAACAACAAACTCCACTGCCTTATCAACGTCAATCGCATCCAATCTTCCCAGTAAAGACAGGCAGGCTACTGCACAGAATGAGAATCGCGTATCGACTTCTCCCCATTTGTCGCCAGTAAAACTTCCATCTGCCTGTTGCAATGATGCTACATATTGTGTTATTTTTTCAACTGGTAGCACAGATAAAGCATCAAGCAAGCAAAGTATCTGAACTGCACTAAATGTGTACAGTAAATGAGGATCATGTCCTATGCTGGATGAAATGCCACCTGACGAATCAATGCATTGAGATACGAATTCAATAACTTGAGCTTTGTCCATATAATGAAGATGACCCATCAGTTCCATGGCAGTAAGGCCCCAATACATGCCAGACATTCTGAGGTATTCAGTCATACAATAGTCTTCTTTGTTATTTCCATAGGCAGCTATGTATTCAACATGCCTCTTCAGGAGAAGTGTTTTAGGATGACTGTCAGTAATTGTTACATCTTTTATTAGATTTGCCATGATTTGAAAGTAATGTTTCGATAATGAAGTGGATATGATACTTCATGTAATTATTAGTAATTTTTCAATCAATAAACAGTTCACTGATTTAATATATTAAGCAATTTAACTGACGAGAAAAGTAGGAAACTACAGAAAAATTACACAATGGCCCGGCGCCTCCACCATGTAATGTGGTTAGTTGGTGTAGTAAATGAAAAGGATGAATTTTTACTAATGGGGTAACGCTTGGCATACGAGAGGTGTTTCCGGTACTACTCTAATCTCATGAGAAAAAGGTGCTACTATTAAAATAACTTCAGATTGAGTTCATAAAAAGAATCTAAATGTTTAAATAAAAAAATAATAAAATTCTAATGAGCTTATCAAGAATTTAATTGGAGAATTTATTTACTCACAAACGGTCACTCGCTCAGCAGGGAAGAGTGGGGCGGGTCATCTGCCGTAGATGTAGCCAGCTCCCTTACTCGACACCGACTGCCCCGAGGCACTCGTGTTTTCAGCACAATTTTACTTGTCATGAATTTTCACTGACCTCATCATTTTTCTTTTAATAGTTAACAATGGCTCTCTCCTTTTTTTGTGAAAATTCATGGTAAATAAATTAATTATGCTGTTACATTACAATGGAGATTGAGGAGCTGGACCTACAGTTTTAGGTGGTTCCGAACCACCGGGAAGTGGTTTAACGGCAGAGTACAGTCTTTTTTTGCTGGCCAATCCAATCAGTCACCCTTAGAAAGAGTGCCCAGGAGAACGCAGCTGATCTCTATGTGATTGAACAGATACCTGCTTAGTACAAATAAGCATCCCACTTACAAGAATGAAACAAATAGGGCACTTTAAAAAGTTTTTCCCACACAGTTAATCAACTCTTCTCCACCAAGGTGTTAGCAGTAGAGAGAATTGTAAAATATTTTTGGGTAATCTCGTGTGATTTAGTGTATCTGAGAAAAGGACAGTGACCGGAGTTATTCACCTACATATTACGTCACAATAATGGCTTATGCCTCAGCTACTTCATTAAGTTCGACGTCATTTTCCAGCAAGATGGGTTTCTGCCACTCAATATCGAGGCTCGACATTATCTTACAGCATTGCTTTGACGCTGGATAGGACGTGCATCTCGAAGAGATCGCACAAAAAACGTTTACATTCTCTCTACTGTTCACACCCAGCGGGTGAAGTAGTGATTAATCAATTGCGCAAGATATTTGGAATTTTTAAAACTTCAAATTGCACCATTCAATTGTTTCAATGTTTCAACTTGTTTAATTCGTTTAAGTGAAATACTTCTCTGCACTGAATTTTTGTAACCTGAAGACCATTTAGAAACGCCCTCTATACTAAAACAAATTTTTATACTAATGGCGTGTAGCATTAGAAAAGAATGGTAGTAGTCGTACAGAAACATATTTTTGGAGTCTATGAACTAGCACTTGATCAAAGGAGTGATCTTCTTTTAAATCTGTGCACCTACTACCTGCCAGACACCCAAGATCGTTGCTGATTCTTCTTCTTCCCTGTATGTAGCTGATCGTGACCTGATTATCTTACTTGTTTGTGAGATACTCTCTTCTTCTTTTTCCTCTTTTTTCATTCTTCTGTGAGCAGTTGGGGAGAGAAAAACACGCGCCCACCCACTCACTGCAATTAGTGTCCTAATCCTTAACGGGTCACTTCTTTGCGTCTGTTTTCGCTTTCGTTGAGTCCCAGCCACAGCAACGGTAAAGGCTGTGGTCAGTCATTATACAAACCTGCTCTGTGAAACCACAGACATTTCCTGTTTTCTGTATCACCTTTCAATGTTTGTAATCCTCTAATTGTCTTCTTTCAGCCTTTACGTTAATTCATCGCATAATCTTATTCCAAATCATCAATCACGGTGGGCCAGTCAAGTTACAAACTCCAACGACACCCGAATTGAGCCGTTCCACCTCCAAATTAATTTGTGTGATTTACTTGAAATTTAAGTTCTTTTTATTGCAGGTTAATTAGGGAAATAGACTGCAAATTGTGTGGACTAATTTTATTGTGGAATCTGATTTGTTAAAACTAATGCTAAAGTCGCATTTCATGGATATTTGACAACTTTTATAGACTAGATTATCTAGCACACCATAGTCAGTAGTAATAGGATTCTACTGTAGTTAATAAATTTTAACAAATTTATGTCAAAAAATATGTAATAAACTAAGCCAATGGTAGTTGAATTAAATTGAATTAAACTGAATTCTTCTTTTTTTACTCTTTAAAAACAAATACATAGATAATGTCAATAAGTAAGAGAAATAAATATTCTTCAGATGGGCAATTCCTGTGTGCGAAGAAGAGTCTGAATCAGTAGAATTTTCTTATATAGAAAAAAAAACAAATTAAAAAAATGAAGAGAAAAAGAAATTACAGCCAAAAAAAGAGAAAAAAAGGTTTAATTATTTATGTAGAATAATCTATCCATGGGAAATGCGAGGCCGGCAAGAGACACCAAAGAGAAAACATATACACAAATAAGGTTTCTGGGATGAGCACTAGTTGTAGCAAGAAAAGAAAATTATATAGAATCTTCAACACATCTTGAAAAGGTAGGATGGCAGAATGGAATATTAAATAAAAGGCAAAAGAAAATAATATAAGGGTTGGAATTGTATTGAAATAATTGATTCTTTAAAAAGAGCATATAGCTGAAATTTAAAAAAAATGGATGATTAATACATATTGCAGATTTACTACTTAGAAGTATACCACTCTAATTATATTACTGTAATATTATTGTTGTCACAGCAATCATTCTAACTCTCTTTGCCTTCACAAGTTTTATGTGTGCACAACACTGTCTATTTAGATGGCTTCAGCGTTTTTTAAGGTCCGTATTTCATGAACCTGCTCTATTTACTCATGTTAGGCTTTTAAAGCATTTAAACAAAAGGCTTTTTAATTGTTATTCAAGACGAAGAAATCTCAAGGTACGTTTATAAATACTTATGTAAAGTATGAATAAATAGTTACCCAAAAGTTATTATGGATTTCTCCAGGATAGAGCAGTTCGGCCTACTCATCGTAATTATCCTCATGTTTATTAACTCTAATAGTCGAAAATTCTGGGTAGTATTGTAAAGTAGCCAAAAATGACTTGTGAAACAATTTAATCAACATTTATTTCATAAATCTATTTAAAGTCGCATTCATAGATATTTGGCAACTCTTATGGACTGGATTAACTAGCTCACTATCTTCCTCTATTTCCTTTTCTTCTTCAAACTCATTCTATCTTTCTGTTTAGAAGTCTTCCCATTCCTCTCACTCTTAAGTCATCCATCAACATTAAGTCTTCGGTTGCATTTCTCTATTGAATCAATCTTGTCTGCGGAAATTGGCGTGACTAATCCTTCCCAATCACGCATTCGATACTGTTTCAAGTTCTAGAAGTATTGATTGGAAAGTCATTATTGGATGATCAGTGTTATTGGATCGACTCCGCCCGTACGTTGTAGCCGACTAATACCAACTACTATTGATAGGCTACATATGAATGACTGGAAGATCGGCCATTAGAAGTAGCGAGTGACCAGTTCAGAGATCACAATGAATTGGAATCAGAGCGAACAAATTCGCTAACGCTTTATTTGATTGTGTACAGCAATAGACAAATGCCATTGTAGCTCATTAAGCGGTTGATGGGGCCTATATTGTGGAATCGTAATTGTAAGTTATAAAATTGTTCATAAAGCCGGCGTTGTTTCCGGCAAGATTTGTAGACTGTACCATTGAGGCCAGCGTTCAGACTTGGAGCCGTAGCGTTGATATATGACAGCAATTTGAATATAAGTCCACTAATGGCCAATTCCAATTACACGGCCATTGTCATTTTATTGACCATTTAATGGACACTTGATGATCCCTACCTGGCGAATGGATGGAGTTGGAAAAAGAAAAAGTCAAAGAGGAGGAAGAGTTGAAGAAGCAAGCGGAAGCAGGATCGCGTACTCAAGACGTGAGCGTGAAAATGATTTTGGGCCTGAGTTATTTCTTTGTTCAAAGTCATCTTTTTTGAATCACCATCGTGGCTATCCAATTCTGATAACTGCGAGAGCCATGTAAGGTTTAAATTGGATTAGATTTCATCATTCATGTAAATTTATAAATTTTGCAGGTGAGGTATGAAAAAATATTATCAACGTAGACTGTAGACTGTAGAAACTTGGATGATGCTATTCAAATATTTTTTTTTCAAAGGATGAAGCCCACATAGGTCTTAGACTGTGCATGATTGATGATGGTGATTGATGAGTTGAACCTACAGTTTTAGGTGGGTTCCGAACCACCGGGAAGTTATTATACAGCTGAGAACAGAGTCTTTTTTGCTGGTCAATCCAATCGGTCACCCTTACAAAGAGCGCCCAGGAGTTTCGTAGCTTATCTCTGACTGAACAGATATCTGCTACGGCATATTAGCTGAGAATATGAACAGATTCAATAGCTTTATTAGAGTAAAAGTACAGTTTCTATGTCTGATGACTATAACCTTACAATGAATGACATCACCTAGATTTATCGAAAAGATTTATAAAAATGTATACAGAGACAATACATTTACACATTAAATTTGTTTACTGACATTTACTAGACTGTTTGCATAATAAATGAATATTATAATGTCCAGGTGATGAATTTACACAAAAAGGCGGAGTTAGGGCAGAATAGCCCTATCTTACACTCAACTCATTGATGTATATCAGTGGAACAAAAGATATTAATTTATTAAGTAATGAGAATCTGTTATGTATTTACGCCTACATAAAACCTCAAACAGCAAAGTTCTACACTCAACCAATAAGGAGGTAAGGTGATGAAGGTGTGAGCTAAAATTACTTGAAAAATTAATTGGGAAAAGAGGGTAACTATGTTTAATCCGTTCAGTTTCTATTGAGATTAGTTGCTGATGTTAACCGTAATGAATGAATATTGTTTGACTTAGAATCTTGGCTTAACCATAATCTTGCCTAGAAATTTTGTACCTAGAAATCTTGTAAAATTTGGTGTTAATTTTTATTCTGATTCATCAACTATGCGCAGTCGGAGGTATATACTATTAATATAAAAACAACATTTAATCATATAAATAAAGGGATATGAGTATCGTTTGTGTACATTTATTTATGTTGGGTGTCTATGCAGCAGTCATCCATATGAAAATTTCAAGTTTGAACTAGTACATGTGGTTGAAATACTATATAGTTTAGCTCAGAAAATATCTAAACTCTTCAATAGAATAATGTACATAATCATAATCTAAATCCTTACAATTATTTATTGTGGATTTGGTGGGTTGAGTTCGATTTAAACCTGGATGATGTAAGTGAGCAATGTTGCCC
The DNA here is from genome assembly GCA_948455865.1 of Conomelus anceps. Lineage (NCBI taxonomy): Eukaryota > Metazoa > Arthropoda > Insecta > Hemiptera > Delphacidae > Conomelus > Conomelus anceps. The sequence goes on from OX418218.1 coordinate 63,209,570, forward strand.
AGCTGCTAGACTTAGATCAGGAATCGAATCTAGGACCATTGGAGTAGCAGTCAGGTATACTGATCTGCTGATCGCTACGCCACTGCAGTGGTAGCTTATTCAAGCATGAGTTCTTTTAGGCTATAAGACAATGATATATTGTTTCACCTAACTACTAAAAGTTATTATCAGATCACAGAGAATTATAGATTCGTTATAGAATTATAGATTATATATTTCATGAAATAGCATTAACATGTTTCCTCAGTTTCCATACCCTTTTATTTATTATAATTATAATTATAATATAGTCCTCTTCTAAAACTGCTATGTTAATGAGAATTCCTGGATTTCTTGTTCCATGACGAACTGCGTTGTTAATATTATTTTTTTAAGTGAATTCAACGACTTGCAGTCAGATTTTCATTAAGAATAAGTAGAAGAGTAAGTAAATTCTTTATGAAAATTTGACTGCAAGTCGTTCAATTCACTTAAAAAGTTAATAATAAGAATGTCATTGATAATCTTACCTGGACCATACATTGCTGGATGTTTCAATGAAATTTTCCAATTGGCTTGTCAACATTCCGCCAATGTTGAAAATAGATGATGATCACATGTCATTGAATGAACATGTGAAAAATTTCTATATAGCTTCCAGTATGCATTGAATTTTTCCCTTGGTTGTCACCAAAGTACAGTAACAGTCATCCACATTTGAGAGTTTGAGCACAACTGAGATAAAAATAACGCTAGTCACAACCTAACCAATCTATGCTTCCACTTGCACTAAATCTAGAGCTGGCTGAGACACAAAGTGGTCAGGTTGGGATCATTGTTATCGTTATCGTAGTTTTGCTTGAACTATCATCCTATTGATGTCAAATATAACAGTGATTTAAAATCCACTTTTGAGCTGAGAGCTTCCCAATTCTATAGCAATGATAAGAATTGAACAACAGAAAACTGTTCAGTCAGTAAATGCAAGAAGCTATCAGTTCATTTTCGTAATCTTAAAACTGACTTCTAATCTTGGAAATCAATTTCTCATAAACACAACACTTTTACTTCAGTACAAATTTGTATGGGATTAGTGATTGCAAAACAATTGTTTATAGAAAAACAAATTTATTAATACAAAATTGTATAAAACTTCATATGTGGCAAATAAAATATCTCTATAATCATCAGAAGGAACGGTATAAATTCAAAGATTTATCTGAAACTAAGGCACTTTTAAGGCTATTTACAGGTCATCCCTTGAACATGTTATAAAATATATTATCTCATTTCTTCTATTCTAATATAAAATTCTTAAATAAATATTTACATTTTGGCAATTCTTTTGTTGCCTTTATGTGACTAGGATACAGAATGGCAAGAAAATCCGCATTTGATAGTCTAAATAATATACACGTATGACAAAAAATATAATTATTATGAATATTTTGGAAATACTCGATTTTTCAACTCTGGATTTGCAAAAAATTGAGTTTTTAAAATTGTAATAACAAATTTAATAAAAATGTATGCAAACAAATTATTATCAAATGAGCACGATAAGGAAGATATAATTAAATCAAGCTTAATTGAATTCTTGCAAAATACATTCAGAACTCATGATATCTGTATACAAAATTAATAAAAAAAACTGATGAAAATTGGAAATACTTTTGAAAAAAGAATTGATATCAGAGAGCTTTAAAATATTCATAGAAAAATTCCTTACTATAACATTATCAGTCTTATTTTGATAGGCACTAAAATCGAATTTCTGGTAAATAGGTAAAAATTGATATCTTAAAAGCTAAAATTTGAGAATACTATCTAGCCATTCCGACTTACAAACTATAAATGACTTATCAAGTGAAATGTAGAGGCCTAACTTGATTAACGCCTCAATTCACTCGGTTTTTTTCAAATTTATTTGAAAATCTCTCACAATAGTAATTAATTTTTATCATATACACAATTCAAAATTATCTATATACATACATGACTTAGCAAAATGATTGGAGAATTATCATATTGGATATAATAGATTTTTCTCAATACAATTCTTGAATTATATAAGAGGCCAATAAGAATGCAAAGTGGTAGGAAAATTAAGAAAATTGGCAGTGAGGATGCTTACGAAAAATAAATAACCTTTTAAATTATAATTGAAAAAACAGTATAAAACTTCTAGCAATTTGTCTTGTGGCTTTGAGAAATATTTAAAATACAAAATGAATGTCTATTTAAAACAACAAACTGAAAGGAAAATCCAGTAGAGTACTTTAAACAATTGGTTAAAATAAAGATATAAAATATGACTAATCTGTGGAATGGGATGATTGAAGCAATACTTATCAGGTAAACAATATTTTTATGAGATGATTTTTCTGGCGAAAAAGATTTTTTAAATGAGTATGATGTTAAAATACAACTGTACAAAATGTAGCCTATAGACTTGGAACAATATTCGTAAAAAATCATAAGTTCAACATTTTTCTATGAATTTTGAAAAATTGAATTTGAAAATCAATTAGATGGAAATGAAAATAAATTAATACTACAATTCACAAAATATATCCTGTTTGAAAAAAAATATATTGCATCTCATGGAAACGGAGTAGTGAATTTTGGATAACTGATCATAAACTTGACAGAGTTGGATAGTTTTTAAAAAAGGGAATAATGGAATGTCATACATGATTGTGTCAGGTAAATGATTGATGTGTGCAGTTTGGCTTTATTCAGTTAACAACAAGTCTATACGGGGAATGTGGTTGGTACTTCAAGGACTGTTCCTCAGCACAGGAATTGGGTGGTAGACCCATGGTGTGGTGGGTGGGTGAGTGAGGCTGGTAGATGATGGACTGTTCATCGCCGCTGGAGTTGGGAGCTCCGCCGACGCCAGGACAGCCTCCGTCGCAGTGTTTCGATAACAGAGACATGCGCGAAAACGTCTTACTGCACGACGCACACGAGTACTTCTTGACATCGGAGTGCGTCTGCAGATGGGCGCGCAGGTTGGAGCGATCGGCGAACGCACGGTTGCAAAGCGGACACGAGAAAGGCTTCTCACCCGTGTGCGTGCGGATGTGACCTTGCAGCAACCACGGACGTGAGAATGCCTTTCCGCACAGTTTGCACTTGCAGGGAAGTGTGTGAGTACGTATGTGCATCTTGAGGGCTCCCAAACTCACGTACACCTTTTCACAGTATTTACAGCTGAACGACTTCTTAGCTGATGAGTCTTCGTTGGCAGCACAGTGGAATTGTTGGTGTTTGGAAAGGCCTGAGTAGGTGGAATAAGACTTCGAGCAGAAGTTGCACTGATACCTGGGTGCATCTGTGGAGTCCTTGGAGCGTTTCCTCGTGTTCCCACTGCCTGTACTACTGGCTACACTTCCTGGAGATGACAAATCCTCGGGTGTAACAGGGGGAGGACTTGCACCATAGAAGAGACTGTGATGTGAGTGGGAGGAGGTCGATGATGTGGGGGACAGTGATCCAGGTACGTGCCAAATCTGTGACACAGCCGCTGGATGATGGTAGTCTTGTGGTGAGGGAGGACTCCTGGGGGCGTAGAGATGATGATAAGCGTGGTGGTAGACGTCCGCGGGTGGTGGTGGTGGGTAAGGGTAGATGTGATGCGGGGGCGGGTAGTGAGCCCTGGGCCAGGCTCCAGGCGCAGGGTGTTCGATTGGCAAAGGGGTGTTGAGGCTGAGTGGCTCGAGGGGCCCCGACTTGGGCACGAACAGCATGCCTGAGGACGGCGGATCGGGACTCGGTCCCCTTGGCGATGCCTTGTGACGGTCAGCAGCCGACGTGATGAGCGCGACGGCTGGTGGTGGTGTCAGACTCTTGCATGATGTCACCGTTAGGTCTTGGGGCTTCGTGCTCAGGTTCTCAGGCTCTTCTGCTAACACAAAGAAAAACAACAACTTTATTAGATGATCATAGAGTACTGCACATTATCAACTATTCTATTAATTTAATCACTTGCACGTTCCTTTTCATATCTTCTTATTATCAATATGAAAACTCCCAATTATTGTTCTTTTCTGACGTACCAATGTTCAAGTGAACATTGTTTGATATGTCTCCTATGCTAAACAAGTTTATTTATTAAATACTGAGGTGGATGTAATGTGTAAAATCTATATTGATTCTATCACTTATGATATACGAGAATGTCATCGTGGAATGCCTCTTAAAATGCCATTTATGACAATAATCAACCGATACTTTCCGTGGAGTGTAGTGGAGTGAAAACTCCCAAAAAATAATTATGCAAAATGTCGTTCTGTTTTATATATTTTTTCAGGTAAATTTGGTGAAAATTATCAATAAAGATCATCAATGCTTCGTTATCAACTTTATTCGATGAGAACACTAGTCCTGCAAACATTGATTTTTTATTCCGAGAACAATATTATTTTCTGGTTGAAGATTTTTCCGTTATTTTTTAAAAAAAATACAATGTTTATAGGTTTACATCCGCGCAAAATTTATATATGACTTGTTTTATTACTTTGATCTGCCACGATGATTAATTGAAGGTCATTTTTAAGGAACCTAAATTGAATTTCATATGAAAAAGATGCTAATATGTTTACGTAGAATCTATCATTTTTTAAGTTGAGAGGGCATAACGAGAACATGGACAACATAAGACTGGAGTGGAAATTAGTCTCAAATTCTAAAAATCCAAGATGGCCAATGATTCATTAAATGATCACTAGAAGACAAAAGCTCAAACTCGCATATTTTATAAACATATATCTCTTTAATAGCCAATTTATACCCGTGAATTATTTATTTTTCACGTTTTGAACTTATTATGTTCAAAAATGATCGTCATTAATTATGCTACAAAACTGTACTTAATTTTCAGGGCTGTGAAAAATTGGCTGGATTTTCAACTTGGGGCAGCAATAATTAGGATCCCAATTAATTACGTTCAACTTTTCGATGGCTAAGAATATAATTCAACTTGATCATAATCGTTGATAATTGACGTGGTAAACACCACACTTTCGAAATTCCCATTCAACATTATCGACCAAACACATCCTACTTTGAAATAATCAACAAATTACCAAATATTTTTACTAATTGGTTATTACCAATTTTCCACAAGAAGAGGTATGAATGAGTTTTTTTAATCGAGAGAATTTGTTCGCGAATAAGATCAAAGAACTGAGAATATTTTATCGAGAAGAGTAATGAATGTTTTGCTCTGTTCATCATTAGAAGTAGTTTATGGTTGGAGAAGGTCGTTTATATGTCTGCTGCCCAGGTGAAAGTACCACCCGCTAGTAGTAATCTGTTACACGTAACTCTAGTCGACTCACTCCAGTTTTCACATTTTATCAAGCTGGTATTTATTCTATACTGAAATAAATTTCACAATTTATTTCTCAAGTTTAAACATAGACTTAAACATTAGACTTTCACATCAACTACTTATTTTCAATGAAATGGCATAATGTTTCACGTAGTTTATTCTTTATCCATATGCTCTCATGGCTCTCAGCACATTCAGATAAAATTTAATGTAAAGCAAGTGCCATGCATCGGCACTGCAGAAGTACATTCAAGTATTATTGTATTAAGTGAGGGAACGCTTAAAAATACGATTGTTTGCTATTCGCAATTTTCGATTGCTATTCCGGCAATATTATTATTAGTGCAAACTGAAAACTGGAATGAATTCATTGAAACTCAAATTCCACAAGTATTGAATTCGAGCTATTTGATAGACTACTACCGTATTGAATTTCGATTGATTCTCACAATATTAGCACGATTGCATTAGAATTTAATCCAATCTAGACAACATGTGATAACTCTAAGAGAAATGACTTGAGTAGTAATACTACGACTAAATTTACAATCAAATCAGCACCCTGAAAATGTTCGTACTAATATTATAATACAAATCTACAGATTTCTGAATTTACAATAATTATCTTGCTTACGTACAGTTTAAGTTTAATCGTTCTCATTTGTCTGTGAAAAAACTTCATCTGTGATAAAAAATATGGGTAGATTCATCTTAATCTTGAAAGACGGTTTCTTCTATTAATCTACACCCTGAGAATTTTCTTTCTAATATAACAGGAGTGACGTTCGTATGAGGTATTTCATCAATAATTCACGGAAATCGAAACATTCACGAAACCTTGACCTCTGATAATTTATACTTTTTTGTACTTGAAATTCCATTCAAATTAACTGCGACAACAATTTACCAGATAATATCGTAAAGGGGAAGGACCGTTTTTTCAAGATTAATTTTAAAACTTTCAGAACATTTTTGTCAACATTAGGAGAAAAATCAGTATAAATTTTGAAATGGGCATTAATTTCAGAGAGAGTTTTCTGTTTACGCTCTTATATACAATGTTGCAAGATAAATATATTTTGGTTTTTGTCATTGTAAATATTTGAAAGAATGTTTTTTTTTCACGATTTTTAATTTTGAAAAATATTCAATACTATGTAAATTTATTGCTTTGATAAGAATTAGATTAGATCTCTAACAGTCAATTTCATTATTGTGAATTGTATTCTGTTACTTGAAAATGGAATTTACCTTTGAGCTCATCCTCGGTTTCCTTGAAAATGTGATGCACTGGCCTCTTCTTGAGCGGGCAGTGGCTGTACTTGAGAAGCATGGATCGCGACATAGCGGGAGTAGCAACGTCCTCTTCAACAACACGCATTCCTCGATTTTGTAGAACAAACACGAAATCTCAGGTCAATAGAACAAACACTGGAAGATCGCTAAACTCGAAAATGTTCACTCACTTAAATCACAAAACAAGTCCTGATAGTAGACAGGCTCCTACGTAGAACTCGACGATCCGTATAACATGTTCACCGTGAGAGAACTTGCGACGGTCTGAGGTGGCTGCTGGCGCGGGGGCCTACTTATAGCTCCCCCCACTCCGCAGGTGATTCTGTCGCACGTGCTCATCGACCAATGACAGCGCTGCTGGCTCCACCAATGGCAGGCCCAGCTCAACGGTACTCTTCTGCAGGGGGCACAACAGGTGTTGCGAGCTGGCTGCATTTCCTCTCCTAATTGCCGCCTTTATGTGAAATCACTGCCTGCGTACAGCTAAACTGGCACGGTGAAGGTCCGGGAGGAAGTCTGGCTCACACTGAAGAGGGGATGTCAAGACGGCTCCTGTTCGCTCATCTAAATTCTTAGTAAATTCTCCACATTAATACCTCAGGCTGTCTTGGCTAATCTGCGGCTAAGCAAGCCCAGTCATAGCAAACTATTTTAGATGTGCATAATAGCGGTCAATTAAAATTGAATAACAGAATCAATGAAGACATAGTAGTAAAGACAACAACAAAGTAAAATAACAATTATAATGTATGATAAGTAATGTATCATGTTGTTTTTTATCATATTGATTCACAGAAATAAATATGAACATCATATCTTACATAACAAAGACGTCAAAGAATACAGGAGTAATGAACAAGAGATTAAAAAGTAATATCAATAAAATTTAAATATCTGACAAAAATTAGATACAATACTTTATTGTGATATGTCTATCTCCTATCGTAATTTTCTTCCATGATTATTGCATATAAATTGCTTCAGTGGTGAGTCTAGCGTCTCTACAAACGACCAATGATCGTGTTCCTGCTTCCTGGCTCTACTCTTATGGAAATGGTACTGATATATAAATATAACTATCAATAGTTTTTAATGTATTATTATAATATTTTTTACTTGCTCGTGGAAGCCACATGAATTTGAGACTTGTGCTTGTATGATTAAGGTTAATGATGATATAATGTTTTTATTACCTTGAAAAACATATATTGTTTTTATTTCCTGGTATGGATAACAATAGATAATAATTATCGACCATGCAAAATGTAATCAATTTTGTACAATTATGTAAGGTTGATGATGATATGATGTTTGTATTACCTTGAAGGCCTAATGAATAAATAAAGATTGTTATCGAATATGAAAAATGTAATAGAGACATAATTCAATATGAAAATCAGAATTTCACTTGACAAACTTGGGGAGTGATAGCCGAGTGCCGTAGCAGGTATCTGTTCAATCAGAGACAAGCTACGAAACTCCTGGTCATCTTTGTAACGGTGACCGATTTGATAGGTCAGCAGAAGAGACTCTGTTCTCTGCTGTAAAATCACTACCCGGTGGTTAGGAACCCACCTAAAACTGTAGGTCCAACTCATCAATCACCATCATCCAATTCATTACCCACGCGCAGGTCTCAGACCTATGTGGGCTTCATCCAAAAAAAAACTCTCTTCTTAGTATCATTTATTTGGGTACTGGTACAGGAATACAGTTTCTTCACATCAATATCTTGTTATTTTTCTTCAATTTTTTAAATTAAATTTTTTATTTGATTGATGGAGTTAAATTTTTTATCAACTATATTTTTAATTAGAAGGTGCATATTTTAATACAGAATCGTATAAAATATTAGAAAAACCACGCTTAGGCTGATATGTAATTGAGGTTTTAATTAACTCATCAATTTTTATCAGTTTTAGGTGTTAAACCCATCCGTTTTTGAAAAAATGCATCGGTCTAATATAAATATGAAATAACATCGTGTATGGTACTTGCGAGACGTTTTCATAAAAAGTGATAAAATAGCTGATGTATGTGTGGCTAGGTTCGAGAAAGATGGTCCAAGTAGGCCTAAGTTACAAAATATAAGAGTAGTGGGTTAGGGTTGGTTCCGCTGCCCCTTGTCTTAAACCTAACCTCAAAATCAGCTGATCAATAGATATCATAGAGTACTAGAGTAATGGAGTACTGCAAGTGTACTGCTGCCCTTAAACCTAACCTTGAAATCAGTTAATAGCTATCATAGAGTAGTAGTCTACCTATTACAAGATAATCAATAGCTGAGTACTATACAAAAGTGTAAAGAATACTTCATGAAGATTCTCAATGACATATAAATCAAAATCAGTTGATCAATAGCTATCATAGAGTACCTGCTGCAAACTAATCAATAGCTGAGTACCTACTATACAAAAGTGGACAGAATGTCCCAATCATGAAGAGTCTTAATGACATAAAATTATCAAATCAATAGTACTCAACCCAACCTCAAATCAGTTGATTTAGTTATGCATAGTGGAATAGTGGCTTAGTAGAGTGGACAGTTCTAATATCAAATAAGGTAATCAACAGCTGAGTAGAGTTGCTATTTTTTTTCAGAAGAAATGAATCACTCTCTCAAAAATATACTGGTTGGTAAGGTAGGTAAGCCACTTTAAAAAATCAACTTTCCATTATCCTCCTTAGTAGTAGTAGGCAGCTATATTGTATCTATACCAAAGGAAGGAGTCGTGTTTTTTGTGGATATAGCTATAAATAAAAGAATACAAAACTTTACATCTTGAACTGTACTATAGCTATATATATCTATACAAAAGGACCGAGCCGTGTGCAAAACATGCTGCAGAGAATGATTACAAGGAAGGTAGAGAAGAAAAAAAAGAACAAAAAAAGAAAAATTACAAACTGGTTTTTTTGCAGCTCTTGATGAATTTTATGTTTGCCATAAGCAATTGTGCTGCATACACAACTATTAGGAGCAACCAAGCTGATTTTTTTGAAGGACATCTTCCAGACAAGGTGAGTCATATCAATAAAAAAAGTCTACTTCTTCACCCCTCACCATAAAGCAGATGAATACTACTCTAATCCTTCCTGTTCAAACATGTTTGTCTCTCAGATGCTCCAGTCTCTTACTCTCTCTTTCTACTTTTCTCGCTCTCACACACATCCATTCATCAACAATTTATCTTGATCTCTCCTGCATAATACTCTCATGCTCATGCTTATCATGCTCTCTCTTCAACTCTCTCTCTCTCTCTCTCTCTCTCTCATACTCATACACATCCATTCAATCTCATTCTCTCCTGAGTAATACAACTCACACACACTGTCTCTCTCTCACACTAATTTGATATAAAATCAGTCTCTCTCACTCACACACTAGTTCCACCTTTCACTCCAACACCCAATATGTATAATCTCTCTCACTCTTTTCTCTTTCCACAATGGTGTGATTATTCAAATGGACAGCTCCTTAGGCTGTGAGGTGTCACACTACATCTCACACTCTCTCACATACCCATTCATCAAATGTAGCCTTCAACTATTTATTTTATAAAGTCAAGTTAAACACTCATAGAGAGTGTGTGTTTGTGGGTGAGATAGATAAATAAAATGCCTTTATTTCGCACTTTACAATACAAAAAAAGTGCTGTGGGCGAAGTTGAGGCATACAAGCCCCCTCTTCCACTTAACCTACAGTGTCAGGTGAGAGAGAGAAAGGGTGAGAGACAGATATTAGATTATCACTTATTCATGATAAATTCACAATTTCTTTTCAAATTTGTACATATAATATTTTAACATCACATAGGAAGTAGACCTGGTTGATACTATTTTTACATTTTGTTGTAGATAATTAAGAGTGATCTAATGAGTAGAGCCAATTAAATGAAATTTCAAGTTTACATGAAAAGGTGAAGCTTTGACAAAACTTATCCATTCAAGCACTCAATCTCAAAAGAGAGAGGGAGCAAGTGAGATAATGATTTAGAGACAGAGTGAGTGTGAGAGAATATGAGTGAGAAACAATGTGGATAAGTAAGAAGCAAGAGGAGTAAGCAAAAAGAGTGAATGCAATCTTTTTGCATCAAGAAAGAAAATTCTTCTTGTTTTACATCAAGCCAGCTATTCCTTCCCCTCCTACCATTACCTTCAACACCTGACTACAGTATTGAAACTTGTCTTTTCCATTTAGAGAGTAAGAAAGATTGAGAGTAGTTGATTGATTGGTTGCCTTTATTCTCTAGGAGGACAAAGTTAGGATGCAACCGGTCCTCTCTCACACTTAACCCTTCTATACAAATCTAACTATACTACACTGAGTGAGAGGGAGTCTGTATAAGTGAGAAGAAAGTGACTGAGAAATTATAGTATTCTTTATAGACTTGCAGAACTTGTGATCAGGTCTACAATGTTGTAGAGAATATTTATTGAGAAAGTTGAACTCAATGGAGACTGTTCTACTGTGTAGACTGATATACTATTTAAGATGGATTTCAAACCATACATTATACTTACATCAAATTGCAACCTTATTGTTATTATATAACATATCATGTTAGTTAATACAATAAGGTATCACCAACTCTGAAATCAAATGTTATCAAAACTTAAAAATATTAAAATTTAAGTTATTCTGCCAATTAAAACATTTTTTTTCTTGATTGTCATGAAGAAAAAGTAAAAATATATAATTCCAAGTTAGCTGATGGTAAGATTTTCAATATAAATCTAATCAGCATTCCCCAATCAAGGTTGAATTTGAGAGGAAACTCTCTATTAGAATTATGTGAATTATAAGCAAGACATTAAAATGCATAATATTAAACAAAGATATAAGTTTCGAATAATTGTCTTATGTTACACAATACAACTCAATGAATAAACTAATCAAATTTCTGTGTCAACTTCAACTCATTCTACCAAACTAACCTTTCATTCTTACCAACAAAATAGATATATTTCTACACTAATCATCAACTGTTGTCAAAATTATCACCATTGATCTTCTAGTTACTTCATCTTATACCAGTGCTGCCAATTATAACATTTTTTTCAATATCATTTTTTTTCTGAACTCAGTGTTATCAATTTTGGCAAGACACTTCCAATGTTAACAATTGTAGTTTGTCATGCACCAATAAAAACACCAGTTGTAACACTCATTTTTGCAAATCTATCTCAACAGATGTGTAAGAAAACAGTTTTGATCTTCACAATTTGAAAACCCACACAATAATCAACCCTTGCAAGCCCAATAGGTTATAAAAAATAAATTTTTTAACTGGTTTTCACAATGAGTCATTTGAGAAGGTTTAAAAAAAGAGGGTTGGAAAAAAGGCTAAAAAAAAGGTTGAAATGTATTTATTGGCTAGGTTTCCACCTCACTGTAGGATAATTGACATATAAATTCTATTCATACAGAGTTGAATTTACATTTTAACTATCCATGCAGTACTAACCCAAGGCGCTTTTTTTATAGTGGTCTCCCCAGTATTAACAACTACAAAATAAAATCAATTCACCCACTCATACACAGAGGATTCCAGGTATGAATAAATGAATTATTGCTCAATGTAGGTTATACTAGGCCTATTCCACTTTCCTTTTTCTTCTTCTCATTTTTTTTGTTTTTTTATTTATTTTTTTGTGTTTTTTTCTTCTCTGCTGCACCATTATAAATAATCATGATCAAGCTTAATCCTCTTGACATGTCTTTCCACCATCTCCTCCCTCTCCCTTTTGACTTTGTAATGATACCAACCAAGTGTATGAATACCATCATCTGTTATATATCGTTTATCATCATATGGACTAAGAACAAGTTTGGCCTGTTCAATGGAATATACATTGTGGAGCTTACTCCCAATGGAAAATGAAGATCTAAAAGATAGTGTATGGTCAAAAAGACACTTTTTATACAATTCAAATGTCAAGTCATTGTTTATAATTGTTCGTGAAACACCCTTAGCCACTTTTTTTGTGCATATTTCTTCACACTTATCATCAATATGAGTGAATGAGTACATTTTTGCTCTCAATCCTACAAATTCTGTTATAATTTTACTTTTCATCTCATCTTTGAATTTTCCCAAGACTTTTGCATTTTTGGGATCATAGCATGGGTGATGTTTGGGATACTCTGACAAGTCAAAAAGATCTGATTTACACTTAATATCTGCATATACATCATCTGTATTTATTAAATACATTAAACTATCTGTATCAGACATGAGTAATTGTATAGCATCATGAGAGTACATATTCAAAATTTTTTTGTAATGAAACTCATACATGATATTCTTTGCTATTTCTAATATAGTCATACCAACATATACTGGACGATTCAAGTAGATTTCAGTTTTATCCAGACAAACACCAACAACATTTTTAGCAAAAGTATACCAATTTCTAACAGTCAACTTTGACATGATTTTATCAAGTTTTGATTCATTAGTCACTAGTCGAAAATCAGTGCGTAATCTTACATTTTCCAAAGTTTTTCCATATATTGCATTGTTTGCCAATTTGAAAAGGTCCTTCTCAAAATCATTTTTAGCTTTTTTTCGCAATTCTGTATTGAAGTCAATATAAGGTTTCAACCATGGACTCTGTTTGAATTTCATCACACGGTGAACTTTTTTCAATTTCAACCCCAACTGTAAGTAAAGCTTCAAATTTCTATAGTGTAGAATATAGTTGTTTTTATCTTTCAAAGTGGTTAGCAATTTTTCAACTACTATTTGCCTACCATTTACATTAGTTTGATAGTTTGAGAAAAGGTCTTTTGGAGGACACTCTTTTATTGGTGCTAAAGGAAATTCATTATGCAAATCATGAAGTTTTTCAGGATAAGCAAGATCTACTTCCAGGAAAAATCCTATTTCTGAATCATCAGGAATTGTTAACACATTTAAATTTTGAATTTCTTCATCAGTAAGCCATTCAAATCCACTGTGAGGGAGTGACTCACACATACTTGAACCATAGAGGTTATTACAGTCCAAGTATAGTATGTATGAGTTGGATACAGATTTTTTATACAATTCACCCATATATGGATTGTTTGCTTTTGCATAGCGGGTGGGAATAACACTGACCCCACCACGAGTCCCTTTTTCAACAAACAAATGCATATCTGCATCTGTAAGCAATTTCAATTTTACTTTTGTCATCTTTAGCATTGCATTCCAGCAGAAGTGTGGAAGGGAGTAAAAGTGACATGGATCTAGCATGTATTTTTTAAAAAATGTTTCTCTAAAGTTTTCAAAAATATCAGCAAGAAGGAGTACATCAGTTGTGAGATAAAGGTCATGATATTCCCCTAAATTTTTCAGATCAAAAGTATTCCAAACTTTTTCAACATGCTGATAATCTTCACTGCTAATCATAGATTTTGATAATGTATTGTAGAATGCATTAATTGGTGGTAGTTTGATTTCATTAAATTTATCACAACTATCCATATATTCATATGGATATACTCCTTTTCTTATTAGTAAATCTCTCTGCTTTGAATCTTTGAAATAACTACACATTCTTTTGAATTTATCCTCAATTGCATTACAATCTTTTGATAAATTTGAAACCAATTTTTCAAGACTTGAATTCATGAACTGAAGAGAATCTAAAAATCGAAGTGGACCCAGTGTTATAGAAAGAAATTGCTCACTTGACCTGGCAATACATTGAGGATTTTGGTATTCTCCTAATGCCTGTACAATAAAATGAGAGTCATAACCACGAAAATTATGAAAAAATACTGGAATAAAGTCTGGTCTCTTTGCATTCAGATTGCAAACTGTATGAGCTGCTCCAACAAATTCTCCAGTTGTATGCAAATGATGATGAACAGGTACTTCATTTGGTGCGAATAATTCATTACATAGCACACAGTGGGTGGTATTAATAAAGTATTGTTGCTGTTCAGTTGTCAATTGATGCATGGGCACCTCCTGGGTTATTTCCTTCTTCAATTTATTGCCATGCTTCATTAATTCAGCAATAAATTTAGTAATAATATCCTCATCACATTGCTGAGCATGATATGTGAATGGTCCAGAATGAATATCACCTTTTTCATTTACAATCACATAGCTATAGCCTGATGGAATGTGTCTTGATACTTTTCTGGTAAAACAATTCTGAATTTCTTCAATGTTGTCTTCTCCTCTTTCTCCTTCTTCTCCTTCTTCTTCATCTTTTTGTCTTTCTTCCACTACTGGTTTGATGAATGACTCAAAATCTGCATATATTGTGTAGGGTACTCGAATTGTTGATGAAAAATTTCGAAACTTTAGGATTTCCTCTCTTTCAACCCCAGCTTTTGGAAGTCTAATCCGTTGCAGCCCAAAATCTTTACACAGTATCAGATGCTTCTCTAGATTTTGCTTAGCTTTATGTATTGATGTGTTTGAAATGAATCTATGAAAGCAATAGGGACAAATTGCTGTTTGATTATTTTTTTTGGTTATCCCAGCTAAAAGTCGACTCAATCCATTATACCCTGGTCTTGTGTTGACTAGGGTGTAGTGATGCTGTTCCTTCTTCTTTCCAGATAACAACAATAATATTATTAAATGTTCACGATCTCTCTCATTTGTCACTCGTTGTGGATAAACTCTATCATGTTCCTCATCATATGCAATAACATTTATAGCAATGGATGGATTAAGCTGTTCAAATTTTGTAATATCTCTTATACTAACAGGAAATGTCATTCCTGTAGTATTCACATCATTTATCTTTGATTTCAATTTTTTTAATCTGCAGTCTCTATTTTTGGATGTATAGAAGTATGCTAATACTGACCACAGAAAGCATTTCTGATCACTTGGATTTTTAATATTAATAACAGCCTTTTTCCTAGCAATTTTCATAGGTGTTTCTATAAAAGATGAATTAGAGCCATGTATAGGATTAAATCTTACTAAATTTAAATCAAAATGGTTGATTTTTTCCACAACCCATCCACTTCCATTACGCACATATTTATCTAAACTATTCAAAATTTTTGACTTTGCAAAATAAAACTGCTTACTGAATTCCTCAATGTTATCAGATATATTTATTATAATTCTTGAAGAGCTATGAAATGTAACACCGTTTGCCCTAACATATTCTGTAAGATTGTCAAAAATATGGATCTTTTTTAAATCAATAGATACAGCAATATACCATCTAATATTTCCATCAAATCTTTGTCCTTCCTGAATC
The DNA here is from genome assembly GCA_948455865.1 of Conomelus anceps. Taxonomy (NCBI): domain Eukaryota; kingdom Metazoa; phylum Arthropoda; class Insecta; order Hemiptera; family Delphacidae; genus Conomelus; species Conomelus anceps. The sequence goes on from OX418218.1 coordinate 63,225,405, forward strand.
AATAAATCTAATACATCCGGTTCAAAATGATTCAAAACAGTATTCAAATCTACTTGTTGACTAATGAATATCCAACGTGCCCTCACCACATTGTTATTCATAGACTGAGTAAAAGTTGTATTGATTTTCATTTTCTAATGGAGTCAGAAGTCAAATAATTGTTGCACTAAAATTGTATTATTGTTCACAATATAGTAAATATTGAATGAAATGTTAACTAAATAGGAAAATCAATTGAATTGTTATAACTCACCACCTGGTACTAATAATAATGAAGATAATTTTCACTGAATAAAAAGTCAATTGATTGAAGAAAAAAATGCTCTCTCACACTTGAAGTTGTGTAAATCACAGATTCTGCTGATGCTATGCTCACACCGATTAAGCTCGAACTAAGTAGAAAACTGAATGACAAACTCATACCCCCTTATTTTGCTATGTTAAAAAACAAGAACTTGTAAACACCTGCAGTCATCTCACAGACCTGTTCAAACATGCTCTTGACCATCATTATAATTGAATGCAATGGGATGAGAAAGGGAGCGGGGAGTCTTGTACAAAGTTGAATGCAAAGAAGATCGTTGAGAGAGATAAAAAATAATATAAGACAGTCCAGAAGGATAAAAAGTAGTAAAGAGACCTGCTCATGGCTGCATCTAAGACTGAACTTTCACTCACTCACTCTCTCTCTCTCTCTCTCTCTGTCTCTCTCTTTAGCTTTCTCTCTCTCTCTCTCTCTCTCATCTTGCAGTGGAACTGTATTTGATGAGCATGTAATCTGCTGGTTAGCACAAGTCATTTTAAACTCAACATTTTTTTATGTAATGCAGTAATAAAACTCAATGTTGGTTCTATTCTCAAATGCAATTTTTTTTTTTAGTAATAGAATCTGATGCCATTACTTTTTACTCTTATCCAAATTGCATTGTGTTGAAAAAAACAAGGATGTATTTAATTCCAAATGCATTGAAAATTTTGCACTTGAGCACCAAATTTTCAGCAAGAACAGTGTAGGCCTACTTTGATAATTTTTATGCATGTTTTATAGAAGTTTATATAGCAAGTTCAATACACTAGACAGAAGCTTATTTTCAATTTCTTTCAACTGTAACATACTGCATCCTTATCAGTTTCTCCAGGTAGAATGTTACATTATCTATCAAGATTGATGTGAATATATTTTATCCAGAAATGTAACAAATTGTTTATAAATATAGTAGAAAATATGCTAATCAAACTTTTTTGTGTCATTTTAGATGAGTATCATGTACTGATCTCAAATTATTTTTTTTCAAAAGTAGTAAAAACCTACTAAACAAGCAAATCAACATTATTATCATAGAACCTCCATTGGATATTGCATTTTTTAGCTACTTGTCAAACTGTTAGACAACCCACAAACTATACCCACAAGCTTATACACCTGCTTATCATCACTTTATCTATTCGTTTTGCTCTATGTAGCATACAAAATTTCGAATGTTAATACAATGTATTGTCAAACTCATCATTTCTCTCATTGCACATTTCCTGTTTGATGATTATGCACTCGGAATGTTTTCAGTATAACGTGCAGTAGAACATTATATAAATAAAACTCATAGAGAATAAAGTGTAATTAATTTCAAAATTTCACCAATAAAGACTAAATTCTATACTATGTATATAATAATAGCTTCAATATTTTAGTAGATTCACTTTATTTTATCAAAATTATTACTAATGCTGAAATTGCTACAAATATTATAAAAAGGCTGTACCATATTAGCATTTAAAGGTTATTTCTTTTCTAATGGTTGTATTGGATATCAATGGGCAATTTGTATGAAATCCAATAAATAATGCTTTTTTTTGAAATTGGAGTTGGGGTTGAGCTATGTTAATGATAACGAAACTGCTAACCTGAACACTCTATCCATCTACCTGCTCAGAAAGCAAGATGATAGAGAGCAAACAGCTTACAGCATGCTGAAATTGCTACAAATATTATAAAAAGGCTGTACCATATTAGCATTTAAAGGTTATTTCTTTTCTAATGGTTGTATTGGATATCAATGGGCAATTTGTATGAAATCCAATAAATAATGCTTTTTTGAAATTGGAGTTGGGGTTGAGCTATGTTAATGATAACGAAACTGCTAACCTGAACACTCTATCCATCTACCTGCTCAGAAAGCAAGATGATAGAGAGCAAACAGCTTACAGCACGCTGAAATTGCTACAAATATTATAAAAAGGCTGTACCATATTAGCATTGAAAGGTTATTTCTTTTCTAATAGTTGAATTGGATATCAATGGGCAATTTGAATGAAATCCAATAAATAATGCTTTTTTGAAATTGGAGTTGGGTTAGAACTATGTTAATGATAACGATAATGCTAACCTGAATACTCTATGCTTTTGCCTGCTCAGGGCGTTAATGATAACGGAGATGCTAACCTGAACTCTCTAAGCATCTACAGACTATGATCATAACCAGTTTCAGTAGGCCTACTCGCAAACATGTTCAAACATGCACATGAAAATCAAATGTTTTATTTATTTTTTTTGTAACCCGGTTTGGAAGTTTTCTCTATAAATAGCCGGGTAAGCACACGATTTTCACCAATTACTTCAATCAGTGTTTGCAAATACCACCACGCTGCCGCCATCATCATCATCATCATAGTCGTCCATCACCACCGTTCTAGGTAAGTGCTAGTACTAAAGTTACACTTTTCATACAATTATTAATACTGTATCTGTTTATTTTCAAATTGTAATAGAAACGAATAATTTTCTATTTATCTATCTAATGTATGAAACTTTTCCAGAGTAGCGCATACATAGTGATAAAAAAAACATCGTTTTTATCTAATGATAATTTCGGTGCTAGTATAACATTCAAAGAAGGGAAAAAACTCGAAAGAAGAAGATATCATTACTAATGACGTATGTTTTAAAGTTTAGTGTTGAGATTTTTTAAATAATATTTCACAAGAAAAAATATTGCAAAACATACCTGAGGTTGAGTTGTCACGACAGCAGTTGGGTGCAGCAGAAGTTGGGTTGCTTGAAACCGTGTTGCGCGCGCGCGCGCGGTTCACAGGATGAAAACTGGTAATTTGACAATTGAAATTTAACGCTTTATATACGTAAAATTCGTCCTTCTTCAAAGCCGGTACTAAACACCGGCCATCATTATGTGTGTGTGACTTTCACAAAGGACAATTGCGGCGGCGGGCCAACACCCAAATCGGGAAGAAATTCTAGTTGTCCTTAAAATCGCGTCGGGCCAACGCCTACACCAGAAAGATATTTTCATTGTCTCATCACACTCTGACGTACATCATAAAGAGAATACATCCTTCTGTGGTGTGACGTAAATTAGAAGGGAAATACTTTTGCAAACATACAAAGAAACCGTTTATACTCGCACCGCTGTTATAAATAGCTTAGTTCTTCTATTGACAGTTTCATTGTTGAATTTTGTGCTGTGAAAGACGTCTAAGCTGACGTTATTGTTTCAGAATCAACTTCTACCACAACGTGAGATATCCTTCTCTACATTTCTATTAGCATTTTGAGAGGCTGACTGTCCATCCCGCCGTGCTGACGACGTATTTTCTCTACAATCACTCACGCAGATATCCTTCTCTACAAACAGCAGTCTGAGAGGACACGGGTCATCCTTCACACCTTCTTCATCCATCGTTCGACAGAATTGAGGAGAATTCAACATTGTCTTGAACGACATTCAGATTAGACGGCTCAAAGCACAATTTCGGTGAGATTACATCTGATAATTTGTTTCGGAACTTTTGTTATACAATTATTCAAATGGAATACAAACTTGAATGTTCATCAGCTGTGAATAGGAATGTGTTAAAGTATAGATTTAGATTCATTAATAACGAAATAGATTTAGAGTTACTATTATCAACGTTAAAAGATAAAATATTTGAAATTTTAATTAATGAATCGAGACATTTTGACGGAAACCTTCGTTGGTTCATCGCTGCTACCGTTAATCTTGTAAAGTTATCTGCGTTAGCTGACGTTAGCGGTGATGGACAAGAATTGAAGGTTGAAACTAATGCAACATTTCACAGTACGTCTCATAATATCGTTAATATAAGTTTAAATAAGGATGAATTACTCAGTCAGTATGAAGCGGGGTCTAATAAGTTACAAAATGCTCTTGACAGATTTTTGTGTTTTGGCTCGGGATGGGTTGTTAATCGTATACAATATTTAGACCTTAATTTTGCGAGATACAATCCCATTTATGCAGGGTATAACAATTCATAATTTACTAGCACACCTAAGGCAATAATAACCAAAAAAAGTTGTAATTAATATCAAGAACCTACATGATAAGAAGTGCTTTCTATGAAGTGTTCTTGCATATCTGCATTACAGACGTAATAATTTGAATGTAGAATATTTAAAACAATACGAAAAAAGAGTTAAATATTAATAAACTTTCCGTCAAAAATCATAAAAAATTCGTCGGATTACGATCAAATTTATATTCGTTTGAGTTTCTCAATGAAAATAATGAAATTCAAAATAAAAATGTAGCTAAAGGCGTAACAAGATACATTATTGATTCAAAACTGAGATTTTCAATGTATGAAAAATGCTTATTTGAACGATGTGTTCATTACGAATCATCAAATTTGATACGCTCCTATTTACACCATATATTTCAGGTTTGAGTGGGTAGAATTTGTATTAGTCCGCTGGATAATAAGCGTTTTTTACTTCCATGTCGAATTAAAACTTTAGCGTGGTTTCATAAAGACATACCTAATTTCAATGGAGAGGAGGAGGAGGGAAGCGCGGGTGAAGGTAGAACTTGAGGCCGATATCGTCATCAGGAAGTATTGGATAGGTCAGGTTTTGTTAGACGAGTGAAAGCACAGTTGAGTTACAGGCGTGTTGTGGAAGGTCAGTTTTTGCATTTCGCGTTAGCCGGCTTGTTGCAGCAAAGGTGAAGGACTCGAACGTGTTTTGCGTTATAGCGTGCATAAAAATCCGGCTGCATATATTATTTATTACAGCATAACGGTGGATGCGAGTCAACATTGAACTAAATTTTACACTCTTCCTTATTCCGAGTGCATGGTTATTACAAAATGAATACTGTTCGTCAACGTTTAGCTAAGGAATTACACTCGAGTGCACGTAAAAACTTTAAAAGACGGAGTTATGTTTTAAAGGGAATTTTGGACATGTTGCAGGCAGATTTAATTGAAATGACTCAGTTTACTAAAATAAACTCTAACTACAGATTTATTCTATCGGTTATTAACGCGTTTTCGAAATACGCGTACGCCGTTCCTCTCAAATCGAAATCTGGTCACGAGGTGAGCATAGCCTTAAAACCAATTTTTGAGAAAAATCGCGGTGTACGTTTGCTGTGCACAGACCAAGGGTCGGAATTCTTCAATTCGCATGTGAAGGCGTTATTAAAGAAATATAACATACACCATTACCATGTCTACTCAAACAAAAAGGCTGCTATTATTGAACGATTTAATCGAACATTAAAGTCAAAAATCTACAGACATTTCACCGAAACCGGGAATTATAGGTGGATAGATATGTTAGACAAGATTGTAAGCCAGTATAATGACACCGTTCATTCGACGATTAAGTTAAAACCTGCTGAAGTTACACTAAAACATGAACAAAAAATTATTGCCGAGTTAAATAGACAGAAATTACGTAACCTGAAAAAGAACAAAATTAGACCTAAATTTCGTCTAGGCGAAGTAGTGCGCATTTCGAAGCATAGAAATATTTTCGATAAATCTTATCACATCAACTGGAGCGTAGAATTGTTTAAAATTGTTTCCGTATACCCGTCAGATCCGCCAACATATCAATTGAAGGATTTTAACAATGAACTTATATTGGGGAGGTTTTATGAACAAGAATTAAAGAGAACTGAGTTGGACGAGAATGATATGAATGTTTATTTAGTTGAGAAGGTACTGAAACGTAGAGGACGAAAGGTGTTAGTACAATGGGTCGGATTCAAACATCCTAGTTGGATTAATAAGACGGATCTTCTTGTTGATTAATAATACGTATGTATTTTTTCAGATTATGCCATCATCGCCGCCGTTCAAATTTGAACCTCACAATTGTAAATTGACAAGGCTTTTAGAAAAACTTGTAGATGAGTTAAAATGTTGTTGTACCGATTCAAATTTTACTTTGAATGATTATTTATTATTTTTTAAGTGGGAAATGTGAGACAATACAACAATTTGGACATTTAAGCTTTTGTTATCTATCAAAAAATAGATTTTGATAGGTTGAAACGTGAGGGAAAAAGATTACCAGACGTTGTTGATACATGTCCTTGTACTAGATTGGGTATGATGGAGAGTGAAATACGTAGGTATGTTAGTGAACATGAAACTTTAAACTCTTTTGGAAAGGATATTATTGACACTATGTTAGAGAGGTGTGGATTAGAAGCCGAGTTAAAACGTGATTAAGTTTAAGTTGCTAGATAAGAACATTTTCTTTCAATTAATGATTTATAAGTTTATTATATTATGTGTTACCGTTCAAATTATTGGAACCTCATATAGTTGTGTAAATTGACAGAGCTTAAATTTATATTTGTTAGGTTTCAGAATCATGGGTGTGGTTAAAAAATATACTTCCCAGACATAGATGTTGTTTTTTGTGATATTCTTATTAGTCATACTAATATGCTAGTTAATTACGGTAGGAATGGTATGAGCTTTGATGAATTTCGATGGTTTATAACACCGAAGAAGAGTGCAGCAAAGGAAAGAGAAATGCATTTGAGTGTTTGTTTTACTGGTAGCGATACGTTGAGCGATAGGATATGTAGGAAAATTTCGTACCAGATTCCAGAGGAATGCTATTGTAATTCATTGTCTTCCTCTTTGTATTCTGTTAGAGAGTTTATCAAAGAAAGAGCAAAATCAGGTGTAGATGTAGATAGGCTATTTATGGAAGCAATGATTGAATGTGCAAAGCGAGCTAATCTCATGTAGTTTGAAACATTATGTATATCTTAGCAGTATGAGTTAGTTTGTTGAATTATTGTTTAAGAAAATAAATAAGTGTAATAATTTTTTAAGTTAGTATATATAGCTTTTGGACATGTTGTATTATTGTTGTTTGAGAGAATATAGTGCGACATCTTGTTGGTTGTTTTATTGTGTGAAAAAAAACCATGTTTTATCTTTTAGTTGTAGTTATGACGTGTGTAGGAACGCACACACACACACACTGTTAACAATGATTGAAAATAAGGTATCAAAGAAAGATGATGTTAAACCTGAAATACCTATTTTAAATTTCGACGAATTGATTATCAGCAGTACAAAGAAGACATCAGGTGAAAACAATAAGCATGGCGATCTTTTTCCGCATAATGTACGCGGCTTGATTATTGGGTCTTCAAATTGTGGAAAAAACGAATATTTTGTTGAATCTAATTTTTAATAAAAAAACATTACGCTTTCGCAGCTTGCATGTATTTAGTAAATCGTTATATCAACCAAAGTATGTATTCTTGGAAAAGATTTTCTCCACGCTAAAGTTTATAAAGTTTTTTATGTCAGATGATATTTCTAGCATCCCGAACCCGAATGATTTAGAAAGACATTCTTTAGTAATCTTTGACGATTTACAACTGCAAAGAGTTCCACAGATCAAAGATTATTACAGTATGGGACGACATAAAGAAATTGATGTGCTGTTTCTGAACCAATCGTATGCAAGTATTCAGAAGCACATAATTAGAGAGAACAGTAATATAATTTTGGTCTTTAGAGTAGATATATTATCTTTGAAACTCATATATAGGGATTTCGCTGAGAGCGATATGATATTTAATACTTTTAAAAATATGTGTTCCGAGGTTTGGACAAAAGGTGAAGGTCATAACTTTGTAACAATCTGCACGGAATGTAAATTAACCGATGGTAGGTACAGATTGAATTTAGACGTATTTTTAGACCCGAACCAGTTCAAATAGACTAGTATATAACAAACGCGATTTGGCGGTTAGTTGTTGAACGGCATTCTTATTGAGTGTTTGCAATTATGAAAGGTGGTAAGAAAACGGTAGGACAGAGGAGAGGGAAGGAAAAGGTGAGAATAAAACGGCGTGGAAGGGAAATAAAATCGAGAACAAGTGTGAACGCTAGTAGAGATCTTTTAACGAATAAAATTCACGATTTGAGGAAATCCATTGTTGAAAAATTTAATACTTTACGCGGAGTACAGTCTGAAACAGAGACAAATTTGAAAAATAGGTTGGCACCAATTATAAACCCGCTCCAGGAATTGAAGGAATCTTCACTTAAAATTGAAAAACAAATCAAAGCTGAGAAAGGTAGTGAAAAGGATTTCTATATAAAAAAAGGGGAATCAACAGCTGAGGAGGAGGAGGAGGAGGAGGAGGAGGAGGAGGAGGAGGAATTGACAGATAATGAGTCTGTTTATTTCGACGAAGGTGAAGAAAAAGTTGACAAAAAGTCGGATTCATCTACTGTTTTAAGTAAGTCATTTTCGCTTAAGAAAAACCCGGTACAAGTTTTGCTTGATTCTTATTTAGACAGTTTTCACACATTAAAGAAAAAAGGTGTATCATATGGAATTCAATATAATTTGGAAAATGGTACATACTTTATGGGAAATAAGGTACCGATTGAGTTTATAGATAAATACATTATTGTTAGAGGTAAAAAATTTAAAATAACAACTGGTTTGTTAGAATTACTTTTTGAATCACAACCGAATGACGACGAATGTAGCACACTCGACTTTCGAAATTATAGAAAAATTTTAATTGAAACAGGGGCGCATTTGAATAAAGATGGATATGTAAAGAGAACTAGTGGAATTAAATCACGGTTAATTCAAAGAATGTTTCCATCAAGAACTACTTTGGCTGCAAGACAGCGTGTAGGTAAAGGTTTGCATTTTTTGAGAAATACAAGTCAACACAGATCTTATATTTTCTATGATAATCCAAATGAGTTAGTTAGCCGGTTAGTATTACTTTTATCTTCCAGAAAAGCTGGTAACCAATCACATTCGATCGAAATAAATTCAATTTTGGAAGAACTGAGGGAATCCAACATTATAACCTAGACTAGGCGTAGGCGTGAAGCAGGTGCGCCGATAGCACGGTAGGTTGAAGAGTAGGAACGGGCGACCTACGAATAACGTAGAAAGGGGACAAGTCGAGAACATGATGTGGGTTGCGAGCGAGCCTTGAGAGCTGCGACAGTGAAGCGTTCTGTCGGGTGAGCAGAATGCGAATTAGCGCACAAAGGAGACAGGCCGAAAACATGCTGCGGGTTGCGGCGTGGGGGGTTACGGACAAGTGGAAGGAAACTGGCCGATAGGCGCCCAATATAGTGCTAGCATTTGACGTTGGGTGGGGTAGCCTATTCAGGAGACCGAATAACATTCAGATCGGCAAGTCAGTTCTACGGTAGCTGCCGCTTGACACGGAGCAGGTTCTGTGTTCTTTTTTCTTCTCAACAAAAATTGCGTTGATACGTCGGTCGAGCTCTTTGTTCTGCAAACAAAATATGACTCAAGGCTTCGCTCTTACTATCTTTGTTTTGTTTTTTTAAACTTGATTCTTGTCTCCTGCTGGAGATGGAAACAATTCAAAATGGCTGTTTTACACAAGGTTATTCATTTTTTTCTCTCCTAACCTTATCCCCCCACCTAAAAAAAAAGAAAAATTCATGCAGTACAGGTTTGGGCAAAGCCTAAAAAAGAGAAAAAGTGGAAACAATTCAAAATGGCTGTTTTCATGTAGTACAGGTTTGGGTGATGCCTACAAAAAGAAAATGGCTGTTTTAAACAAGGTTATTTATTTTTTCTCTCCTAAACTTATCCCCCCACCTAAAAAAGAAAAATATACATGCAGTACATTGAATAGTAGGTACTCAGCTATTGATTAGTTTGCAGCAGGTACTCTATGATAGCTATTGATCAACTGATTTTGATTTATATGTCATTGAGAATCTTCATGAAGTATTCTTTACACTTTTGTATAGTACTCAGCTATTGATTATCTTGTAATAGGTAGACTACTACTCTATGATAGCTATTAACTGATTTCAAGGTTAGGTTTAAGGGCAGCAGTACACTTGCAGTACTCCATTACTCTAGTACTCTATGATATCTATTGATCAGCTGATTTTGAGGTTAGGTTTAAGGCAAGGGGCAGCGGAACCAACCCTAACCCACTACTTATAAGATATAAGAAATAACCTTGTGCAGATAGAGTTATTGGAGATTAATTCGCAACTCAATTGGATCAATAAAAATCGACTCTCATCTCACAGTCGTTTTTAAGCGCAGTTTCATGTAGCCTCTTCTCTGGGGGTGGAAAATGAGCAAAAACTATCAGATATTATCATTTTCTGAGAGAGTTTGAAGATTCTACCGCAAATCCAAATAAACTATCAACTCGAGTCTCATCTCAAATCCTACGTCTTTTTCTAGGATGATAAGATCAGCTGCCAAGTAGTGTTGTCACGGCGACATAGCCAGCACCTTGTCTAGGAACATCGTTTGCGGTTCTTTTCGAATCATATTGATGGAGCTATTGATTGCGACACTGGATAAAAATCTAGACCGTAGTTGGAGTTGGCTATGAAAAGCTCACCGGGCTCCAAGGTGGAGGCGGCTTGTTGGTGAGGAGGGTGGACGATGCCTCTTTGTAAAGATTTCAGCCGTCAGCTGGGCACGCGACAGATGTTTAAAACCAAAAACTGATTTCATATATATTACTATATACTAAAATAGGTTCTATATAGTACATAGTGGGGCCTTGGCACCGGTCGTCACCTCACCTATGAAATTCTGTTTGTGGATGAGCTTGGCTAGCGAGGATAGTGAGCCAACAAAAAGAGATGTTATAGTCTCACATTATTCTGTCACAGTCGGAAGAAAGCCCGAATGAAAGAGATTCCTGGGTGATAATATTTTATTTGTGCAAGCGATTAATCATGACAGAGTTGGTGAACTTCTGAGGGGGAAGAAGAAGAATAATCGATCGAAGTAGAAGAAATCGATAAGAAAAATCAATTGGATTGCTCCTTGTAGTTGAATAGTAAATTATTCTCCATTTATTAACTCAGGCGTCGGTACTAAATTTTTTTCTTCAAATTTTCAGCGTACATGGCGTAGTTAGAAAGTACACTGTATTCTTTATTCCATCTACTCAGGTCTAGTCCAAAAGATTTTGATCAAAAGCGCGAGTATTATTATTGTTGTTATTATTAATTTTTTTATTTTTATTATTATTATTTTTATTATTATTAATATTTATATTGATCCACTAACCTCCTGCAAAGGGGTGTATAGATTTATCAGTATTGAAAATTTTCGAGATGCTTCTAATTTTACAGAAGTTCTCATTCTAAAACAAAATTTAGAGATATTATATTTTCACTATCTTATTTGTACTCGTATCATAAGCTTTCAGTTTGTTACTCGACTCAATTGATAAAATTTATAAAGTGAATCAAAGTAGTATTCAACTATTTTCTGACCATCAATTAGTGAAGATGTGAATGCTTTTTCCTTTTTTATTTCATTGGAGTCACAATATTTCATGACTCTGACGGAAATAAATATTCAAAGGTAATAAATGATTTAACGTAATATTAAGAATGTAAAATCTGTCTATAAGTTTTAAGGATCACTTCAATGAATTTATTGGATGCTTGGATACGAGTAAACTAGACTCCAATGGAATAGAAAATGACAATGCATTTACATCTTCACTACCTGATCTGAAAATAATTAAATGATATATTATTATAATATAAACCATTCTCACCATTACCATAGGAGAGTTTTTATGATCAAACATGGGCAGGTGTAGATCGGTTGTGTTATCAATCACATCCTTTCATTAATACATGAATATGCGCAGTAATTAACATGGCAAGGATTGCAGTCATTGTCTATTCACAGGCAGTTTATTTCAGCTACCTGCTTGAGCATTATAGTACCAGAAAAATACTGAGTGGCCAAAACCGGAACAACATGGGGCTTTAGTTTGTATCCGGTTCTATCACATGGTGCTTTTTTGCAATCTAGTCCAAAACCAGATCTCCCCTATTTCGAAATGCTTTTGTCCCTGTCACATCCGCACTCACATTCACACTCTTCATCATAGTTCACCGAAGATGCGGCCTAGATGATGCCGCCGCTTACGCAAGTGTTGAGAGAGCGCCTCTTGGTGATGAGAGGAGGGGGGAAGAAGTGATGAAGAGAGGTGAAGGATCTTGAGGTGATTCTGGTGAGGAGTGAGGCCACCACTGTTGTTTTTCCTTCTTTTTTTATTCGGCCCTTGGCTTTCGTTCTCTAGTTGGAATTACTCAATAAGGGCATAGGTCTTGGATCTTGGCCTATTAGGCAGTGTCGCAACCTGTACGTATTTCATACAACTTGTCGTCTTATAATGGCTCTTCCAAACGTCAATCATCCACTTCTAGTAACCCTGTTGGGAAATTTCTTTCCTTGCTTTGACTAAAAATTAGTTTTCTCCAACTTTAAAAGTTGAATCATCTAGAGGAGGAATTCTCACCTTATTTTCCCTGTTGAAATTCGATTTGCTTAGACAACATTACGCTAGTAGGCCTGTATAAAAATGTATTCTTATTTGTTGAGTTATGATTAACTTATACCTGACGAAGTTCTGATCAGTTAATGTCGTTAGAATGTGTTGTATATACGGTATGCACGAATAACACAGAATATCTTGATGGTTTTGAAAAGAGAGAGAGAAAGAGACTTTCCCTCCCAATTATCTGTAAAAAATTTTCGGTTCACACGTTGCCAACCATCTATGAATAAGACATCCTAAATTAATTGTCCGTTCGTTTTTTTTTCTGAAGGTTGAAGCCCACGTGGGTTTGATATCTATATTTACTATACACAGTAAATCAAATCATAAAGCTTCAAGAATAATACTAATAAAATTTGTTCTCCATGACAACTTATTGAGTAGCTCAATAGACATAATTCCCATGTGTAGTTTCAATGCAGTAGGCTACTTGAATCAATGAATTAATATCATAACTCAATATTCAATACGTGCTACTAGATGATACTTGACTTTTAACTTGACTTCAAGAAATCTATTGATCATAATTAGATGAAAATTATTTGCCATAGTTTCTCAACAAATTTATGTTATAGGAATTAAAGAAAATCTTTTATCTGATTCTCCTAGTCAGTTATTTTCTTATCACTAAAGAAACAAGCATTGACAATAATATTAATGCTGTATAAGCAATTGATCGGGCAAGCATCTCCATTCCTCAATCAACTTTCAATAGCTCTGGTAGCGCTGTTGGTTGAAGCGCTTATATGTGATAAGGCTCTTCTGGCTCCGTTTCCTGCAGCTTTGGGTTCGAATCTCACTCATTCACCTCATTATCCACGCATAAGTCTCCAGACTCATGTGGGCATCATCCACAAAGAAAAAATTAGATATCACTACAAATTCAAATACAGGTGAATGAAGACTCAAACCTTGGGCGTTCTTAAATTTCCACAAGCGACCTGTTCCGATTGTTATGCACGGAGCTGGAATGTTTTGCAGCTACTTCCAAGAGTGGTGTGTGCACATTGACAACCACTTATGCAAGAGCAGAGCGAGGGCCCAGAGGGTACAGGTTCAGGTTCAGGTCGTGAAGAGAGTTGCACACGTGTCCTTGTACAAAGCACAGGATGAGAGAAGAGCGAGTGCTTCCTGCGGGCGACCAACCTCCTTTTCCGCTGGTTGCTCTTTGCGATGAGGGCAATGATAACAATGAAGACGGTAATTGCAGTTATGGGCTTAGCTAAAAGCTCGCGCCCAACGTCTTGGGCCCGGTCGATGATGACCCGGTAACTGAGTCACCGGTCACCGGAGCGTGTCATCACCCGCGCCACAGAAATCATTGAACCGGCAATCTCATTCAATTGTCCACCAAGCCAGCGGCCACCGCCCAAGGAAGTGGCTCGCCGCATCTTTGCCCATCAATTTTCCACTTCACTTTGCGTCAAACTCATTTCATCACACTAATAATAATCATTATCATTAGTTGACTTTGCTTCCGAAATAATCATATTCCAAGGCCTGTATTTGTGAACCTGCCTTGAGACTTATTCAACATAAAAAATACTTGAGTAACATTCCCTCAGAAGGTTTCTTATAACGATTTTTTTCGATTCTAATTTAAAATTTTGTGAAAAGCAGTTTTGGGCAATTCACATTGATTGTGTTAGTTAAATGAATGAATAAAGAATGAATAATAAAGTTATCCCTTGAGTTGAGGAATCCTCAAGGTTGGTTAATAAATACGAGCGCAAATTGTTGACACACTTTTTCAGCATGTTATCATGTAGTTAACAAATTATCATTTTTGAAAAATAATACGAAATACTAGGAGTGAATCAGCAGTTTGGATTGATATTTATTTATTTATATATCATCTATGTACATCTTTGCATTTAGTGCAATGGAGAGGAAGCAAGAGGCTTTACAGCCCAAAACAAGCAGCGTATTCAAGATGTTAATTCAATTTCAAACCAAATTGATGAGTATTTATTGAAATTAAACAGTTTCATATTCTTGATTGATGAGTAATACCATTAAATAATGAATCAAATTGAATCTTTATATGACAATAGATCAATTTTGACTATTCATAGTAGATGCTAAAAAATTGGCAATTCAAAAAAAATGAGTGAGCTGGATTCTTATTTTAATCGATCATTAGATCATCCAGAAACACATATAAACTTATCAGGCTTGCTCAATAGAATTAGATTTCACTAGATTAGATTACTCCGTGTATGTGAATTTATGAATTGTTTATGTGAGTGATTGAAATAACCAGCTTGTATATTATGGTGCAATCTTCGCAGTGATGGAAGTATTAGGTTTGGTCTCATTTATTACGCATATAATATTCAGTAATTGATTAGTAACTTATATCTGTGAAGTACGGACAAAATTTGTCAACTAACTTTCAATCTTTTTGAGGTCAAAGATTGAATGTTTTTGAAATTATGCTTTCCGAGTTGGTGGTCTATAAAATAATTGAAGACAATTTTCAAACTTCAAACTTGAGCCAAATAATCTTACACTCAACTTAAAATATAGAATAGTGGCCGTAGCCGAGTGGGATAAGTGCTGGTTAGCTAGCCCAAAGGTCCCGGGTTCGATCCCAGTTCTGACCGAAAGATTTTACCTAGGGCCACTCCCGTGTTTCGGTGGATACGTTAAGCTGTCGGTCCCGGCTGCCTAAAAACAGTCGTTAAGTCACATCAGAGGCGCTGAACTTATTCAGGTGCGACCTGATAACTCTGACACCAGACCTGAGCCAGCCAGGTCACACGATATTATTATTATTATGGAATAGTTCAGAATAATTCTTTGTTATTATGATATCTATTTATTGAAATATAATATTATTATAATACTGCAATATAAATTGTAAATTGATAGTTTTCTTATTATAATTTATTATTTGGTGGTGACTAATAATAATTTCTTATTAGTGGTGGTGACGGGTATCATAGAGTTGAGGCCGTAGTTGTGAGATCAACCTGGAGAAACTATGATTCAAAACTGATAATTCATGTTAAAAGTCTCTCATCTCACATACAGCCTAACTTGTGTATCGCAGAACTCAGAGATGTAGATGATGATAATATTGAGCTTGAACTTGACCTCAGAAAACACTACTTGTTTGTGGACTTGTTGTGTCCGAAAACTGCAAGATATAACCAGCCACGTCAGGCACAGTACGGTCTATCAGCAGAAGATACTTGGAAAGCCGTCAAATATACACTAGCAATAGGAACATAATAAAAACATTTTATGACAGTAATAATGGTCTCGTATTATAGCGGAATAAAAATCAGTTCAATTAACCTACGCATCGAAACGAGCTTTACACACGGAATCGCGTGTGGGCTTGTTTAGAGTGCTGTCATAAAACTTTATACGTAAGATTTCGATTTTGGAGAAGCAATAAACTTGTTACAGATTTCACAGTGCAATTTAATCTATCACAGATGGCGCTACAAAGCACAGATTAGGCATTATTCATATAGAGGAGTGACCAGATAGGTGGGATCAATAAAATCGTTGACGAGAATGTAACAAAAAAAATTAAATTAAAGAAAAAATGCGTAACCTGAGTAGGAGGCGATCTGTCCAAAGTGCTGGAGACTTCATTGAACGCTGCGTATCGGGGACCACCGGTAACGATTTCAAACCTTCAATATTATATTATGTCTTCATGTAGCCTAATTGGTATTGGCAATGAATCCTCACAAATCACATCAAATCTATCAATAGTCTGTAGAATATTTTTGGAGTGGTAAATTATGAACTGTCACTCCTCTAGTAGTTTTTATGACTCCAAGGTCCTTGACAAATATTCGATTATATGTAATTTGATTTTTAACATTGAAATACGGTAGATAACAATTCATGGAATAGTGAATGCGATAGATTACCTAGGAATTTCTCCTATGTTTAAAATTGAAGTTGTGATAGGGGAAGATAAATGTAGTTAGTTATACAGTGTTTTCAACTTCTGTAGACAGGCTACATGAGTTTCTTTAGAACACTGATCAACCAGGTTGAACGACAGCTTTAAATTTTGATTGGGGAAAATCAAATTTTCAGATTTAAAATTTAATCTGATTTTGATTCTATGATATCTTGGTCAAAATCAGATAATTAGAATTTTAGGTGAATGATTCATAGTTGATGATAATTAGATGGGTATTAGTAGGTTTGTGATTGATGTGGTGGAGCTTCATTGAAAAATTGAACATAAAAGAGTTTGTCAGTAACACGTTTTATCCTGAAAAAATTAGAGTTGTCAATTCCAAATTTTGTACAAGATTTTTTTCAGCTTGGGATCGACAATCCATGGAATCTACTTCTTGGATGATTAGTTATTAATCCTCAAATATACTTTTCCACTGAATAGAAAATGATTGAAATAATAAATTATGTCAACTGTACTCCTCACGTCCTCACAATGAAAAAGTTCATCATCCAAATATTCATCACATTACCGCAGAGCCTACCACTGATAGAGATTAAATACTTGTGGTGTTCATGTGATCGTGATGTTCAGTCACGACTGCTCAAGACTCCGCTTGGATGGGTGACCGTGCTTCAATGACTTGATGTTATCAACTTTATTATTCATTACCCGGTGGTTCGGAACCGACTTAAATAGTAGGTCCACCATGTTCCCCGTAACATGACTCAAACGGCGAGGTGCAACTACCCGTAAGAGTCTCCCCACCAGGGTAGCCATACGCTTATTATTAGTACTTGCAGAAAACTCTTAGCCTAAGAGTCTTAGGTCAAATGTGAGTCTCACTATTTTTTGTACCATATTCGTTCATATTGTATCATTGCTCATTAATATGCAAACATATACAATAAAGTCCATACGATAACATAAAAACAACGTGGGAGGAGCTGGTGTGGAGTTCAAACTCTATTTAGTACTTGGATAACAACAACGTACATAAAAGTATAAGAGTAAACTCAGTTATACTTTGAAGTTATAGAGTCGAAACTGGACCATTCATTTTTCCAGAATTTAGTATCCTTCTTATGGCTTTATGGGTCATATAAGAGGCATTTTCGCAGGATCTTTTAACCCTTGATATGTTTATGTTATTCATTCAGTTTTAATGCATGCTGGAACATGATGTGCATGATATTTTATAGCCTAGATCTTTTTGAGGTTAGTTAATTTCATGCTTTCTCCTTTCTCCTCGAATTATGAGTTGTTTACAATGTGGAATAATGTTTGAAATATTACTCTGAATTGATTTTTTGATAAATTGGAATTTAATCTTTTATTTTATCGGCAATTGTAAATTTCATTTAGACAGTAAATTGTCATTTTAAAAGTATTTTCTGCAAGCCATAATATTTATGATCATAATGAATAGAGATCCTAGTTTCCCTAGTGAAATAAGTGTCTTCATTATTTTTAAGATTCAATTTCGTTGTGCATGACCGTTGAATAAATGATCTTATCTTATACCAGACTCAAATTATGTTACCGAAAAGATATCATTCAAAATTTTCCCTGTTGAGTTTCTTTGAGTAAATTTCTTTGTGACGATAATGCATGGCATACTTCCCTTATTATAATTATTATTGTTTGGTATAATAAGTTTTTCGTCTCTGAAGATTTCAAAAGTGGAGGTTCTTTGGAGAATGTTGAACTGGACTTTTTTAAACAAGATAACTCCCATCATTCATAGATGTGAAGGAAGTTGTCACCTTGGTATGAATCGATTGAAATATAATATAGCTGTTCAGTGTTTTGATAAAAGAAGGAATGTGATGTTCAGTGACAAATCCACTAGCTGGTGTATTAAAATTGTGATCAGACTGATTGTCACCTGGAAGTACGTGATGAGGGGCGTGATACGGAGATTTTGAAGTGGAAGCTGAAGAGAAAAAAACAAATTACCATTGATGTTGAGGAGCGAGTGAGTGAAGAAACCATGCCAAGCAAGGTCACCCCAAGCTATTATTCAAAATGAACCTCGCGGATAAAACCACAACTCTTCAACATTGTCGCCCTTTGTTGTTATGTAATAATCTTCAAGTTACACAATCATTCATCATTTCAAAACAAAATCATTTGACACTGATGAATGTGTTATGATTGCTAAGAATCAAAAACGCACAAATTTTAAGGAGTGTTGACTTCAAAATCCAAGCATGAAAATATAAACAAGTAATAGGCTTTTCGATTCAGTTTTATTCAAATGAGGTGCTGGTCAACAGTGTGGACTCAGGGGGAATAGAAATGTATGTAATCAGAGCACTGAATGAAATAAATGGTGATTTGAGACCCAAATACGTCAAAAACAGATATTTTGGTTGAGCAACGTGTGAAATTCCATATAAGACACAAGAAAGGACATGAATAATGCTTATGGAAGTTCGAGTTTTCCCTGAAAGAGCTGTAAACACTATTTTATTTATTATAGTCATGAGCCATGACTTATGTATCAAGTCATTAGTTACTGGATGCAGCCTATCACTCATATTACAGAGGTTCATGAACAGTGAAGGAGAAAAACAACAGGACTCCTTCATTCATGATATTTGCCATGCATTTTGAAAAAATTAATTCACTTCAACTATACTGTATTTCAGAATAATGTGTTTGTACGAATGCTGTTCATTACAAACAATATACCAATCTACCCCGAATTTTGATTTTCATGAACCAGGTTTGATAGCTTTACTAATAAATATTCTTGTGAATTTCATTATCTTGTATGGTAGAAAATAGATGTGGAAAAAAGTGTTATTTCACATAGGCGAGACTACTTTAGTGTCTGCTCACTAAAGGTGAATAAATAGTACATATGTTTTATTCATTGACTACATTTGATGTATTGATGTAAACAAATTTTGGCTGATGACATTGAACTATACTTACCTGTCAAATTGAATGTATGCTTATTTATAATTAAAAACAATATTTTTCTGAATTGCTCAATGACATTGGACTGGACCTATTTGTTTTTGAGTGTTTTTGTGCTACCCTGCGTTCATCATTCAGAGCATTTGATTGTGTCAGTTGACAGAGAGGGTCGATGCCGACGGTGCTGCTGCTAAAGTTAGGACTTGAAAGTGAGGTACGCAGGTGTGGCCCTGCCTGTCGCACAGCACATCTGCCGACACGTATAGCATAGTACAGTAAGCCACCGTTTGCAGCTCAACTCTAGGAGCCAGGAGTTTAGGGGCAGGGGGAGAAGGTGGCTTGATGCTGTATATAAATATACAAATGATGATATATGGTGTATAATGTTGTATATATAGTAGGCCTACTCCTCCAGATCCACCTCAGCCTCTGCCAATGCTTCAGCTGTCAGCCAAACACCACCAACACCCACCCAGCCGTCAAGAAAACGTCTGCACTGAAGGCTAGACATCTTCCTTGCAATGAACAAGCTATTTCTAGTCTGCATCAGGCTAATTCATATTTTTTAGTCCACAAATCTTTTGGTATTTTCTTCAAAATCATAAGATTCCCTTTACTTTAATAACTTATAATAATAACTGCCCTCCTAGATACTCTTTTACATTGAATCAAGTTTCACAAACTACTAAGTCTAAATTTCAGTGGTTAATAGGAATTTAAAGAATTTTCTCAACTTCAATCACTACCCTTTTCAGTATTGCTTCACATTTAATTCACTTCCACTCTTTATGTAACTTAATCTAAATTTCAGTGTTTTAATTACAAGTGTTCAATAATATTGTGAAGAAAATGAAACCGATTCAAAGTGCTCAACCTAACCTAAAAATGTTTTTACTCTTGTTAGGACAGTTATTTAGTAATAAAGCGAAAATTTGACTAAAAGCCTGTTATTTCTTCAAAAACATTTGTATTTTCTCCATACGAATGAGTGAAAAGCCTATATTAATTATTAGGCTATTATTAGCAAAAAATAGAATTGTGATGGAGACTTTCTTGCAAATACCATATCATGGTATCAATGAGAGAATTCGTGGGTGAAATTAATTGAGTATGGAATCACCGAATGTTTCTCATATCTTTCCCAACAAATGAAAAAACCACAGAGAAATGACACCATTGAACTGATTCTCTTCGTTCCGCTCTCGTGTTATGTCCTCAATGTAGATGTAGTTGTAGACGAAAAATCATTTCTAGTTATTCGGAAGTGTTGATTTTTTAATGATTAATAATAGAAATTGTGACAATTATAATTCATTAACAATATTGTTACAACATATTCCATTCCTAATCACAACAAATACTTGATGATTTCATTGTCTGAAGTTATTTTTATCTCGACCGTTCTGAATTTTGTCTGTCCGTCTGTACTTATGTTACGGCCAAACGCCTTGACCGATTGTCATAGAACGCTCCTTATTCCTAGGCCGAGCGATGTAGGCTAAATATAAAGATTTTCTTTTTTAGGGGGGGGGGGGGGGGCAAATTTACACCCGATTACTGGAGTGTCTGATTCGGGTGTTGGTAGTTTTAGATTAACATTAAGACGATTCGAGAGAGGGTATAATTTATGACAAAATTCGATAAATCCAACGGGAGGCACAAGAGAGGGGATGACGTCTCCAACGTCTTATTTTTTTTTTTTGATTGAGTAACAGCTATCTTCAACAGTATTATTTATGATCAAAGTTAAGAGAATGGAATGACTTTACTATTTGTTAACGTGGCGAAGTTTGGACAGTAATGTCCACTCTACCACTTACTCAACCACGATAACATAAGAGCTGAAAAGAAGCTGAATAAAATCATGGATGAGTAGGAACTCATATTGAGGATTATTATTGTGATAAGTACTGTTTAGTGTCTGCGGTGATGAATTCAAATGTATAATTTTTTCTGATGTAGTGTCTTATTTGAAATACGAGTATACAGATGGTAATAATAATTATGCTTGTAATGAGTATTTCCAA
This sequence comes from Conomelus anceps, assembly GCA_948455865.1. Classification (NCBI taxonomy): domain Eukaryota; kingdom Metazoa; phylum Arthropoda; class Insecta; order Hemiptera; family Delphacidae; genus Conomelus; species Conomelus anceps. The sequence goes on from OX418218.1 coordinate 63,246,935, forward strand.
GAATATTTTAGTAAACATTTCATATTGTACACGCCAAATAAACCACTGTAGCAAAAATGTTGTTACTGGTTTATTACAAGGGTGATGACCTTTAGTGCAAGTGTTCTAGTTTAGGGAGGCTTTCTGCTGATCAATTTCTTTCTCACCTTTTCAGAGAAGGTGCACATATTTTTCAACAGGACTGCTACAGTGTACAAGTGGCTGGTTTATTTGCGTACACCTGAGCTCATTGGGGATGGGGTTTTCAGGTATATGATACAAAATAGATTAGCATAACTCGTTGCTCGTTGGTTGCATTGCAACAGCAGGTTTGCACCTTGCTAAGGAAGCGGTTCTTGTTCGGGATCTGGTGCATGAATGAACGAGCCCTTCGCTGAAAAGCAGGAGCTCACCTTGAATAAGAAGAGATGGGGGAAAAAACACACCAGCTCGTACTGGGGAGGGCATCTGCGTATCCGTTTCTTTTTTCAGTCATTGTCATCATGATCATTCCACTGTGGAACTGATTTCGAGTTGTGTGATGATGAGCTTGAGCAACAGTCACGATCGTGTTGTAACATGTTCAAAATAAAATGGCAGGTGAGCTGCATAATATTATATGTACAATTATGTAGTCCATACACACTTAGCCTTGAATATTATGTGCATGTGTGAGTGAAGAAGAGGCAATTAACTAGGTTATTTGTAGAGGAAGATATTAAATAGATAATAGGCTAGTGGATGATTTCACAACTACATTTATTATGAGAACAAGATATACTATAGTTTTGGCAATCACACCAATCTCAAACTAAATCCAGTTTTTGTTGAAAACCAATTACAGTAGTTTGAGAGGTATGCACCACTATCATCATTTTCTATTGTACGGTAATTTTTCGTAATAATTTTATGAGAACATAAAGTATGTTGTAAATTATGTTAATAACACACATTACGTTAATAACACATAACATACATTATGTTAATAACACATGAAGGATATTCATTATCATCGATACTAATAAGAGACATATTTTCAATCTCTGACAGAATCGCCTCATATAGGGAACCAGAATTGTTACAAATCATCAGTTATTGTTCACGGAATCACGTGTTTTGGAGTCACGGACCTGTTGCGTGAAAAGTCACAAATTACAACTACAATCTACAAGTAAGAACTCCCACAAAAATGTGTAGTAACTAAAAAATGTAGGTACAAATGAAACTTGTGTGTGAGTTATCACCAACAGGGCAACAGGCCCTTGAAATAATTCTAGATATAGCCTAAAAAACGACAGATAATGGCAAACAAATAGTACAACTTCTCTCACTTATAGGGATGCTAAATCACATTTTATAACTTCATACCATAAATGTACAGTTCCTTTATTTTGAGCATCTTCATCTATGTTCCTTTACTAGTAGTGGTGCTGATGTCGACTTATAGAAGAACTTAAAACGTTGAACGTATAATTATAAAGAAATCTACTATATTCCGGTGAAACTCGATAAAAATGTTGCATGCATATTCCAAGTGGAGGTAGATTACCGCGAATCGGAAAAAGGACCTTAGTTCTGAAATTTTTTGTAGATCCAAGTCATATTCAACAACTGATGATGGTACCTTGAAAAAAGATTCTGTTGATTGCTATTTTAAATGAGGAAGTGAAATTCTCACACAATGAGCACTTCAAAGAAAGTTGATGAACTCTAAAAATAACTGCATTTAAATAATCACATTTCTGTGAAAGTATTTATTTACATTCAAATGGTGAATATCTTGCTCTTCCACAAAGATTGTCAGTTTTCTAAAAAAATTTTGCTCTTCCACAGAGATTGTCAGTTTTCTAAAAAAAATTTTGCTTGGTTCTGAATGATTATGATTGTTGGATCTACTGTTCCATAACAATCTGCTTTGTTAATTGAACGAGCGTAGCTAGCTCTTAGTTTTGACTTGTGACTCGTGACTGCAGGCTCGCGGCTTTTTTGTATGTTTGTGTGTGTGTTCGTATGTTCGACGATAACTCTCGAACGCTTGATCAATCAACTTCAAATTTTAAACACATATTCTTTGAACCTTAATACAGATCAAGTTCGTTTGCCAATGAAATTGACCCACTTATTCATCCTTTTTGTGGCGAAACAAAAGGATAGGTTCTCAGTCTATATATTCATTAATATATCTATATATTACTAGAAAATAGTTGTTTTCACCATATGGAATTCGCTATAGATTTCAAAATATATTTTGAGTTATCATCAGCTGTAGGTGAAAAAATGCGATCAGGCTTTTTATAGAATCTATCAGCTGATATACTAATTTCATTGCCCTGATATACGAGTACGGTAGGTCTTTTTTGAGGAAAATAAATCTGTGTATCAGAACAACAATGAACTTGAACTTAAAGTGATAAGTTAGATGTGTTCTGAATTTTATCTAAATCAGTATCTTCAAAACAGCCGTTTTTTGTTACCACCTCCCCTTAAGATAAGCTTCCCGAGTGAGTTTTCCTTACCAAAATTAGTTGTTTGCAAGCGAGCTCTGTAGCCCGTTGGGCCCACTAGTATCAACTTTTGATGTTAAATTCAAATACTTGCAGTCAATTTTAATTGTTTTCAAAACTAAATTGACTGCAACTCGCTAAATTGACATTGGAAAATTAAGATTATGATTGGTTGAACTTGGTTACGTTATGTTGGTTTGTTGAATGATTATTCTCTATGATGATTATGTTGTACAATATTATTCATAGCAAGACATCTAGAAGTAGGAGATTGATATCAACCTCATTTACATTCTACTTGGACTTCATTATTATCGAGCAGTTAAACATGTTTCTTCTATTCAGAGAACTTCCTTATTTGCAATATTCATAAATTACATAATACATTGCTCGTTGGAAAACATTTAAAAAAAAATCATATTACAACTCCTCAGAGTGATGCAAAGTTGGGTTACAAATTGGAAAATACTCAAGAGTGTAGTGAGTCTCGCTTCTATGCAATAATAATAATAATAATAATAGGAATGCATCAGATGAAACCTTACGAAAGCAATGGTTGTGCGGTAGGCCGCATGTCTGACAGTAACTTATTAATATTGGTCTGCTCTCTTTTTACTCTGTACACCGGCTCTATTGCTCATACAACAAATCTTTCCTTACGATTATTTACGACTATTGCTAATATGTTCAACAATCTCCATCAGTAAGTAGGCAGAATGCATAGACTATAACAATGATACTTTGTCCAACACATGCATGCAAGAGCGGGAGAACGATGAAAGAAAGTGAGAGGAATGATACGAAATATTATGCTCTTTTCGAAATTACTAAAGAAAACCAGCTACTATTGATATTAGAAATATGCCGATTGGTATTAGATTATAAAAATTACATCGAATTTTTGTATCATTCATTCATGCTTCATACACTTCGTGAAGTAATTGGGAAAGAATTGAAGTGAACTCTCCACATTAGTGTCTTGAATGAATGCTACCAACTAAAGATAATAAAATCAACCAACATGTCTCATGAATTTGTTATTCGTATTTTTACGGGTTCTATAACTAAAATGGGGTTGGCAACACTTGAAATTAACACTCGCACTTTATTTACACAAATATTACTCTTATAACATGCACTACTCACAAGACAAACTGATAAGGAAAACAGATTAATAATCTTAAGAAAATAAAAGATTTTCGGTATTTATGTACAAGAATTAACTTCTAATATGAATAGGCCAATAGTTCAATAGGATCAACAGTTGAATAAACAACTATCCAATGGAGTGAAATAAATGTCAAAAAGAACAGTTAAACACTTACAAAACACATTGAATAAACAACTATCCAATGGAGTGAAATAAATGTCAAAAATAACAGTTAAACACTTACAAAACACAGTCTGATACAGCATTTGATAATCCCAATGATAGCACTTGATATGTGTACACTGTTAATTAACTGACTGGTTATATACTCTGTATATACGGTCTGTCACCTGGCACATACGTTGAGGAGCAAATGATAAACTGACTTTTTTATGTCGACATCTTCTTTTATAGTGTTTAAAAGTATTCCCATAAGTACTAGAAGCTGGTATGACAATGTAGATGATTCTGGAAGACTGTCAAAGGTCGTCGAACATAGTCTACCCAATCTAGCAGCAATAGTGAGAGTGACACTGAAAGAGAGTGAGTCAAGAAGAGTCAACTTACAATCGCTTCAAAGCACGTTTGTCAATTACTGGAAGCAATGCACAGACGAGTTCATATAGTTGCTTGCCTTGTATTTTGAATTTGAATTTATTTTGTTTCCAGCATAATTGATACAAAACATAGTTGAAGTATAAATACACAATAAAATAAATAAAATACAAACATTATTAAATAGACTTCATAATAAAAATGAAACATCCCTCACATGGACCTGCTGGTCTGTTTGTGAGATTTGAGCTCGTTTTAATTCTCTTAACATATGTCTATACACATATGTATGTATTACACGATATAACACATGATCATCTATGTACACACTATATAAACAATAAAATAAATTAAATCAGAATCTGGAAGTAATTTTAAATAATTGACATTCAACTTGAATAATATTCTTAACCATATTTCTTTATGATTTAATTTAGGCTTTCTGCTGTATGGTTGATATGTGCGACATTGATCAACAGGCTCTGATAATGAGTGAAAATGATAACTTTACATCGGCAGTGAGATGCTGCTTCATATATTATGTCATTATGATATGCTTAATATTTGATGCTGAAACTCCTGTGATTGATGTTGATGTGTGGAATATTTGTTACGAATAATAACTGCACGTTATTCTTCAACTACCACGAAACATTTAAATTCAAAATGTTTCACCTGATGTGTGCGACATAATTATTACATTAAATAGAAACATAATATGATTTAAATTGTCATTATTGAATTTTACATCGCATTCTCCCAATATACGATTTCAATTTGTTTGTATCTATGGAAAATTAAAACTTGAAATACCACTGTGCAATGGCACCTCTTTATTTTCACATTCAATTTTAGTAGAGGTAGTAAAGAAGTAATCTACTAGTCACTGGTCAACATTTCTCAAGTTATGTAAGATGCCGTGAGCTTCGATAATCGCATGATAGATTGTGACGAGTGGTAGTGACAAATCATTCCAGTACACGCATGTGAAAACTATTTGCCGTCTCTAAATCACAGTCCAATGATGAATTATGTTAAGGGAAAGTCTTCTAGTGGTGAGTCCATTGACTCGCTGTTCAAACAACTGTTGCTTAGCCTTGCAATGATAAAATTCTACAAGTGTTTGGAAATATTTGAGAATTTCGCAAAGCAAATACCGTGTGCTCATCATCTATGATCTTTTAGACAAAAAACAAAATGATGTTATTCCATATGACCATATGACAAATAATTTGTGATTCAAATTATGTTTTGTTTGATAGATCATGTCATCCTTTCTGATGTTTCTAATGTGCTTATTGCTAACTCATGGTACTTGAAATTAGTACAGTGTAGCACAGTGTAGCATACAAAACACCATCGCAAAAGCCAATACTTGCTGTGACAGATTGGTACAGTGTGAATGCGCTATCGTTAAGCGAAGATTTAATCATATTTATCATTATTTGATTTTTATTATGTGAATAATTTTTCATCATCATTTTACTATTGTAATTTTACTGAGAGTAAACATTATTTTGTTCTGGTTAACATTATTTGTTTTTATTAGTTAGTTAAGTATTGTTTATCACTTGCAATACTCTTATTTCTATATTTACAGTAATTCTTAAAATAATATATTGAATATGGAAGAAATAAAAATCCTGTACTACGCTTATGTTCAGTCTGTACTTCAATATGGGTTGGTGGTAGGGGGTGGGACGTATGATTTCTTCATGGATAGGATTTTTGTTGTTCAAAAAATGATCATTAAAACTATTTTAAACAAGCCAAGAACCCATCCCAGTAGGGAAACTTTTGATCAATTCAGGGTTATGACTGTACGCCAATTATATATAAAGAAAATACTCCGCTACATCTGGTACAACAGAGATAGGTTTACAGTGAGAAATAATAGTAATTTATATAACTTTAGATCCGATGCTCATAATACTTACAACATTAACCATCCTAATCTAACAATAGGTTAGTTCTTAGAACTGAGGCTACCTCAGTTCTAAATTAATAAACCTTATACCCAGCACATTAAATGGTTTTCTCTTTGAGGGTAGATTGAGGATAGGGCAGCAATTAAATAATTGGATTTTGGAAAATTTCTTCTTCGAAATTAGCGATTTATTATGATTTTTCTTTTTTTCCCTTTGTGTTTTTTGAGTTTGAAAAGTTTATTGTGAGTTGTGATTTGATTATTTATTGTAATAAAATTTGGAACTGGTACTCTCGCCTAGCGGTCAGGATTTTTCCTATGCTGGGTGATGCCAAGAGATTTTTATTTTTCTTGTAAATTCTTATATTTGTAATAATTATTATTATAGCAAATAAATATTTATTGTAATGCTTATATATTCTTTGGCAAATAAAATAAATTGAAAATAAAATAAAATAAAAATAAAATATTTGTCTTATTTTCATGGATCGATATATCTGTTGCTTCCACATGAATGTAACTTTAAATGAATAAATAAATTATCTCTTGAAATTCAATTGTCTCACAGCATAGGCCTATATGGTTTATTTCACTATTGTGACTATCCTCAACATAGGCCTATATGCTTTATTTCACTATGGTGACAATCCTCAACTCAAGCATTGAATGCTCTACTGTGCAAGTACACTATCTTGAAGTTTCCACTATTCTAGAGTTATTTTGAAATAGCGAATTCAAGCTCCTTTTTGCATGTTCAATTGAACCTAGAATATTATGAAATGCATGTGGTAGCGGTTGAAAGGCGTAGCTGGCATTCGATGTGAAGAAGCTCAATAAAAGTGCAGAAATCCATGAAAATGTGCGGTTAAAATGCATAGAAAAGTGAGTCCATGAGAATAATTAGGCTAATGTAATCGATTAATTAATAGTCCATTTAATAGAATTCGATTTTTAGCCTGGACGCGAACAGAACAGGCTACGCAGTCACGATGTATTGCCAATCACAGAAATTAATTACACTACGCAAATAAAATCGAGAATGTGGTTCAATCCATTTATTTTTTAATTCAATGAATATTCTACCTCAACCTTGATCCTATTTACGAAATAATTTCGATTTAATACAAATAAGTAATGCAGTAATAGCATAGTGCGGACTGCTTTCCGTAATTGTTGGTTGAAAAGCTACAAAACTGAATTTAAATTGAATTTCATGACTTGGAGGGGATATTTGTTTACCAGATCCACCACTTTCGAATACTCTTTGGATTGTGTAGCTAGAATGTGGGTGTGTATGCATAAAAGGTATGATCAAAATATAGGTAGAAGCCCTGATAAAATTTCAATATCAATGCATATCGCATGCTATCACTGCGTATACTTTGCTCTCACGATATACTTTGGAATCGCAATAGAACACTTTTCTAAATACCTCTTATTTTGAAAACTGAACTTTTATTTGCTTACGAAAATATCCCCGATAAAATTTGGTTTAGAATGCATAACGTTGCGTGGAATCTTTGAGTTCAACAGGTAACAGAAAGGATCTTTTCAACGTTGCTCATGATATAATCGCCCACACAGGTCGGTTGCTATTGCTTCATTTGAATCAATAATGCAAGATGGTTAATTAGCATTAGCATGCACTCTGATCGAATTCATTATTGGTTGGTCGAGCTGTTCTCAACGCTCATTGCTACACTCTATTATAATATATATAAATATAATTTATTCATTCGTATGTTGCAGCGAACCTCTGAATACATTATTACTATTCATATACTCGTCGATGGTACAACTACATTCCATTGAGAGTAAATGTTGAAGTCATTAGTTATTAACTCCTCGCTTCCTTCTACAGGTGAGCCGCCTTTTGAAATAAGACAGAAAAATAGAATAAAATATTATTGACTGCAATAAAGAAGAAATTGCATGCAATAGAGTAATATTGTGTAGTTCCAATCCACTTGTATCTTGAATCCTCGATTGTGAATTCTCGATGAGTTTTATTCTGTTGTATCATTTTCTGTCATATATCACGTTGTTAGTATCAAACACTGTGAAAATTGTAGTATGTTTTTGAAGTTAAGTAGGTTATTGATAATAAAAAAATCAATTGATTTTGTATTAACTTTTCATGTGAAATTTAACGACGTGCATCAAATTTGACTGCAAGTCGTTAAATTTCACATGAAAAGTTAATATTAACAACGCAGTTCGTCATGGAACAAGAAATCCAGGAATGATTTTGTATTTCGAGATTGTGGTTAAATGTTTTTGTGTACGCCTTATATTACCCTATCACTTCATATTAAAAGCTTTATAATAACTTACCCGGTAGTTCGGAGCCCACCTAAAATTGTAGGTCCACCGTGTTCTCCGTAACGTGGCTCAAACGGCGAAGTGGAACTACCCGTGAGGGTCTCCCCACCCATAAAAGTCATATTTTTATTATGACTTATTATTACCCTATGAATTATTTTTCTAAAATGAAGCTGATACACTATGAAACTTTCAAAATCTTTTATGTTCACAATTTCTAATCTATTTTCTCCATTTCCAACATCCTTCATAAAAGTGATCTCAATGTCATGAAACGTTGCAATTCGAATCAACTGATTTATTTATTTTCATCTTTGAAACATTTTGGTTAGGAAATCCATTATTTTTCTCTATATTTTGTGGTTCTTGTTTCCAGTGCTAGAGAAAGACTACAGAACAGACCAGAAAACTACTTCCTTCATTGATAGCCAGCTGTATGAGATGGACATTTGATTCTTCGGGGCGTGGGTTAGAATGCAATTGACATATTATTTAGCAGCTCAAAAAATTGATATTTTAGTCCATTAACATCTCGGATCATATTATTCTACAAGTACATTCTAAATTGCCCAATTCAGTAGAATGTGACGTAACATTTTATCAAGAGGCTCTTCCGGTTTTCTCCTTTCTCCTTTTTTCTGTTCCTTCTTTTCTTTGTTCTCTCTGTCATTCTCCTTTTTTCCTCTCTTTCCCATTCCTTCTCTTCATCGCCATCTTCTTTTTTCTTCTATTTCTCCTTCTCTTTCTTCTTCCCTTTTATATCTTCCTACTTCCACTCCTTCTCTTTTTTCTCCTCGTTCTCCTTCTTTTTTCAGTAAAAAATTAAATAGTTCTCTCATTTCCTTTACTCAGTCCATTTTCAGTAGCAACAACAAGTAGCTGTTTATTAAATAGTATTTGCTACAGAGGGAATAATACGATATTATTATTATTATTATTATTATCATTATTATTTCCTTGTTATCTCGCATTTGCGGTTAGTTCTTTGGATGAAGGGGCATTGACATGCAACCTCCATCTCATGACTACTATTATCATTTTGTACATCAAGGGATTATCGAGTACATTGCAGTATTTGGCGCACTATGCGTGATGTATCCAACAGAACAGACTTCTGCATTTTCTCTATCAGAGTCTCTGTAAGGCCAATCGATTTACAGCTCTCTACAGCTGACTTCAGCATCAGTCCTCCCACACTTATTACTATTGGTACTATCCTTGCACTGTTTAATCCATACATATCTTTCAGCTCAAATTCTAGCTCCTGGTACTTTCTTAATTTCTCACCTCTTGTTCTCTGTGCATTCTCATCTGCTGGGACAGCTATATCTACTATAAGTGCTTCCTTCCTCAGCATGTCCATAACCAAGATATCAGGCTTGTTGTGGAGAACTTGCCTGTCAGTAATCATCTGTACATCCCAGTAGATCTTTATCTGGTTCTTTTCTAGGAATGCAGGTGGTGAGTATGAATAGTAAGGAGGCATGTCATCTATCATTATTATTATTATTATTATTAACATTAGTAGACTATATTAACTGATTGCCCGACATAATTGAATCTGGGTTCCTAGAATATTCAATAACCTATCTACAAATCTAATTTCATAATTGATTCATCCCTCTTCTTCTTTTTCTTCTCGTTCTTCTTCTTTTTTCTCCTCCATCTTCTTCCTGCTCTTCACCTTCTCTATTTCTTTTTCACCTCATTATTCTTCCCCTCCTTCTCCTCCAATGTCTTATTCTCGAGCGTTAGAGTATCATCGGCAGATAACAACAAGTAGCTGTTTATTAAATGGGATATATTATTGATCCGAGTATTAACTCAATTCAGATTCAATTTAAGGTATGTAGAGCTCTTTGATATACTCTGTTGGATCGGTTTATTAGCACTGTTTTAATTTCAAAACAATGAGATTTGAGACACCTGTGCTGTTGAATATATTTTGCGAAGTATGCTCATTTGGAATGTATAGATGGCTGCTGCGTGTGTGCATGAGTCGTGCTGAGGATGGGTCCGATCAGGAGAGGTGGGAGGGGACGGCGTGTCCCGGTAATTACCCGTTAATGGCCGTTGCTCGGTTTTCGCCGGATGCATGATCACCGCGCCGCGCCGCGCAGAGCGAGTGGTCGTGACTTGAGCCTAACTGTTCTTTTTCACGGAGAAAAATATTTCAGCTCCCGGTCGACAGCGTATTTATGGACCATCAAAGGCAGTCGGCACTGACCCCTAGTCTCAGCCTAAAGCCGCTTATACAAACAATTATTGCCCAACAAATTAATTACAACATGAATAATTTCTGCTCGCAGCCGCGCGCTGAATCACAAACGGCCTGTCATCGCTGCTGTGCTACGGAGCTCACTACATCCAGCATACAGCATCCAGCACCGACCGCTTCCTACTTTCTTTTCGCTGTTGATGGATTTCGTCCGGCCGCCGCCGCAGCCGCCGCCATGTCAACCCGACGTCATAAAAATCGACAACCACCCCAATCACAAATATGAACGTCTAATTGCTTTGAGCACGATAGCCGCGCTGACTAACCTTGTTGCAATCGGATGAATATTCTGCATGCACGGTCAACTTGTGTTCAATACTAGTAAATCAATACTGTTGACATACTCGAACTGGTGACTCATACATGCTACTGTAAACTTCTGATAAAACCAAATAAATTATTACAAACTACTAGAGTGGGAATAGTAATAGAAAATAGATTTGTAGACTGATGATATATGAAAAAATAGGCTTAGAAGAGTATTAATATGCATACGACTCTTTATGAGAGAAGCTTTCTGGTTATTTGCAGTTAATTATTTTAGTTAATTAGGTTATAATGTAGTTTAACTAGACTAAACTATAATGCCCTTTTGGAACACGTAGGGAATGAGAATTGGGATAGCATCTACGCCATGAATGATAGTATTGATACCATTATGGATAAATTTGTTGATCGTTTGACCTGTTTAATCGATCAATGCAAGAAGGAAAAAAAGATACCAAATAGACTTCGTCCCCTTAAACCCTGGATCTCTGAAGGCATTATAAGATCCATAAACACGCGAGATAGGATGCATTCTAGACTGAGAAGAGATCCTAATAACAATGATTTGAAGAATGAGTATAAGGTCTATAGGAACGGTTTGAATAAAATCATCAACCTTGCAAAGGAAACCTACTATAAATTGAAAATAGATGGTTGCAATAACAACAGCATGAAGTTGTGGAAGTGCATAAACGAAGTTATTGGTGAAAACTGTAAGAAAGACAAGAGTACTGGACTAGATGCTCACTCTCTCAATAATTATTTCAAAAATGTTGGTAAATTACAGGCTGAAAGCATTAATACCTTTAATAATCCATATGGAGCAGTTTCTACCCATGACAATGGGGCAAACCGGGTTGATTCCACTTTCTTTATGAGGCCGACCAGCTCTCACGAAATTGAAGCCATTATTAAAAGTCTCAAGAACAATTGCAGCCCTGGAATCGATAATTTAAGCAATATTGTATTAAAGAAAATAGCTCATTTTATATCAAAACCGCTCTCTTTCATTTTCAATAGATGCTTTGAAGGGGGATATTTTTCTAATCATCTCAAATCTGCTAAAATAAAACCCCTTTTCAAACAAGGTGACCCCACAAATCCCTGTAATTATAGACCGATTAGTCTCATTAGCAATCTAGCAAAAATAATGGAGAAAATAATAAAGTCAAGATTTGTGTCTTTCTTAAATAAACACAAAATAACTAACAATAACCAATTTGGCTTCCAAAATTGTAAAAGCACATCAGATGCTCTAATAAAATTCACTAACACCCTATCCAATAGAATAAATTCCAACATGAAAACTATTGCTGTCTTTCTTGATATCCGCAAAGCTTTTGATACAATACCTCATAATACCTTGTTCCATAAACTAGAGTCCTATGGTTTTAGGGGTGTCTCCCTTGACTTATTTAAAAGCTACCTTAGCAATAGAACTCAGTCGCTAACCATTAATGGTCAAACTAGTGTCACAAATCTAACTGCATATGGTCTTCCTCAAGGTACTGTGCTATCTCCCATCCTTTTTATACTCTATGTCAATGATCTCTTGAAATTAAGACTTATTAACTCAACTCTGATATCCTTTGCAGATGACACTGCAGCTATTTTCCACGGTAAATCTTGGAACGAAGTTCATACCATAGCTGAACAAAACATGTTAACCATCAAAAATTGGTTAGATAAAAATACTTTATGTTTAAATGTCGATAAAACTAATTACATAACGTTTTCAGTAAATAGAATAGGGCAACCCATCGATAATCAGGCATTGAAAATCCACTCCAGGTGCAATTCTAACTCCAATAATTGTGGTTGTCCCTCAATAAAAAAAATCACTAACATTAAATACTTGGGAATTATAATTGATGATGTTCATATTAAATCCGTCTGTGAAAGAATCAGATACTTATCTTTCAAGTTTTACCAATTAAATAGAATTCTTAATAAAAAAACACTTAAAAATGAAATATCATGCTCTGGTGAAATCAATTCTGCAGTATGGCATAATTGTTTGGGGGGGTTGTTTCAATTGTCACATTAATGAATTATTTGTAACGCAAAAACTGATAATTAAAATCATTCTAAATAAACCTAGATTGTACCCAACCGATATGGTTTTTAGCGATTTTGAGGTAATGACAATAAGACAATTATATATAAAAAATGTAATTAAATACATAATAAAATATAAATCCGAATTTCCGCTTACTTTGAACTCCATAAGTAATAATTATAATTTAAGGGGCACTGCAAACAAATATTTAACCTACAACACTAATATTGAATGTATAAGGAGGCAGTTGATATTCATTAGTACTAAATTAATAAACCTTATCCCGGACCACTTCCTCATCAACTCTAAAATTAGTAAAAAAACAAAACTTGATATAGAAAACTGGACCTACAGTAATTTTTTCTTCTATATCGATATGTGAGACCTAAGATTTCTGCTCTTACTTTGAATGCCATGTTTTCTGTAGCTTTGTGTTTTTCAAGTTTCAGTGGACTCGCTTACCGGTTTTATTTTTTCTTCCTTTTTCGCTTATCTTCTCTTTCTCCTCCTTGCTTTCCCCGTTTTTCACACCCTTTCACTCCTTTCTTATTGCCCTCTACCTGCCTATTACATGGGAAACCATAGTTGGCTAGGTATTTCTCCTCCTTTCTCTTTTTCAGCACACCCCACCATATAGCCATTTGTTTTGTATTTGTGTTTCTGTTTTGTATATTATACTATTGTACTGTTATATTGTATTTTGTGTGTGTTTGAATAAAATTTAAATTGAAATTGAAATTGAATTGAGTTACTAATTGGTTAAGAAATTTTGCAGAATAATATATTATTATGATCACCCCGACACATATTATTATAGTGGGGTATCATAATTAGAAATAAACTCATATTTAGAAGCAATTTTAAGAGTCGGGATTCTCTTTAATAGGCCTATCTGTATGTTTGTTTTTTGAATAAACTCCTCTGGATGTTTCGTAGTATCATCCAGAAAAATTATTATTATTATTATTCCTAGCTTGGTGTTTGATATGAGATACATGGTGGACCTATAATTTAAGGTGAGATCCAAAACACCGGGTGAATTATAATGAAAGAGATATTGAAAAAGTATACCAGTGGTATAATAGTGAGGAAGATAGCCTACACCATAATAATTGAGTAATAACTTATACTGATTATATACTTATAGGAATAATCAATTTACAGTTTACTGAAGACTTCCGCAATGGCAGATATTGACATCAGCATTGAGTAGCTGATGGAAATTGATGAATGCTACTGTACAAAAAATAATATCAGTCACCACCGGGAATCGAACCACGGACCTCTTTAGAGCCAAAAGACCATACTGGCCTGGACTTTAGTCTTCAGTATAAATCATAATTATTAATTGAATAATAACCATAATCTTTCTCAAATTACTTTCTTAAACAATTGAATTTGTAATATTGGAAAAAATATATAAATTGTTATGGTGAATCTTCAATATTTTAGGTGCGTTTTGGACCATCAAATAAATGATTATGCTAAAAGAAGAAAAAATATTTTTTTTCCAAATTTGATAACTTTTGATCAAAATCGGCGAAAATTATGTGAAGCTGAGAGTCTAAAAATGGACAATATATTCCAATCACAAATCAATTTGAAAATAACAATGCAACTCCTGTAATGGGAGAACGTGAGTAATGTAGAAATAACTACTGGAGTTGCATGAAAGTCCTATTCCCCCAAATACTCTAAACATTTTAGAAACCCTTCTTCCATTCGATGACTAGATCTTCTCAATTTCATTGTAAGGGTAATTCCAGTACTTATCGATTTTGATAAATTATTCAGTGAGTGAGTGGAAGATTTATTAGAGTGAGTGGAAGAGTGTAGGAAATAGAATATTGTATCTTCCATATATTCTACAAGATTAAAATTTGAAATAAACCAAAAGTTTTCAGCTTGTTTGGCCAAATTTTGACTGGTTGGTTTAAGTTGTTTTCCAGGGTAATGGAATAGGTGACGTCATGGTTTTTAATGTAAATTAAGAATCACTCTTCAAAATACAAGCAATCTCATGAATAGTAGCTGCGGGGCATAAGATAGGAAATAGTGAATAGGTAAGTTATATATTTATCTAATATTTGGAATGCTATTAGCGTCGAATAATAAGATTGATCACTCTTCAACCTGTCCGACAGCAACTGCTATCCTGCAGCTAGAACGCATATTCATCTTGTTAACCAGTTTTTTATGTTCTGGATCATTTCTATTCTAGGAGTATGATGATTAACTATGAAACACCATCCTAATGCTTCAGGTTCTCTTCCAACAGTAGAAAAATAATAATAATCAAATAAATTCAAGATCATTCTTCATTCAAAGCTCGGTAATAGTTTTTTGTGAGGATTAAACTCACATAGGTCTGAAACCTGTGCGTTGGTAATGAGTTGGATGATAGTGATTGATGATTTGGAGGTACAGTTTTAGGTGGGTTCCGAACCCCCGGGAATTGACTTTACAGCAGAGAAAATAGTCTTTTTTGCTGGCTGATTCAATTAAAGAGGACCCAAGAGTTCGTAGCTAATTCTTATCTAACTGAAAAGATACTGTACCTGCTACTACTTCCCTAAAATAGTTCATAATTACCAATATCGTATATTGCATATTATATTTGCTTATTGAAATTTTTAATAATAAGTAAAAGTGAATAAAATAAGTCTAATCGTGTTTATTTATTCCAAACAGAATTCCGTTGTTCTCCTTTGAAATGGCAGAAGTAGCCCACCGATGGATTTTTTGAGTGCTATTGTAGAATTCTAGGCTACTATAATCGATCATAATCCTATACCAAATATTTTTAAATCATCCATTTCTTTCAATTTTTTAAATAATCCTTCTTATCTCCGTCAATACGTATGTGGCTATCAATAATAAATATGTTTTTATCACTAATCTCCGACAGCATCACTCCGTTTGCGAGAATCATCAAAAGAAAAACATCTAAAATTTATCGGAAACTCAGTTGTAACTTTATAGCATTTCTATTCTACAATGAAAATCATATTGTTGCTTTCTTCCAGCAGCTCATCGCCAGCGATTATTAATGTGCATAATATAATTAATAAGAGCTTATGCTGCTACAATAATATATTCATTTAACCAAACATTGAACAATGGTAATGACTCGGCAGTAACGCCATTCTCAATCTCAATCAAGCTTGAACCAAAATTCAGATCAGCATTACGAACAGATATTACTGACTAATACCATTACCTGATTTCATTGGTAATGTAGAATGATCTCTGATTGGTCGAAATTTGTAATTGGGTGATAACTGAGTCTCCTCAACACACCCACTAGCAATAAGTGGAGCAGCTGAGTAGCCTAACCGTTAAATACAAAGTAGCGACGAAAGCCAAGTAGGATGCAAATCAATACTCAAAAGTAACTAAAATCGATTGGAAGTCAAAAAATCTAAAAAGATCAAACAAACCTATCAAACAAATCTTAGACCTATGTGGTCTTCATCCTCAAAAAAAAAAATAATAAATAAATAAAAATTAACCTTTTACAAAAATTCGCGACATTGATTTTTCATAAGAAAATTATGCTGATTATTCACTAACATTGACAACGAAATCATCAACTAAAAATAAAATACTACATAAAAAATTAATACAACAATCAATATTAATGACAGAGTATCAACAAAAATAATTTTAGTTTTTTTTTATGTTGTATTTGGTTACCTCTTTTCTACTGTTTATCATTGGTATTTTGTATTTGACGGTTATTGTCTTGCTTCACCTGTTACCAGTGTGTGTGTCATATCACAGCCATCAGCCAATAACAGACCTCCAACGTTCGGCCAATCAGACGCTCGCATTCTATTAGCACATAGTATCATTGAATGGTCCATGAAGGAGATATAATTATGAAGAATAATTAGAGTTGATTTATATCAAAAACTTATCTTATTTGAACTATCTTATTTATTGATAATGTATGATGTGATTGTGAGATCATCAAGTACAATCCATTATCTGTAATTACATCACCATCAACAATACAAATAAATCTACAAAAAAACATTGAGTAACACACAGTTTCATAAACATATTGAATGTAATACACAGACATTGGATACGATTGGTGGCTTTGGGCCAAGTAAGTAGTAATCGTGGACCAGCTAGTGGAATTGATCGATAATTATACGCTCATAATCAATTGTTTTCTAATAAAGTTGTCCATAATCAGAGCAGACGCTAGGTTCATATTGCTTGGTGCCGAAGTGGTAGGCCATGAATGTGTTGCTGCATTGTTTGGAATGGAAGGGGAAGGCATTGTTTTGATTTTGAAAGCCATTGTAATAGGTAGGGCGGCGTAGGAGCGTTAGTGAAACATATATCTGTATATTTGTGGAATATAGATATAGCTATGCGATTGTCCGCTCCGGTAAGTCGCAGTCCAGTCCTATTGAATGCCCAGGGACAGGTCACGAGGTCCACCACCGACCACTGGCTCTGGCCGAAGACTCGAGATTTATTTAAATCGACTCCATAATCAGATATCGCCTTCCGTTTACTGATTGTCTCAGGCGGTATGTACGCGCCTAATGCTACCACCATAGAGGTATAATTACAGTCAACTGTAGCTACTAGTGCCACCGTATCGGCTGCACACAATTACGTCGAGCATTGTCTCACCGCTTAACTTCAACAGTTCAATATTCAACTGGGAATGCAAACAACTGCAAGACTGTGGTTTAATAAGGGAAAATTGCCTGTGTTAAACGTGCATGATATTTTTCACCAAGTGCTTCTAATTCTACTCATAGTAGAAGTGAAAGTGTGAATCTACACTACAATCTCTACTATTCGTATTCAATATGAATCAACTGTTATAAATTTATATAGCGTATGACTGATATGATGTGGTGGTAATAAAATGGAGTGTATGTATCTGACAATGTCAGCTATCAGCTATTTAATGCTGTAGTCAAAATCCGCCATTGCGGAAGTCTTCAGTATGAATTACAAGCACTTCGTGGAATTCGAAATTAATAAATTTTGTTGAAATAAGTTACAATATTGCTGTAATAACATTATTATTATCTTGCCTTACCATCTTATTTTAAACAAATTGTTTTAAAACATTTCCCTTTATTCGTGACACATTCATCTAGGAGGCTAAACTTGTGTATATGAGCTCATGAGAAATAGTTTTGATAATCAGGTAGAAATAATGATAGACAACTTTCTGGAGTTTGACAGCAAGATGACAGAAGCGAGGAAGCTCTTTTTTTGTTGTTCATAATCTTACATTTGAGAGCCCGTGCACATACGTTCTGCAGACAACCGGCCGCTACATTCACCTTTGATACTGTTCTGGATTTGAAAAGATAGAAGGAGGAAGAAAGTTGATGCTTTTTCAGAGAAGAGCTAGAGAGAGAATGTGAGAGAGACTGAAAAATCTCGGAGCCTCACTGTACCCGGTGAGCTTATGGGCATTAAAAATAATCATAAAAACTGATATCTCCCACTCTATCACTCCTTTCAGAAGTGTACTGAGTCGCGACAGAGCGGTGGAGATGCTGGAGATATGCAAATGCTTCCGGCCGTGACAGGACATATAGTTCAGGGGTAATGATCTAGCATTCAGGTGCCCATCCACTGGAAGTGCCAGTTCACAGCATAATGTACACGAGCAAGAATCTTCCTTTCACAATGACACTGTCATCTCGACAACTGGACGTAAGTTTCGGGATGCTCCCTCGTATTCAACATAATCACTTTATTCAGCTCAATGCTGTATTTCCTGTTTCATATCACATTTACATAACACACCAATGTCTATAATTATGATATCAATGGTCTGCACAATTATTTTCAGAGAATATACTCAATATTGGTTTCACTGGAGTCACTTCTTTGTTTGATGAGTATAAACATTTTATTATCATTTTTTTAAACTTTATACAATGGATAGTTTCATGAAAAAATCAAACGAATATCATCAATTCTAATATATTGGAATGTTCATTTTTAAACAGAATTTGACTCCAGTGCTCATGGCATCTTTCGCAGTATGATAATTCAATAGATTATATTCATTTGATAAAATGATAAATTCATTAGAATAATAGAAAATGAATTTAATAAATTTGATTAGGCAATTTAACTTTGAACAATACGTATGTTTCGTTTAATTGGAATCCTACTCACAATGATTGAAATAATGTTTTAATGGAAAATAACTTGTTATTGGCAAATATTTTGTTCAAGATTTTTCGAGACAATGCTGGGGCTAGTAAGAGTAATATCATTTGAGCTAGTTAATTTGCTCTACTTTTTTCGTGCTGATGATAACCAAATGAGTCAAAGACTCATGGGTAAAATTGGATCATAATCATGCTACGGGTTGACCTAAGTTTTATGGTTGGTTCCGAGCAACCAGGTTAGTAGAATTAAAGCAGATAAGGTTATGATATTTTTTGCCGGTCATCCTTCCAAGCGCAGTCTAAAGCGCTCGTGACTGAACATCACGATTGCCCCACCAAGACGCTTGGAGAGCAGACATCACAAAATTTGGTGAAGATTGTAAAAGCTAAAACATCAATTTCCCATCAACAGACCTGAAATTAATGTGATTGAATTCTTTTCAATTATCTCTAATGGAATTGTATTGCTATTGTTTTCTTATTGATCAGCCATCATCCACAAAGCTCTTGCGATCGTGTAGGATATTTTCGGTTCATCTAGGTGATCCCATAAGTTTTCTTCTGATCCCGTTGTTTGGAGCGAGCCATGGTCGTCATAAATGATGGCCATGAGATATTTTTCAAGTGCCGTGAAGACAAAAAAAAGAGTGGAGTGATCTAGGAGGAGGAATTGACAATATGGAGAGCCATTTCCTTTAGCATCAAACACAGCAGGAGACAATTTTTATAGGCCTGGGGAAAGTCAGTGTGCTTGCGTGATCCTATGCACTTTGCCACCCTCGAAATTGCAAGATGCTCATTTATCGTAACTTTTTTATTTCGGTTGAGGTATCTTTACCGCCCGGCTTTTACCGTTGTCTCGGCCTTTTGTCTTTGCGCTTGTAAACAATCGGACGAAAACAATCAAACCCTGACCTCATAATGTTCGCTCATTTTTCTCCTCGTATCAAGACCGGCTGTTCACTGTTTTCCTGGTGCGATTAGGTACACAGGGTCATTGACCAATAACTAAACTATATAATATTGATCTTAAATTAATTATATCAGCATTGTTGGGCTACCGTTATACTGTAACTGATTTATCATAGAGACCTATTGCAAGGTGAAATGCAACCTTGATCATTTACTATGTTCTTATGTCCTGGAAAATCATCCCAATTATTAGATCACTTTGGATAATCTTGAACTTAAAAAAGTAATTATTATTATCATTATTATTATTATTATTATTGAATATTTCTCATCTTATATCATAATTGTCAACACCATCATCTTTTTTTAACTGTTCCGCATCAGATTCTCCTTGGCTGTGCCTATATTCTGACTATTATCTATTGAACATTCTTGCTGCTCTTCCTGTCTTATAGTCTGGAAAACAGGACTTTTGAGCCTTATCCTCTTGAATTTGAACTAATAATTCCATAGAAAATCATACTTATACAAGAATCGCAATGAGTCAAGCTTTCACCCTACTGACAGCGGGAGACTAGAAACTTTCAATCTACAACAATGACATCAATCAAAATAGTTTATCAATAAAAGGCTACCAAGTAATTTTGAGGGATGTTCAAATCGAGCTTGATAACGGTGAATAGTTCACACAGAGCAGTTGGCCTACCTGAATCGAATGACAATGATATCGTATCAGCTTATCTATTACAAAGTAGTTTCAAGTACCGTTAACCATAAAAATGTTTAGACAGCGACTCTATTATGCAGTCTAGTCTCGCATAGGACATCATTATTCAGGATCGGAATGATAATTCCACTTTGTGATCATAACATTTGTATACTATCTGTCGAACGGCGTGAAATATATACACGAGATACAACGAGCGAGATACGGTGGATAAAGGCTGGTGTCTTGGGAGTTGGGCGACCATAGGCAGACGCAGAGTCATATCCGCTGGACATGGAACAATATTGATACGGCTTCGCCAGACAGATACCTGAGATATGGACATGAAATAGTGCTGTTAAATGAGAATCTACTGAACATTACCCGTGTCGCCAGGCCGCATTTGAATTGCCCGCTCCTGCTTTATCTTGACTACTTGAGCTATAGCCAGGAAGAAAGGATAGGCTCTGGCTCTGGATCTGGCCTCTTTTGTTCTAGTTCGGTCGAGCTGCCGAGCAGATGATGGACTGTCGGCCGATTATTCATGTCGTTGTCTGTGACAACAACCATCCAGTTGCTGCCAGGCTGCCAGCAGTTACTTGACTACTCAGTTGCTGCTGCCGTTGCTGGCTGACTTCTACATGTCAACAATTACATCGGGTGATTTGAATATGATCAACGTACGATCGATCAACCACCAGTATACACCTACTGTTAAAAGCTCATCATTATCGTAATAATCTTTATTTCGATTAACTCAATAGGAATATTAGGATATGAAAAACTATTATTAACGTACCGTATATTCTGAAACGACGGAGTGTACGCTTAGTGTTTCTATGATAAGTTTATAGTGAAATTTCCAGTTTCAAATTGATTCGGATGTGATAACTAGTAATACAACATAATTTTTTGATAAATTGTTGCGAAGACAGAATGATACAAAGTGAATCTATTTTTAATAAAATTTGTTATAGTCTCACTTGGAAGAATTAGAGTGGAATTTGTAGCTTTTTGGTCTATTTTTTGTTGTCAAATAAAATGTTTTATTCTCAATTATTTGAATATTTATTTTCCCTAATGATTAAATAATGTCATACTGAGAAAAGATAATAATAATATCGTGTGACCTGGCTGGCTCAGGTCTGGTATGAGAGTTATCAGGTCGCACCTGAATAAGTTCAGGGCCTCTGACGTGACTTAACGACTGTTTTTTAGGCAGCCGGGACCGACAGCTTAACGTGTCCTCCGAAACACGGGAGTGACCCGAGGTAAAATCTTTCGGTCACAACTGGGATCGAACCCGGGACCTTTGGGCTAGCAAACCAGCACTTAACCCACTCGGCTACGCCCACTGAGAAAAGATACTTTAATATGATATTGTTAGGAAACGCGAGAAAGAAAATAAAATATTTCTGCGCTGCACATTGGGCCAATATAATAGTACTTCCGCTTAAATTGATAACAGGTACTTTTTGTTTATTTTCCTCTTCTTCGCTCCATCTTCCTCACTCTTAAATAGTCATATAGAATGTATGAGAAAATATTATATGTGTGAATAGAACATCAAGAAGCCTATGGAGATTTCGAGATTTCGCCAGGATTTTCCAGATTATCAGGTTTTCCTGGTTATCAGTTTCCAGAGCTTCCTGGAAGGTTCCTAAAACTTATAAAAACGGATGTACTGGTGAGCAGGAGTTCAATTGTTATTATTAATCTTCAGAATCATCATATACAGTGACAGTTTGTGACATTGTGATTACGCATATCAAGTGTAGTTATTCAAACGTTTGATGTGATAGTGATAAACGTTATAGTGACAGTAATTTATTCAGACTTACTTAATAGTTAGTTTATACAAGCTTACACATGCTCAGTGCTATTATTGTGTATATCAAATATAGTGACAGACTGATTTGTTTGTTTCTTATTGGATATTCTTGTGATTAATGGGTGTTGTGTAAATGAAGTGCGAGTGTTAATTTTAAGTGTTGCCAGCATCATTTTAGTAATAGAACCGTAACAATTGTTTCATGACAAAATGTACCAGTACCATGTAATGCTAATAGGAGAAATTCTATTAAATAGACAAATAATGCGATAGAAAAATAAGAAATTTGTATGAAAAATAATCATGTGACTTTTAAACCAAAGATACGAATACATTTGGGAATAATTATACTAATATTAACTGTTATGCTAGTTTAAGGTGAGCAACCAAGTTTGTAATAACACGTATCCTACAAGCATTTCTTTCATGAAATGTTGGAACTCAACTGGAAGAGGATGGATAACAATAATTTCATTTATTCACTTTAAAGTATGAACTGTGTCAGGCAAAATGAAACCAAATAGAAATGGAGGTAAATCTGAACCTTCATAATCTTTTGTATTGTTGTTTGATATTTTGTAGAGTTGTTTTGATGAAAAGCTGGACATCTGGACAAGAGAAGGTCAAAGGGAAATTTAATAATGATTTTCTCATTTTATTTTAAAAGTCTATCGGATTTTTCTAGTAATCAGTTATTAATTCCGGAATGACAATGACTTCATCACAAAACTGTTATTGATGGATAAATAACGATCTATCGCATCTCTATGAATCATATTGAAGTCACCGTTACAGTGAAGGGGCGAAATAGGCAGGCCTGCAATACATTTAGGCCGTATGGACGTAACTTGAGGCTTTCTTACCTGAATACGACATGAAAAGCCCCTATCACATTGAACGTGTTGTAAATCTAATTTTCCACTAACTTTCAGCATCACTGCTCATTATCAATGTCAAACCTAACCTCGAAACGTAATTTCAGGCACTAATAATCATGAATTAACGTAGATGAAGATACTGATAATTTACCATTTATAAATTTACAGTTACTCTTACGTAATTATTACTACACCAATATTTTGTTCATATTTTACGTTTGCGATATTTTGAATAATAGAAGATCAATGTGGGGTAGTGAGCGCTTTATAACGGCAGACAAAAGATCTTCGCTCCATCCCAGAAGGTTCATCTTTATCCTAGGTGAAAAGAAAAATTTATAGGGTAAAAATCGATTTATATAAAACACTTTAAAAATTCAATAGGTGAAATATACAGTAAATCACATTACAGTGGCACAATAATTTGATATGATGGTTTTATTTTTGATGAGCCGATCTTCCTAACTTTAAAGTCAAGACTTTCATGGAGGCGGTATCCCAAATACTTGGTAAGGTTCTTAAAAACACAATTCAGTTGGAGCATTGATTATATTGGATGAGTTTACAGCTGACAAGCTATAAGCGTACCCAGCTGCCCCCGCCGTATTTATGTAATGTAAATTATCATATTAGTGTGAATTAGTGTTGCTTAATGTATACTATTAGTGCTAAATTATTATCCGGAGCCAGGCCTTTGTTGGGGGTGCTGGGTTGTCTTTTAGAGCTACAGTTAGCCTACTTGCTAGCTTGTCACTTCATGAACTTGTAAGTGCGAGTAAGACTTATCGTCACCAATTAAAACAAAGTCTTTCTTTGGTAAGATAAGTTCAGAAATAGAATTCTTCAAAAGTACAGTTATTGTTCCCACTGTCCCTAAGTGTATAAAGTATGTACTAAGTATAATACATGAGAAATTTCTCCTCCACAAAGGTCTCTTCCTCAATTTGAAAGAGGTATAACAAATTATCTGGTGGAAATGGAAGTCTGAGAGACATGAGAGAAATAAAAGCTAACTCTTAGAAGCCAAAAAATTTTCATTTATGACTGCTATCCTGCCAAATTTGCAATGAGAGTCGTCAAAGATTCACAGTAAGGTGAGGATGTCACATTCCTTGTGTGGTTTTCACTGCATAAGCAATATTTCTTCAAAACGCTAGCGGTTTATAGGCTTGGGCCTATATTCAGTCCACAAAACAGGTGATAAGCGAAAGAATGTCTTGGAATGATTGAATATCGTCGATGATAAAAGTCTCGAAAGATGATTATCGACACTTATACTCAATTTTATATTACTGATGACCAATACATGAATAATTAATTGTTGAATATTGAGGTCACCAGCATAAATTAGTGGAATCGAAACAAGCTTTAAATGGCGAATAAAACTTTAAACTACAAACCCATTCATGTCATGTTATGGGAAAGATGGTGAACCTAATATTTTAGGTAGGCTCCGATCTACTGGGTGAGTGATAAAAAAACAGATAACGTAGTCATATCAGCCCTTTACTTTTGAACATTTATCTAAATAATTTATATTATCAGAGTACTTTCTCAACACTAAACTTAAACTCACCTACTTTACAATTTCACTACCTACCTTACTTATAGCCTACCCAATCTTACTTTACCTTATCTGGCCTACCTTCTTCAAAAGTTACAAGCTAACTTTCCCATATAAATTTGAACTCAATAAAAAAATATTTTATTTGCTATATAATTATTTGTAACAAAATTAATTGGATAGTTGAAAATATAACTTATGGAGTGATTCATTGTTTGTACTTCATATTTAACATTCATTCAGCTGTTGAATTATAGTAGTCAAAGAAATTATGAAAGTCTTCACTCTTTTTCAACGACCTTCATATATGAGTGATTCTTCATGGGAGTATTTATATACTATCTTTTTAACAATTATTTACATTGAAACAGTAGACTACACTGGACATTCGAGCAATGAAATATTATAGGTGGTTGGAGTTCGACACATTGGCCGTTCACATTCACCCTGAGATAAATTAATGTACTAGATATGGACGAACATGGAGGAATAAAACTACTACATGATGAAAAATTTCACTCAATCAGATAATGTTCCATTCAGAATCGCCGGAGATAAATCACGAAGAGCCTAGGCCTCATTTTGAATGTTGATGCTCTAAGGAATGAATATTTAGAATATACAGTACAAGAATAATCATGATATGAGTGCATCATCTCACAGGCAAGTCCACTATTATACTGTGAATAGTATCGTCAATGACATCGCCAACATTACAGTTAATGGTCCAAGAGGGAGCTCATGAATAATCGAGCTCTACCAAGCCCCAGATCACATGACAATTACTTTCCTTCACGAGACAACTATTATTCATCATTGCCTAGTATGATATTGATAGTATTATAGCGATTATGTGGCCTATGGGCCGCCGGGAAGCAGACATACAACCGTATTCATGAGGCGATCAAAGTTCACGTACTTACCAGTGTTAAATAGGGAACTGAGAGTGTAATCGACAATAAATCATGAAAAATAATTATTACCTTTCAGTTACAAAGCACTGCACTTTGCACTCTTGAAAAATCGACACAAGAGCTCCATTCACTATTAATATACGATAACTGATTCTGACTTTCAAAACCTCTGATCTGCGGAGAATACCGATCTGTACATGATCTCCTAAAGAGTGCACCAAAGCTTTATCAATTAGTTTAGAGCTGTAACTTTATAGAAAGGAAATTTATGAGTTTCGTATTTGGAATTCGTGGCATCAGAAAATGTCAATGCAGTTCAAGCTAACAATTGAACACCAATTCTGTATTGGCCATTATAAAATTTATTACGAAGAATGGGAATGTAACACTAGACTAACTGTTCTTTTCCGCAACCTGGGTTTCAGAACTGTTTTTGCTCACTGACTTTGCTTACTGGCTTTCTCTTTGAGCTTTGCAGGTTAATGATATTTCTACATAACGTTCTGTATACTGCAGTCCGTGAAGCCTCTTGATAAATAAGTTGTCATGTGGAAGACTACAGAAAGCTCCCTTACTAATTTAACGTTTCATTGTGATGTAACTCATACTAAAACTGTTATTAACCATTATTGATATCATTGTACTGTTTGAAATAAGTTAAATAACTATAAGAAACCTCAACACACAAAAACCAGATGAGGTAATAGATTATTATTGTATCGTAAAGCCACAATGTTTATGATACGATATAGAGGAATACTGTACAAAGACAAATGCAGATACGTTTTCACCATTGGAATGCATATTACATTCCTTAGATTGATTGAAGATATGATTTATATGTTCATCTCATAGGATGTTAAATAGGAAATTATTGATTTGGATAAGTAAAAACCTCTTCATTCTCAGTTTTCTCTGGACTTTCATCACGTTGGATATTATACATTTTTCCTTCTTTTCCCGGAACTTCTTTTTCCATTAGTTATCTGAGTTTTTATATCTTTTCCATCAACGGTAATTTCAATAATTAATTGCTTTTTATTGAGTTTGTGATCTTGTGATCTATTGGAGCTTGTGGAGTTACATGGAGCTTGTGATCTATTCACAGTAAGGTGAGGATCATTGGATAAAATTGGTAATCATAGCATATTAATTACAAAAGTCATGTGCGGAATATAATAACTGAATCTGAAAAAAATGACTCATATAAATATATTCAAAAATAGTTTTCAAATATATATGTTCATATAGGCTAGGCTATTTATGTTCATAAATAATAATATATCATGATTCATTGTCATTTTGCTTGTGATCATCGAAGGAGTTTTTTGAATTTATAACTTTTTGTTTTCTTCTATTTCTGCAGAGCAAAGATATAGAACAGCAAATATTAGCTATAGTGACGAAACTATCTGTGGAAACAGTGATCCCACCTTAAAAATAATTTATATCTTTATAATGGCCGCTAAGTGGCTGGGAAAGTTTGGCAAGAGAACGGATCCACAGAGTTTGCGTGTAAATTAGTACGCAGACTCACCGCATGGGGCGCCAGCATCGTGGGAGGTCACAGATTACATTATCACTGGCCAGCGAGACAGGTATCTCAGCGACAAGGTTTTGTCCAGAATCTAGACGAATTTATTGAGCCGGATGTACAATAAAATAATCCAGCTCTACAACGCTATTGGTCAGTGTTTTATTTATTTTTATAGCCTATCACTTGTTTTCAGCAGTGAACGTTTTTGATCTGCATGATCCCCATGATTCTTGGAATGCCTCGATCTTGGAATGCCTTGGAATTGAGAGCAGGTTGAATGAATGTTATAAACTGTAACTCTCGTTCAAGGATCTTGCTCTATATTTATACCACTATACAGATTTCCCTTTTCTATTGACATCATTGAATTTGAATTGAATTTTTTTATTTGTTTCTGGTACAACACATGAGTATACAAATGTATAAAGCAATACAAAGCATACAAATAAATAATAATATAACATCAAAATTTTGAAACAACACTCACATGAACCTAAGGTTTGTTTGTGAGTTGTGAGTTCGTTCATGTACAATTGAAAATTAATCAAATAATTTAATAAAAGAAGGAAATCCAATACAATGCCAATATAGAATAAATCGGTATGAATAAATATAACAAAAATTTAAGAAAAATACAAATTCAAGTATCTAGAATCTCAATCATACACACATTCAAACGGGATAGGGACCAAAACACACACACACGCACACACACACACACACACAAACGATAGAAAATAGTTTTGATAGAATTGTTATAAATAAATCGATCTAAGCAACGCAGTACATTCATCATCATTCAGGGAGGTCAACCACACCTGTAGAGCTCTCTTATAGAGTGTCATGGAACAGTTGTTGGGTTGGCTTATTCCAGGAGGGGCATTTCGTAGGATCACGTGAATCAAAAATGACACGTTCCTGTCACAAGCAGAGCGCGAGTTACGCTCCAATTCTGAGCGGTGCAGGAGAGAGCCTCTTGTCGGATAAGCATGATGAGTGCAATTATTAAAATGGATTTTATTCTTGTACGCAAAAATAAGGACGGATTTTACGAGCTTTCTGATGGTAAGAACATTGAATAGAATAAATAGCCGGTCAGAAGAGTAAGTCCTTGCAAGGCCCAGGCCAGCTTTGATAACAGCCTTTTGGGTTATAGATAGCTCCCTTATCAATGTGTCGCTAGTACCCCCCCAGGCGATAATACCGTATGAAAGAATCGACTGCACAAATGCAAAGTAAACTATTCTCATTCATTTCATATGAAGTATTCCTTGCAGTTTGGAGAAAACATATATTAATTTTCGAAGTTTATTTTTTATGTGAACTATATGTGGTGACCAGGTCAGACTGTTATCAATTAGTATACCCAAGTATTTGAACTCATTTACCGAATCTATAATTTGACAATTACAGTCCTCATTCCAAGCTTGACCACAAGTATGTAGCTTAAGAATGAGATGTGCAGGAGGGGCACGGTTTTTATGGAGGTAAATAGGCAGAAATTTAGTCTTCTTTGTGTTCAAGCTGAGTATATTACAGTCAAACCAACTTTTGAGTTTAATGATGTCTCTGGATGCTACCCGATAAACCTCTCTCCAGCTGTCAGCTTCGAAATACACTGCTGTATCATCAGCGAATAGAAGCATCTTGCCTGAGATATCAGATTTGATGATATCATTGATGTAAATGAGAAATAAGACCGGGCCTAGGGTACTTCCCTGAACCACCCCATAATCGATACCTCGCACCCCACTATTTATACCCCCCGAGTTACTATTATTGTCATTATTAATAGAAGTGTTGATATTATCATTGTTACCAGTACCTGGCCTATTGCCATTGGTGGTGCGTTTAGCAATGTGTACGACCTGCCTACGGTCTGTCAGGTAACTGCCAATCCAATTATGAGAGACGCCAGAAATTCCCATAATTTTCAATTTCTCGAGTAAAATAATGCGATCTATTGAATCGAAGGCCTTTGCCAAATCAATAAATAACAAAAGAATATATTTATTTTTATTTATGCCCGCTCTCAAGTAATCGCTTAATTGATAAAAGCAATTGGCGGAGTTACGGTCATCTCTGAAACCGAACTGACAGTCAGCTAATAATTTATTTGTTTTCAGGTAGTGAGTGAGCTGTTTTTTGAAGCATTTTTCAATTATTTTAGAGAATACACTGAACAATGATATCGGACGGTAATTGTTTATGTCTCCCTTATCACCTGACTTATACAGAGGAATCACCTTTGCCAACTTGAAAACGTCAGGAAAGACACCATGTCTAAAGCTACAGTTAATTATGTAACATAAAGGGACAATAATAAAATCAATGCATTTTTTATCAGATTCGCAGAAATATTATCGCAACCAGGAGCAGAGCCCCCACGAATCTCGAGCACAAACTGCCTCACCTCTTGCTCTGTTACCTCCCTTAAAATGAATTCCGAGTCGCAGACGGGTTGCGCTGGCGCTCCGGGTCCGTGGCTACCTTGTTTAATATTTTCAGCTAATCTAGCTTCTACATTTGAAAAAAAATCATTAAACTCATTGGCTATGTCAAGAGTAGATCTGGGATAATTGCTATTATTATTTATTTTAGTGAAATGCTCAATAGGGAATGAAGCGGTTTTGCTGTTTGACCCTGAAATCTCATTTATTGTTTTCCAAAACATTTTATGATTATTAGTTGATTCCATTATTTTTTGTTTAAAATATTCTTTTTTGGTGTTTTTTAACAATCTGCTCAACATACTGCGATATTCATTGTATTGATGGATAAGATTAAGATTGAAGGGCTGACTTTTTATCAATCTGCTCAATTTATTTCTTTTAGAGATGGATCTGATTGGACCATTGGTAATCCATGGCTTCAGTTTTTCATATTTATTATTGTTATGACTATTAATTGATTGTTTCGAGGAGCAGCTATGATGCAACCTTGACGGAGTCTCAATGAATTTTTCAGCACACATGTTTGGGTCCTGTAAGGAGGTAACATCATCCCATGACTGCTCAGCTAAAAGTGTTGCAAATTTCTCAAAGTTGATTCTATTGTATATATTACTGTGAATTGGAGATTTATTTCTAGTATTATTGTGTTTGATAGTAATTCCTATAGCGTAATGGTCTGTAATATTAGTTTTCAACACTGCCGGCAAAAGAGAAGTTGTATCTGGATGTTTAGCAAATACCGTATGTGATCAATGCATGAAGAAGAGAATGCAGTTTCCCTTGTGGGCTTATCGACGCAGCAAATAAAGCCGGCTTCATAAAGCACGTCAAGGTACCTGCTGCTTAGGCTATTAGTTTGCTCATTGAGAATATCGCAATTTATATCACCGACAATTACCTGAATTTTATTATTATCAGACACACAGTATCTGCCTTCCAAACCAGCGATAAAACCAGCCATGTCAGCACCGTGGCAGCGATAGACGCAAAGCAGATTGTAGCATTGATTATCCTTATCACAGTCCAAATTCAAACAACGCAACCCCCCGACGTCAACCTCCTGACAGGAAGACGACAGTTTTGAGTTAATATAGATTATTATTCCGTCATTTTGATTGTACTTACTCGAGGTCTGATATGACACATATCCATTCAGTTGGTTCACACTATCATCCTCATTCATCCAAGTTTCAGTCAGAATAATAACATCGAACTTATATTCTACACTATCTAGGAGAATCAGAAACTCATCGAAGTTCCTATTATAACATCGTATATTCATGTGTATTATACTAAAACCATTCATCTTATCCTGGAATAAATATTTTCCGAAAAAATATTTCCTTAGAAATCTCCGAACTCATTTGCAAGTTTTTTGATGTAATCACTTTGAAAAGTCTTCCAAGCTTTCTTCATGTTCAGCTTTTCAAAACCTGCAGCGATTCCTCGTATCGTAAGATAATCCCAACTTCACATATATGTATCATTTTAGGTTCCGTGAAATAATAAACAGTAGCCTAAATAAAAATCTCAAATATTTTGTTGATTGAAGTCTTATTCACGTTATTTTTTATCACAATATCAAGTTAAGCCAAACGTTATCGCTTTGACTCACGGTCTGCAGTTTATCAAAGAGTTAATTAATTGCTCTGACATGTTAAAAAAAAATTTCTCCTTCGTCTATGAGATGAGTCATCAGATTAGATCATCATACGATGCTAGGTTATTATGTTGTATAAAATCGAATGATATTTTAAATATTTCTTCTTTGGATAAATAAATTTACATCATTAATTACAAAGTAAAAATAAATGACGGGCCGCTTAGCACAGTTGGTTGAGGCTTCGACACTTCAGCTTCTGTTGCTTCAGTGGTCGTGGGTTCAAATCCCGCTCCTCCGTCTGACATCTATGTGTAATCATTCACCTCTTAACCCTCGCACAAGTCTCGGACTCATGTGGACATCATCAGCAATAACAAAAATCACATGAAAAAATGAATGGTCCAAACAGTCCATCAAAACATTGTTTTTTATGAAAAGAAAAAACTTGTTATGGACAGAACTTTCTATAAAGATGAAAATCTGGTGGAGAAAGAAAAATTTAAAATTGAGTCAGAAATTACTCTTGCAGTAAAATATTACTGTGCTAGATTAAGAGATTTAGAGGATAAAGTATACAAGGTTACATTTCCCTTCATATTTTTTAGTACACTAGCTACTTGATCCAAACTTGATGAATGAGGAAAGTCCACTCGTGCTGTATGTTGGACAAGTTAAAAGTGTTGCATTTCAAACAAATATCTGAGAAATAGTAAGCTTAGTTATACTATAAACAATCTTAATTATCAGCTACTGTAAACGATTCAAAATTCAACCTGAATTTTTGGTTCACCGCATTATAGCATTATACAGTCCCGTTAAGTTACGTATTCCAGGAGCAAAATGTAACTCTAATGGCAACGGTTGGTCAAGGTGGAAATGAGTTTGCTGAAAAATGATGTTAGGGATTGTAATCAAAAGTTGGCTGGGCACACTTCATACGGTGTAACTAATATCGGTAGGGTATATTCGAGATATCGATGGCGATTAATCGACCGCGGGGAGTCGATGATCGATCCTAGAACAAGCGCAAAGCCGGTGGGCGATCGAGAATCGCATGTGTGCGCGCGTGTGTGCGTCACGTCGGACGACCAAAATTACTGC
Organism: Conomelus anceps; assembly: GCA_948455865.1. NCBI lineage: Eukaryota > Metazoa > Arthropoda > Insecta > Hemiptera > Delphacidae > Conomelus > Conomelus anceps. The sequence goes on from OX418218.1 coordinate 63,279,642, forward strand.
GCGTCCAAGTTTATGGATTTGGTCAGTTGTAAAGTGTCGGCCATCAGACTTGGCGGTTCTTTTTGTCCTAAGCTCCTCTTCACCCTTCAACCATCGATGCTTTTGGGCACTGTTCAGCAAAGCTCGTTCGTTTTGCACGCTTCCGACAAAAAGAATCAGACAGCTACGAATTATTAACTCTCTCACTCGCTCCCTCTCTTACTTTTTCCCACTCACTCTCACAATTCTTTCTTCCCCCAAAAATCCCACCTTGTTTATTGCGGTCATTTCCCATATATGGAAGCACCCATTGTTATCCCATTATATGGCATTATACCTAGTATTAATCTCGTCCTCTAAAATATTAGTTGTATTTTCTTTCGTAGATTGCTGTCGTAATTTTTTTTCAAACGGTGTTGGTGATTTGCTGAACCGGAATCGTTCGATACAACATCAAGATTCACGTAATGTGCTCGTTATTCAGTTACAATTAGGACATAAAGAGGGAATCAAATTTTCTTTTAATTGTGATCGAATATAGATGGAAGAATACTAATTGAGCTGATGGCGAAGCTATTGTTGGAAATTGAAGTGTCTCTTAGATAAACGCAAAAATAATATAGCAAGTTTCATATTATAGTGCATTGCATACTTTTATAGAATATTGTACTAGATTGTACAAAATCATTGTATTTTGCTTGTTTTCTTTCATCACTCATCAGTTTATGTGAACTATCTAGTGTGAATTTTTTTGCCGTTTAGGTTAGGTTAGGCTGGAAGTTTCCAGCGTAGACTTTTCAATGTGTTTTTTGAAGAAAACTATTATAGTAGGATGAGTACAGTGAAAGAGTTTCTCTTTCAATGAAAGTTACTAAATTGGGCGACGCTGAATCGTTTGTGTAGTCTGAACCTTATTGATGGAATAGAAGCTTCTAGATCAAATTTGATTTTGATAGAAATTGAAGCTATCAAACCGTCATTTATTATACACAATAATAAATCACAATATTGTGTAACGATAATGGTCGTTTTTTCTCTTTATAATTGAACAATAATGTGGTATGACTAGACAAAGCTTCGAATGATAATAATACTATATTAAACCATAGCATATTAAACCTTTCAGAGGGAAGTGTCTTTATATTTTGGATCTTGCTAGATTCTTTCCCATGAACAACTCAGTATATCTCTGGTCAAATGTAAATGCAACTTATACGAGCGATACCTATAAACCGACTACAGGTAGGATAATTTAATCGTCGGTTGAACTTTAAATATGTGCGCAGTAATCGATTTTGTAACTTATAGCAACAGTCAATATGGATAAAATAATTAAAAGTTCGATTATAACACTATCGTTTTATTACTTTGAAGTTATAGACTTCAGAGTGATGTTGAAATGTTAGTGGACTAATGTTCTTTGTCTTTGGATAATTTTATTCTGAATAAACTTGATAACACTTTTATAATGCTAGATTTGAAATTCCAATCATCTATTTTCTTCTCCATCCCAATCCCAAATGATATTTTTTTCAAACTACTTATTTATTCTAGAATTTTTTATATTACATTAATTTTCTATGGATTTTTATTTACTCATGAAATTAATAAATATACGAAAATCATTTTCAGAAATAAATATTTATCTCTTTCTTAGTGACAACCGGCCTAAATTGATTGACAACCGGCCAGCGATCACTCACCTTGCCTACATTTGGGGCATTACCACTTGTAAGCTGGTTTCACGTTACACCATCGTTCTGTGCTACCGCTATTAAAAAGTTAACACAATAATCGAACTTTGTAAATTTTCTTTTCTGTGGCTGTAAAATTCTCAGCTCACAAGTCAGTCTTGTGTTAGTCTCGAGAGCGGCAAGATTGGTTTGAGCGGAGGACGGGTCCCTGCCGTGATGGATCGCTGTTTGCTGATATAGGCTACGCATTAATAAGTTCTGGTAAGTCTTTTGTACTCTAATTAAAATTATTATTTTCCTGAAAGCAAAATTACAGCGGACCTATTTGATTTCAAAAATTGTATTAACCTTGTATCAGTTTATAAGAATAAGAAGAGAATCAATATTTACATTTAAAGAGAGAGAGACCCAACTTTTGATGCTTATTTCATAAATTTATTTACTTATTGTCGATTTAAAATTTTAAGTTCATTAATGTTGATAAATTACATTTTAGTTGATTGAAGTCGAACTTTCTTAGATGGATAATAGAACATTTGATATGTTGATATTTAAAACTTGAATAATTCTTAGTTTTGTAAGCAGTGTGTTAATTTGAAAGATCATAATATTTATTGGTTAATTCTTATTATTTGACCATCATGATTTTTATTGATTAGTTTCTATTATTTGATGATCATAATTTTTATTATCAGATGATTATGATTTTATTGGTGAATTTTTATTATTCGATAATCATAATTTTTATTGATTAAATTTAATCATTTGATCATAATTTATATTTGTTAATTCTTATTGTTTGAGGACATAATTTTTATTATTCGTTCATGATTTTTATTGGGTAGTTTTTATTATTTGATGATCATGATTTTTATCAGTGAATTTTTATTATTTTATCATAATATTTATTGATTTATTTTTACTGGATCATAAATTTTATTTATTATATCTTTATACTGATTACTGATATATAGTTATATACTGTCTTGGTCTTGGTTGCGGTTCTAGTGTGCTGTGCCAGACCAGAACTGGTCTTGGCATTGGCCGTGCTAGTGCGCCTTTAACCTAACATACTAATTAATTATATAGCTGAGCTGTGCTCCAACTACTGTACATCAGCTATTGATGCTAACTCTGTTAAGATTATGAGGTATTATCAAAATATTCAATAAAAAAACACTTTTAAGTGGAAATTATGACTCACATTATGGCGTGAAGGCCGTTCCACTCTGATGTTAAGAGCATCGTCAGATGACCCACAGTACACTCTGTGTGTTGGGTTCTGTGAGTCGTCTGACGATGCTCTTAACATCAAAGTGAAAAGGCCGTCACGCCATAATGTGAGTCATAATTTCCATTTTAAAGTGTTTTTGAAGTTTTTATTATATATTAGTGAAAACAAGATGGATCTTCAACATCATAACATCAGCATAGTGACCGACTAGGTTGTCCAGCAAAATAGACACGGTTCTCTGCAGTAAAATTACTTCCCGGTGGCTCGGAACCCACCTAAAACTGTACGTCCAGCTCATCAATCCCAATCATCCAACTCATTACTCACGCACTGGTCTCAGACCTATGAGGGCTTCATCCTCCAAGAAAAAAAATAGTTATTTGTGTAACTAGTGCGCAAAGTGGCGGTATTCTGCATCGAGAGAAACAGAAAAAGTTTCTCGAGTGCAGAAACAGTACTTTGCGCTCGTATTACACATTAAATTTCTCCTACAGTAATGTATGAAGTAATTTAAACTGAACAAAACAGGACATACATAACCTGACAATTCCTCACATAACCTATCTTCGAATCAAATCGATTTCAAAAACTACAACGACTATTTCGTTGCTGAAGCAGAGTAGCCAACCTATTTTTGAATGCAGAATTGGGAACCTGCGTATTACATGCTCACTATTTTGTGTTGTTAGGTTGCAAATCTGGAGTGCAGAAAAGTACTTTGTCGCACTGGAATTTACTTTCCCGAACTGGTGCAGCAATAGACTATTTTGCGTGCTACAGTTAATGCAAATTGGCACTTTTTCAGGTCACTGTAGGAAAAAAATATATTCACTATTCCGGACAATGAGGTTCTACTGAGGCCATAGCTATTCTATTATCAATAAATTATTCCTCTGAAAATTTGGAATATGTATCTGATATTGACATAATAAAAAATTGAAAATAAATTCCATGCTTTAATTTTACAGGACAGAATAGTGAACAGCAGGGAAAATAGCTCTTCTAATAGCCATGTTTCATCTTTCTCTTGTACGTTTGCAGGGTAAAGAACGAATACGCCTGAAAAGTAGCTTAGCTATTCATGTTGTTATGAACTTCTGACTTGGAGGTAAGTGATGCATGCCTTCATAGTCTCCTGTATCAATCAGATGAGAATAACGCGGCGATCATTTTTTATTCAGCATGTCAAGACAGAAACATGAGTTTGAATAGTAGGCGAAGCTCAAGCAGGTACATGACAACGATAGTCGATCTCTACTTTCTAGTCATTCTATACATTGGCTGAGCATCAACCATTGAACCATTGATGCTTCCTTTCGAAATTTCACTCCAGTGAACAATGAAGATATTAGCCAGATACGACATTTAGCTCGTGTTCAGAGCTCACATTCCTCATTTCAATCATAGACAGTTGATGGACGACTTCGCTCCACTGTTGTGCTGTACCCTTCTTATCCCATTCCGCTTTCATAACAGTAATTGTTGATCCTTCGTTGCGAATGCTTCGAACTATGAAATTTGTACAATCCTCTCATCATACTTTCGATGTGACCATCTCAACACCTACTCAAAATTCTGAAAAGAGGCATTAATTTTATTCCATTATTCTATTTTATTAATTTATCAATTTTATTAATTCATTCATTTTATTCAATTTTATTTATTTTATTCGGGCCGCTTAGCGCAGTTGGTTGAGGCGTCGCAACTTTAGCTTGCTGTCGTTTAAGCGGTGGAATCCCGCTCCACCGTCAGGCATTTATGTGTGTGTAATCATCCACCTCATTACCCACGCACAAGTCTCGGACACATGTGGGCATCATCAGCAATAAAAATTAAAAAAATAATTCTAGGATTTTTTGTTCTATAACGATCTGCGTTGTTAATATTAACTTTTTGTTGTAAACTTGACGACTTGCAGTCAGAGTAACGAACGACTCAGTCAAAATTCACTACAGGTCGTTAAATTTACAACAAAAGTTAATTTTATTCACTTCCCACCTCACCTCACCACTCTTCTCAATTATTGTTTCATGAATAAATAAATTTAAGGAAAAATCAATGTGTCCTATCTAATCAATGTTTATTCATTGATGGCTCATTCATTTATGTTTTTTCCTATCTTGTACGGCTATAAGGCCCTATTTGTCAGCTGATTTTTCTGATCTAGTACGGAAAAGAGGCACTTTCCATACGTGACAAATCTATGGAAAGTAGCTACTTTCTATCAAGTGTAACAAAATAGTATATTACGTTACTAGGCTGGAAAATAACGTTTTGCCGGTCGAGCATATGATAGTTTATATGACTCAATACCTGTCTCGAATATTATCCAGCTGATTTCACTAGGCTATCATTATTTTGGTTTAAATCTGGGAATTCGCCCATCAAATTCTGAATCTAAATAAAGCAGCTGATTGAATTGTCTTGCATACTTTTGAATGTCTCGCATATTATCCAGCTGATTGGACCATGCCTTTCTATCAAGTGTAACAAAAAATATCGTACATTAAACGGCTGTAAACTTTTGCCGGTTCTCGCATATTCACGTTTCTGCACTTGGCTTTCGCCTCGTGCATAAACTATCATATGCTCGACCGGCAAAACGTCTCTTTCCAGCCTAGTAACGTAATATAGGCCTACTATATCAGCTGAATTTCATTGATCTGTTTTTCCTTGGTTTACCTTGTGATTAGTGCATGTTGAAGGAGAAATTTGTATAAATAAAGCGCGAGTGTTAATTTCAAGTGTTGCTAGAGTTATTCAGTATTTCTTATGGTATATGGATCACTCCACTTTACAAGCGTTTGTTTGTTCCAGTATGAAACCCTGAAAGAGCAGCTGAAATAAGTTTAGGCGGGCAGTTATTGGTAGCCGCCCCCTCAAAATAACAGCAGCAATCAACGGAAAGGGGTAGCAGCGTCAGACCCACAGGCTAAATAGTCGTCGACGACGACGATTCCTAAGTCGAGTGTGCTTTGCGGTTGTGTTTATCGAGTCGTTAAAAACACACTAGACCAGTCGTCGACTATTCCATCTGCTTCCAGGTGGGTGCGGGTGCTAGGCCCCGGGCTCATCCCGTTGGAAAAGGAGAATCTTTTTGCGGTGCAGGAATCTGTACTGTATTACATTTACAACTGCGGAAGGTAGTCTTTACCCGAAACGGTGCGCTTTTTTGGAAATGATTAATAAGATATTATTAACAAGGGGCCGTTACTTTTATTGCGATGCGTCGGTTTCACACCTTGTTTTGGTGCTGCGGCGGCGGCGTTTGGGCAGACACCACATATTAGTGTCGGCTCGGATAGCAATTACCTGAGACAGTGTGCAGAGCTCTTCGAATGCCAAGCAATTCGTCCGCTAATCGGGGTCTGGCTCTTTTTCTTCTTCTTATCCTTCCTGTTCCATCTTCTTCCTCTTTCTCGATCCTCTTCTTCTTCAACTTCTTTCCCTTCTTCTTCTTCTTCCTCCTCATACTCTTCTACGTTCTCCTACTTTTCCTTTTTCTATTCTTTTTCTTTCTCTTTCTTTATCTTTGTCTTTATCTTTTGTCTTTTTCTTTTTCCGTTTCTTTTTCTTTTTCCGTTACTTTCTCTTTTTCTTTTTCTCTTTCTTTTTTCTTATTTTTCTCTTTCTTTTTTCTTATTTTTCTTTTAATTTTTCTTTCTCTTTTTTTTCTTTTTCTTTTCTTTTTTTCTTTTTCTTTTCTTTTTTTCTTTTCTTTTCTTTTTCTTTTATTTTTTCTTCTTTACCTTTTCTCTTCTTTTTCTTTCATTTTCATTATTCTTCTTCTTTTACTTCTCTCTCTATCCCTCTCTTTTACTATTCTCCTTTCCATTTTCTTCTCTTCGCCTTCTCCATCTCTCTTCTCCTATCTTCTTCTTTTTCTTCCCTTACATCTTCTTTTTGTTTCTTCTTCCCCCGGCGGGCGTGACGCCTAAATACCTTTCACTTTTTTTCCTTTTGCTTTTCATTTCAGATTCTGCTTGAAGGGAGCAGAACACCTCGGGCAGAAAGAGAGAACATAACAGGAGAGTGCCACAAACAGGTAGATCTTCCTATTCTGGTACAGCTCACGACTATGATCTCTGATTATGATCTCGTCCGATCTGGTGGGCGATGCCAGACCTCGTTCACAGAAGATATCTTCCGCGTACTTTCATGGCTGATTCTCTGTTATTTAAAACAGTGGATCAAAGACAAGAACGAAGAAAGTTACGGCTAATTAAGATTTTAGCGTGCAATCTGTCCAAATTGTCAAAAAGGAAATACAGAATATCAGCGGAGAGATCAGAAATGAGCGGTGTAAATTCTGCTGGATTTTTTCTAGTCGTACTCATCCTTCAATTGTTACATAACGAAGAGAGTTCCGCCTCGCTTACAAATGACACAGTTTGCCACCCAATTTCGATCTGGGCCTAAGGACACGATTATTGAGCCGTCTGCTCGTTGTGTTGGGTCTAGTGGTGTGCTCGTGTCCAAATCAGCTCAACTCAGCCCCTTTCGCTTTTTTTCAAGCGTACACTACCATTTTCCGTGCACCTCTGATTACCTATTCCGCGTGCTCGCCGATATAAATCAGACATAGAGACTCTTTTTACTCGGCAAAAACATGTAGTTGAAGCTGGAAAATCAGGAATTCACGATCGGACGAATGCTTGGAAACACTGAATACCATTTCGAACGAGTGCAGTCGCTTGGTCAGAGCAATGATCTCGAGATAGCCGATCTAAAAATAATGTAAAAGTACGCTCAGAAATGGATGGTCACCCGTCACGATTTGGTGTTTCCAGATAGCTTATCAGAATACAATCGGATACTTCATATTCTTGCTGAACTAGGAAACAGTGCTTTCATACATTGGCTCATAAATAAACAATAATTGGTGCTTGTGAATCGTATTACTTAATCAAGCAATCCAGGATTATCTTCCCCCACGTATTTTCAATTTGTGACGCAATCCTCGAGTTTTATAATTATGCTTGATAATTATTATTTGCAGACATGTAACAGCATTGTTTGATGATAAAGTTTCTACATTTTATCAATGGTTTATTGATTTCGATGTCCAAATACTGATGAATTGCTCTAAGATTATTTGGTTAAAGAGAAAAACAATAGACATTATTTTAAAATTCTAGATAGTGTAGTATTCGATCTGGGGGGGTGTGTACCTTCTATGCGCTTAAAATACTTTTTGATGGCCGGAAGCTGCAGTCGGGCAAATTCCCGAAGAATTGTGAGGACACACCACTCCAGCTCAAACCCATACAAGAAAATGTCTGTCCTTGCGGAATACAGTTGCGGGGTGATACACAGAATAGCAGTTATTTACGCCCACGCAACTATAATCCAACAAAGAGAGATATACTCAAAATCAGGAGTAATTCAGCTAAGTCCCTTTCGCGAGCGGAGATTGAGTGCGGAACATGCAACTCTTGCTTGTTGCACTCTCCTCGCAATTCACGCTAGCGAGGTGGAAAAGCTATAAGAAATAATCCTGATACAAATATCCTTCCAATAAATAATCGAAAGGTTTAATGCCAAGGGTCCTTCAATAAGGACAAACCAGAAAGTTACTGAGGCGATATATCCCTCACGGCTATACTGCTTGATGGTCCGCTGAAATAATATATAACTATAACCTGCAGCCAGGGTCGAGTAAGGATTATAAATCAGAACTAAGGTTTTAAAATTACAATGGATTTTTAATAAATGTGAATTGATATTATGGAGTTTAAAATACAATGAAAGGTAGCAATTCGTATGCGGAGACGCAACTCTCGCCTTCAATTCCTACCACTAATATTCAGAAGTTAAAAATGATATATTTAATAAAATTGTTCATGTGAGCATTTAGGTCTCTAGCCTAAGGATTTCTCAGTTCCAAGAGAGTAGTTTGATTGCAATTTATAATTGGATATGCCGATTATTTCTATAAACCTTGCATGAATAATATATTTCGTACATACCAGAGATTTGGGCCCAATTTACGCGCACTAGTCGAAGTATTATATTTCTTCTTTGGCTCGTCACCAGTTGGCGTCACCCTCAGACATCTTGGATTGATCCTCGTGGTCGTTCGCGAATATTTTTGATACTTTTACTGATTCACTATTTAAATTCGGCAATCCTGGGGTTGCACTCAAACAGCGGGATTTTAAAACAGATATAAAAACATTTAAATTTGAATAGATCGGATTTCTTTAAAATTAAAAATTATTGAGTAGGGGAGGTTAAAAAACGGGACCTCTCCCTTAGCCAGCCTAGATTTTCGTGAAGTCTCCTTCTTCAAGCTCTGGTCACAGTACTTGAAGAAGAGGCTGCGTCGTGCGGTAAATCCGCCAATAACAGCGCAGGAAATTATTTTCCTCCAATGAGGAGCTTACACCCGATTTTTAAGTACGGTGTACCATACTCAAGAAAATTAAATAGTTTGAAAATTGGAGAAAATAATAATTAAATTAGAGAAATTAATAATTAGCAGGACAAGCATAAGCAGATTTCCCAAGTTGATCAAATAACATAAATACAGGAAATAAATAACAATACGAATATTTTTAGTGAAAAGGAAAGTGACATTACTAACCGGTAACAGCTGTTTGATAAGCCGGTTTTATCAGGACAGTCGACAAGCTAACCTTTCACTTAAAGTAAACAACTTTTGTATTCCAGCCCATTGTAGGACGCTGTTTTAACAAATTAGGCAAATGATTGTGCATCTAAGTTTACGTAAAATTAAATAATACAATTGATAATTCTGAGTGAGTATTTAATGTTAAACCTTGTTTTCTCAGATTAATTGTGATATTACTGTTAATTTGGGATTGGTGAATTTGCACCGTGACAATAGCTAAGCAGTTTATTATAGAAAAAGGGAGATATCTCTAGTAAATATATCATATTTTAATTCTGGGTACCATTTTTATCAGTCACTACATTTACTCATTTAACTCATTGGAGATAGTAATAGTTTTTGAAATGCTCAAGTCTAAATATTTGAAATCCTAATAAATAACTAAAATAGTGGGCCACGAGGGCAGATACGTCATAGAAAACAAGATTAAGGTGATTGGATGATGTAGAGCAAGACCTGAGTCAAATGGGTATGAAGAGATGGACGGCCAAGGCCATGGACTTGTCTGTTTAGAATCAAATTGTTGATTAGGCCAGGGCTTCACAAGATCGCAGTAAAATTGAGTAAGATCACATTAATTGAGTAAGTAAGGTAAGTAAAGTTGAGTTAGTCCTGATTAAGAAAACGTAGTATTTGGAGAAGTACATGAGACAACAAATCCGTTATTGAAAAATTGATTTAGCAAAAGGTATTTTCATCTAATAGTGCTGGAACTCTTAGGTTATGAAATAATCTTACAAGAAACAATTTTATGAGAAAAACTATGAGAATGTTGAAATCGAAATTAGTACACGATTATCGTTGACTCTGAAACAATATTCTCTACCAATTCGGGTTACTGGGATAAAAACAACTACAACAATAATCTACGACGGAGGTGTTAACTAATATTAGCCTTTGGAAACACTTAGAAATCATGTTCAGGAGAAGATCAACGGAATTATGGACTTGTCCACAAGTGATGCGCTGCACTAGTCTTCGATCAAAGCACAAATTATGCTTCAGTGTTGCTACAAGAGTCATGAATCAACTGTTATTTTTAGGGCTAGAATTATAGTGTTTATAAAGATTAGGCCACACGTAAGTTTCGGAGCGCTGTGTCAGGTCTGTGAGACGTTTGCTCTGCTGATCGAGAACGTCAAATCAGGAGAGACAAGGAGGTGATGGATGAAGAGCTGAGAGTGAAAGTGATGGAATGGTGGAGAGGTTGAAGAACAGCCATTTCACTGGTGAGGGTGGTAATTGCTGGGTAGTAAGGGACCCCCAAGGTCTTACTTTTATTTTCACCAATATCTGATCTTGTAGATCGGCAGCTGCTGAGACTCCCCATCAAATTATTGACAGTGATCTATGATCTCTTTTTTTAATTCTTTAATACTTCAACATCATGCATCAACACTTCAACTAATGGTGTTCCAACAATATTCCAATTAGAGAAACTCTCATCATTCCAATGCATGGAAGAGAATATGATAATTCATTCAGGTTGACTAATATATTATTTCTATATGTTCACAAATAGATTATTCCACTCATTCATTACATACCGTAGGTAATTAACAGATCATTTTTACATTCATCATGCACCATTTGACAGGGTAGACAACGGGAAAAGCTATAATAACAATAATATCATGTATACGTTTTTAAATATTGACTAATATTCCATTTTTCATACTGAAGGTACTATATTTTTTGGAAAAGAATCTTGGGCCATCTATCCTGGATGTATCCTACAATCACATAACTATAATAGGCTGAATCTCACCAATACAAGAGAGAATAGACAAAAGATACGTTCTCTGCGTTTCAATAATCTATGAATGTAGATGTCTAATTTAAAACTTTTGTTTGATCTTATGCATTGCATTAATAATAATTGGAGTTCGTTTTGAAAAAAAAATTACAGCGTGTTGTCCATTGAAATGTGATCTTTCATATAGTAAAGATCTACTGTATTATCAATTTCAAATCCTCATGGGAGGCTAAAAAACTATATTACTTTACAAAAGTTGTTTTTTCGCTCAGGAAAAATCTCTTCATAGTGGAAGAGAGCGGGAACCTTCTAGGAAATAAAATTATTGGAAAGATTATTTTTGAAGTTCCTAACATCGTTTCATCACCACTCATCTCAATAATCAAGCACAAGTCTTATGCATACTTATTAATTTAGGCTTGAAAACAAAAAGAGGATAAAATCAACTTGAATAAACAATTAACAATAACCAATCCCTTTGTGGGAACTGGATAAATTCACTACATTCTGAGACAATGACCAATAGTAACTTAGCTGTCAATAATTTCAAACCTGAAGCCTATTGTGAACAATTATTGTTGTGAAAAAGCCAGATAATATTTTCCTATTCCACAATCACTACTATAGTAGGCCTGTGTTATCGAAACGTGAATGATCAAAATCTAGAACCGAACGATCCTGAATGAAAGTTGTGTCATTAATTCCACCAATTAAATTTTTCTGTAACGTTATAAACTATTATTCCTTTCTGTCTAGCAAAAAGCAACAATAGCGGGAAGTTGTGAGCTATAATAATGCAACGCTTTGTCTTTTGAATATACGACACATACTAAAAATGTTAAAAATAATCAATGACTGCGATATAAGCACTTGTACGTGTGAAATTTAGAGTCTTGATTGGCGAGCTAGCCAAAATGGACTGAAATGTGTTCGACTTTAAATATTGCTACAGTTTTTGTATACAGCATGTGTGGGCCAAAACTGCTTTCATTCAACTAATCTGTCCCTTCTCCAAGTTCGTATTGCTTTTGAGTTACAAGCTCTCGTTATAACTAGCACGCTGTTATGCTTTAAAAATAATAACAATAAATATCATAAAAAATACCTACAAATGGAAATAGAGTATATTATGAATAAGTACAATAATTCAAAGTCTCAACAACAAAATCTTGTAGGCTTTTAACATTCACGTATTGTTATAATGATCAATGATAATAATAATTGTTGAAGTTTTCCAAGAAATAATCGCTTTATAAAATTTATTAGATCAATCGAATAAAGCTAGACTCATACCATTACATCAGAGTTCTTCTCTCCCCTCCACCTTCAAATTATTATAACACTCAAAGACCGCAGTTTTAAGAATAATATTTTTGACTCACTTCTATTTCTTTACTCCCTAGTGTTTCCGTCAAACAAAAAGTTTTGAATCTTGTATTGTAGTGAAGTGGATTAATTATTCAAAATTACGGGTGAAATTATCATCTGAATTTCAATTTCTTTCAATAATTTCAATAATTCATGCATTCAATTATTTCTATTGTCTGAATTATGAGGATTGATTGTGTGATTGAATCCGATATTTCCTTTTAGATCATTTTTCCTCATCATTCTTGATATCAGAACTTATAAGTTATTACATCATAACTATTCATCATTGAAACTACAAATCTTCTTCGATGGAAATCATTTTTTTCTTTTTAATTGAAACAAAAAAAAATCAGTTTCTAATGAGAAAAATAAAAATAAATTCATCTTTGAATGAGAGCTAGATATTTTAAATCAACAGCTCTCGTTAATGCTAATCACTTAGTCTTTTTAAGAGAAACAGAAACATTTTTGCAGATTTTTAACAAACAAAAAACAATTCTTAACTAACTCTCTCTTAATAATTATTTCATTGAGTATTTCATTTGTAACTCATAGTCTACTCTTACCCAGAAAATGTTCGGAGTTTTGCGAGCACCATCTGGATATGTTATACAGATTCAAAAACAAAAATGGTTTTGGACAAACTTACTTAAATCTAATGGAACAGCCTATTGGGAAAAAGATTGACTACTATGATCGTTACTTCCGGGGGTGTCCACCTTTATCAAATGCGTTCTACTACTGTGCTTTACCTTCCTGTTCATAAATGAGCATGGCCAAGAGCGGTTGCATTTATTTGAACATACATCGTGCAGCGTCTACTGTACACCAAACAGAATTCATAGCCAACCGACATGGAATTCTATCCTCAAGTTCGATCTATCAGTGCGCAGACGTAAATGAAATTTACCGGCAACCTTTGAAGTCTTCCGATGGCTTGTCTGTGTCCGGCAGTGGGCCTCCGTACTGAGAGGAACCCCGGCTGATGAGGAATGGCTGGGAGGGAGGGAGAGGAAAGCCTTGTACAAATAACCTGCAGATATAATAAACAGGAATTAATGCCGCTATCATTATTCAGCTTATTGAGTTTTATGAGTGAACGGGTGAGCTGACAGTTTAATGGCGCCTAATGGCACTGAAGCGTGCTTGCTTTCAGGATTGCTCTTTCTTTCTGTTTGACGCGATTAACAGCTCTCAAACCGGAGTTATGCACCGGTCACGTGACACTGGCTCCAAATACTCACACACCAATCTGACCAAACCTTCTGTTCTCACTTAAAGAAATCACTGTTGAACCTGTCCCAGCCTTCTTCATTTGCCAGGATCTTTAGTAACAAAAATAAAGCTGCTGATTGATTCAGAGAGATCTTATTGATTTTGGAACCGATTGTTAATATCCCCATCTAGAAGAAACAAATTCTAATGGATATTCTGAATCTTCTATGATTAAATATTATTCAACGACTATTAGCCTATAGATACATTTTTTGAATGATGATATTTGTAATATTGTTAAAAATAATAAACATATTATTACCAATATCATCATTCAAAAAAATGTATCGATGATAGACAGTTGTCAATGACATTTGTTGAGTAATATTTAATCATTGAATATTGAGAATATACATATGAGATTTGTTTCCACTAGATGTGGATATCAACAATCGGTTCCAAAATCAATAAGATCCCTCTGATTCAATCAGTAGCTTTGTTTTTGTTTCTAAAGATCCTGGCAAGTGAAGAAGGCTGGAAAAAATTTAACAGTGGTTCTGGTAATATTGATGACTGATTTACGCACAAAATAGAAATTTTGATAGATCTAGGGGCATTTTCGAGCTGCAACCCACTCGCATTATTCAATAATAACTACTGTTGATGAATGATTGAAGAATTAGATTTATCTTGAGAGATTTAGCGGAATGGTTGAGCTACAAAAGTGCCTGTAGATTGCAACTCTTGTACTCAGCAGTAGTCAATTATTCCCGGTGGTTTGAAGCCCACCTAAAGCTGTAGGTCCAACTCATCAATCGTCATCATCAAACTCATTACCCACGCACAGGTCTCAGACCTTTTCGGTCTCAAACCTGTGTGAATCTACCTGTATAATGCTGTAGAATAATTAAATTGAATTAAATTTTAAATTTAATTTTAATTAAATTAAATTTTATTTATGTCAAAATAGTAAATAAACTGATTTCTCCGAAATCAAGTTATGTTATTTCATATTCGAAAATAATTTTGATTAGTTAAATAAAACATATTTTAAAACAAAAAAAGAAACCGACTTCAGTGAAATGATAAAATACTCACGTACTAAAAAGTTTAAAATAAAGTATTTACTTTAAACTGAGAAAATTTTAAATTTCATACAAGTAATCTTTTGAAGTCGGCGCCAAATATTTCATAAAGAAATTCTATCTAATATCAAAACTAACACTGTATTTTTTTGGAGGATGAAGCCCACATAGGTCTGAGAGTTTTGCGTGAGTAATGAATCGGATGATGGAGATTGATGAGTTGAACCTACAGTTCTAGGTGGGTTCCGAACCACCAGAAAGTGATTGATGAGAAATTCTATCTAATATCAAAACTAACACTGTATTTCAATTAAATGTGATTCACACTCACTTTTACTGAAATACAGTGTCAGTTTTGATATTAGATTGTTCAATTATTTCGTCATGGAAAACATCACAGAGTAATTCTGTTATATTTTAGAAATTTGTGGGAAATTTGGCGCCGACTTCAAAAGATTACTTGTATGAAATTTAAAATTTTCTCAGTTTAAAGTAAATACTTTATTTTAAACTTTTTAGTACGTGAGTATTTTATCATTTCACTGAAGTCGGTTTCTTTTTTTGTTTTAAAATATGTTTTATTTTAAGCTTTTTAGTTGAATTTTCAAACTTTGAAAACATGAGAAATTTCTTAACGACTACAGTATGAAATATTTATCAAATTAGCAAGCCAATATAACATCCAAACTTAAGAAACTAAAAATCCACTTATAAGAAAAGATAAACTAAGGAAAATTCTACAACGTTTTATTTAATGTGGAATATTGTATTTAGGAGAATTATAACAGCGAAAGGCTTCTTAAAAGTGAAATGGCTTTTGATTCATTTTGATGTGGTCACTTTCAGAATATACCCACACTGAAATAGTAGGCCTATATTACGTTACAAGTGTGGAAAATATTGTGCTTACTGAAAATATGATAAGTAAACGCAGGAGATGAAGTTGAGTGCGGTATTATCATACGAGTATGGTAAACATCTTCCCGTACAAGTTATGTACGATATTTTTTGTGTTATGATTGAAACTAAATAACCTTATTCCTATGACTCAATAACATCAACTAAATTATTCACAATTTTCATATGAACATATGGACAGAAATATTATATTCTTCTCATTCTCGATTCAAATTAAGTTCACATGATTGGTCAAAACGGGACATTAAAGACTTCTTTCACACTGAACCAGCTTTGGGTAACCGATGTCGTTTACCCGGCATAATTGCATTGCATCATATGATTTCGAAAACCGTCTAGATGTAAAGCGCTCCATTTGATACAATGATCAGCCTGGTAAACGACATCGGTTATCCGATTGGCGGTTATGTGTGGAACTATCCTATTCAAACTTGATTGAAATGAAGACATCGAAGAATGCTCCTTTTTGTTTAATATTGGGCTAAGTATTGGGCCGATCCTTGCGAAACTTGTATGGGACCACCGCTGAGCGATGCTCTTTCATTTAAAAAAAAATTCTTCGAAATCGGTTCAATGTTGTTAGAATGATTGATGTACAAACATAAAAAAAAAAAACAGGTCGAATATAGTAACCTTGTTGTTTTTGGAAGTCGGTTAAAAATAGCCACTGTCAGCTTTTAACAAACAGAATTTTGTTTGTGTCGAGTAGAATATTTCTGACTTTCAAAAAAATTCTTAGTTCATTTTTATTTTCAAAGAATTTATGTTTCGTAAGAAAATATTTTTTTCTTAATAAGAATAATGATTTTTAATTGAATGAATAATTTTTAACTAACAATTTTCCTTGCGAATGATAATATGGATCTGCAGCTATATAATTATTAGAATTTTTCAATATTATTATAGACTAATAATATATTTATAGAAAAATATAATAACACATAAATATCAGCCTATTTTTATTAATTAATATTTACTTATATTGAATCTATTTGAATAATAATTATTATTATTATTATGCTTATTTCTGTAAAAATTCATATCATTCATTTAGAATTTTGTCATATCATTTTTATATAGATTTTTTTCATCCAATTACCATATTTAGAATTTTGTCATATCATTTTTTCAATTGTAGTGGGCTACTTTTGACGAAAAGATATTCATGAGTTATGAAAACTGTCCTTGGCTCAAAACTGTGACGTTTTATTAACAGCTTGGAACCAACTTTCTCGGATCCTAGACTATTATCGTGATGGTCAAACCGTGAGTAATTGATGAACAGAATTTTTATCATAACCTAAAATAAAATGAGAGTGCTATGAGAAGTATTGTCGAAACGGACGCTCCTTTCGCGCACGATCTTGCACGTAGTGCAATGAGCAGCAAGCAGCAAGCAATCCCAATGTGCAATGGACTGAAAAATTATTACTCGTTTGAATCAACAGCTTCGTTCAATTAAAGTTGTGAAATTTTGAATGCAGTAAATGATTCCTACTCAACTTAAAACTCGAGTCATGACTGAACTTTGATCATCAGTTTGAATGTTGGATGGTTTTTATAGTTGGAGCAGTCTGATAGCAGACTATTCAATAGTTTGTAGTTGAAAGGCCAAAAATGATTTCGATCAACGTCAAAAATACTAGATTAGAAATGATGGAGCTTCGGTGAAGATGAGAGATTTGAAACTAATACCAAATGCTCATGTTTGAATAATACTGAATAGTTAGTTTGGAGTGAATGACAATTGAATAAACTGACAAATATACATAAACAGAATTTATTGATTTCGAATTCCTTTAATTGCTATTAGTTTATACTGAAGACTTCCGCAATGACGGATATTGACAACAGTATTGAATAGCTGATGGAAATCGATGAATGCTACTGTACAAAAATATCAGTCACCACCGGGAATCGAACCACGGACCTCCCAAAGGCGCTCAACCGGCAATTGGGAGGTCCGTGGTTCGATTCCCGGTGGTGACTGATATTTTTGTACAGTAGCATTCATCGATTTCCATCAGCTATTCAATACTGTTGTCAATATCCGCCATTGCGGAAGTCTTCAGTATAAACTAATAGCAATTGAAGGAATTCGAAATTAATAAATACTGTATAGTTACGGGTTCTATCTCTAAAATAATGCTGGCAACACTTAAATTCAACACTCGCACTTTATTTTCACAAATTATTCACAACACGCAATAATCAGTTATATCTCAAAGAATAATGTAATCAAAACGACAGATAAATCGATAATGTTCAGCTAATAAAGAATTTGCAATATTACTTTACAAAATTCAATCACTAAATGTTAAAAGGCCGATCTAAAATTAAATAATAACTGTTCAATAAACTGTTTGATAATAATTATTGAACAGTTATTATTTAATATGGAATTATTCAAGAAGAACGTCTAAAAAGAACAATCAAACTTACGTAGCACAAGTCCGTAATACAATAATAGCTAACTCTGTCAACTGGAGTTTCTTTTAGGTTTACACCACGTGTACATACAAAAGAAACCCAAGTTGACGAGTTTGTGGAGACCCAAGTAGACCATCCAGTCACTTGTACCGATGTCTTCGTCCGAGAAGGAGGCAGTTCTTCTATATGTGCTTAGAAAAAGGAAAAAACGTATAATGGCAGCAACATGCATAGAAGCCAGTGGCATACCTTACAAGAATTGGAAGAATATCCCGAAAAGTTTTTCAACTATTACAGGATGAGCAAGGCTAGCTATGATAATAATTATGTTGCTGGATTTAGTGACCCCTCTTCTGATGAAAAAAGATACTAACTACAGAACCCCAATTGATGTAGGAAAGAAATTAACAATCACATTAAGGTAAGTTCAATGAAATGTATTTATTTGTTGTTAAAGTTATAACAAGTTAAAAGTTAGAAGTTGAAGTTTAAGTTAAAGTTCAAAGTTATAAAATTAACAATCACATTAAGGTAAGTTCAATGAAATGCATTTATGTACTGTTAGTTTAAACTCATCTGCCACAGCCTGCCAAGCTTTGTCTGTCACCACCCTGTTACTGTATGACTTGTTGTTATGGTCATATAAACAATAAAACTGTTCAATGAACTGTGCAAATTTAATATTTTCTTGTTGTTCAGCAGCCATATTTACGTACGGTCTGCACTTCACAAGAGCAACTGAGCAACTGGCAACTCGAGTTTACAGCATGTCGTGACTCAAGTTGCCTGCGTTGCTCAGTCAAGTGACCGTTGAATCACCGTCGCATCACAGTCGCTTTGGTATACACAGGCCCATTAAACTGCTTGAGTTATTAATAGGCAACTCAAGTTGCCGTTGCGTTGTCGTTGCGTTGCTATCACCGGTTGCTTTTGGTATGTACGCGGCCTAAGAATTGAGTCCACTCGTTCAACAGGTAAAATAATTCTCACTAATACAGTCACAATACACGGCGATTATCACTTTAACAACAAACGTTTGTAATATGAACAGAACTGTCACTTGTTATCTCGACAAATTTCAAACAAGAATGAACTTATGCTCACTTGAGCGTTCCCTTAAATAGGTTTTTTCATGATCCAAAAAGACGGAGAATTCTCTAAAATGTTCCATGGAATTCTAAATAAACAGATAAGACATTCTTCAATATTCGATAAAATTCCATGTTCTAATTAAACATTCTACAGGTGTACAGATAAACAACAAGGCAAGGAGGAGAGTAATTATTTGCTTCCGGAAATCAATATTGACACAGGCAGATAACTATACTTCTTCCTCCTTTGCCTTGTCCACAACAGTATATTGCATTATAAATGCAATAAAAGTATATTGCATTAAAGTTTTAAATCAAACTCAGGATGACGCTTGGAATGGTAACCGGCAGAAATAATACGATGCCATCTGCTGTATTATCACTTAGACGGTGGTTCGGAACCCACCCAAAACTCCAAGTCCATTTATGAAATCATTGTTCAGTATCATCATTCAGCTCATCACCCACGCGCAAGTCTTAGACTCATGTGAGCTCCATTAGGGATAAAGAATTGAACATAAATAGTTACTGCAAAGAAACTTTGCTAGTGAATTCAACACTAACTTATTCGTGTGTTGGTCATTTCACATTGTTGAAATGCTTTCTTAGAAAAAGCTCGAGGCTCTGAGGAAACATTACAACAATGTAAAATGGCTACAATTTGAAAAATTGTATTTCAATAACTTAGAACTGCCTGTTATTGCTACCATGTTTTAGGGAATTGTCCACAAGAATTTTTCTTTTATAAATTTCTTGTTTGGCACATACAGTAGTTTGGCTGTAGGCCTGATACCGGTAAAACCTAAAAAAATCTGTAAAAAATGGGCTTCATATAAAATTGTTCAGTTTGATTAAAAATGTATTTTTAAAGGTTCTCCTGAAAGAAGATGATGTGACTTACAACTTGAGACAAATTTTCCAATTTTATCTTCAGTACTTTAAAAACTACAACTATTTATAATGAAAATCGTCATTACGTAAGTACAGTGTAACGGAAGCCTAGACTGGCCTTTTAAGTGGATTTCTAAATTACAGGACAAATTAATATTACATACGAATTTAATTCATACAGAAAGTTAGTTACAGAGATATCGCATTTCCATTGATTAGAGAACTTTCTGGGAAGCTGATGGAAAAGCCAAAGGTGTGCTTTGGAGGACTTTTCTTTTTTTTTCATTGCGGATGATACTTACATGAGTTTGGTGACTTTTGCGTGGGTAATGAGGTGAATGTGTGAAATATGAGGAACATGAATGAGATTGGAACCTAAGGAAGCAGGAAACAAAGCCAGCCAGAGCCTTATCTTATCTCAGACAAGCGCTCCAACTATCAGATCCGCCAAAATTTCATTTTAGTACTTTATTTTCTGAAAATGTATCGAAAGTGTACTGTAGATCGTCGTATAGACTTGTCTGTCTCTAATTTGTTCTGACTATAAACCTTTATTCGACTGGGTTGAATAGCTAAACGCCATGCATCATTACATAGTGCTGTAGGGTTCGGCGTCACTGTGCCCGCTACTATTTCATCGCTCACTATGATCTATGAAGCCATAACTAGAACTATAATAATCGATATCATTTCAAAGCTAATTAAATAGTGGGGAACATTACAACTAGTAATTAGAGGATATGATCAGTTGAAATTGGCTTTTGTGGTTAGTGGTGACTAACCACAACCACAACTATTATATAATCAACTATTATTGAAAAACCAGGATATTCACATAAAAATGTATGTAACATGCATTTTAAGAATATTCTTAGGTATTGAATGAAATGAGAATCACAACCATACCTGGATTAATCTGCTCTTGGAATGTTGTGGAGTATGTGGTGGGGATCAAGACCTTGGTTTTTCGAGAAGGTACTTTGTATACTAACATCCTGTAAACATTAAGCTTTCCCTAATTTGATACGTCACAAAACATTCATTGACTGGGCTAGTAGACCTCCATTCGTGTCGGAGGAAGCATTCCATCAATGCGAAATAGCCATCACACGAATAAGTAAGTATTTAATCCAGTAGTAGAGTTTTTAATCTGAAGAATTTTTCTTCACATACTCCACAACATTCCAAGAGCAGATTAATCCAGGTTTGGTTGTGATTCTCATTTCATTCAATACCTAAGAATATTCTAAAAATGCATGTTACATACATTTTTATGTGAAATTTAAGTGAAGAAGTGAACAATTGTTCAAAAGCCAAGAGAAGTATTTGGAACTACAACATCATAACTATAGTGATTAAGGAGAAAGAAGGGGAGAAAGAGTAACTGGGATTAAGATTTAGAGTGACTGTGACAGTTGATCAGAATGGAAAAGTCAAATGAAGAAGTACAAGAAAAAGGGTGGAAAACAGTCAAAAGTGAAGAGGGATGGTGAGAAAACGAGAGAGAGATTGAGTGCGAGAGAGACTGAGTTGTTAAAGAAGGCGCTAAATTAAAGGTTAAAGAGTGGTGAGAATTAATATTTTTAATATTATTATTCTGTTATAGTGTGGCCACTGTTCAAACTATCACACCTATCAAGCTGATTAAATATAAGTGATCAGAAAAAATAAAATCAGATTGGGACAAGACTGTACATTTGAAGCAAGTGAGAAAGTGCATATATAATTGACCTCTGATAATTGTGAATGGGTTCTCCATCTTCATTGATTTGTTCAATTTTCAGTATCATCAATTATTTTCAGTAGCTTCATTCATTCTAGTCAAATAAATTGAAATATTGAAATTCAATAAGAAGGTACACTTAAATTGATCAAAAAAAATTAAATTCAACAAGAACGTACACCTGAATAAACTTCCTGGTTAGCAAATACTTATTATTTCGTTCATCAATTCTGACTCCACTATCCAGTATCACTATTACTTAATAAGCAATTATGAAAAAAAAACATATAACCAGTCCTCTCTTGAGTCAATTTCACAATAATTGGTTGATAGGTCAATCATAACGCCATTAGTAATCATTATACTGTATAATTTATTGCATTATACAATAACTAGCACCATCAGCGCCTGCTTTTTTATGCATATGGATTCAGAATTGTATGGATTTCCAATGAAATATTTCAAACGGTTAGTGGTACTGGATGGTGAATTACTGTGCAGAAAACAGGTTTTAGGAACAGGATAATCGCTTACAATGGTTTAGTTGTTAGCTTGATGTGGTTGAATGAAGAGAAAGCCCGAAGCTGTCGAGGTATGAGTGCTGTACTCCCTGCTATGGGCTCCTGTAACCAGACCTGTTATGTGTGCATGGAAGGGGAGACATGAGCATGTGCGCCCAGGAGGCCAGGGTGCACCTGGAATTTTGAGGACTCGAGGGGTGGTGAAGGACAGATGGCTGGAGAGGAGCTGGTGGTAGTGGCCCGGCCCTACGAGAGCATTTGAATCTGTGCACCCCAGTCATAGCCTACCCTCTTTCAAGGGTAACGTCCGCGCCTCAATTGAAATCTGGACAAAGTATTTATAGAACCGTCCTTCTTCAACCATCACTCTTCCTCTCATACACCTTTCCATTCCAATTCTATGTTACAGTTTTTATTATAAAAAAGAAAACATCTGCTTAATAAGCTGTGTAAAAACCTTTAAATCTGTGTCGGCTTCTATCTACGTTACGCAACTCTTACTGAAGTGTTTTTCGGTCGCATATCAAGTTTGTTGTTCAGGGTAGATGCTCTTGGTTTTATTAATTGATTGATGAAGACGGGGGGGAGGGGTGGGAGAAAGTATGGAGAGAGGAGAAAAATGTAACAGAGTGTGGAAAGGAATTGGTGGAGAAAAAGGTGGAGATAGAAATGAGGAAGGAGAAAGGACAGAGAAGAAATAAGAAAGGCGAAAGGAGAATAAAAAAAAAGAAAAGGAAAACAGGAGAAGGATTCAAAATAAAGTGAGCACTGTTGTACACAAGGATAAGGAGTGAAGGATGAATTAAATTCGTTAAGAAAAAAAGAAAAGAAAAAAGGAGGAATAGTAAAGGACAGAGGAAAGGAAATAAGAGAAAGAAGAAAGGAGATGGAAGGTAGGAAAAAAGACGAGGAGGAAGAGTGGAGGGAAAAAGGAGAAAGTAAAAGGAGAGGAAGCAAATAAAAAGAGAGGGGAGGAAGAAAGAAAGGGAATGATGAAGGGAGGAGAGAAGGAAGAATGAAAAAAGGGAAAGTAATGTGAATTGGTTTTAGAAAGTTCTTATGGCAAAATCTCACATTTGATTCCCGACTTAGATCAGCAACGTTTTATCATCTTGAAGAAATTCTGGAAAACTCCAGAATCAGAATCTGATTACAAAACCGTAAAGTGAGAGGTATTTGAATTTTCTAAAATAGTTTTTAAATTGAAGAACTCTACAGTATGGAGTCTTCTCTTTGGTATCAAATTTATAATGAACAGTCGACAATGATAAGAAGCCCGTATCGGTTTCGAAAACAGAGATCGAATGAATGATGAATAAAAAAAACATAGCAAAACGAGCAGCCAGTCAATAAGTTAGGAACAGTCCTTGTACTTCCTGAAGGCTAACATAACTTTGCTTATATCGCGAAACAATAAATCGGCATATCGATATCGTAAAACTGCCCATGGCTTGGGTCTCTCTCCGCTTCTTCCCTTCAATAGTACTTCTCCTTATCAAAGCGGTCATTTTGAAAACGGTACCGTCAGCCAGCCTGACCTCCTTGTCTGCATGTATTTGGCTGCCGAAAACCCATAACGTTTTAGGTTAACAAAAGTTATATTAATGCCACTCTTCACTCCCTGAATTATTCAATTTCGATCAATCAACTCCCCTCCCTTTGGACAGCTGAAATTACTTAGCAAGCTTCTCAAATTATTAATACCACCCTTGTGAATCATTTATTCATATCAATTCTTGTTTACATAATAAAATTATGATAGTTTATATTATAATTATATGAATATTGTTTTATCATTCATACATTAGTATGAATTCTTGTTTTTCAAGCTAGTATCATTTTTGTCCATGTTTAAAAGAAACGAACATTTCAACATAGTTTTTATAAGATGATCATTTTCTACCCACTTTGATTTGTTTTCGACGTAAAAAATTGTGTATATCAAGGAATTATCCATAACTATTTAGAAACGAACATGAGATTTCTATAATTCAACTATTAAAGTTTGTTGATAAGATTTATTGATTGACCCACCTTACTGTAGGTCCAACTCATCAATCTCCATCATCCAACTCATTACCCACGCACAGGTCTCAGACCTATGTGGGCTTCATCCTCCAAAAAAGAAGAGTATCCCTTGTGTTAATTTAGGTTCATAAAAACAGGCCCAATTCTATAATGGCATGATACTTTCAACTTGATATTTCATAACTGTTTAATTAATACCAGATCCATTTTCTGGTTCATATTGAACTCTGTCACAAGTTAGCGGTCTCGGCCACAGCATGACGCACCTTCCTGATTAGTAGATACTCGCACCTAGGAAGCCGGAAACTTACCTGGCTGACTTCAAGATTAAGTTTGCCGACAAGTTATTAATAGCCGGGGCAGGTTAAAGTAATTTAACGGTGGAAATTAAATTTGGCCGGCTTCATATTATAGACTCACCCCATACTAGACGACGGTAGTGCCCCATGCCCCATGTCCCCAGCAGCGTGGCTCCAATTATTGCCAGGCGTCTGCTCGTGGCGCGTGGGCAGAAGCTCAGCAGCAAAAGGGCCTTGGCATTTCATTTCTTGCAAAGTGATTTAGTGGCGAAACGGAAGGAAAATTATGACAGTGGGGACGAGACTGTGCCCTGTTAGCAGTAGTCGCACGGCGCGAACCACCACGCCTCCTTTACACAAAACAAGGATAGTCCGAGATGAAATATTGCGGGTGTGAGCTGCAGTTGATGAGAGAGCTCCAGGGAGTTGAGGTGTCGCACAATTCGCATTTCCAGAATATGGCCAGTTTGCATGATCAAACAATTCACCAAGAGATTTGTGGTTCCCTGAATAAGTAGTATTTTTGATCACAGACAGAGCACGGAAACAGCCACGTATTGTGATACGACAATTTGATAGTATATTTGCTATATTTATTTGCAATTTGTTGCTATATCAAAATTTGAAGATGTGTTGAGCCAAAGGATCCTAGTGGGAAGTATGTGGGAGATTGATCACAAGGTGGGATTTTTCACTTTTTTTGGCAGACTCGTCTAAGAAAATCACTAGTGTTCATATTCATTCCGTTTACTTGCAATTCAATTTATTCTATGAATATTCTTTTCCATCCCTCCTCAGTTTTTCCTAAAAACACTGTACTCTAAACTTAAAAAACACTTTTGAATGGAAATTGACTCACGTTATGGCGTGACGGCCGTTTCGCTCTGTTGTCTAGAGCATCATCAGACGACCCACAGTACACAGTGTACAGTGGGTCGTCTGATGATGCTCTAGACAACAGAGCGAAACGGCCGTCACGCCATAACGTGAGTCAATTTCCATTCAAAAGTGTTTTTTAAGTTTATAATACATATTAGTGGAAACAAGATGGATCCTCAACATCATAACACTGTACTCTATTTCTTTGAGTTTTTTCCAAGTCATGATAATTCTCATGCTATATGATAGTTTAGTTTCTAGTTTTTCTATCACTTCATATGGCGGGCTGCTTAGCGCAGTTGGTTGGGGCGTCGCAACTTCAGCTTGCTGTCGTTTCAGCGGTCGTGGGTTCGAATCTCGCTCCTCCTTCTGGCATCTATGTGTTATCACTCACCTCATCACCCACGCACAAGTCTCGGACTCATTTGGGCATCATCAGCAAAAAAAGTACGCATCTTTGTTCTCTCATTTCTCTGATATGAATAGGTTTTTCTTTCATTTTATTTCTTTGATGTGAAATATGATGGTGCAGCCTCATCCCCTCACCAAGGAGGTACCTGAGTGTTTCCCATTTTAGACATGAGTTGTGCAATCAATGTAGTAATTTTGTTTTGTGTAATAAAATAATTTCTTAACATTTTGTTGTAAATTCAACAACTTGCAGTGAGTTTAAGATTGTAAATATATAATAAGTGTACTCACACTTGGCTGAACATTTTCGAGTTGTTGAAACTCATGTTCAAGGCCAAGTGTGAGTACATCTATTATATGTTCACAATCTAAAACTGACTGCAAGTCATCAAATTTACAACAAAAAGTTAATATTAACTACGCAGATCGTTATGGAAGAAGAAACTCGTTTGGGAAGTGATAGCCGCTAGCCATAGCAGGTATCTTTTCAATAAAATAGAGATAAGCTGCGTTCTCGTAGGCCCTGTTTGTAACGGTGACCGATTAGATTGGCCAGCAAAATTGAGACTGTTCGCTGCTGTAAAATCACTTCCCGGTAGCTCGGAACCCATCTAAAAATGTAGGTCCAACTTATAAATCACCATCATCCAACTCATTACCCACGCACAGATCTCAAACCTATGAGGGCTTCATCCTCCAAAAAAAATCCAAGAAAATAATTTAGTCTGCATCTGGATGTATAATGTATTGGTCGAATGTAAATGACTATTGTTATTGAATTATGAAATTATAATTTTTAATTGTATATTATTAGAATTATCATCTCCTTATGAATTATGAAATTATAATTTTTAATTGTATATTATTAGAATTATCATCTCATTCAGAGATCGTCTGCCCTGTGTCTCAATATATACTATAAAAATCGAAGAATTTCTAGGTTCATCAACAACAGAAAATTAAACATTGGAAATTTTGAGATTCATGAATTTCCATGTTTGAATGATTAGTAATTGATGTGTGAAGAGTTTAGATCGAGTAAAGAGACAGATGACTTGATTACTCAGAGCAAGTCAAAATGCAATAACAGTAAGTTTAGCGACCGTTAATATGCAAATGAGACATAAGGGCTGATTTTTAATTTGGGCGGACAAACGTATGGAATTCCATTGATAAAATGCGGATGGTGTATAATGGACGGGCTTTTGTGCGTGTATACGATTTCTTATTGTTGTATGAGGAGGGGGCAGATGTGTTCTTTGGCTCGCGCCAGACGCGTGTTTAGAAATGTGGGGTAGATTCTCCCCCACGATCACCTTCCTAAACCCCCCTCCCTTGGGTCCCTACTCCTCCATCGTGCTTCTCTTTTTCGCCGCTGCTGGGCAGGTGGTCTTTCACAATACTCCACCCTCAAAACTTACAAACAGTGATTTCATTAACTCGACATTTCTTCTCTCACTCTTTTACAGGGAACTGATCTGTTTCGAATCACGGAGACAACGGTTTTCTTCCTACGATCAGATTTGTTAATTGTAAACCTATTTGTGATTGAGTGAAATATAGAGTGTATAGTTGTTGAGTGAAAAGGATGGCAATCTGACTGATAATTTTCTGATCTTTCGTGGTGGAAGATTCCAAATCATCCGGTAGTGATTCAATTCCTTCACTACGAAAGATGATCTTAAGAAATCCAGGAAGTCCTCTTTCACTATAGAAACTATTATGGGAGACTATTATTATAAGAAACTTTTATTATATACATGAAAAATTGCATGTGTAAAGGATTTAGATCCAATAGCATTTCCTGTTGGTTATACAAAACATATAGCTTCGAATCTGACGGCAGTGTATTAATTGATTTTATCTGGTTATTATTTTGAATCCTATTGTCATAGTTAGTCAACAAGACCAGGTGATAATCTCCAAATATCATTGTGTAGCAACGAAAATAGCGCATGAATAAAGTTTCAGGCCAATAATAGCTTAAAATTTTTGTTGTAAGGCATACAATATCATATTGGTATTGAAGTTCAAAGTCAATGTCAAGTGAAAAATTAAAATTCAAGTTAGAGTGGAGTGAAAATTTTGTGTTTAATAATAAAACACTTTCGAACAATATAATTCATTATTCATCTATCAATTGAACTAAAGTGTCTATCATATTTTAGGGGTGAATACTTCGTATGAGATAGGTTTTGATTTTGAGTCATCTACTGGAAGCGGAAAACTGTGAACTGATAAACTACATAAGCACTAACAGTTGAATCTCTGTGTAAAGAAATCGATTTTCACGGTAAAATCGTGTTATAGAGGTAGGCAATTCATTAATGAAAAATTGTCTTTCCAAGATTGTGAGTTGCAATGGTAAGAAACATCATAATGTTACGGGTTCTATCAATAAAATAATGCTGGCAATATTTGCTATTAACTCTCGCACTTTATTTACACAAATTACTTTCAACATGCACCAATCACAAGAAAAGCCAATAAGAAAAAAAACAGATCAATAACGTTCAGCTGATAATTAATTTTCGGTATCACTGTACAAAAACTAATTACCAACTATGAATAGGCCGATCGATAATTAAATAAACAACTGTCCAATAAACTGTTCAATGAAGTGAAAAGGAATGTCTAAAAACAGTTAAACACTCATAAATTGAACACGAAGCATAGTCTGTTACGGTATTTGATAATCCCAATAACAGCACTGAGTATTGTCGAAGAATTTACCTAATAAACTAATATGCACTTGATATGCGTAAACACAATGTCTATAAATATAAAGCATACTATCACTAAACTGGCACTGGATATGAAAGTTGATGAGCAAATGACAACTGACTCTTGTTTACGTGGACTACTTCCTTTATAGTGTTTGAAAGTATTCCAGGCAATTCTGGGAGCCGGTAGCACAATCTCGAAATTTAGAACATTCTGCATTGTGTATGAGTGTCCTCGAATCAAACTCACCAAACAGGAGCGAGAGAGACATATTGGGAGAGAGAAGAAAAGAAGTGTCAATTTACAATTTCTTTGAAGCACGTGTCGTCGATGAATGGGAGTGATGTCTACCAAATGAGTGGCGTAAACAATTGTTTGTCTTCAATCTGTCTTGCATTATTAATAAAATTCCTTACAGTTGATTTCATTATTTAGAAGTTGATTTCAATTTGAAATCGGTAAGGAGGCTGCTGTGCAACTGATTCAATCCGCCTTTAGACATTGAATTCCATTTTATTAGTACCATAGTAGTTGTGTGCATTTACTACTGCATTTTGTTCTTCTATGTCTGCATTTGTTTTCATGATTATTTTATTGCTAAGAATTTGAATATTAATTAATATGTGATCGGTTATTATATTCTCCTTGTACTTGTTGGTTATACTGTTCAATTTTACAAATACTGTATTTATCCGTAACATGAACTCATTCTCCACACTCAGACTTCTGTCTTTGTGGGGAATATTCACAGTATGTTTTGGAAATCTATATTGTACATGGATGTGTATTTTGAGAATAAAACTTTATTTGAATTTGAGTTTGCATTTTGAATTTGAAAAGAAGTTTGACTGAGCTGATCGAACGAAAAGACAAACCATTATGTATTATGAATTATTATAAGTATATGATAACCATTGAATACAATTGTTCTGAATCAAGCTGCGTGCTTTGATCGTTCGTGCGATTTCGGCCAAACTCTGCGGCATTCAGCTTTCAGCTCCCAGTAGACGAGAAGTCCAAGAGTCATTGAAGCTGTTAAGCCTTCACTTGAAGAGTGTAGGCCTAACTTTCTTTATTTCAGACACACATCCAATGCCAATCGAGAGACCGCTGTATACTAGACACTTGGGAATATTGATAGCCTATTGATGCCATCAGAATATCATGCTTTTCACGTCTGAGAAGCTCATAATCAAAAAACCGCTCTTAGGTTAACAATAGCTAACCTCCCAATCTTGCTGGGTGTGCTTTGTTGACAATATTAGTGAGTGAATTCCTAATCACAAGCAGCATGAACATTAATTTGGCTGTAGCTGTTACAAAAATGACCGTGACATTTTATTACTCAACTAATAGACATCAATATATTGATGGTTTGCCATTGTTAGCCTGCATTTATTCATCACATATTTTCTGAGTATTGAATACTACGTATTTCTTACGTAGTGCTATTTCAAATTTGATTTGACTGGTGTGATGAATTGTTATAGACGTTGCGCTGCCTCTTTTTGTAGGCTATCATAATAGGTATAGCTTCTTATACTTCTTATACCTCTTATACCTCTTATACTAATGAATACTCTTCCAAATATTATTTAAGAGTCACAGTTCTTCAAAAAATTGTAGTCTTCAGTAAATGTGAGGCTTTTGAAAATTTGGAAAATATTTGGTTTTGATGAGTCTTCGTCTTTTTCTTTTTTCTATTGAACATAATTTCTATAAATAGCAATGGAAAGAGACCCTGGAAAATTTCTCACTTGAAAAAGCATTTCAGTAAAATATGAGAGCTTGAAAAGCTACTAATCTATTCCCCACCTGGTTTTTAAGCGGAATTACAAGCAAGAAACACATATTATATCTTGTGATACGATTCATAATAACTTACATAATGCAGTATATTTAAGTAAGATATACTGAATGTATAAAAAATAATTAATTTTTAAAACATACACAGTCTATTCAACTCCTATTTTATACGCTTGCAAATTAATAACAAACTCCTCGATGTAAAAAAAATACATAGTGTCTCTTGTCTTTTTACATTGCAATCTAGGCAAGATAACTTTTCTGCAACGATTCTTTCGCCTGGCTAATCGATTTTGTCTTACATAAGTTTAAGTGTATAATGCATTACTCTCTCAGGATCACTTTGGAGCAGTAGCGTAACTATTAGGGGATCAGGGGAACCCCCCTTCCAGAGACCCATGAATAAAATAATTTTGAAATTTAAACATGTTCCGAGAGACAATATTTTTTTATAAAAGAGTCAAATAGATAGAAAATATAATGTCTGGAGCGGTGCCTACAAAATCCCCTCCTCCCCAAACATCATTGGTCATCCCTCAGACTGACCCTCTAGTACTTAACTTACACATGGAAGTCCTGCGTTCAAAATAAATGAAAAGATGACATCAACAATCTACGGATAAACTCAGGTTTATGATAGTACTCTGTGCCATATGAATGATTTAAAGAGAAATCGAATGAGA
The DNA here is from genome assembly GCA_948455865.1 of Conomelus anceps. Classification (NCBI taxonomy): domain Eukaryota; kingdom Metazoa; phylum Arthropoda; class Insecta; order Hemiptera; family Delphacidae; genus Conomelus; species Conomelus anceps. Next base: position 63,311,014 of record OX418218.1, read on the forward strand.
TTTCCATAAGCAGCAAAATCAATGCATATTAACAAATAGCTGTATAGGCCAATATCCATATAAGTTTTATTGGTGTGTGAAAAGCATTATGTTGATGAACGCCTACTAGATTTTAACTTGAAACTGACTTGAATACATTGCGAATGAAGCAGGCAGGAGTCACATGCTGATAAGATCATCAATCATACCTTGTTGCGCGGTACTTGAACTGTGCGTCTGCAAGGAAATTAAACGCATAAAATCTCGGATTTACATATTGTTTTAGTGATGATGATTACTGAATAGAGGGTTCATTGAATGAATGGATGACTAACTCTTCCTGTGACAGTGAACTCTGGCCTCACTCTGCCCACTAACGGCAGGACTACAATGACGTATGTGGGATTGCATGCACCATTGTGTTATTTTATTATAATTATTCATCCTCGATAACACATACGCTCATCAAATGAAAACTTGCCTGCTAGTACCTTCGGGTTTTTGATTGGAGCTTGAAATCGTCTTCTCTGTTTTGAAATTAATGTTATTTGTGTTTTGAACTTTATAGCGTATGATACATCACAGTGAACAATATTGGGAATATTGCATACTTGACTTATTCAGATGCAAGTTCTCCATTCATTTGATGAGTCGAAGATCTTACACTAACAGTGCAGATGCGTTGCGATCTTCATAAATCACGAAGCCAAAAATATAAATCAATATTATTGTTGGTGTAAAGTGTAACCTTCGCAAAACAAGCTTACTTCTCACAGGTTACCACGTGTAAAATCGATGGATGATGTCATAAGCGATTCGCGTTCTATTCGCAACAGTGTTTACAGTGTGGATGCCATGATTCAAATATAATGCTACACACATTGATTGGGTAAGGTCTCCCATTGACATTATAATTTTATTTCCTACATACAGTATTCCCACCAATATTATTTTAAGAAAAACAAAAACAACGTTCTGTTAAGAATTATCAGTTTGCAGAATATAATCTCCTCAAATCTAATATCACACACCTAAAATATGATAATACAGTGTATTGTGTGACCTTTGTGAGACTGTTAAAATTGGATTCTCGACTTTAGAAATGAAGTTTGTGATTTCACGAACGAAGTTGGTACGATAGAAGAACTTTGATAACTTACTGGAGTAAAATGCTATTGAAGCTCGATTGATCTTGTGTTTTTCATGTAATTATATTATTGTAACTAGTCACAAATTAAGTTCTCAAGTTCTCAAATTATGAATCAAACTTTGTACCCACTATTTTATTTTTATAGTTAGTTCAATATGTAAGTTGTTGGTAGACAGTAGTATGTATGTTGACAGTAATAACGTTTGTAAGTTCAGATTGTAAGTATTTAAAATATGTTTAATAGGAGTTTAAATTCGAAGTATACTCTTTTTTTATCTCAAAGGAAGGAAAGTAGTCATAGCTCACGCTTTCAAATGCAAAAACTTACAGATTAACCAAGCATAAAATCTATATAGATTTTATAGCCTAAGGGAGCTGGGAAAGGAATTTCTTGATAAATTTAACATACTTTTTTATTACTTGTTTGTAACGTCTATGAAAATATTACTATGTTTGAAAACGTTCAACTGAGACAGGTATCAGCAATTGTGGTTTTTCGAAGAAAATCTGGGCTCCATAAACAAAGTAATTCACAGTGGAGGGTTGGTCTCCTACCATTTGATACAATACGGGCCAGTGAACCTGGCTGCATCCTCAAAATGGATAGAGGGAAGCATCTTGTGTGTGTCAGATGCGAAGACTGGATTTTCATGAAGAAAGTGACGGAGACACCTGTTTGCATCTCCACTCCACCATATACTCGCTCTTTCTCTTACTCGCTTGCTCCCTCATTCTGTCCATCACCTTCTTACCTTCACTTTCAAAGCCGTGAGGGAGTCGTACAATGGCCAGACTGCTGCAGAGCTACCCCCAAAGAGCTTCCAGAAATCAGTGAATACCAGCAGCTGCTTTTTCCGCCTTTCCTCGCTTCGACAAAAACATCCACTTGACCTTCCATTCATTCCTCAATATCTGTGTATAAGCAACTGTCAGCCTTACAAGAAAAGAAAGACAAAGAGGTCTTTACTGTGCCGACGAATAATTCACACCTTTACCATTCACCAGCAACTGATGAATGAAGCTGACTGTCCAGTCCGCACGAAATAATTACCACTCGTCAGCTCCTGTGTCACCTCTACAATGGCATGTAACTTCCACCAACTAGACACTTGACTGCGCAATGGGGCATGAGGACAATTCGTCTTGGGATTTCTTAGCAGAAGAAGTCGAACGTTAATTAGATAACCATTCTTTCGATTCAGAATGTTCATCCCTAGATAATCTTGTTAACGCTGAACATGGCAAGGAAGACCATTGTCCTGATTTCAAGAACTTGGGATAACAGGGGACTCGTTAGTCCATTTAAAAACTATACACAGTGACTTTTTTATTTGTGTGTGTTTGTGTTTTTCTCTATTATAATCGTCAACTTAGCTATTTACAAACTGAATACACATCAAATAAAGTGATAATAAATGCTTAATAGTTGCTCAAATCGTTTCACCTTCTCACAGGGTTGAATATTGAATGTGGTGATTAAAAGTCTGAAAAATGATTGTATTTCTTTATATTATATTTATATTATATATATTATTTATATTATATTATATTATATCCTTTATATTATCAATCTTCTTAAGTCCCCCTTTTTAGTTTATGTGGAATTTTTCAAAGTACAGAAATGCTTGATCCCCAAATCCTAATCCCCATTCTCAAAACTGAGCATGAAGTATTTCATGTAGGTCTTCGAAAAATATTATAATAACATTTTTTATCCCAATTGTAAGATAAAGAATCTTTTGTAGGTTCTGAATAAAATTGTGGAAAAAATAATTATCATTGTCATTTTTAAATTACAATAAAACTTATATCATTGGTTTTTTGTACAAGATGCATTTATAAGTGAAGAAATTATGTGAAACAGTTTTCAGAGGATTAGCTAAAATCTCAGCACTTCAACGAAGCTTTTAAAACTTTTCGAAATACTATTTTTTAGGATGAGTATTGAATAAGTTCGAACACTTCTGTATCTTACTCTTCTTGGAAAAACAATTTTCAATTCATTTCCATTTCGTAGTTGAAAAATATGTTGAAACTGTTCTGTTTATTTTTTCAACTTTATTTTTGAGCAAAAAACGCTTCACTTTTTCGTGCTTCCAAATGGCTTCTTTGTGATTACCCTTCAGATTTCGCTACCAATAAAACATGACTTTGCAAAACATATATTCCATTTATTATTGGATTCATGGATTCAATGTAATTTGGAACTCTGACACCATACCTAAGCCAGCCACACGATATTATTATTATTATTATTATTATTATTCTGTCATTTGTCAGTGATAATTATATTTCATATTATAACTATTTTTTTATCATTGAAACCAACTATTTGGCCTCTTATTGTGATATTATCATAAAAAATGATACTCTAACTAACGAGATATTCTAAAGTTCACTGTATGGGGTTGGACGTTGCAGAATTGTTGCCTAGTTGAATGATTTAATGAATTGGCCGTTGTTACACGAATTATATTTGTGGCTGTATTGAATCAATGAATCGTTTTGCAACGAAATTATCGCTTGCTCTATGTGTGAATGTAATATGGACTTGGAATTCACGGGGATGCGTCCATGATAATATGACCCAATGTCTTTGTGAAAGCATTTACTATTGTGGACTGAGAGGCTGTTTTATTTTGCGCTGTATCAAATCTGAATCATTGAATCTTTCTGCAAGGAAATTATCGCTTCCTTTGTATGTAGAGATGTATTTGGTACTTAAAGAGATTTATCATCCAGATTCCTTAGTTTGCCCAGTTAAGAAAACGGTAATTATTGAATTAAATTTTTTTAAATTTATCAATTTTTCTTGTACAGATGTATCATCCAGTTGTCTCACGAGTTGAGAAAGCTGTAAATATTAACTCTAATTATTTTTTAATTTGAATAATTTTTTATAGAGAAATATTACTCAGTTGTCTTAGTTGCCTGGTTGAGAATGCGATAATTATTGAATTAATTTTTTTTAAATTCAATTATTTTTTCTCATAGTAATACATCATCCAATTGTCTTAGTTTGCCTGGTTGTGAAGGCGGTAATTATTTTAAGCTAAATGTCTGTTGCACGTCAAATGTTCAGATGTCGGACTCCCACTCCGCGCGGGTCGCAAGCCTGACGCGTGGCATGTATTTGTGCGTTAGTGGTGTCGGGAAGGGAAGGGCATGGCAGGGCAGGTGGTGTCAACTCAAAGTAAAGCCTTGTCTCGACGGTTCGGCCGGCGTATTTAAAGTTGCGGAGGAGACAATGTGTGCTCCGACAGCGGCCCGGATTCATGCAGTCCAGGTGGATCGGGGGTGGGGTTCAATTGCGGGGAGGGGGTGATCTTTTGTGTGCTTCAGGGTAGGATGGCAATCTGTGCAGCTAAACTCACTTTGCAACCCTCCTAGGTGTGCGTACAATACCGGTGCGGGCAGGTGTCGACTCCAGGCAAAGGGATCCTATTTTTATCCCCCTTCCCTCGTCGAGGTAGGCTCCATGAGCAAAAAGAGCCGTTACCGATTCGACTCTTGGCGAGGGAGCAAGGGCTCTTCGCTCCTCCTAGCGCACACTGCTGCGATGTACGCTATGATGTAGAGGCACGTGCAACGCGCATCTGCTTCCTTACCAGCACCCTCTTCAAAGCAAGCAACTACTGCCTCGGCGGCCAGTGACACCCCAAGCTTAAACCCTGAATTATCAATTATTCCATCCAAATGCTACCGCACTGCTACGTTTGTTACAAAGCCTCAACGGTATACAAATCATGGGCTGAAGGTTCTTCGAGCTAAACATTCGGAAGCGTAACAACAAGTTGCTAATATTGTTTTCTGTTTTATTTCTTGGAATTTGCAGTTTAAGAATTATTGTTATTAATCTAATTCTTTCATGATTGCTATTATTATATTGCGTATACTAATTGGCATCGAGTCATATTAGGAATGTGTCAACGTATTGTCTTATGTATCTTCGTAGTCTTAATATGCAATATCTGCCAATATGTATTGCTTGGCTGACTAGGCAGACTAGGCATGCCTGTCTGGTAACGTTCATATTCAAAGAAATGGTGTTGCAAAACTATATTACTGTATCTATATAGTGGAGCCCACTCACTTGATATCAACTTGTGAAAAAAATCTTACTACTTGGACTCTTACATCAAACCCCATTCACATGTCATCAGACGTCAAACCTCATCAACACGTCAAAAACCTCCTACATAGAATATTACGTTACCATCTTTTATGATGTCCCTTGACATTGTAGTGCAATGTCGCATAAGCGAGACGACTTTACATTAACAAATACCTAGAACAAATTTTTGTTTGCGAAATAGATTTTGTTTTACAAAAGTTAAACTCTATTCAAAATAATGTAAAGAACATTATTGAATGGAAGAACTCTCCTCAGAGAGCGTTCGTTTTATTCAGAGAGAAATGTTTCATGTATGTTTTATTTAGAGAGAAGTGTATTATAATTGTTTGGGTGAAAGATTTCTTCTTGGAGAGTTATTCTATTTAGACAGAAATGTTTTGTGAAATGTGCCATCAGTTATTGTGTAGATCACTTGCATTTGATGTGTACAGCCAGGAATATAACAACGATTGACATCCAATCAATTCGATTTTCAATAAAACTGGGTTTTGAAAATCACTGCTACGGAAGCTTAACAAGTGACTTCTAGAGGAAACTACTCAGTATCATGGTATCACGTAAATCACAAGTATTGATAGTGACTATATTCTGTAATCAATTATTACATAATAAACTGTAGGATATTTTGTCAAACCCCAGTTTACTCCTTTTTCCCAATAAAATGAGAAAAGCATCGTGAAAAAGAGAACCCAAGATTCGTGTTATAATAGAAATTATATTATATATTTCTGCCATTCATATAATATGAATATAGGATTTCTTAGAAGGATTTTTTCAAGTTATTTAAAAGGTTGTATAGAACTCTAGGATGGCGAAAAGCATTTGACAGCAGTCATGACACTTCTAAATAGTGATAGCTCCTCCTTTTTCTACCCCCGAAATTCAATTTAAAAATCTAAATATGTTACTAGTAGCTTACTTTTCAATAATTTCTCCGTTAGAAACCTTTTTTTATTTAACAAAATTACAGTTCCTATCGGGTTTGTACTCCAGGAAGCATCATTTCCTACCGTACGCACGCCCGGCACAATAAATTATCTCCAGACCAGCTGTCTAACTGGATGAAATAAGAATAAATACGGAAGGAAGTAGAAGAATGACGGGGAGCTAGTTGGTCGCGCGTCTTTTCTAGTTGAGCGTTGAGCTCAGTGCAACTGGATACGAGTGAGGAGCGGCCCAGCCGGTGTCAAGGGTCGTCGCGTATCCTGTGCAAGAGCACTTCTTTTGCATTGTTCTTTGCAGCTTTCGGCTGCGGATCAACTTTGATAAATAAGAATCAGGGAGAAAGACAAGCGACTGCCAGTCGCATCTGTTTCCTGACAATGATACGAAAACTTTCTAACGGATGAAAAAAACACACACGCCTACTTGTGTAGTTCCGTCAATGCAACTGATTTTTTCCGTTAGTCACATCATTGGCAGCGGCCTGTCACCCGGGAGGTGTTTGCAGAGAGCCACGTGTCAAAAGCGTGCAATGATCGTATCAAGTTTCCTCTAGACTTCAGACCATAATGGATGTAGTGGTCTCTTCCTTTGCCAGGTTCCGGTCTAGCATCTCTTCAATCTTCTAGTGACTTCCGGATCTGTCAAATACCAGATTTTTACCCCTCAGCACTTACAATTATCTACCCGCTAGTCATAAAGGCGGTAAAGTGAGTGCAATAGACGATGCTTCCTCGTATTGCTCAACTGTCTCATTGAATTTATTATTGTTAACAGCTTCTGCTCTCGAGCTCGCAGAGATCAAAAACGGGACATTGAAGATTGAATCAACTTAGGTGATATCATAGTCCTAAGAAAGGGAGCCCAACTTTTCCCATGATCTCATATCACATAATGACTCAGTGTGCTTTCTCATATTCCACTGTAATAAATTACCCCATAATATTTATGAAAATATTATTATCAGTATTTAATATTCTCAGTATTAATAAATGAAAATTTATCAGTTTAAGAATTATTTTCTTCACAATCTTCATTGATACAGAACTAACATTTTTTTTTGAGGATGAAGCCCACATAGGTCTGAGACCTGTGCGTGGGTAATAAGGTGGATGATGGTGATTGATGATTTGCACCTACAGTTTAAGGTGGGTTCCGAACCACCGGGTAGTGATTTTACAGCAGAGAACAGTGTCGTTTTTGCTGGCCAATCTGATCCAATTTCTGGCCAATTGATCCATGATATGGATGAGCATTTGAAACGTTATACAGAATTATTTCATATCCTTATGCCTGATTCTGAAGATTCCGAGCAAGATTCTAATACTAAGCTAACAATGCACAGATTGATCACATGTTTTATCCTCTTTATAGTTAATGAAAGCATTAAAATTAGCATTAACTGCCAAAGCCTACAATATTACTCGTCTCTGAATTGTTCCTTTTAGAATTTTCGTGGAATATTTCAAACGTTTTGGAGCCAATAAAAAACCATCATAGAGTTGGCCAAAAGATAAACACAAGAGAAAGCACTCTTGCCTTTTAATTCATATAAAAGTCATTTTCGGTTATAATTCATGAGCATCGAAGTTGGTGCTGTTTATTGAATATCCAAAATTTTAAAAAAAATATTCTTCCAAAATAACAGTTTATTCTTCAAAAATAAATTGATATTTTTGGTCAGTTGAGGAACTTTATAGTTGAAAGTTCATATGAATTCTAGAATAGAAATAGGTGACTTGTTGAAACATGCACTTACTAGCATATAGAACCAGCCAACTGTCGGTTTAAAGGGCATATACGTTTTACGACCAGTAACCTTGGTAATCGTCTCCCCTTCAAGATGCTGATATTACCAAAGACGCGAGAGATTTCCTAAGGAAAGCTGAGAGAAGTGGATGAATGGAGAATACAGGTAGACGACAGGCGAGGGGATCTTTTGTGAAATTTTGTTTACAGTCGTCGGAGACATTGTGATGGTAGTAGGGCCCGTGGCCCTGTGACTGCTCCAAGGGTAACCTGCGCTGTACACTCGGGCACACTCTTAGGTATTGGGCCCCATTAGGCCTCAGGTGCAACTATCAAATCCTGGCATACAGCTGGCGTCAAAAAAAAATCAAGCCGACACGGCACCATCCCATCTATCAATAATTCGCTATTGACGTTTACGACACTGCATCAAACGTCTTACGTTTCCAGCTAACTTAGCCGTTGAAAAATGACCCCTCTGGTTACTATCAGTGGCGCCTGTGCGTCTGGGAGTGTGTCTACTCGCTCCCTCCAATGAGTGTTGGAATTTCATTCGTAACAACAATTTACTGTAGCTCAAATATTTGGTTACACCTAAAATCAAGAAACTATAGGTTTACTATCTCTGTTTTCAAACACGATTTTATAGCCTCGTCAGAATTGAAAAGCACTATATCTGATTAAACCATTACTTAGATTCATGATTACCCATCAAAACCTGCATGCCATGGATTTTTTCATTCATGGGGAGTGTCTCTCATTTTTGTTGGAAAATAATCTCTAATTATGAGTTTTTGCATATTTCTGGATATTGAAAGCACATGAATGAACTGCTAAAAAGTTTTCAATTACTGAGTACTGCTAACTTTCATGAGAAAATTCCTTGAAATGGTAGTTTGAATATTTAGGCCCGTATTTATAGATTTTACAACTCATGTGAGACTTGAAAGGCTTCCCAAGTCTTACTTGAGCTAAGAAAGCCTCAAGATAGGTTTAAAATTACTTCCAATAAAGTCCAGAGAATCAATGTTGCTGACATTGCGTAGGACCTTTTCATAATTGTAATAGATGAAGAAATTGACGAATTTCATCAGTTGTGATTCATAAATAGTTAGACGTGCAGCTTTACCATTTCTCTATTCCTGAAATCAAGAAAGCATGTTTATTGATCAACTACTGCATTCAAAAATAAGATTTCCATCTCTTGGATTTGATTATTTACTATTAGCGTATGGCTTTTATGGAGATGAAGCATCAGTATGAGTATTTTCACGGTGAAATAGAATAATTATTGTAGTTTTCTATAACATTCCTTAGCACATATATTTACATATAATTAATTGTATATATGACTATTTTTTATCTGTTATGTGCATTTTTATTACATATCTAGACATAGATGTATATATGATGAATGATCAACATCATTTTGATAGTCTTGTTAGTCTGGAATAGAAAGAAACAGAGCATTGAGTATTACAATAGTAATTTATTGTGATTCTTTATTGATCGTTCATCGCTGGGATAGAGTATGATAAACCATCGAAATCATTATAACTAAATATTACAACAAGACTTAACATTTTCAAATTAAAAAAGAATCAAGTTTTTGTTTATATTGTGTCAAGGGTGTCATATTGTATTGCTGGACTTTTGGCTTATGAGTATAATCACAATAAAAATGATCTAATCATAATTAAATTTATTGCGATTGATTCTGATGAGTATACAGTTTTCAGTTAATAATTTGAAGTAGTGAAAACCTGATGACAAATTGCATTTTGATTATATTGTAGTGCTTTGATTTTTTGCAAATCTTAATGTATTTTTCTAATCCCGCTACCATAATATAATTTGTATTATAGTAGTCTACTCTGTTCAAATTAATATTATGCCTAAATGTCTCTACAGTATGTTCAAGTCTCAACTAGGCAACTGTGAAGTTAACTTCTTATTCTCCCATTTCAGTTTGTTGAGTATATTTTGATTTTTGTAATAATAATTTCTCAATCAGATTTCAAGACTACCGAACACAAGAGGAAGAGGTTACTTCAAGTTCGTACTGCTATCAACTATGAAAGATTTTCATCATCAAGAGCTCTGGAACTTTTAATGAATGATAAATAAGTAGGAGCATGATTATTAAATAGCTGATATTCATGAGCAGACATTGGAGCCGCATTTGAAAGCGATGATTGACGATCGCTGTAGCCCACATTCAGCACCTCACACACATAATTATATTCTTGAAAATACCACAGAATATATTAAGGTGTTTTCGTATTTCACAAGCGATTAGACAACATGTATTTCAATCCGATAACATTCGGATTAATGTCAATTGAACACCCGTGAATTTTCGACCTGAAAAACACTTAATATTATTCATCTGTGATCTTTATTAAGACGTTTACTATTGATTTATTCCAGCCAAGTTGAAAAAAGTTGGACATGTGAGTTCTCTGCCATATAAGGAGAGGCAACCGTATAAATCTTTTTAACGTTAGATTACTTCCCACAATCTGACCTTGACTTGCTGATAGGCTATTATCCTTGACATTGGTCAAGTTTTTTCTCATTCATATGTCAAGAGAAACACTTCGAATCATGACTTATTACATTTAGCAACATGGCAGGGATTGAATTTTATGTCCTATTGGATTACAAAAATCATGACATGAATTTGATAGGTGATAATATCGTAGACATAGTATAAAAGTGATTATTTCAAAGAATATCTTATGTTCAAATGATCATGGTTAAATGCCCGCCAAAAACATGGAGTACCTTGCCAATAAAGTCCCCATCACTTCATAAATAGTAGATTCACTAAGAAACTCAGCAATGACATAGATGAATGGATAAACACTAACACTTACTACAAAATAGTTTAATGTATTCTTGAAACATGTATCCCTTCCTTTTCCTTAATTTTCTTTCTTATTTTTTCTCTTTCTTGCTTTTCTGAACTTACCTACTCACGGCTTAGTATACTCACTGCTGGCGATCAAGTCCTATTTCTGCCAGTAGTGTCGTATTTAAGTTATAAATAGTTTTGTTTGGATTTTATATTGACTTCAAGTATGTATGTTCTTTCTTTTGTTTCATTGTTAATGTTTTTTGTGCATATGGCAAATAAATGAAATAAATTAATTTGAACTCACTAATAACTCATCTTAAACACTCAGTGCAAAGTCAGATACGATAATATTGTATTTAATATTTTTTCTGCATTATATTAAATATACAAAAAATAAATATTTTGTAGCCTGAATGTTGAAGCTTTTCTCTTATCTAACGTCTAAAAGGTTAGGGATTTTTCAAATGAATAATATCATGTAATAATCAGACATTAAAGTGAAATTGCAAAAGTGAATGTAAATTCAGTAGGCCTTCCAATATATGGTACGATAAATCTACATTAAAATAAAATTCGCTTATTAATTTTACTATCACTATTTCTATTCCATAACAGCTATATTAAGAAACCATAAATCATAATATTGCTAGAGAATCACTGTACTCGTGATTATAGACTGTTGGCACGTACTCGTGATTTAAGGTGCTTGCACAGTGGAGCATGCAATAGTCGATGATTATCACCATCGGAAGAGGTATTCACGCTGCTTTAATCTATCATATTCCATTCCACAGCGTGTCTTCCATTTTGCTATGATGATAATGCTCAAAAATTGGATGCTTCACTGAGTAGACCCTCGATTATATGGGATAGTTTACTGGCTTACAGTCTAGCGAGTAGCAAAACTGCAAGCCGACCCACCTCACCCCCCTCAATCAGAAGGACATGAGGCGAGCATTGTAAGGGTGCTTGAACTTGGAGTTTTTAGGAGTCAAGCCTTTGGTGGTACTAGTGATTGCCAGCTTCTCAGATTGTGAACTCGCTCAGTGTGATTAGTTCTAATCTATTCCTACAATATAATAAAACTCTATCGCTTCCTATAATTTCCATTCCATAACAACAACTATATTAAAGAACAACAAATCTTTACATTACTCAAGGGTGCCCATCACCCCCAAGTGTCATGACGCAACCCCCCCCCCCCCCCCGCTAAATTTAGCACCAGCCCCACCTCATAAATTAGGCATCCCACCAAAAAAAATAAGGCCCCCGTATTCTTTCTAAAACTAAAAGAAGTTTTTTATAGTTATTGAAAATATTCAAACTCAGTCGATTATGTACAAAATGTATGCATATTTCTTGAGATTCTTTCAGGGCTTAATTTCTCAATTGAGAAATACCACAGCTGTGTCTTACCGGGGGTCCGGGGGCCTCCCCCCGGAAAGTGTTTGGAAATTACACTTGAATTGGTTCATTTAAAACGAATTTCAGCATGGTTAGTAATGCACATATAATATTACATAATATACAAAATAACAAGCTAGTTCAGATCTGATTTAAAATAAATGATTTTACTATTGATTTAAATAGCCGGAGCTCCACTCCGGTGTGTTCCAGCTGAAATTGAGCACTGGATTCTTTACCTAGGTAACATCTTTTTGTAAAGGTAAAAAAGAAATAGCTCAATAACTTGCAGCACAAATCCTAAACATAACTATTTTAGCTAATTCATATTCAATAGTATAATAATAATTATAAATCTATTGTCATCAATTGACATTCTATCTGGTGACTTCATAATACATTTTTGAATGTCGTCACATTAAACACTGTTTTAATCAACTTCAACCCCACTCCCCCCCAAAAAATTTTTAGAACCCCCCAAGAATTTCAATGCCGCAGTATCCGTCATAGCCCCCCCTGTGGGTACCCCTGCATTACTGAAGTTATATTGTTATGACACAGTTCTCTTCAAGACTCGACGTAGACGGAAATTAAAGTTTACACATAACCTGTAGAAACTGAACTATCTTCTACAAGTCGTAAGTCTTATACCAAAGTTGAATGAAAATATTCTCAGTAAAAATATCTGAAATGAGACAGCAGTATGGAAGAAATGTAAGTAAAATCTAATCAAAATAAGGTATTAGTGTTGTATTTTATAGGCTTTTACAGTTCTCAACAAAATTATGGTAGGTAGTCATTGTGTATTGAGTTACACAACATAATGTAGATGCATTGAGTTGAAATTTAAATCATTTTATTTTGATAGATTTGATTGCAAAATGTATGTTTTGTATGCTTTCTCCCAAATCGACCACCATCGACTTCTCACAATGAGTGTGTTTTCTGTTGATATTCAAATTGTTGTTATTTTCCTTGTTGGTCAGCTTCCGTAGGTAAGTTTTTGGAAGAAGTGAGTGCAGTGTATGAGGTAGCTGTAACATGGGAGAAGAGCCACGGGAAAATATAGCCTATCGTTTGCAAAATGGGACAGCATTGTGTCCAGTGGCCACCAACATCGTCGCAAAGTGTCTATAGCCGCTTCCACATTATAGCTATAACCACCAAAGTTATTGGCTACGAGAGCTGATTGTGTATTCAGCGCGGCTGGAATGGCAATGAACGAGATGGAGATGGCCTAATCCCAGCTCGCGCCAGCTCGCTCGTATATTATTAAACGCTGCACTTCCACACAGATTAAGGTGAAGAGCCAGCAGTCGCGACGTAGGAGTGGATCGGTTGGAATTCAGTTTAGCTCAACGCTGTAAATAACAATTCACCGACACCAAACCTCTTAGCCACTACACCAAAGGTTATAGATTCTAATTTTTTATTTGGAGCGTCGTCCTCGCTTTTATTACTATCCACCTTATATTCTTATTTTGATAGCGTGTTTCCTGAAACAAATTCCCCGTCATAGATTGTATTTTATGCCGTCTGTCCCCAGTCTAGAACGATAACATTGTAACTATTTCGAATTGAAAATTCATGACACCAAGGTGAGACGCGTAGAATCTTGAATTATCATTTATTTTCCATCGGCTTTTATCGATCAGGTGGTGTTTGCTGTAACCTACACACGAGTAGCTAGCTCATAATGCAGCTGCTTGAATTTCGCGCTGTCATAAACATACCCAGTAATCCAGGATGGTGTTCTAGAAATTTGCTCTGAAAAGCGTTGGATTGAACTCCTTTATTCCCAACTTCGTCCCACTTTCAACAACTACAACAACAACAACAACTATCATACCCATTTCAAACTTAATCGATTTTTCTTACTATCCCTTATAATCAGCTTTCTCTTCGTATTTAATAGCCTATAGAATGATACACCATTCGAATACAGCATAATATTTATTTTATTTGATACAGCTGGAGGTTATGGTTATTTTCTCTTCTTTGACAAAGTTGGTCACAACACTAACAAAAGATTCCCATAGATTCCATTAGTCCGTCATCCATTATCATTATTGAGATTATCCTCATTTGTATTTTGTCCAACTATTCCTGTATTATCAATTTTTATTTTTCTCTTATTATGTTTTATTCAATCTTATGGAATACATTTTCCAAACGTTAAAAGCATTAAATTAATTTGATTTTTTAATCCATTAAAGCATTTTCATTGAGCTGAAAATTTCTTTTTTTTCGGAGGATGAAGTTCACATGAGACCTGTACGTGGTTGATGGTGATTGATGAGTTGGACCTACAGTTTTAGGTGGTTACTGAACCACCGGGAAAGATTTTACAGCAGAGAACAGTCCTTATGTGCCCAGTAATTTCGTAGCTTATCTCTAATTGAACAGATACCTGCTACGGCACTCGGCTATCACTTCCCCTATTGCTGTTCAGCATTCACAGTGATGATCCATCCGTTTCACAGATTACAGAGAATTCTTGTGAGTGATGATTGATTCTAATTTTTCTCATCAATCTAGAAATAGTCTACTTATCACAGCACGCCTGACCTTTGTGCTGAGAATTGCACTTCGGAATGAGGGTAAATAATATTGAAGGTATTTTTTATAACAATAATTATTAGTCTGAGGAGGCTAGCTATTGAGCAATTATTCTCCTGATAGTTAACTTAAGTTCAGTAGCTCTCACCAGAAGATTCTTATTCATCAAATAACCTGAATGCCAGTTATCTAATAGAATATCGAATTAAATATTTGAAAATACCATCTGTGCACTGTAAATATGACACATTCACTCTGCTTTTCCGAAATTAAACGAAATGAAAAATGTTTGTGGGAAATATGATACTGATATTATCATGATTTTCTGTTTTTGTGCAATATTTTTTGCGTTTTGCAATCATTTTCATTTCAATTTGTTTTGAGGTCGATTGTAAAACCTTTGAACTGTACGAGCTTTTTAAGTACTCATTAATACATCTTTAATGATTTATTCTAGAAATACATAATGTTTGAGACCATTATTAATCAAAAACTTGAAGGTGAACGTCAATCATTCAAGCTAATTTGATCTGAACAGCTCCCATTATTGGATAAAACCTCATATAAACTGGTTCATGGTATTCTATAACGTGTTATTTTTCGTTTCGTTTTTTAGAATTTTCATGAATACGATGCTCTATTGGTACACTTTGTATAAACTGCAATGAAATAGCCTTTCAGTAAGAACATGTTTTAAATTACTAAGGAACTGATATAAGTATGGGAGCCTTCCCACACGGAAAGTTCTTATGATATTAATTATTTATAACGTGATATTCAGTATCAGGTTATAAGCAAGGTGATACACTGGAATTTAGCTTCACGGCCGTGTGAAGGTTGCATTAATAGATCCATCCTATAAAATAATGATAGACTATTTGGGAGGTAATTGAATTAGGATTATATATAATGTTGATCAATAAATCAAACAGCAATGCATTGTGAACGATTGAGTTGAACTGAACTCACTCTTGAAATTTTAGATGTTGAGTGGGTTGATATTAATCTATCATTATTTGAATACAGTGCCTACGGCTTGTATCATGCTGGGTACCTCAAAATTTGTGGTGGTTGGGTGGGCCTGCGAATTCAGATCAAGTAATGGAATAGAGCTATGAATCAATGCGAGCCTAAATGTAGGGTTTAAGGTATGAGCGGCAAATCTCACATTCTGATTGAATATAAGGCTTAGTTGAAGAATTGAGAAAGAGTGAGCTATATATATATATATATATATATATATTCATCTCCTCATCCCCTCTCATATCAACCAGTGAGTGAACGGTACTGACAGAACTACGTACGATCAACCTAGACTTACCCACAAATAAAATATCTCCGATTTCTCAGTGGTTATAATACACAAGCAGCAAAACTTCCAATTGTTTTCATTATATTATTTGTTTTTTAATACACAAACTCTAAGGAAACACACAATTTTTAATAGATTAACGATTCATACATCGGATGATCGATTCATCCAATTTTTTCCAATTTTCTTAGAAATAGCAAATGTGTCACAGTTTTATGGATCAAAACATCGATTCCAGTGATTTATATAAATAGTATTTAACAGCAAAATAGTCACTTCGTAACCTATTATTTTCCAACCTGAATTTCAAGAACCTTTCTATATTGTATGAAATACAAAATCTAGTATTAAGTACTTCTTCCTGCTCAATTTAAATTGTTCTTTAAAAGTGGAGCTCTTTATCCGGAAAAAATTTATTGAATAGAGATAACTTCAATATATTGGTGGAATAGACAAAATAAATAATTATTATAAAATAATGGCAGTCACGGTGGTTTAAAGCGTTTATCACTCACTCACTGCTAATTTTATTTAATTTTCCATCACATTACATCATTTTTCTAGGAATACTCCCATTTGAAAGGTGATCTGTCAAACTAACTCGTCCTTGTAATCCTGCGGTCACAAGTTCGACTCCCGTCCAGCCTTGGATATTTTGTGTGATCATTCACCATATTACTCACGCTCAAGTGTCAGACTCATGTATGCATGTGATAAAATGAAATAAAAAACATTAGCCTGAGAAATAAACTAACAACACTCACTATCAGAACGGGCAGTTAGTGACTTACACACTCGACTTACGAAAGCAATAATCCATCATTGTTAAATTATTGCTCTTTTATTGACTTGAATTTTATTACGTTTCAATAAAACAACTATTCAGTTACCACCAAGCTTCTTATTACCCTATTGTTCTCTGATAAGTACTCCTCTCATAGCCATTTGAAGGACATATTCAAAATTGAAATAACGTTCATACATTAAACTAACATTATTTATATTTTTATCTCTATTTTTCGAGAAGAAAGGATGTTATTCTTTCATAATCCTCATGGGAAGTATCACGTTATTCAATTATAAAGATCGACTCGACTTACACAGACAAAGGTAAATTATTGGCTTGATTTAAAATAAATGCAGGAGGTTTGCAATCCCAGAAGCTTTATTGGCAGACTTTAAATCATTGCTTGGAGGTCCGGGAGTTGAGAGTCGGTTGGTGCTGGGCTACCGGTCTGGAACTCCCGCACAGCAAACGATCCATATCGGAATTAAGCTCACCACACCCCGTGCTGGCATAAATTACGGGACCACATCGGAACGCCTTCCAGTATAACTATTATTATAAGAGCACTTTCCGCTGTCTCTGCTGTCTCCGCTGTATAATCGTTATCATTGTTTTACTGGGTGAATGCATTTAATTTAATTTTTCAACCGACGGTAACTTATTACTTTAGAGCGGTAGTGGCTTCTGGTAAATGACCTCAACGTGAGAACAAAACAACGATTCAATGCACTCTGATGATAGCTGATCAGCTTCCATTGCAATAATCCACCACGTGGGCTGTGTCAGTGTAGTAGCTGAGGGCGCACGGCCACTTTCCCCTTCATTTAGCCTCCATAGCCTACCCACAATGCGTAGCGCTTTCTTATCACTTGCTTTTCACTTATTTACAATGCAATTGAATTCGTAGAAATACGAGCATTCTTTTGCACCAATGCTTTCCATTTGGTTACGCTCTCAAATGGAAAAAGCACTTGTGGCACATAAACCCTGGTTTGTTATCTTGAAATATGATAATCACACATTTTGCATCAAATGTGGCTATGGAAGGTGAAACAGATGGTAGACGAACCTATCAACCTGAAATATCGATATTGCTTGTTTTCTATTCGCTTTCTTAAATATTAAAATTTATTTCTGATTCCAAAGAAACGAAATATTAAAAATATACTATTGTCATACGTATACCATTTTATAATTAACTTTTCATGTGAAATTTAACGACTTGCAGTCAAATATTTGTTAAGAATAAGTATAATAACTCACTTAATCTGGCCGAGCGCTTTCGAATCTATGAGATCCATCTTCTGGATTTCATAGATTCGAAAGCGCTCGGCCAGATTAAGTGAGTTATTATACTTATTCTTAACAAATATTTGACTGCAAGTCGTTAAATTTCACATGAAAAGTTAATATTAACAACGCAGTTCGTCATGGAACAAGAAATCCAGGAATACCATTTTATAACTTAGATCTACTTGGGAAATTGCCGTCTGAATAAGAAAGTACAACAGTAGGCCATTCATAGCAATTAAGTTTATGACCGTATTCGAATGAATTTGTCTGGAACATGATATTCTTAACAAAAATACATCACTTGCTTCAAGTAAAAGACCTGCTGACTGCTATGAGCTATTTTAATAAAAATTGGTTTTATTAATGAAAGAGAGGTTAGTGATAAGTTGAGAGATGGCAATAGTGAGCAGACATGAAATTTTATTGGAAAAGACCTCTGATAATTCATTTTCCAATGACTAAAAAAAGTTGAAGTATACTGCACTTTGTGATAAATTGAGTGAGATCAATCAAGAACCAGAGAAAAATAGAGATAAATATGATTTTTTTGTGGCGCACAATTCAACCAGAGTTCATGTAACGGATTTCTTCTATTTGTACATGGTTCTATCCAAAATCATACACTACCAATTTTTTTCTCTCACGAAATGATGAAAAGTCATAACATTTATCACGATTTTGCCTCTCAATGCAGAATATTTTCTTGACAACATTCCAAATTAATCGAAGAGGAAGTTAATTCAATTACAATAATTATTTCCAATTCAAATGAACCATACAATCACGAAACATTTGGTTCTTTGGTATGCATGTCCTTGAAGAGTCTTATACTCATCCAACATCAAGATCTTTCCTCATAAACTCGATTACTTATGATGTCAAGCTCCTCAATTTATTCTAATCAAAAATCGAGACTCTTCATGTAAGTTTGACCAGAGAAACAATTATTATTGTTTGATAAATAACGTTGACCAGTTTCATGCTTACTGATACTTTCGTGTTGAAATATTAGTTGCAAATCCAATAGTAATGTCGAGCTGGACCACTGCAATATCTCTCACTTGTTTGCATGAAGACAGACGCCTCTGCATCTGCTGTAGATAGCAAGAAAGAACTAATTTTTCTGTTTTGACCAACTTGATACATGAACATTTTTCATGCTTGTTATTCCGCTTCTCCTCGAGCTATATCTTATTTCATGTACTATGTTTACATGTCAACTCCCAAGTACACATTCCTTCTGCGCAATCGAAATAGACCAATTATCTTTTGATATCTGACTTTTCGATGAGATCTGTCAATTAAAAAACGTGGAAGTAATGACTGATCCTCTCTAACAGCATTGCAGCACGCCTCGTTCCTAAAGAGAAATCAATAAACAAGATCGGTGATGTTCCAGTTCTTCCTACTCTTGACAACCGTACTTATCTTCAGTGCTTGAAGAATCAAGAATAATATGTTCTTCAACAAGTGACCATGAAGATTCCCTAACCTTCAAATGAATATTATTGAGTTGAGAAGGTTTCGATTTATAACTTTAAAGAATTTTCATTGGAACCTTTAGTACTCTTTATACGAATGAAACTTTGTGAGCTACTTCAATTAAAGTAACATAATAAATTCAAGAGGTGATTATCCAGATTATGATTGGTGATCTTATTATAGGAGCAATTTATCATATTGCTTCAATATTGCATCATCAAATTTCCACTTGTTCGAAGAAGAACTAAGAACTTGCATCTTTATGGTAATACTGTTAAGCCTCACTTCAATTATTATTTATCATAAATTGAGCTTAAGCATATAACCTACCTGTACCTATCTTATTGGTTTTGGAAAGTTTTCATGGTTACCAAAAACTCATTTGTCACACTGTTAGTAGTCAAGTACGATCATGTAAATTTATATAGAGTTATTAATCCAGTATGCTGATGAAACTTTAAAAAATAGTGTTTCCGTGTTTTATTCATTAGCTCTTTCATTTAAGTTTTGGATTTTTATCATAATTACAGGGCCTGCACAAAATTACTATTCTTATAATTACATATTTCATATACATATTATATTTAATATATACATAGTATATTATACATATTTCATATTCTTATATTCACATATCATTTCATATTTCTTTATAAGAGTACTTCACGCAAGAAAATTACAACATTATTATCATACTATTATGATACTCTGTTACTATTCTACATATGATTAATGTCTCATAATGTTACGTAATACAACTACCAATGCATAATTATTAAATCTTAAGCCTGGAGCTAATGATAAGCTTTAAATTGTACATTCAGCAATATCAAGTCCATGAAGAGGATATTAGTAAACAAACAAGTCGTTTCTGAAGTAAATCAGGTTTTAGCCATGAAATAATATTCCTTGATATTAGATGATAGGTGATGTAAGACGATTGAGTCAGTTGTTTTTGTAGAGTTCTATTTTTTGCGTATCGCTTTTTTTTTTTTTTAAAAAAAGCAGCAGTTATTATAACCGTTCATCAAGGCTCAGACTAGGATACGGTAAGATAAACGTGGTTTCTGAGAACAAGTCACGCCTCGAATGTGTGGGTAGAACACTTGTCAATCTCTGCACTGACAGCCGACCCAGCTCCAGCAGTAGTAACGGCGCTAAAAGAAAGTCAACAACGCTCTTCTACGACCTACAATTTCATCCAGCTTCAATTTGCGCCACTAAAAAATTACCCGTCTGAAAATCAGTAACCTGCCTAGTTTACTGAAATACTAAGAGCGTTGATTGGGTCAGAGCTACCAAGTCGGTCAGTAAAAAACGCCCAAAATAACTCGGTCCAAACAAGCACAACCATCAAAACCCAATGAAACCGAAAGTGGCTCACCGTAGACAAATATAACCTTTATCATATTGCGCACTCCAAAATAGTTATCATGTCATTTCTGTAAACTGGATACATAAAAATGTAAAGCATAACGCAGAAGCAGTAAAGAGACTCCCTTAGGCAGTTGGTGACATTTATGTGATCCTCAGTAGCTTAAAAAATATGGCATGTTCCTCATTAGCTCTTCCATGTACGGCCATGATATCAAAATTTGAATCATTAGCCTGTCAGAAAGCGCTGTTTCATTGTTAAATCAAAGAAATAGAATTCAGATTCAGTGTCAGGAAATTTGGGAATAGTGTGTCTATTATTGCGCAAGATGAGTTTTGCTCAGAACAAAAATATTTTCTAAGTTTGTAATGTCCTGATTTCAAATAACCTTGTAGAGTTGAAATAAACTGACTTTAAAAATAAAGATACTGAGTACAAAATTTTTTTATTGCTGATGATGTCTACATAACTCCGAGACCTGTGCGTGGGTAATGAGGTGAATGATTAGAAATAGATGCCAGACGGAGGAGCGGGATTCGAACCCACGACCGCTTAAGCGACAGCAAGCTGAAGGTGCAACGCCCCAACCAACTGCGCTGAGCGGCCCGCCAAGTACAAAATATATGTGTAATGTACCTATATTGCTACTGTTGGTTACTCATACTCACATATTTATTTTATTCTATTATCAATCTACTTTGTTCTATATTTTTTATAAAAGTTTCAAATGCAATTCTTATTAGATTTATTCTAGTCACTTAAGAAAGGCCAAAAAATAATTCAGTTTTCATCCCTATCAATGATGCCGTGAAGACCTTAAGAACGATGACACTGATAATATAATAGCCTACATTGATGCTCTCAATTAATCTCCACTTTTTTATGACGAATGATTAGTGATAAGTGAGAAGTACAGACATTTTATAGAATCAACATAATATATCGTCATTATTTCTTTCAATGGTTTTAATTTGGTCAAAATATCATCTCCTTCAATCTAGCGAAAATAAGTTTAGAATATTAGCAACACCACCTTCATCAACTCATCTACTATTATTATTGTTACGGGCTCTATGTCTAAAATAACGCTGGCAACACTTGAATTTATCACTCGCACTTTATTTACACAATACTCACTGATCAATAATGTCTTACACAAAATAAGCAATCAAAAACAGATAAATCGATATTAACTTTTCAAGTGAATTAAACGACTTGCAGTCAAATTTTATTAAAAATAAGTAGTATTTCACTTACTTTGAAGGCCAAACGTTTTCGAGCTGTTGAAACCCATCTTCAAGGCATCCTAGATATCGATGTTAGTTTGTTGGTTAGAAGAGCTGTGGTTTCTGTATAATGTGGTCAAAAAGTTTGTGTGATTTAAAATTTAACTGTTCGTGGAGGATGTTTTGTTTATTGTCTGTGGTGTGTTTGTAAATTTCAAATTGTTCCAAGGTGTTGAGTTCGTGTCCTTTAGATTTTATATATAGAATGTGTAAGTTGGTAGTAATGTCAGTAAAAGTGTGTCCAGTTTGAATGATGTGGTCTGCAAAAGTCGATTCTGTTTTTGTATGTAAAGCTTGTAAATGTTCCTTGTAGCGTTGTTTTAATGCACGGCCTGTTTGTCCTATGTAAAATTTGTTACAGTCAGAGCAGTTCAGTTTGTAGATCCATGGGAGATCGTATTTGTTCATGTTCATTGTGGTTCTTGGTGCAAGTGCATTTTCTATTTTGTTTTTTGTTCTGAATGCGAAGGTGTGGCCAGCTTTTTTGAAGATTTTGGCAAGTCTGTTTGATTGTGGATTAATGTATGTCATTGTGATGTATTTTTTGTTGGTGTTGTTGGTGTTTTGTTTTTTGTTTGTTATTTTATGGTTGAGTTTGTCAATTAGGTCGTGTTTGTAGCCGTTTTCTTGTGCTAGGTATTTTCTTGTGTTAAGTTCAGTGTTGTAATTTTCAGTGGATAGTGGTGTGTTGTTCAGTCTGTGTAGCATAGATCTGAATGCTGAGTTTTTGTGTTGTGTTGGATGATTGGAGGTGCTGTGTATTAGGGTATCTGTCATTGTCGGTTTTCTGTAAATGTTGAAGCTGTGTTTTTGGTTTTTTTTCTTTGTAATTGAGAGGTCTAGGAAATTTATTGATTTGTTGTGTTCATATTCTGCTGTGTATTGAATGTTTTTGTGTATTTCGTTTATGTGTGATCGGAGCTTTTCACATTGCCTTTTGTTCCCTCTTTATAGTAGTAGAATGTCATCTACATATCTGTGCCAGTATATTATGTTCTGTGAGAATCTGTTGTTGAAGAGTATGTGGGTGTTTTCGCAGTGTTGGAGATAGATCTCAGCAAATATGCTGGATATTGGTGAGCCCATTGGCAATCCATCAGGTTGTGAGTAAAATTTGTTGTTGAATGTGAAGTAATTTTGTTGAGTGATGATTTGTAGGATGTCTATTATTTCATTTATATGTTCAGTAGCTGTGTTGTTGTGAATAAGCATGTTTTTTATTATTTCTATTGATTCATTGATAGGTATGTTGGTGTATAAATTTGTTATATCAAAAGATGCAAGAGTGGAGTTGTGAGGAATGTGTGTGTCTTTTATTTTTGAGATGAGGTCGCTACTGTTTTTTATGTATGTGTTGTTGTTAATGTTAATTAGTTTTCTGATCATTTGGTCCATGTGTTTTGCTAGTTTGTATGCTGGGGCTTCTCGGTAGTTTACAATTGGTCTTATAGGTATGTCAGGTTTGTGAATTTTGGTGAGGGTTTGAAGTGATGGTGCAGAAGGGTGTATTTGTTTCAGTCTTTTTTTTGTGAATCATTAATTATATGGTTTTTCCTGTTGATTACTTGCTTGACTGTTGTTTGGTATACATGTAAACAACTGCGCACCGACCCCACAAATGTATACCAAACAACAGTCAAGCAAGTAATCAACAGGAGAAACCATATAATTAATGATTCACAAAAAAGAAGACTGAAACAAACTTTTACTGACATCACTACCAACTTACACATTCTATATATAAAATCTAAAGGACACGAACTTGGAACAATTTGAAATTTACAAACACACCACAGACAATAAACAAAACATCCTCAACGAACAGTTAAATTTTAAATCACACAAACTTTTTGACCACATTATACAGAAACCACAGCTCTTCTAACCAACAAACTAACATCGATATCTAGGATGCCTTGAAGATGGGTTTCAACAGCTCGGAAACGTTTGGCCTTCAAAGTAAGTGAAATACTACTTATTTTTAATAAAATTTGACTGCAAGTCGTTTAATTCACTTGAAAAGTTAATATTAAAAACGCAGTTCGTCATGGAACAAGAAATCCAGGAAATCGATATTGTTCAACTGATAAAGAGTTTTCAATATTACTGTACAAAAATCTATCACTAAAAGCTAAAACGTCGATCTAATATTAAATAATAACTATACAATAAACTCTCCAATAATATTCAAAAAGAAACGTCCAAAAATAACAATTAACTTACATAGCACAAGTCCGTATTACAATAAAAACTTTTTGTTGTCCACTGGTATGAATTAAATAGGAAAAAGAATTATTACTATAGGCACAGTGTACGGTAATTTATTATCACTACTGACACACGTTAAATTTCAGAGACGACTGACTAATTTACAAAAGTCTCTCTCTATTTATATAGTTTTCCATATTCGAGATATCTCTTGATTTTTCAATCAACTTCTACCGATTTCTAAAACAAACAGATAAGGTCTCTTGCATCTTCCACAATATTCGATTCCATTGAATTCTAATCAAACAACTAGAATATTCTGCAAAGCTCCAAGTAAACAACATATAAGTGTCAAAAGAAGAGTAATTAACTGCTTAGAAGTCAACATTTACACAGCAGATAACGCCGAGAACCACTGTTCCTTCTTTCTCTACATTTTCACTACACTATTTATGATGAACACATCATGAGCTCTTATACTTTTCTATGATCATTACTACGATGTGCTCTCCTGATTAATTATATTAATTCCTATACTTTATATGCTCTAAATCCTCCTAAGATCCCCTGAAAGTCATCATTGATCTTGATCAGTCTCTCCAACACCAGAATAATTCACTTGTCAGATCTGTCCGATATCTTGTCAAACACGCCAGACAAGCGCGCGGTGATTGATTGACTGATAATTGATCTAGTATCTAGCAGCAATTATGCACGCGCGTTCAGTGTATGGAACAAGTTGTGTAAACAGACTGTCAATAATTCACATTGAAACATGTCAATAAACGAGTTCAGGGCGGGATTGAGGGCGAGTGTGGGAGTGGCCGGCTGTACTAGCCGAATATCGCACGTCGTGTTTCTTCCAAGCAATTATTCAAGACGTACAAGGGAGATAACAAGAACGAGGTAGAGGATGCTCGGTGTTAGAGGTTGAGGTATTTGTGGACGTAACTACAATACCGCGAACGTACGTGATCGTACTGTTGCATAAGGATTAACTGTAGAATCTAGAAGATCTACAGCCGGTTGCACGAGCACCGATCAAAATTTGATCCCCGATCGCTGGTCAAATTGATCTTAGATCAAGGAAACGTTTTTTAAAGGATGATACAGAGGTTATCTCTGGTCAGTGTAGATCTCTGGTAGATATTTGATCAGGGACTGATGGGTCAATTTTTGAAAATCAATCCACTGACCTGCCCATCAAATGGTGCACTCTGTACATGCTAGAGACCACACGGCTTGTGGAGTGTGGAACATTCGTCTGGTACGCAAATTTACATTTGAAATTAACTTTATAATGAAACGTTATATTTATGTAGAGTTATAATGTTATTTACATATTTTACAAAAATGATTATTAAAATACAAAAATAAGCATTTTACTCTCGCTATTGATCAAATTATAGTAAGCTAAAATAAACAAAATAAACAAAAATAACAAAAATAAATAAAATAGTTGCAAAATAAACTTCACAATTTCTCGTAACGTAAACTGACTAGATTTTCTGCGACACTAATTTATTTGATGTACATGTAGATGAAGTTGATAAGAGTAGATGAAATATATAAAGTAGATAGATTAGATAAATTTTATAGAGTAGATAGAGTGGATATAGTAGAGAGAGTAGATGGAAGAAAATAAATAGTAGAGTGTAAAGAGTAGAGAGTAAAGAGTGGAGTAGAAAGTAAGAGTGGATAGGGTAAATAGAGTAGATAGAAAAATGGAGTAAATAAAGTAGAGAGAATAGAGCTAGAGTAGGAACAGTAGAGTAGATTTTACTGAAGGTTAGAGTGGAGAGTAAAAGTCTTGAATCCGTCTGCAAGGATGGCAGGCAACATCCACCTACACCTGCGCTTAATTGGAAATTAGGCAACAGCTATTAGTCGGGCTGGCGTTGGCTTCTCTCCTCAGTTGATACGATTCTTGAGCGTTCTCCGGCAAACAATGCCTATCACTGCTGACTTATGCAAGCGGCGAGTGCGGCTCTAACGGGTAGTATCGATGA
Organism: Conomelus anceps; assembly: GCA_948455865.1. Classification (NCBI taxonomy): domain Eukaryota; kingdom Metazoa; phylum Arthropoda; class Insecta; order Hemiptera; family Delphacidae; genus Conomelus; species Conomelus anceps. Next base: position 63,337,544 of record OX418218.1, read on the forward strand.
CCTCCGACCCGCGAGCCATCATTCCAACCAGCGCTCCAACTTTTTTGCCTATCTATCGTCCAATCAGCCGAGACCCGAGACCGACAACGACGACGAAGACCAGCTCATAACGCTCGACGCGCAATCGGAGCACAATAGGCGCGCCACAGCCTCAGCCTCAACCTCACCGACGACCATCTTGATCTCAATCTCAAAATGAATACTCTGCTACTTCTGCTGCTGTCTGCGAATCTCAACAAATCACCTCTCTTTGTGCTTGCCAACAAGCCGGATGCCGATTTCTCATTGTTACTAATGTTTCTGCTGTGTCTTTTCCTGTTTTGATCGCCATTTCAAGTATTTTTAGAACTGAGTCTTGATTGACTGGATGTACGTACACTTGTGAACAATTTTGTCTTGATTGACCAACCGGATGTACACTTATGAACAAAATAAAAAAATGCCAAAGTACGATACCTGATAAATCCAGAACATAACCATCATTGTTCAGAGGATTGGTCAAAAAGTCATTTGAAGCATTTCCAGAACTGAAGTCCTTATTATAAACCCGCCTTAGATTGAGAATTTATCAACGCAAGTGAGGCTTGAAAAGTAACTAACTTTTCAAGTCTTCTTTAAATTAAGGGAGTCACAAGGTGAGTCCATAAATACTGGCTAATATCTTGATTGACTGGCTATAAAATAACAATTTATATAAAAATTCCAAACAAAGTATCTGATTTTATAAAATCAAGTATCATTTCTCTTGAATATTGGTCAGAAAGTGGCTTTTATGATGCTGTGATGTTGGGAGTTGTACTGTTTCCTGAAAAGATTGAGGAACTATTTAAAATATGTGAACAATCACCTCCAGTTTATTGTTCCCTGTATTATTTATTTTCTATCACTTAATTGAAAAACATAATCCCAACAACCTCTTGGTGCAAACAAAATCTTTGTTCCACTTACACGAGACAACTTCATAGCCAAAAGGAAGTGAAATATAATTTTTTCTAATCTTTCTTTACTTTTCAATTGGAGTATATTATGAACTCCCCAGGTTAGTGTTACGTTTTGTAATTATTTCATCAACTACTCCTATTTTGTTCTTTCATCATCCAATATCATCTTTTCAATATTTCCATCAATACATCCAATATTTCATCATTCTGTATCTAGAATTTTTGATAGTCGCAAGAATTTATAATTTCATGCTGTGAACCTTTCATTTTCAATTTCATTTTTTTCCTAGCTCATTGTAAGGTATTTCATGTGCACTTGACGCTCTTGTATCAGGATTTTAAATATTAATTTCTGGCAATCACCATTTCTCAACTTTAATATTCCCCATGATTGTTCTATTTCCTATTAATGTTAGTTACTTAATAATTAAAAGATTTTTATTGATATGTTCTGATCACTGATGAAATCAAATGTATAATTCAAGTTATAATATTAATTCCGTTGCTTCTTAGCAATGGAGAAATTGGGTGATAATTATGTTTCTAATTGAAAACGATGTATTATTTCAAATGCACTAGATTCAATTTCCAACGAATTTAAAAATGTTGTGATGTTGGAGATCCATCTTGTTTCCACTAATACAGTATAATAAAAACTTAAAAAACACTTTTAAGTGGAAATTATGACTCACGTTATGGCGTGACGGCCGTTTCACTCTGTTGTCAAGAGCATCGTCAGACGACGCACAGTACACTCAGTACTGACTGTACTTGAAATGTAATATTAAGATAGGCTTTATTAAGGTTGATATTAAGATAGAACCAATTGGACTTCGGTCAACTATTACTGTCACCACTTGCATCAAGCCCCAAAAGTAGGTTCAGTTATTTTGATAATATTGTGCAACTCCCATCAACATTATGTGGAAAGTTCCAAAGACCAAGTCCACTCTCATTATTCAATCTAATAAGCCTGTTCATTTAAATGAAAATGGTTGAAGTTTAGTGAAAGTGCAAGAAGGGGTTAGAGAGTGAGTGTTCCATACGAGTACACAATATCTTGTTGCACAACAGAAGTAGATGGAGCGACAAGTCGAATGCTATCAGCATATTGCGCTTTGTTTCGTTTTGACGTATCGACGGTGATCAGTGTGATGGTGGCGGGAGGGGGTGGTCCGCCGCGCGTTAATGTGTTGTAACGCGATTCCTGTATTTCGCGTAATAGCTGAGCGGTAAACAGTGGAAGTAGGTGATAAGTTGGAGCAGTATTTCATCGGTTCAAGGCCGGCTGTGAAACGGTTCCAATAGCATCGGAGAAAAATAACAATGAGGCGGTGGTCGAGTAGAGTAGTGGTCCTCTGTTCGATAGATATGCGAAACCAGTTCTTTCGGTTCGACGTGGTGCTCCCGTTGTGTGGGGGCAGATCAGGCACCAGGCACGTCACCCGCACGCGTGCTGCCGACGAAAAATCCGCCACAAAACCGGAGACGGGTCGCCGTTTCATTAATCAACTAATTACGTCTCCATAACTGGATCACGGTCGTGTGGGTCGCTCGAGTATTTTTGTGTATCTATGTGTGTAACTGCATTCACTATACACAGTACAGGACAGAGCGTACGCTAGAAAGTGTGCTCGTTCGCGCACGCTGGCGTACGAGTGGCGGCTTCCAGTTGTAACGAACAAATACAAGCAAACATTTCAACTTATTGGATTATCGGCCAGGAACAAGTTTATCTGAGGACTCATTATTCTTGAGATTGTATTTGAGTTTCCAATTTCCGTAACAAGCATCAAAGACAAAAATGTATTTGATAATACGGCACCAGATTTTATTTGATCTAGAAATTCATTTACTGGTTCTGCCAACTTATAACTTGTAATGATGATTTCAATTTTAAGCTGAAAGTTTCAAAACCTAAACATCCCCCAGAATCGATTTAGAATGCATATATTGGTGTTTCTACTACATAGACAGAACAAAATGTATGTTATTAGAAACTGATGGATCGTTTTTCTCCGTAAATACTTCTCAGTCTTAATAAATGAACGATGAGTTGAATCAAACTAATTTTCCATTCAATGAAATAGAAAGAAAGCAATATGTTTTCCAGCTCAACATTGTTTCAATGATTCAGTACAGCCGAAATAGAATTATGATTGTCAGGGTAGTATCGCATACTCAATATTTAATAAAATACTTGAAATACCCGGATTTATTGACAACATTTTTAAGAAATTACAATGTAGGTTATGTTCATATGCAGAGATCTTACTTGTAATTTTACCTTGACAAAAATATGAATATAGTTTTTATTACTATCCAAAGAAGTTGAATAGAAGACCAATTCAATCCAAGCATAGAATTCTATTCAACTTCTTTGGATAATAATAAAAACTACATTCATATTATATGAATCTATAATTCATATCAATAAATAATAAGACGAAATTATCACAGCCACATTTATTAAAAATAATGAGATACTAGTTTCGGTTATTATACCATTATTAGTCTCAAACAAACTCAGTTTCGTCAGACAATTTCGTCTTATTATTCATTATGGATACCTTCCACAATATCACCTTCGCCACTACGAAGAAAATTGAATAATTAGTCTGTAAGAGGCTGAGAATATTCTACTTGTTTGTAACTATTAGATTGAAGGTAAAACTTCTAATGGTTGAGAAATTCCCCCAATAAAGACATAAGATAATGCTGTTGTATAGGAAAAACATGAAATATTCTAAAGCATTTTCGAATTAATTAACCAATGTTCCAGAAGGTACACTATCCAATCATCTATCCAATCGAAAATTGAAATATCAGGCGTACTGAATCAATCCAATCAGTACATTTCAATTGAACGCTATTACTTCATAAATCTCTTATCATTTGAGCAAGCATTACTACCGTTATTTGTAACTAAATCGAAAGTGAACACCCTCAACAAATGCTCGCTCGCTGACATTAGCTGTCATTTTGATAACTAACTTAATTGCATTACTATGCAGCGTTTTGTCACGATTGGCTTGAATATGCTCACATACGACAGGAGACTGTTGCAGTGTTTGTATTTGATGTATTCACGTGTGTACTCTTTAGTGAGCCGTGTTTAGGCTTGCTAGTATATGTATGACTTGTTATAAAGTAGTTCACTAGTCGGTCAGTAGGCTATAACATAACATTACTAAAGTCCACCCGCCGTGGACTACATATTTATTTATATAGTTATACTACATGTAACAACATCTAGTGCAACTTACACTAGCCGCTTAATCTTGTGCAATTCTTATGGGTACAGTATCCAATCCACCGATTAATCTCTTTGACGTTGTATTGTTCCTGTTTTACTCACAGACAAAGACTGGTTCTTGTTATTAATTGGAATAAATATTTGGCAACAGCTTTTTAAAAGGAGTCTGATCCTTCTTAATACGTATCAGTGCCAGGGCGTAATAAGATTAATTGATTAGACTGTCGATTCCATCAAATAAAGGACCTTCTGACCCCAAGTACTCCCGAAAGTGCTGATAGATTTGATCACCTTCACCAGATACGAAAAAGGGAACGCTGTTCACAACCATACATCATGATTGTATCTCAGCTGTACGTTATTGAAAATGATATACGAATATTCTTATCTCTTGATTTAACATTCCCACTACTATATCGATTACGATAGAGTTCTTTCTAACCATATATTTATATTATCCAAGTTGGGTCATCATCAAGCTAAATTTTATCATCTTTTAGTTTCACTATTATCACTCGGTGGTTTAGATCCCACCTACTCTGCCTATAAAAAGTACATTGAAAAACATTTATTTGATGGGCCTACGCCAGCGCCTGATGATTACTCAATATGAGTGTAGATTGAAGGAGCAATGTATACTACCATTTTAACATCTCCCATGTGATAATGAGAGGACAGGCCTTTACTATACCATTCACAGATCTTCATCATATTTCAAACACACACATCATTTTTAAATCATGATCAAATCATTTTTCAGTTATTCATTAATTGCTTGACCTTTTAGATGTCTATACTTGTCTATAACTTTCTATTAAGTGATAATAATAATTGAATTAATTAATTTTGATTTAGTAATCTAGATTGTACGGATTGCTTCACAAGAGCGCCTTATTGCAATACCTATTTGCAATGTGCCTTGAATTTTAGTAGTTTATTTTCATCTCTATTGAATTTTTTTCCATTTACCTTCATATACTTAATTTCACTTTCACTTGGTAATCACTTGGTATCACTTTTGGACAGTCCTTCTAGGCTATATCCTCAAACTCTTCCTACATTTCAGAATAATGATTTTTTTATTTTTACTAATAATTTTTAGAAATTAATATTATCGAATCTCTATGCTGTCAACTATTATTATGCAATGTGTAGTCATCATCCATTATAAAATAATTGTGAATTTGTATGAATAGAGTATAATTTAGAAATTAAATATTAATTATAATATTAATCTTGATTATATCATTTCTAATTTTAATTTTTTAAATAGATTATAATTGAGTGTCTGTATCTTCTTCCCAGCATAACTCACTATAAAGCAGCATATATTAATTTTTTCTGGTTTTTGCAATGTTCGCATATTTTTTGTGTATTTTTTTTCGATTAACAAGAGTGACTTTTTGATTATAGGTCATCACAATATTTATTCTCAAATGAATCCAATAAATTGATTCAATTGAGAATCAATATAAACAATGAAATCATGTAGATTATACAATCTTATAAGTCTATGAGAGAAGAATCGATAATTATTTTTTCGATTCTCTAGACACCAGATAAAAATAGTTGCAAGTTGCATGGATAAGTTTATATTCACGGAAGTAATCGAACTGGCTGGAAAAATTGTAATTCTTGCCCTAGTTCAATGGCTGGATGAAAGAGAAAACAAATAAGACAGTGCTCGTTACATCTTACGTGTACTCATCACGCTTGTTTTGTAACCTAATTTCGAATCGGCAATCGAAATGAACTGATTACATCGATCGAATCCATAAGAAGATCGGCGGCGTACCGATTTCTGGTCGTTGCTGTTTGTTTGTGTGACGTCACAATGTTCACATAGACGGGATGGGTAGATCACGATGCGTGCACTGACAGTCGACCGCAAGAGGCAAGGCGAGAGGCACAAGAGGTACAAGAGGCAAGACAAAATGTAAGACAAGAGACAAGACTATATGCACAAGCGTAAGGGTACAATAAAATAATAATAATAAGTGTAGCCAGAAATTTATAAAGAAAGGTCTTTAATGCAACCCTTCCCCCCCTTGACATCGATAATGTACTATATCAGATCCCATTCATTCACTTTAACCCACCTGCAAGACTAAAAATCAAATTCTGAAAGATTTGTTATCCTAGTTGTAAAATTATAAATCGTTCAACTAAAATAGTATAAGGTCTTGAAATCTAGTCTAAAATAACAGTGACAGGTACTAATAAGCCTCCCTAATTAATTTTTCAATGCTTTTCATTTCATCACCATTTGAAACAACTGGTAGATTGTTGAAGATTATTAAGTCGTACTTTTAAGTCAGTTACTTCAAACTGACTCACCTTAGTGAGTCAACTCATGAATGTTATCTATTAACTCTGGAGCTACTGCATGGATTAATAAAAAAGTGTTTAGAATCTATTTATCAATTCTTTTAAAGGGCTCTGTGAAATTGGAATCAATTTGAATAAAAATTTGAACTTGAAATTTTGATTTTAAAATCACTTGACAACTACACTAATAGACTGTGACACCTCTATATTTGTCACCTCCTGTAGCTGACATCCGTGTCAGGTAAGGAATGAGCTAATTTGATTTTATGTATCAGTTAATGGTAATCACACATAGAAATCATTATTTTTTTATTATTGACAGGCTTTCATAACACCTAATAATTTGTACATTATTGATCAAGTATTACCTTACTGTGTACTCATTCTCGCGCAAAGGCAGTAATGCCTATGTAGAAATTAACTATTTCGTATCTTTTTCATCTTCTAGTGGTAGTAGTTTGTATTTATTTTTATATGAGTGATCCTTTTTTCATTTTATGAAAGTTTGTTGTACAAATTATTTTTTTGTTTGAAATAAAACTGAATTTGAATTGAATTGAATTGAACATGTACACCACTTAATGGAGATATCAACAAATTGTGATAGTCAAACTCCATAGTATAATTTTATAGTAGGCTCATATTACTTCAAAGTATTTTTAAGAAGGTGCACGAAATATACGACAGTTTTCCCAAAAAATAGCCCTTCCGGGAAAAATTGGAAAATAACCGTTCTTAAACGCATTTTTAGCTTTTCTAAACCCACATTATAAATCAAAATTCTTTCTATTTTGGTTTAAAGTTCTATCTAGTACTTGAGTTATCGTAAATGGGGCGACGGGGGCACGGACTTGAAAAAGCCCCTTCGGCTACGCTCCTTGGCACAAGCGCCTCTAGAAGCAAGAATCACAAAAGAGAGCCACAAGAAGCAGAACAAGTGGCAAGGCAAGAGGCAAGGCAAGAAGCAATCAATAAGGTGGCGTCTGAACAGGCGAACCACGACAACCAGTGCATGATTGCTTCCATTGTCTGTCTAGCGATCACGGATTGTTTACATGCCTTATTTGACAACCAATAACATTGCGATCTCTTCCTCGTGCTGCCGCCATCATTAACCTACGCATCACCGCAATAATTGTACTCTTTTATCCTAATCTTTTATTATTTCCTCTCCTCCTCCTCCTCTCACCTCTCTTCATCTTCTTCTTGATCTTCTCTTTCTTAAAATTGGAGTAACAAGGCAGCTAGCTCTCCCTACTTATATTAAGTTTTCAGATGAGTAGGAATACTTGTATCTCTTATGTAATGTCCAATTAAAATCTTGTTCTTGAGAACGGTATTGTTACGAAACTTTTGTCCGCCATCTTCTTTCTGTTTTGACTAAATAGATCATTATATAATCAGGAGATCGGTTCATTGTTTTCGGGAATAATGGAGTTTATGTCTGAAAACAGCAATAGATTTTTTAAATACACGAAGCCTATTCTTGCTGCCAATTTATAAGAATGTTTAAAATTTTACATAGGTATGGACTTAGAAATTCTCTTGAATAATCTGGAAGCACCTTGCTATTAGCGTTTCCATGTCAACATGATGGTTATGGAGAGTTAATGCAAGCAAGGAAGAAGTTTCGGCCGAATTAAAATGATTATTATAACTTTAAAATAAATTCATTTCTCACGGATTGATAAGCATGATATACAATTATCAAAACCAAAAGGCTAGTTATAGTTGATTGAATCAGGAATGAAGATTTGGTTTAGAATAGAGGATAATGAATTGATTATTCTAGAATGCAGGAAGGCCCACATTAAGCGATATAGAGAAAGCATAAAGGCTAGAATCCACAGTGCGAGGCAGCTAGCCCCCCATGCCACAGGGTGCATGCTCGGTGTGTAGATACCGGGGTTGCTCGCTGCGAGGTTTGTGGGACGCACCGTGCGGGGTGAGCCGTGTGCCTGTCGGTGAAACGGCCGTGCTCAGAGGTGCCTCGACCCGAACCGTGCGTCAAGTGGATACCCGCTTCCATCTGCCTCGCTCCAAACGACCCAGTCAGCATCATGGAGTGGAGTTAAACAATACGAAAGCAAAGCGTTTATTGTGGGTCTCCGTCCATACCGAAAAATAAACGAGAAGATGTGTGATGAGCTTATCTAGTTTTTTTTTTTTTTTTTTTTTTTTTTGAGGATGAAGCCCACATAGGTCTAAGACCTGTGCGTGGATTATGAGTTGGATGATGGTGATTGATGAGTTGGACCTACAGTTTTAGGTGGGTTCCGAACCACCGGGAAGTGATTTTACAGCAGAGAACAGTGTCTTTTTTGCTGGCCAATCTAATCGGTCACCGTTACGAACAGGACCTACGAGAACGCAGCTTATCTCTCTGATTGAACAGATACCTGCTACGGCTCGCGGCTATCACTTCCCTAATAAGTCATTTTGTTTTTTTGAAAATTCAATTTAGTAAAAACTAAAAATCTTTGGTCTTCAGAATCATCTCTAAATCATTTCAATGTCTCCCAAGAACCAAAAATAAACTTTCCACAAGTAGTATGAGAGTAACTTATGACATGTTTTATTATTTAGATATCATTTTTGTCGACACTAAATATACCCATAGCAAAAACTAAAAATCTCTGTTCTCCAGAATCCTCTGTGAATGATTTCAATGACTACAGACAGGGGTGCCCCCTCGAGCCTCATGACTCACCCCCCTAAATTTAGCACCAGCCCCCCCTTATAAATTAGGCACCCCAAAAAAATACGAAAAAATAAGTCACCCGTGTTCTTTCAAAAACTAAAAGAAGATTTATATAGGTATTGAAAAAATTCAAACCCAGTCGATAATATACACAATGTATTCATATTTCTTTGAGATTCTTTACATAGTTAACATTTTTATGTAAAGATAAAAAGAAATATAAATGAAATATATATATCGTACGGTATGAGTTTCTGCTCAATAAACTTAATTGCAAAATAGCTAAATAAGAATGTGAACCTAAATGGTTTTTAAACAATCAAATTACCCCCCAAACCTTTTTTGGAACCCCCAAGTATTTCAATGACGTAGTTTACATCTTATGTGGGCACAGAACACCAACAATACACTTTCCAAAAGTATGAGCTTATTCAAAGACATTTTTTTTAATTATGAAAATTCAATTTCTAACAAAAAGAAATATACCAATAGTACAAACCAAAAAATAAAATTTCTACAAATATGCGATTATTTTAAACTCAAACGCATACTTCTGGAACAATCACTGATATAGGCTGTTTGGATATGCTAAAGAGACATTGCAGACTTTCAAAAGAATCCCCAGTTGCTTGAAATCCCAGTGTAAAAGCTAATCTTTCCTTGACAGCAATAGCACTTCGCATGTAGGCCTAAGTATATCTTTTTTCACGATGGGCTCTATCAATTGAACTCAATGTTCGAAATCTTGCTTAAACATTCGCAGGAAATTTGGCACATCTTCTTCCAATCTTACGTTTTCTAGAAGCCTATTCCCATATTTTGACCGATTTTGATATTATTTTGACCCACCAACGTGGCCTGCGTTGCTTTTTTTGTTGTTGTTTTTAATAATCGTTGCAATCAAAATATAACCAGCGACAGCAACTTGCACATTTCTCCGCGGAATGACAAGGCCATGTCGGGAACACTGACTAGTTTCCATTCGTGTGTGGTTCGTGTGCTCGCATCGAGCATTCGTGGTTACAATTTGACCCAACAGCGCATGCTTCACCCTGAGGCAGATGTCGCGAGGCATGTGGAGCGAGCAGCCACGCTCTCTCGACACTAGGCTTAATGCATCAGACCCAAATTCCTTCAACATTTAAAGTTTCAATACAAAATTCTATAATATTTTCATCTTTTGGAGTTGGAGCAGCACTTCTACAAAGTGCAGGATATGAAATTCGGTTTCAGCGACTAAATATGTATATATAGATAAGTTACAGACCGTTGAGTGGCAATAGTGCCGCTAGTACATAGCCTGTGATTCCTCTTCTAAACTAAGTTTCTACTTGTTCATTCTACATACATATTCCAATACATTCTACAGAGCTCATTCTCAACAAAGTTCAATCTCAAGCATTCATTAAAATAAATTCTTCTTTTAGACGGACGAAGACTGATTGCACTTATTTCTTGTTCCATAACGATCTGCGTTGTTAATATTAATTTTTGTTGTAAATTTAACGACTTGCAGTCAGTTTTAGATTGTAAGTATATAAAAAATGTACTCACACGTGGCCGAACGTATTCGAGTTGTTGAAATCCATCTTCAAGGCATCTCATCGTGTAAGTACATTTTTTATATACTTACAATCTAAGACTGACTGCAAGTCGTTAAATTTGCAACAAAAAGTTGATGCACTTCTTTCTCTCTACTTTAACTTCTCTGCATTGTCTCAGCGAATTCTTCCCCTGATCTGATCGTCATCTGTACTTTACGATTACTGATCGTTTATTGTCTAGGTCATCGCAGAGCAATCTCCAAGCTAATTCAAATACAAATTTATTCAGATTGACCGCATGATTGTCCACAACAGCCGCAGGAGAAACAAGTGATTCTACAAGCCAGATATCGCTAAAGACAAACATCGCCTTCAGCGGCATAGCCATAACATTCAATTTCCATCATGTTCCTCTTGCTCTTTACTTAGTATTTTTTCTGCTGTGGATTATCCGGGCATCATGCAGCTTTCAGTAATTTCGTCTCTATTCCACTTAGAAATCTTCGGTGAATATCCAGTAAAAGATTTGTATTTTTATTCTAGTAAATTATTATCGGCATTGAATTCCAGCTCAATCACCTTGAATAATTTATTCTCGAATGTCATATACAAACTACCGAATAGCATTATCTAAGTTCCGAAGAATTATAGTAGAATAACGCAACATAGAAATTTAGACTTCTCTTTTTCTCATTGAATGCTTCAGGCTATGAAATCTCAAGGATGGTAGAAAATAGAGATAGTTTTATTTGACGTCTTAGAATTGTAAGTCTATAGTTAGTGTATGTTTATTTAGAGTTTATAGTATATTCTCTTGAACTTGTGAGGCATTCCGGAATGCTACAGAGTCTCATAAGTTGAATTCATGGGAGTATTACCGTTTACCGGTAAATGGAATCTCACCGGAAATCAATGCATCTAATTGTACTATTTAATTTTCATGGACGTTGATAAATTTGAATAGATCCATCATACTCCTTAGTTTTCGGTGAAAATTCCATTGATCTGTACACGCTAATTTGAACTCAACCTATGGCTATTCAAGAATAACCAAAGGTTTTGAAAAAAAAACTGAACTCTTCCTACTCTCTTTGAACTACATTATTTTCAGTGCTTCGATTCAAGTGAACTATCACACCAATATTCTTCAACACGAAAGAATCAAGCAATTTTTTCAAATGGAATTTTCCAGTAAGACTTCGCCCAACGTACAAGTAATTGATTTTCCTTGTTGGAATCAAGTGAAGGAATTTGTTTTTTCAAAATCAATTGTATCAATTGAATCTTGATGGATAAATCAATGGATGAATGGTCGATTTGATTGCAGAAAGGTGTTTGCATTTAAAAAAACAACATACTATTGTTCTGGGGAAATCAGTATCAGCATAGAATGAGCTTATAAATAGTATAGTATATTTGTCTATCCAATAATCTGTACCAAAGGGTTTGAAAAAATAACGTCTTCATCTCTCTATAAACCTATTCAATTCTGAATTTCCTCAATCAATCAAATGAGCCTATCTTATTGAGTTATACCTTTTCTAGCAATTTGTGTTTCTGAAAGCAATAAATAGAAATGGAAATGGAAATGTCAATAGAGTGACTATCCTAGCTTTTCGGATGAATAACTGTAAGGTTATACTGCAATACTAACTTAACGAATAAATGGATATAATAGGTGTAAGGTATTTAGGTATAATATGTATAAAAAGTTACACATTTTGACTATTTCATATATTAAAGATTGATGATACAACTTAAGTGGCCTGCTGGGGTGTCTCCTTCCTAGATACACTATCGTCCATAACAAGATTGGCTTTTGTAAAGTTTGTTGCCAAAACTTGTTTGCACAAAAAATTGAATTCATCCTCAAGTTACAATAAACAAGAAGAAACCATGAGAAATTAGTGAGTGACTGAATTTTCCCAGGCTTTATAATAGTTTGTTATGATAATGAAATTCAAAGGCGAATGGAACTTGGATAAACAGATAGTGATAATTTCCCGGGTGACATTTTGGACACCTGTCCCACCCAGCGTTGTGGTGTTTTTCGAGCGCGCTGAACTCTTGAGCCAGAAATTATGAGATTAGCGAGTCGGCTCAGCGCCATCTTCTGTGAAAGCGAATCCGCTACAGAGGACGCGAAGCCAGATAACAAACAACAAACTAATTGGAATTCTGTGTTTGTACATGGGCCAAGTTCAGTCTGACAATGCTGGACCACCAACCGTACCACCGGCAAAAACAACAACGATCGTATTTTTGTTCCGTCTCTACTTTTTGTACGAAATACTCAAAAAAGAAACTTTCTAGTATCAATTCTTGTGCATGTTGATTACATGAACTGAGCACCACACGGGGCTTGAATTAAGACATAAAAGATAATCGTCTGAAAAACTCGTTGTGTATTTTTCGCCCTGCATGCGAACCTGTTCCAACCTATTATTTGTTTAAACGGTATCGTGGATGGAGCCACTATTATAGCTCAATCGGGTAATCAGAACTGTACTGTTTGGTCGACCCTCGGCTTGTTTAAAACAACGAGAAGAGGGTAATTCATCTGGTCATGCTAATCGAATTTGGTCCAACCTATTGAAAGACTTCAATCTCATCCGCAGGGTATTGATGCGAACAGATTGAGATAACATGGAAGCTAAATGGATGCATATAAAATTTAGATCAGTGGTTCTGGAAGCTTTGTAGAGAAATATGATCTCAGGCATCTAATGGATCATTATATTATTTCTCAATACAGTCTTGTGAAAAAATTTAGCAGACTTTGAGTGTACTGAACAACATAATGAACTCATGAAATAGATGCATTTAAGCTACTGTACTGGTTTTCAAAGTATACGATCACTACTTTATAAGTTGGATGATATTGAACAGCCATGAATATATTCGTAATTCTTATGCGCCTTGACCAATAGTGATGTAGGATATTAATTGCCAATAATTAGGCGATGCAGCTTTAATAAACCAAAACCCAATAACTGAACTTATTCAGAGCTTATTACACTAGAAAATGGAGACGATATTCTAGCTATTTGCTACCAAGATTACAGATTGGCGATCCAGTACTAAATTGTAGCCAGGTACTTTGTCTCTCATGTTTAAACCGTTTAGTTGTTCATTCTTCCTATTTGATATGTTTTTGAAAGGTTAGATATTGGCAAGTCTTGTCGATATGAACCAGAAGTCAGTTAATACTGGCCAGTAATAAGTTGGAAAAATATCATGATAACAAGGCAATATTCTCAATACCAACATGAAACTCACCATGCATTTAATCAATACGGCGATGCAGCAGATAAATTCATTTGAAATTACAATCTTTCTTTATTCTGCAATGCAAATTTTTTAAAACAGTCTTTCCTAAATGAATATGAATACAAAATCTTCCCAACTAAAAGCTTCAACTGAAGCTATTCACAAACAAAATAATCACATTTAACACTATTCATTTTATCATTCAACGTTTTAAAAATTTGTTCTCCATTTGATCAGAAGTATTCTGGTGCATATTTCTAGATTTCATATTTGATGATCTTGATATCAAATAAGACATTACAATGCTCAATCATCTCCACCTTCAAATGGTATTGTCGAAGGTTGACAGCAGATTTTTTTAGAATTTTAGGCAATAGGGTGACAATAGACGAATGTTTTCTCGTCTCCAAGTCTAGTACTCCAATTATTGTAATATTCTTTACTATATCACATATGCCTATAGGACGAGATTTAATTCTCAATAGAATGAATAAGAGGATAGTGAACACTAGGGAACCATTTGTTATTATAAATCTCCTCTAGAATGAAGGAGCTAGGTATATAATCTGTTTTGGCATTATAGTTTCCTAAATTCAGTAATTCTATCAGATCGATGTCGAAGACACAACAAGGTATACCGGTTCTCAAACTCCACCATGCCTAGTGACAAAGCAACAAAAAATTCTAAAACATTTTATATTCTTGCGAGGAGAATTCCACACATCAAATAGTGACGTATTGCTTTACAAATACCACCTAGCTTGCGGCTTGTTCAGATGATAACTTCTGGGTGATATATCGTTGATACTGATAGCGGGATTGATTGTATTAGAGTGTCTAGCGTGAGATTTGAATTGATTCTGACAGCAGAACAATGGATTGAGAGATCGATAACAGGAGCTGACCGGCCATAGTTCAGGGCAGGCTCGTTGGAAATAAAACTCCTCAAATGTCAACGGTTCAGGAAGTGATTGGCCTTCTGGAAGCCGAGGGTTAGAGGCGAGCTAGCCCTGTTAGAGAAGTTGTGACAAGTGCAGACCTTGCCTTGTTATCAGCTGCCAGTGTGTGAAACAGTTGTTGAATTCATGTGGTGCAGGCCAGCATGTAACCTTTGTACTGAAATAATTTATAAAACTCCCGGGTATAAGATAAATGCCATCGATTACTCTGTTTTTTTCTTGCAGGACTTCAAGTGACGTACGTCCTTCGAGAGCGGTTATTTTCAATTTAGGCTCTGAGGAATGTATATGCTCTGTATGTATAGTTTACAACCAATGTGGAGTTCATTGTAATGACGATAAATCTATGGTAGAGTTGATTGTATTTGTGTTAAATGAGTGATTGAAGTGAAATGAATACTACACTACTATGCGGATTTTCAGCACAGTAGTTCCACGTGCTACTGTTGAATGAAGTGGGAAAATACCAATTAGTCAGATTTTCTGATGAAGTAACATTATGTAATAATGACTATTAGCATGAGAGCAATTTATCTGATTTCATTCACATGGAATATTAACAGTATTTACTTGTAGTCCGGGGTAGTTTGTAGACATGATGTATAAAAATTTGTTATGAGGTTTCACAATTGATCTAGTGGAAAAGCGGAAATGAATATACTTTTAATAGGGTAAGCAAATATTTTTGGAGCAAAAAATTGAATTGAAAACGTTTAACTTAAACCAGTTCCTTTTATGTGGATCTACTAGAGTATTCAAGCGATAGTAATACCTATAATCAGTTTATTCTATATTAATCTATTGGAGTATTATAGTAATGTAATAACAAGCCCACGCTCATTACTTCCAAGAATGTTATCAATGAAATACACAATAGATAACAAAAGGAAAGTATAAGTAGTAGAGTGGTAACGTATTGTAGGTAGCATAAAGTTATCTAGAATGCTTTCGAAATTGAGTTTTATTTTGAATTTTTCTTGAACTTGGACACTGGACATACCGGATATGTATCCATTAGCTTCTGGTAAAGCTTGCTCGGTACATAATATGCTATTTCAGCATTACTGTTCAATAGCTAGTTCGTGAACATGTGGCTCTTCACAAAATAATTCAGGTTAATTTTTCTAGGATACAAAGAAAAGAAAGTGTGGGTTGCAGTGCTACAATAATTGAAAAGGATTCATCCCACTCGATTATTCAGTTTGTAACAAATCTAGTCCTTCCTTTTGTATTGAAAATTCGTTTATTCGCTTACTCTCCCAGTTTTTTTTTTATTTCCGAGCAGTAAAGTTTATAGTTTGGGAATCGTAGCAATAATTTTGGTGGCCTAATTTGGAATGTGATTTTGAAAATGGTTGTATCATGTTAATAGAGCGTCTCGTTTTTATTCTTAAGCCAGCATCTTTATATCTTGCTCGCACTTTGCCATAAATATTGATACAGTAAGAATATGTCATTATTCTTACCGTAATTATTATCATGAAAATTCAACAATACCTGAACCGATTGAGATCAAAATTTTCTATTTTCTATAGAAGTTATACTCTATAATGATAATGTATAATGAAATTCAAATTACGTACTAAAGCATCACAATCCACAGTACATAGCATACACATATTACCATGCTTAAAACGTGTTATTCCAATAAAAGAATGTTACAATTTTGAAGGGGGCTTTAATTACATAACTCGGATATTTTTGTATTGGGATCCCAAACCAATTAATAGGCGTCTCAACTCAACCAATAGGATCACATGTTTTCATAATGCATGATGCTCGGTCCACCTTCCAACCAATCACATCGTTACATATTACAAATACATATTTCTGGATTTCTTGTTCCATGACGAACTGCGTTGTTAATATTAACTTTTCATGTGAAATTTAACGACTTGCAGTCAAATATTTGTTAAGAATAAGTATAACTCACTTAATCTGTAGGCCGAGCGCTTTCGAATCTATGAGATCCATCTTCAGAGGCGTGGGTTCCTAGATCATCATGTCAGTTTTTTTTATTAGAAGTGTTGTGGTTTTTGTAAAATATGATCAAAAAGTTGTGGTTACAAAAACCACAACACTTCTAACCAAAAAACTGACATGATGATCTAGGAACCCACGCCTCTGAAGATGGATCTCATAGATTCGAAAGCGCTCGGCCTACAGATTAAGTGAGTTATACTTATTCTTAACAAATATTTGACTGCAAGTCGTTAAATTTCACATGAAAAGTTAATACATATTTCTTTTCACTTGATATTTAAACATGAATAATTATTGAAAATAGACTTTACTAATGAATTCAACACTTATTCGTGTGATGGCCATTCCGCATTGCTGGAATGCTCCCTCAGACACGGGTTGATGCTCATTTATTCATGTTGAATTAGAACGTGTTTCATCTAAATTAATAGGTTTGTAGTCTTTATTAAAATGGCGGTAACCAATGTTAATGCTGCATGCTGGGTCCACGTTCTAACCAACTACAAGGCGTATTGTAAACCAATAAAAGCATTTGATGCAATGAGAATATTCTAAAGTTTTTAAATAAGATTTTCGCTAAAAGTAAGATTCTGCTGAATAGGATTGATAATTAATCAATTATTCAATAATTAATTGTTTAGAAATAATTTTGTTAAAATAAGATTATTTAAAAGTTATGCTGTGGGACAAGTAAAAAGGAACTATTTATTATTTTTCGAATAGAGTAGCCTATTTTGGTAAATCTAAATTTTTAGCGTCAAAATTAACCTTAATGTTTTGGAGAATATAACATATTCAAAATTTGTGAAGAGAGGAGTTTTAGACTTGAATCTGTTGCACCTTCACATTTATTGTACTTTTGTCTGAATAAATAAGTAAATTTATAAGGATTAATGCCTTTGTAATTCATGACACTTGACTTAGATGTAGCAATCTTGATATGTAATATGATTACTTATAAAGCGTGGTACAGCTTCAACCCTTGTCAGGGTTGAAATTATCGTTTCTTGATCAAATTTATATTCTCGTGCATAACATCCGAGAATCCTGCAAATAGTTTACACTTTGGCTAGCGGATATACAATTTTCAATCGATGAATAATGTTAAAATTTTTGTGGACCTAGGATTCAATAGCCACACATAGGAACCGGTCTATTAATCTTGACATTATTGAGAAACCTTCAATTATACTTTTACTCTATGGTCAAACAATCATTTTTCGGGCTCTTAGTACTAATTTTCACTTGTAGCTGGCTACCTGTTACGTCACAGCTGAAGAGTGAGTAGAAAAGAATCTGGGTCGCTCGTGATAAAACCGAAGAATGTACGGTAACATTCAATTACAACTGATAATTATTATTAGTTCTCTATCGATATCGGTTTTAATTGCGGTTCCAAAAATGGTCTGTCATTAAAAGATCAACTTTAATTGAATGATCAGTGACTTTCTCTATTATCACGAAACTATTGGTCCCGCAATCGTACCTTTTGAATCAAACCTTATAAAGACTCAAAAAGAAAAAAGTGAGTTCACCTATTATTTGAGTGAGTCGCTCATAGTTTCTCTTTGAAGTTTCATAATATGTAATAGTTGTATAATTATGTGACAGTGATCTTTCATACGAGCGTTTTTCATATTTGTGATTTTTTCTATTATGTTTGTGTTTTGAATGTATGTCCCTTATATTATGTAATCTAAGAGAATGCGTACTTGCTTATTCTGTACCCAACAAACAAATACTATTATTTAGGTGAATAAATAAAAACGAATGTTGTCTATTCCACATTAATGATTTTTATTATATGAAAACCAAACTCGAGTTTCAATGCTCATGGCATCATCATCAATGGTTGAGTCTCACACTGATGATGATGCCTTGAGCATTCAAACTCGAGTTTGGTTTTTTAAATAATAAAAATCATTAATGTGGAATAGACAACATTTGTTTTATTCATTCACCTAAATACGGAGAAGTTCCACAACATTTCTGAATCAAGTGTGAATAATGTTATCACTGATAGTATTTCTGGCAGAGATGTTATTTATCTTGTCTTGTTAGTAAACTCACAAGTAAACTTACTCATTCATACTTCCATTGCGTTCCCCTTATTTATTTTATCCAGACAGGACAAAAAGGAAACTCAAAGGCTTTCTTTAAAAAGTATTCAAGCTGAAAATGGATTTATTTTATTATTTGAAATATTTTTATTATTGGATATCATCTGAGAAAATCACATAGCCTCTCAACTTTAAGTGACAAATACAGTTGTTTTAGTGATGCTTGATCATTTCTGGGGATATGCAACTTTTTATTTCTCTATGGAGCTGTTATTTATAAATTGTACTAGCTGGCTCGACGCGCATTGCTGCGTTCTCATAAAAATTCTCCTTGATTTTATTATTCGCCACCTCCCGCTGAGGTTACATTTCAAATTAGGAAAGAAGTTAGTCCTAGGGCTCTTCCAGCTGATCATAGAGGCTTCGTTGTTTTCTTAATCACCACCTCTGAATGAAGAAACATTTCAAATTTAAACCTCCTACGACTATAAGGGTAGGAGCTAGTTTTTTATTTTATTATTCGCCACCTCCCGCTGAGGCTGCATTTCAAATTTCTAGCTAGCCATTGAAGTCATTGGTTAACAGATGTCATCAACCTGGCATAATTACATTTCATCATACCCAGTCATATGTTTCCTACATATTGCAAGGCTCCGACTGTACGCTAGCCTACATGCAAAGTGCAAAGTCTTTTGCTGTTCAAAGACAGCGTAAATAACGCCGCTAAGGGGCCTGCCATAAATATGATTAAAAACTGTTGACTTCTATCAGCTGCTCCTTTAAGCTGTTTGGCCGGCAAGTTCAGTAGGTTAGGTCTATAAAATGGATTAATTGATAGTAATTATTAGCTCTTCTATTAAAATTTATGGTCAGAAACCTTCCTCAATATTCACACAACATATTCCCAAAGTTTTATGCTAATCTGTCAAGAGGTCTTGAAGTCTATAGGGAACATACATACATACATACATACATACATACATACATACATACAGACAGACATTCATTTTATATATATATATATATATATATATATATATATATATAGATTATAAAGGAGGATTATACAGTATATAGTGTATATAGTGGCGTAGTGCTGAAATCAGCTGCGCCGTATCTGGGAGCAGTAGTAAAACGACTGGCTCCGATGATCATTCATTTTATGGCAGAGAGAGCTAGAGAATTTAGCAAATATCACTATTTTGTCAAAAGAAGATAATCCAGACCGCAGCCCATCGATCCAAGAAGAACTAATAATTTGACAAGTCTCATCTGTTGTAAATTATTCACTTCAGTACCATAACCCAGTACAAAGACAATGTTACTATAATATATAGCTCGATTCGAGTGATTATTTTATTTTATCATTCATTTTATTATTTTTCGAGTGAAGGTTTTCAGCATATCTTAGATTTTTATTATGATTGTGTTAACCTCAATGTTTTGGACAATGTAACATATCAAAATTTGTGAAGGGAGCAGTTTTGGACTTGAGTCTGTTGCACCTTCACACTCGTAGTAAATTTGTCACAATAAATAAATGAAATAAATAAATAAAAATTATATATTAATCTATTCTACATCAATGTAGCTATATTATAAAATATAGCTATATTTTACTAGCCGTGCCGTAGAGATCATAAAACCTCTCAACTACGAATGACAAAGATAGTTATACTTTGTTGTGATGCTTATTGCTTAATAATTTCAAGGGATATATCCTTTTGGAGCTGCTACTCATATGTATATTGTATATTCCCTGTAAAAACTGGTGCTGAAGACCCTAATAGTCACTGCAATCACTGCCCAATTTATAATTGTTATGAGAGATAACCAATTCTATACTTTCTTCAAGTTCAGAAATATTTTCCTCCCCTACCATCTCAAGAGCAATGTAGCTAGAAAGTTGCACGTGCTACATTATTGTCGATTGTTGTACGAGTACTCTACTACTTTCTATTACAAGGAAAGCGAGCAGAACAAAAGATATCGTGATGTGGTTGGTGCTCACTGTTCCTGGAACTGTTTGTAGAGCTACTGTGATTACCGTTTACAGTGGTGCCTGATTATTTATCTCGTCATAAATAGCTAACGATATGCAACAGATCAAGAAAAGCAGCAGCTAGATAGCTAGCTTGTTTTGTGCCAAGAAAACAGTGCTATTTATAAGGATTACGGGGAGGAGATGGCGATTGTGATTGGATGCCTGGGTGACAAATGAAGAAGGCAGATTTGATCCGCGCCAATGTCAACGTAGCGTTGTTTCGTTGCGAGAGTCTGTGAGTGTAGCCAGCCAAGCATGGCAGAGCAAGTTGTGCCAAGTGTCTGACTATGGAGAGTACAGTTCCAGCTTCTGGTGGAGCTGCGATCGTCGACCGACCACTGCCTTTGTAATCCAGATATCGTTATTTATTTACAATCGCTCGATTTGGTAATATCAGACGACACGAGTTCCACTCATTATTATGATTATCGATCTGACTCTTGGCATTGTTCGGCACACCTGACCGCTGCGCTCACTTTTGCCCATATCTGTTTGTGCAATCCGAAACCGGGTCTCATAATAATATATTATTTTATATTTATAAATACAGTATATCGCACATAAAGCTTTTCTCGCTGCGACCAGTTGTCTGACTACTAGATCTACACCCGCCTGATATCTAGTGTTCTCCACCAACTCCCACTCAAACTCTCTCTCATTCTCCTTTCTCTTCTCTTTTCATCTCATTTACAGTTCGCTATCTACTATGAGCTGCCTTCTTGGCAGTGAGCTGTTCTACCGGCCATTTGATGGTCTAGTTGATTGAACAGAAGGCCTGCTTGTTTCGAAACAATTACTGTTTTATCCATTGACAGCTTTTTGGAACCAGCTCACAATCTTTATGAGGCATCACAGATTTAAAAAGGCACCTTACTCAAGTATTAGGGAAGGCTATGCAACCTTAAGTGCGAATGACTAACAATTGCAAATCTCGAAATCTCGAATCGACAAGAATGAAATATGGTGTTTATTTTAAAGATAACCATTCATCATTTATTACTAAATATAGTGTTAATAGAGCTAAAATCTATAGCAGATAGTTCCACGTAATAAATCATTAAATATTCACTCCTTTAAAGCATTCAGATCATTAAATCTCTCTCATTATTTATTGGTGTCATTCTCTATCCATTGGAATATCAGCTATGTTGATAGAATACACTCAATTTCATTCAATTCAATCCATTGTTACATCATTAACATTATTACAGTTCCCTGCTTCTCCAATCTATTATTTTTATCATAATTATTGTTACGAATGCAAAACAAGCAGTTGATCATGCACTCATTCTACGTACATCGTCTTCATTCATAGATGAACGTGACTTGTTATCTGAATCTTCATTCTCTTGCTTTTCACATGTCTTTGTCACTCTTATTCTTCAAATTTGCATTTCTCTCCCTCAATTGAGAACTGTCAGAAGCTTTTTCTCAGTTCTACACACTTCCTGATTGTTCTACTATATTCGATGACCTTCCATGGATTTCTCAAAGCTTCTAGTAGCCTTCAGTGCTTGGGATTATATAAAGGAGCTCACTGAACCAGTGAATTAGTCTTACAAACTCACGTGGCAGAGATTGTGTTACAGATCTCCTGCCGTTGGAGTAAACAGTGCTCGATTCCAGTGGAAAGTGTAGAGACAAGTGTTTACTATTTGTGCAGCTTACTAACAATTAAAAGATGTGTCAATTGATATTATTTTGGACTGTTGAATAACGTAATGGACTGTGTTTTGTAAGTGTTTGGTCGTTCTTTTATCATTTCTTTCTTTATTATTGTACAGTTTATTGGACTCTTGTTTCTTTTATTACTGATCGGCCTGTAATTAATTATTCATTAATTCTTGTAAATAATTACTGAAAACAAGTATTAGCTTGTCATTTGTTGATATGTTTTTCGTTATTAATTGAACTTGCAATAATTAGTGTGAATAAAGTGAAAGTGTGAGCTTCAGTGTTGCCAGCCATATATCAGCTGTAAAACCCATAACATTATTATTATTCTTTTCTACTGAAATGTTGTATAATTCATTGGAAGTGTGACCTGAGCTAACAGTTCTCCTTCCTGGTCCTTCATTTTGAATTTCGGTACCGCACTCCAAATTACCAAATTTGTGCTATTTTCTGTAATAAAACCTCTCTTATTATGCTTTTTCCCTTAAACTTGAAATACAGTATAGATCCAGGAATCTAGTTACAATGAACAACAGTTTCATGCTCATGACGGATTTCATTTCGGTGAAATTGTTGCTAAAAGTCTACAACTTGTACAATTTTTCAAACTCAATAATTTCTTGAGTACTTGAAAATCTGAGTTCGATTATATTTTTTTCATATTATGATGCCCACATGAGTCAGAGACTTGTGCATGGGTAATGAGGTGAATGATAACATATAGATGCCAGACGGAGGAGCGGGATTCGAACCCACGACAGCAAGCTGAAGTTGCGACGCCCCAACCAACTGCGCTAAGCGGCCTGCCATATAAATATACTTTGCTGTTGCTGTATTGTATGTACTTTGCTGTTGGTACGATAAAATATTTTTTTTTTTTTGTCAACTCTTGGATACGTTTGCATTTTGTTGTATTTCCTATGTGGAATTTATTTCATATCGGATTTATCGTCATTGAAGATAATTTTGAAGGTACATTGTATCATAGATTATAACATTCGTAACATATGCTTCGTCTATGATTGTATTATATAGTATCGATATTGTACAATGATATTTCCCATATTACATGGAATTATATTATATTATTGTATAAATATAATTCAGAAATGTGTAAAAATATTGAATTTTATTATGACGCACTACCACCCTAATTATATTATAAAATTAATTTAGTCTTTCAATTCTATCTTATTTTATAAGTTACTCATTTCTACTGTATTTTTTATTTTGATTGAGCACATTCTTGAGGCTCATCAATAATTATAATGACGAAAAAACACAATGAATTGTTTTCTTACATTGTAACGATTTATTGATTCCTAAAAATAAATTATCTTGTCAATCGTGGCTCCATATGGAAACGGTCAATATATAGAGCAGAAAGCTGAGTTATGAACACCAGAACATTTTCGACCAGTGTCTGACCTGGGCGCTTTTTTAATTAATCGAACTGATCAAGATATAAAAGTAGGAGAACGTGAACTTTCGTGTATTTGACACTAGATCGGAGCAAGAGAGTATGGGAGGGAAAGAAAGAGAGAGATAGAGTGAGATAGATAGGTTTCTTAACAATCGTTTTTGTCAGTTGAAAACTCAGGGCCGTTTGCGGGAGGAATGCGACCTCTGGAAAGTGAAAATTCAGACCGCGACCGGCTTCTTCTCCATAAGATATGTATATAGATAATGTAAGTGTGTTATTACAGGTATGAGAGTGGTTGTATACAGTTATTGTGAGTGCGTTGTAGGCGGTGCGGGAGCGAATTTCGGCCAAAAGCCGATTCGGGCAAAATGCTGGACTGAGCGCGCCTTGTCAACCGCCCCGAGGCCTCCAACTCCAACCACAGCCTCTCTGTAGATAATGAGGCCGCGATTTATGCACCTGTCTCTGTTTCCTTTTGCGTCCGCCTCTCACGCAGCAATCGTATCTTATGGCAACCTGTTGCACTACTGCTCAGGCCTTCATCATTCTCATCTTAACAGTTTGTTCCAGAGACCTTTACAGAGCGACTCTACGGCAGCAGGTAATTCGGTAATTCCAGTTTACATTTGCTGGTACTGCAGCCACTCCTCCCATTACCCATTATTTCACTACCGTGTCATTACTGATCATTTCTCCACATACAGAAGTTCGTGTCTCCCAATTCACGTTGCGTCATCTTTGGAAATGCTATTCAACATCAACGACTAGAGTGCAGCATTCTAAAATTTTTAGAGTTGTCCATTAGAAATTATTTTTAATCTAGTACTATATTATGATTGGCAATCTTAATTGAAAAATTATTATGGAGTATTGAGAGATGGTAACATTTTTTTGAAATGTTCAATCTTAGTTGAAAATAGTGTTTTAACCCTTTGCAACCGGAACAGGTGTATTCGTATAATCCTTGATAAAAGAAGAAAGATAGAAGAATATTATGATTTGCTCACAATATTTCATTATTCATTCGGAGAATCCCATTGAAAGTGAGCAACTCTTTGTGATAGCGATTTAGTGATATTCTTGACATCAATGAGTTTTTATTAAAAGCACTATTGTCTATTAAAAGCACATTTTGTAATTATCTTGTCTCTCTTGTAATATTAAGGAATAAGTATTGAGAAAATGAGTATTTCTTCCTGCTGATAATGCCCAAATGAGTCCGAGGGTAATTCTATGAATTAATTTGATTTTATTTAGGATGTTGAGTTTATAGATATCCAAGTTCTAGCAAGCTGGAAATTATTCATATTGAAAGAATAATGAGTATCAATAGCTAAAAACTATGTTGAACATTTCTAATTTAATTTGAAAATACAATTAATTTCAAAAATTTGTTTCTTCAAACTACAAGCACACAACTATTGACATCCAAGAAGCCTCATGGCCGTTTCTGGTAAAGTAACAATGTTCAAACTATTAAATTATTATCTGATTATCGATTCAATCATTTATTAGTCAATACCAATCAATAATCGTCCATTATTTTAGATCAGTACCTAGTCGTATGAAGTTATTTACATCAATATCTACATTGATAAATCTGTTACTAATCACATAATCAATAAATCATTACACAGTGATCAAGGATGATGAATTCTTTAAAACTATCTTATATTTTACTTTTAAAGACCTGTTAGTGAATTTTATTGGTCCAACTTCAACCTGATTCCTTGACCATTTGTTTTTTCTCAAGCTGAACTCATTAAAAATGATTGCATGATTGTATTATATTTCTCAATAGGTCAACTTAACCAATTAATAGCCTTATAGCTTTATCAATTCCATTTATTTTTTAATTAAAAAAATAATGATCAGAGCAATAATTAGATCATCATTTATTGTCAAGATAATTTGTAATTTTTTTCAGAGATGTAAGTACAGACGAGTGTAGAAATCAAAAATTCCTACATGATATACGAGATAAGGACTTGAATAATAATTTCATCAAGATTTTATGTCTAATTTCATGTCCCCAACGTCTTAATTCGTATTAATTCTACTCCATGTTCATCTCCCAATATTTATAATTATAAACTTCTGCATTATGAATTCAATAACCTCACATCTAATAACAGTGGGATTGCAAGGTAAACCTGGTTCTAAGCCAACTTTTATGCACTGCCAATTTTAATTGCATTGTTGGACGCGTTTGAGTTCAATGTCAAGTGTACGATAGCCTTCACTGGCCATCGAAGTACAGCGGCCAGGTTTAGTAATGGTTGATGATAGACGAGGTTGTCGAGGGTGGCGCGTGGGCTGTGGCTGGGGGATGTTGCGGACGGAGGAGTCAGTGTTTGGGGCGATGTGTGTGCCCGACACTACTTATCTACTGTGTAATAACAGTAACTGAGCACCTATATATATTGTCTTCCTTACGACACGAGAACACTGGCTCACACCTGGAATAATATAAATGGTAATAGGACGACCGGAATAAGTGAGTTGCAACACAATCACTGATGGTGCGGGGAAGGAGAGCAACCAACTGACAATACAGCGCGGACCGATCCGAGACGCATTTACACCTACATCCCTTTTTCATTATTTCAATGCACGGCGCTCAATTCCTTCTGCACAAAGCTCGTTCAACATTGAGAGGCTTCACCCATCCACCCAGTTCTATTATACACACGATCCGGTAATGCCGAGCAAGACACTTCCAGACCGAGAAGAAAGGTTTTAGTAGCTGAAAAATTTATTGAGCTGCCGAGCAGCCAGCCACTTTCCAAATCGGCACTTAACGGCGCCTCGCTCCGCATCGCATCGCCCGCCGCTGGCCTTGAGACTGATGGACGGACGGACGGACAACGCCAATTGTATCCGATCACTAAAAGTGTCAGCTATGTATGCTTGCTGCTCCCAATTACATGAACTACGTTGTAAACAGACGGTCAATCTGTTGTCGACTGAATTGGAATAATGAGTTTAATAAATGGTAAATGTAAGCATCAACTGAATAAATAATAATTTTCATGTCATTGTCACCTAGGACTTGTCAACCATGTCCCTGAATAGCTGACCTCCTTCTCCTTTTTCTTAAGCTATTAGCTCGAATGAACTATTTTCTCCCCATGTTTTTCCAAAATCAGCTACTAGGATAAGAAATTGTTCAAATAAATAATATATTTTCACTACTTCTGTCCTATCACATGGGAAACCATGCTTGGATGAGTATTCTTATCATTTTCCTCTCTTCAGCATACACCTTCACTGACTCAACTATTTCTTTTTTTTTGCTAATTTTTGCTTTTAATATTTAACGTGTCATATAATGAATTACAAAATTGAGAAATATATTATATTTCCCACCATTTGAATATAAAAGTTGAATTCATGTAATACTAGCCGGCAGACTCGCTTTCTTCGCATTAACCATCTAGCTGGAGGGACCTAGGGGGAAGGTAAACTTTATACAAATTCGTTGTTCTAGCTAGCACCAGTTTGTTGTTCAGTCGCTGTTATAACTACAAAAACAGTTAGTTAAATCCCTGTTTATGGTTTTTTCAAACTTCCATTGAACACAATCCTGGGAGGAAATAGATGAATAAGTGTTGCTATTTCACCACAAAAGGTAGGGCATCATATCTAGAAACCAGAATCTTCAGAAGTGGTTTGGTGCTCACCAATCTCTATCAACTACCCTTCCAATTGAGCTTATTCTTGGAAGTGGATGATTGTCTATGACTAGTTTGATCATTTTGTTCTTTCATGATTGCAGCCCTACAGTAGATCTAGAAATTAGACCAGATTTTTCAATGAGAATAATGATAGAAATGGTGTGTAAATCAGTTAATTAGATTTCAAGTTTTTACTGATCAACTTCAATGGCAGAAGTCATTGGTTACCAACATCTTGATATATTTTATTAAAAATTCTAGAATCTATAATCACTGTTGAAAAGAAATCAATCATCCATTCTTATAACTTAATCTATTTATCATGATTCCTCTGTTATTTGTTGTTCTGGATTGACTTTTTGTATCTACTGTTTTTCTATCATTTGCATTTTACAGAAATTTATTATTATTAACTGTATTATATAATATACAATATTGTCTTACTTTGTTGATAATGTATTGTCTTATTCACTCACTTCGAAACAAAGTAGCTTTTTCAATAATCTCACTCAGTATGCCACTTTATCAATCTAACTCAATCTTCAAAGAAAGTTGATTAATACCAGGTATCTTCTCGGCCAGATAAGATTAGACACGAGCGCATGGACTGTTTCTGTAAGGGTGACCGTTTGGTTCTGACAACAAAAAAAAGCAACAGCAAATCACTTCCCGGTGGTTAGATTAGATTAGATTAGATTAGATTTCTTTATTCATGTAAATTTACAAATTTGAATATGAATGGTTAAAATCAAAACTATCAACATCACATAGATATAATTATACAGTAGTGAACTCAGAAAATACTATTTTTATAGTGCAAAGAATTATGTACAATGATCTCATTTGAATGATATTAATTACAGTAATGACAATCTAAGTGATGCAATCACATGAAATGGCGAAGTTTGGACAAGGATTCGTCCATTCTTGACACTTAACCAGTTAGTTAGGAATTCATTTAAAACTATACTTACAACTCATCGATCACCATTTATTCATCACCCACGCACAAGTCTCAGACTCATGTGGGTTTCATTTTCCAAAAGGAAGCATATCATTGGTACCTGCTGCTATTCATGATTTTCTTCCATTCCTACATTTGGGAGTTTCAACAGGAAATATTCGATAGCAGCCGAGAACCTGGTGGAGCCGTATCTGTGACCAATAATGTGCAGTGAGCAACACTTCACCTGTGATCTCGCGATGAGCCCGTGCAGTGCACACGCCTAACCAATCTCAAGGTCGCGTGGGCCGAACCGAACAAGTCCAAGAAGTCGTCGCCGAAGCTGTTCCCGATTCCCCTCGGGGAGCCCTATTGTGGTAAGTTAGAAGCTGGGCCATAAACCACACCACACATTACAATACTGTATATTCGAAACACCATACAGCGCAGAAGACCGAGAAGTAAAGGCTGCGATGACCAAGCCAGAACCACTTGTGTCACTGACCTCTTCTAGAACGAGAGGCCCATCAGAATGCTCACTTCCTCGTTCAATAGAGCACTACTCACTCCTCCGCCAACCTGCAGCACGGAATAACCACCTAACACCCCAATCATCATCATCATCATCATCATCATCATCATCATCATCATCGTCGTCGTCGTCGTCGTCATCACACAACATCGCCTCACCTCTGACCTTAGCACTTCTTATTCAGATTCATCGACAAGGCGTGTATGGATTGATACGCCTTTCCGGATTCTTGTAAACCTTAAAATGCCAAGCTATCATTTAACTTCGTTCCAGTTTCATTGCTGTAGCCTGTGTACTGTTGTTATAATGAATAATTGGTGGGTGTGTATAGCCAACAAAGATTTAGAACACGTTAAATTATGCTGGAGAACAGTTTCAGTTTTCAATCAGCTATTTCAAAACCAGACAACATTGACTCAACTCTCAAAAATAACGAACGATTTTAGTATTTTCAGAATATTGATGGTTGTGTGTTTACGAAAAAAAGTGCACACAAATAATTTGCATGTTCAAGGCTGAACATCACTATATTAGCCTGAGGTAGTCAATAAAACCGTCATCGGTAATTATTCAAATAAATAAATAGTTTATCTTGGAAGTCGTCATACAAACAAACTCACCCTGCTCCTGAATAACGTTTATAGAGAATATAAACAAGTTTATTGAAGGTTAGATCTACTTTTAGCACAGCTTTGAAGTTACTCTAATGCGTTCTAAATGGACGCGAGAGACATTCGAAACCCACATAATAGAGATGTTTTTGAAAGCATTATCATTATAACACCCACTACTCGTTTACAGGTAATACTTATATCGTATCAGTCGAAAAGCTTCAAGCAGTAAACTTTTGACAGAGTTCATATATTTTCAGAGTTTTTTTCAAGGGTAGTGGACCCATTTCTATTTGGTTCCGCTATTCTCTACTTAATTTATATACATTTTATTTTATAGGTCACTTTAGATTATAATTCACTATAGATCTAATTTATAGACATGACTATGTATGTTGTAAACAGCGAACACATAAGACCAATAGAAAAGACATATGGACTACCATAGCATTACAGTAGGTGAAGCTAAGTCCGCCATCCATGTACCGTAGTGGATAGAAAGACGAAATCGTGTTTCCGAGAGCAGAAAATTTCAATGCATGCTCTCCAAATAAATTACAGTTTAACACACTTAGGATTGAGATATAACTTTCCAACTTGGCATAGGTATAGACAATTAGTTTCTGACGATAACAGTGCTATTATAAAAGTTAATGGTTACTTCTATATATTTGAATTAGTTGTTTAAAGTTATATTTTTTGTCCAAGTTTCAAACCATGACATATAAAAGTTAGTCGGCTACCAAAATTTTCATCTTTTGGGTAGAGATGTCATCAAAGCGAGAAAGTTGTACAGAAGTAACTGAATGATTTTTTCATGATTTTTATTTTAATCTACGACTTATACTTTGGATACAATTTTAGGTCTAAGTGCAACGTTGAAACGCGATCGGGATGGCGCACTGTCGTCAGCCGGCTTGCGCATCCGGGACCACAAAGACAATTCTTCACTTATTTCTTGTGTTGTATTCAATACTTCCATGAAGGAATATTATTGTAATGTTATAGTTATTGTAAGAATATTATTGTAATATTATAGTTATTCTTAGTGAATTATTGATTAAATGAGTCTAACCTTTAAATCTTTCCAAATAGGAAAATGTTTATTAGAACAATGACATTAATAAATACAAATTTATCTTTAAAGTCATTTAACTAAATTGAATCATACAAATCAATGACTACAAAAAGTTAAACGTTAAATCAATTTGTCCAATGGGGAAATAGCCTATTGTAAAGACCCTACTTTCGCTATCCAGAATGAAATAATTTCTATATGGGCGCCAACCAAACCAACTTTGGGTTGATAATATCCATCTACTTACTTTGGGCTCCATCAGCAAAAACGAAGTAATATTTTTCCATAATAATATTTGAATGTCTACATGATAATGGACATAATTTTTTCTTCTTCTTTTTCAAACCTGTTCTGTACTATTGACAATAATTTTTTATCCAGTTCACTTCGCTTAATTTTTGCGTAATTTTCTCTCAAATTTCTCTCATTTTTCAAAAGACAATAACAATTTTTTGTAAAATACTGTAACTCTTTCTTAGCATGAGTCGAACCTTATCAGGTAGGTCCTGGCATTTAATTGAAGTGGAATAATAATTATACTACGATTGAGACGCAATAATTAAATTTATATCTCCTATCAGTGTTTCGGATTTTGTATTATTTTCATACTTTCCACCAAAATTTGTCCCTATATGAAATAAAATTTTGTAAAAATATCATAAACTGTTTATTGAGTCATCAAGTTCAATCTAGGCTTAAAATAATTTCCCCTATAGAGTACTACCATCATTCATATCACTACATCAGTTGGAAGCATCTCCTATCTGGAGTAGACCACCAGCATTGTGTTGTTCTTTTCAAACGCAAGCCTGATACTGGGGACAATAAGCATATTGATAGAACCAACATTCAACGAGATAGGACAGGCTTAAAACTTTCGGGCCGTGCGTCAGGTTGGTGCCGGGACGCCACGAAAACCGAGATAAACACAGATCGACGCCCGGCGATCGTGAATCGGCACGCTCCCGTCGGAGCGTCGACGCTGATTCTGCAGGCAGAGGGAGAACGATAGAGAGAGTGCGAGAGAGACAAGAGTACAAGAAAATAAGGGTTGGAGCGAGAGAGGAGTTAAGTACGAGAACAGGAGAGCTTAGGTTCGTTCACAATGATTAAGTCGCGTGCCATATCTCGTGGGAAAAGCGAACAGATGCTGGATGTCCTTTACAGCATCATAGAGACGCATGTCGTACGTAATGAGTCACCCCACCCCTCATCAATCCGACAACAGTCACCCGCAAATCCGCCACCATCTAACGACCGTTATGCCGACCCCCCCCCCCCCCCACCAACGCTCCTCTCACAACAAATCAATGCAACCAGCATATTGTCTATCCGCTGGCGAAAACGCTCCTCTCACATTATATTAGTTACCCACCCCTCTGTACCATTAAAAACGACATCAGCACAGCTCCAATGAAGTGCACAATGCAAATAAGTGTTTTCGTAACCTTGTATCTCCTTTATGCAATCAAGTGGGAAACGATAAATATTTTGCAGTGTCTTAACTGTCGCAAATTTGTATGTATTTTTTTCAAATTTGTGATGCATTTTTTTCAAATGTTTGGAAACTTTGTTGTGTTTTGTACAGAACAAATTATTGGAAGCATAAAGAAAAGAGTGAAGTAGAACCGTAATACAGCAAATAGTATAGTAATAGTCTACGTTTTCATCATTCTGTATACTGTATGCATTAAAACTACCTACTATATCGTTCGATTAATCTATGCTATTCCCGTGGATTCTCTGTTGTTCAGCTTATAGTAAAGATAAAAAGCATACTTTCACAATTCTGTGTGCATTACCTGGAAATCTATCTTTTCAAGCTCACAGAAAAAATTAAAGCATCTGTTTCTATTGTGAGCTATAAAGCATCCCTTCTTTTGTGAACCTTAGATCATATTATCTTTATTATATCTGGTGATAAAAACGAATAATCAAATGGCACTCAATTGATACTTTTTGAATTATTCATGGACGTGAATACATCATTTTTGCAGTGTAATGAGTCTCTGTGAATACAAGTCCGTGAAAAAATGAATAGTTGAAAAAAAATATATATTGCTGGGAAGACAATAACAGTTTTCCAGTTGAATAAGTTGACTTGATTCAATTTTTTTATGCATTTTAGAGCCATTACTCGACTTCAAAGTCTGATTTCCTTTCCATCAAAGGCTAGTTCATTCTAGATTTATATTGAATCATATTATCCTATAATAATTTCAAGCCGAGTTTTATTCTCGAACTATCGAAACGATACCAATAGTTATTGATGGGAGATTTTGGATTAAAGGTTCAGTGGTAGAAAAAACGTTATAGTCTTAACTCCCCCTAATAAAGGGGTTTTTCAATTAATTTCAGATCTATGAGAGTTGTGAGATGTTTCATTCAAAGCTTTTTACTAGAACAGCTATCACTTTTGTTCACTTTCAAGCTCACATGTTATGTTAACATTCATGGTTCACATAGAAAGCTTGTTTGTTTGTAACTTGTTCGGAGTATTTTTATGAGCTCAATGTAGATCGCGTCCTGCAGAAAGATGGAGACATAAACTTCCATCTGATAAGAGTCTTGTACTATCAAAGGAATTTACAGTAGATATTCAACATACTAGAGATAAAATGTGAAAAACTTGAATCGTACGATGAAGCAAATATTAACCACCTTGGCCTTTGCATTGAGATGCTTGTTACAGTCTTCCTTCTACCAATAAATTGGCAAAATGGCAGTCTCTGTAACGTTCCCTACTAAAAAATATCAGTGAAATAAAATCTGCTCGGCTCTCATTATCTCATAAAAGCAATATTACTGGATTGCGGCATTTGTGGTCCGGAGCGAGCCCCGTGGGGGGGGGGGGTGACGATAAAGGGGATGCATTTCTCCCGTAAGTCTCAACCGACACTAAAAAAAGAGTTAGAAATCCCCCAGATTTTTTCTCATTTAATATGAGATACCACCCCCTACCCAAAAAATGTCTTGATTCGTCCCTGACTATAATATAACCCTAGAAACTTACTCCTGAATGAGCTTGATTTGTTGAAGAGATCCGATCCCTAATATCAAAATTCATCGCATTTGGAAGTTGGTAACTATTAAACAATTGCAGATTTTCAGTTAAAAATTTTAATAATCCACAAATTGTTAAAACTGGTATTCTCTTGGGCCTTATTCTGAGTCCTTCAAATCAAATCATTTTATTGCCATCGACAAATAATACAGACAAAAAATTTAAAACCTCCAAAATAAAAGAAATATTAAAACAACAAAAAAGCCAGTAAATGAAAAAATAACAATAGCAAAGTTGAAATAATTTTAAAAAAAATACATATACAGGAGAATATAATTATTACAGGCGTTGCTAGCAAAAGCTAAAAAGCTTGAGCGCCAGCAACGAGTCAATATAAATAGCAAACTTATTAATCAGTTGATGATGTCATGTTCGATTCGGATCTTAGAAGGCTACCGCTTTATTGATGTATTTGAAGCTTTATCTCTTAATAGAATAAGACAGATTTGATAGATGTGCGACTTAAATGTGACGGGATTGTAAATAGATTCAGCAAAGACATTAATAATGTTTCCTTATCCGCAAACGATACATTCATACCATACTTGAAACTAGCATTGCATTAGTTATTCATTCAAATCATATTTTTAATGAGAAAATAGAAAGAAGGACTTCTTTTAGCAGAACTAAAACTGCCGCAGACATGGAATTTTTGATAAATCATAGACACAACCCAAATATACTAAAACAACATACTAATGCCACTTCCACTTTCGTATTACTCTTTATTTATTTCATTTAGTTTTCTTTATCATCTTTTTAAGATTTTTTGCTGAGTATGAGTATGATTTTGCCCTTTTTATGAGTATGAGTCTTGTGCTTGAGTGATTCTCTTTTCATAAGTATGAGTCTTGTGCTTGAGTAATTAGAGGAATGATTACACAAAATATGTGAGACTGAACGGGCCCGTTACCACAAGATTAGGAGTCAGTAAGAGATAAGAGCCCTATCTAATTACACTACTGCTACTGAGAATATGATAGCCAAATAGAGCAAGTCAGAAATAAGTTCCCTATCTGATTATACCACTCCGGCTGGCAATATTGCTTTTTTTAAGGTTACAACTTGGAGACTCCAGTTGAGAAGTATAAGACAATTCAGATCAAAAATTATTCACATAGAATTTTACCAATTTTATACACTAGTTACCATAATTACAATATGAATTAGTTGAGATAAGGCTTGATTGCTTTGATATGTTGAACCAAGAAGAACTGTACTTCTCAACTGGAGTCTCCAAGTTGTAACCTTAAAAAAAGCAATATTGCCAGCCGGAGTGTTATAATCAGATAGGGAACGTATTTCTGACTTGCTCCATTTGGCTATCATATTCTCAGTAGCAGTAGTGTAATTAGATAGGGCTCTTATCTCTTACTGACTCCTAATCTTGTGGTTTTCCTTTTATTGGGGAGAAGGTGCCAATTCACCAACCAACAAAACGGAATTCGCTAATATTCACACTTAATAATCCCTATCCATACTTTAAACCTGTGGACTTAACTATTAATAGAATTCTCATTCAATAAGTATATCAATTTACCGATAAACTCAGTAAATCTTGCCGATAATCAAACTCAGTAAATACTCAACTCATGTCATTCTGTAGACTGAACCATAATACTCTCATTTGATAAGTATATCAAGATTAGAAACTACATGAGTTTGTAAATGGCGGTTCTAAAAGAGTGAGCGGTATTGTTCCAGAGGGAGACGAAGAAAACAACAACGTTAATGTATGCCTGTTGAGAAAGTATAAAACGACACCGTTGTGTAATTACCGGCTATTAACAACGGTACATGATGATAATAAAATAATAGCATAATATAGTGCTTTGTCAGTGGGTAAGTAAGCTGAGTTGAAAGGCTCGGTGACAACGCTATTGTTGGAGCTGGAAGTGAAACCGCATAGGTGGCCTGGCCAGTTAAGATTAAAAAGAGACGGCCGGCTTTGTCTTGAGGGTTTGCAACATTATCATATACGATAGGAAGGGAGGTTTGGAACCTCGACTGTTTTAAATTTTAAAGGCCTGTGTTGGTTGTTTAGCCGTTCGAAGTAGATAAGTGATCGATAAGTGATCGTGCATAACAGAATTATGTCAAAAGCCAAACCACCTTAGAGAGGCCCTTCACCATGAGCGCCGCTTGGAAGGTGATAGGGTCACAGACGCCGGGCATCGGCACTATTAGAAGGTGCAGACACTTGTCAGAAGTAAAAGGTGATAGCTAGGCCACATAGTATTGATGTGCGGCTGTGCTGACGGAAATCAGCGTGGAAGTCGTGGGCGATCATTTGAATAGATAAAACAATGAATGACATGACTTTAGCAAGCATGTCAATTAATATTCAATGTTTGTTATGGAGTGTTTGTCGGAATTGTAATGGGAATACTCTGTTCTTCGTGATGGTATGGAATTTTCAGAGATCTGGATGATTTGCTTAGAAAGATCATCATTATTCAGCGATAAATTAATGTGCTATGACTATTCTTACTAACTGTATTATCCATCTTAATTAATTCACAAAACCTTTTCAGAGAAGTTATTTTATCGCGAAGACTTAACATTCTTGTTGGATTGAAGTGGGTAGGAGCTCTTGAGAGTCAGATTGAGAAATTGAGTTGCAGACTCGTAATCTCATAGAGTTGGAATTGGAAAGGCGGCTCACCATAGCAGACTGTGTGGCTGCCATTTTTAGGAAATAATTAAGAAATACTTTCCCAATATTTGTAAACATTAAAGTGTTCCCCGATATTAATTCAAATTCAAATTTATTTCTCACGAATACATAGGCATAGAACTCACTCATAATATACTTAAACAAACATTCATATTATACAATCTAGATTGAATAATCAAAACAGTGTGAGATCCCCGCAGAAGCCTGTGTTTGCGAGTGATCTGGCGTTAGAATAAATATTTATTTGTTTTGAGAAAAAAAATATTTTTTTTACTAGAGAAATTTCGATGACAATTGAAAATAATACTATTGATTTAAAAAAAATTCAAGCAGACGGTAAGACAAGCATGAAATAAGTAAACTATAGAAGTTACACATCAGTATTCAGTGTAGGATTCATTATTTAAACATGAATCATCCATAAACAGAGTGCATCATATTCTCTTCCATATCTTGGTCGTTGTCCAGCAACCATTTACCAATTAGCCGTTTATACTGGGATGCTCTGTATTTTTGGAATTCTCTTAAGTTATTGGGAATGTTACGGTATACGGTATACTATAATTATGTGACAGATAATGGAAATTTGTCGTGGAATATGTCTTATTGAGTCTCGGTGTTTGTATGTTACACAGTTCTGATGCCCGTGTTGGATATCTGTGCTCTATTTTTTGAAAAATCTCATTATGATTCATGTGCATGTAGATTAAGTCACATCGTATGTATAATTGTCTTAGATTCACTACTTTAAAATCGTTGTACAATTCTCGGATATGACAATTGGGACCTCTCTGTAATGCTATTCTAATTATTGAGTTTTGAGATATCTTTAAAGGCTCAAGAACAGTTTTGTAGCATCCTCCCCATGAAATAATCCCCCACTGCAAAATAGTTTGTACATAAGCAAGATATATATTCCTGAGTTCTAACAGATTTAATATAGGTTTTAATTTATGGGATTGGAATATTTTTTTCAATTTCAATTTCAATTTATTTAACACACCAAAAACATACACAAATTACAAAAAAAAAACAATAGCAAAAATAACAATAACATACAATTACAAATATAGGTGGCTTCATTGTGGGGTGTGCAGGAAAACAATACTTATCCAACTATGGCAAAGCCATGTATTAGGATAAGTGAAATAGTAGATGAAAAAGGAAGAGGAGTTTGAAAAAGGAGAACGAAATTGGTATGAGTAAGGGAGAAAGTCAGAAGGAAGGAAAAAAGCAAACGAGTCCACTGTTCAAAAGCACCCATATCGAACAACACTGAAACACGCTCCGGAAGATAACAGGCTAACAACAATTAAAAAAAAAAATAATAAATAAATAAAATAAAAATAAACCATTTAAACAGATCAAATATTGAAAAAGTAATTACTCGAGACCCAATTTTTTATTTCCAGTTTAACTTTCCTAGTGATTTTCGGATTCAAAACCAAATGCTCCGGTATTTGGTTTATGATTTTGGTACTTAAATATATCAGCTGTCTCCTAATTGTTTCAATATTAGTATTATATATTGTGTACATGTTGGCTGTAGGTCTTAAACTGTAGCGATTCACTAAAGTATTTGGAGCAATTGGGAAGTGATGTCTATTTTTTATTATATAGCTAATTACATTTTTTACATATAATTGTCGTATTGTCATCACATCAAATTCGCTGAAAATCAAGTTTGTGGGATATAATCTAGGTTTATTCAAAATACTTTTTATTATTAATTTTTGACAGACAAATAATTCATTCAAATGATTGTTATAACAGCCCCCCCATACAGTTATGCCATATTGTAATAAAGACTGAGCCAAAGCATAATACAACATTTTGAGTTGATTCTGTTTTAGTATTTTTTGAACTTGGTAAAATTTAAAAGAAATATATCTCATTTTTTTACAAATAGATTTAATATGAATATCCCATTTTAAGTGCTCATCTATTATAACTCCCAGGTATCTAGCATATGCCACTTTATTAATAGTATGACAGCCACAAATGTTTGAGTCCGAATTACATCCAGAATGAAGTTTCAAAGTGATATCACTATCAGGGGTTCCCGTTCTAGTCAATGAAAAAGTTATATAATTCGTTTTATTGATATTCAAACTCAAAGTATTCTCATCTAACCAACCCTTAATCCTAGAGATGTTTTTCTCTGCAATAGAATGCACCTCCCTCCATGAATTCCCTTGAAATATCGCTGCAGTATCATCTGCAAAGGATATTATTGTGGAGTTCGTAAGTTTTAAATCTAAGAGATCATTAACATACAGAATAAAAAGGATAGGAGATAAGACAGTTCCTTGAGGAAGTCCGAAAGAAGTTAGATTAGTAGTGCTGGTATGCCCATCGATAGTTAGAGTTTGGGTCCGATTCAGAAGGTAGCTCTTGATTAAATCAAGAAAGACTCCTCTAAAGCCATAGGACTCAAGTTTGTCAAAAAGTTGTAAATGGGGTATTGTATCGAAAGCTTTTCGTATATCAAGAAACACAGCTAGGGTTTTCTTATTAGAGTTAAGGCCTTGGGATATTGTATTAGTAAATTTTATTAGGGCATCTTCAGTGCTTTTGTTGTTTTGAAAACCAAATTGGTTACTATTAATTATATTGTTTTTATTTAAGAAAGATACAAATCTTATTTTTATTATTTTTTCCATTATTTTAGCTTTATTATTTTGATTCCGTTTTATTATAGACTTGAGTATTTTTTTTTTTTTTTTTTTTTTGTTAATGTGATATGTGGAGACAAATTCATTCTATTGTCAAAAACTACTCCTAGGTATATGCTGACCTTCTCAATGGATGGACAGTCACATGATTTGTAATGTCCTATTCTGGTCAATCAGGTGAGTTATACAAAATAATAACTCATCTGATTAGACGTACCAGATATATATGATTGGAAAGCTGAACCAAAATTCAATGTACGATTATGATAATTATTCAATTTAAGAAGAAGAAAGTAATATTTCTGGTTTGTCGAGCTATCTTATAAACAGTTTAGTTATTTTTTAGCTTGCATACAGAAATGTTAATGACATTGATAATAAAAGTCAATTTGAAATTGAGATGAATATCTTTTAATAATTGAATAATCCCTCTTGAGACGCTACATAGTTATTTTGTTGAATATTGCAAGAATGAATCATAATCTTATTTGAATTTGTGATAGCCGCGAGCCGTAGCAAGTATCTGTTCAATCAGATAGATAAGCTGCGCTCTCGTAGGTCCCGTTTGTAACGGTGACCGATTAGATTGGCCAGCAAAAAAGACACTGTTCTCTGCTGAAAATCACTTCCCGGTGGTTCGGAACCCACCTAAAACTGTAGGTCCAACTCATAAATCACCATCATCCAACTCATTACCCACGCACAGGTCTAAGACCTATGTGGGCTTCATCCTCAAAAAAAAAAAAAAAAATTTCATCATCCCTGCTCCTTAACTTCAACTCCATTCACTAACCGTTCTGAGATCGCTATTGGATCGCTCGCGAGGGTATTGGATGATTATGCTTAATGAATTTAATCTACAGTTATAGGTGGGTTCCGAACAACCGGAAAGGGATTTCACAGCAAAGTATGAAGATTTTTTTAATTTTAAGGAAATTAACTATGCTATGAGAATATTGAACAAACATCGGAATCATTCTAGAGATCATGAATATGGGAAGACAATGATTTTCACACCACAACTTATTTCATTCTCGGGATGATGGATGGATCGCACTGGTTCTCATGGTCTTGGATGGCGCACCAGTATACGACGGGTCCCACGCCGATGTGAGGGTGGAGCAGGGGTTGACAATGCACTTGCAACGCGGCACCGAACTTTGTTTGGGACAGGCGCTAGCATCTGTTGCCGCGTGCGGGTTGTTGAAGGGTGGCTCTTTCTCTCCTTCAAGAGAGAGTGAGTGGGAGTGAGAGAGATGGAGTTGGTGGATGAGTGAAAGAAGGAGGAATCGGTTGACCCTTCTGCGTGGGGACTCCACTCCAGAGCCGGTGTCTTTCAACGAGATGGTTTCCCATGGGAAATGTATATTAGCAGAAGGTACAGGCAGCTAAGCACCCATCTCAGGAACAATGCCGTTGCCCCCTCATACGCATGCCGTATTATCGCCGGACAATAATTCTATTAACAACAAACAAGAGTAACCAATGTTTATCTCGCCTACGCTCCCATGGCTGGTCTCCCCTCTATCGAGCAAGCAAGCACTATGCTACCCGTCACTTTTAAAATCGCTCATCAATTTAGGACTTGTTCCTGCTTATCACAATTGAACGCTGCCACTCCACTGGGCTTTTGTGGGCACCTTGTGCGAGGGTGTATGGAAAAGATTGTGCACGTAATGTGACCAATTGATATCACTTCATGTGAGAATTCACATATCTTTTTGGGAATCGCAATGAGTGGTGACGTATTTTATCATATTTCTTTGGAAATTGAAATGTGGGGGAAGTGGGACGATAATTTTTGGAATAGTAACTGTCACTATTATTGTTGTTGACTTATCACTCTTTATTGTTTTCAAGTACGGTAGCCTGCGAATCAGTTATTGCTTCAAATCAATAAAACACTTGATAATTTTCTCCTTGTGACTATTAACATTCCAAGTTTTCATTGTTTTTTAATGTGATAAGTAGTAGGCTTATTGGATAGTTATTGTTAACCCATTATTTCATCTCATCATCATCCACCTTTCAGCATCTACCATGACACCAGTTAAAGTTTATACATATTTTTGTTGTTATATTGTAACTAAATTTACAACTCTGTGATGTTTTCCATGACGAAATTCTTCATGTACAATCTAATATTAAAACTGACACTGTATTTCACTTTTATATAATGTTTTACTCACATATTTGAGGGATGCATTTAACTTCTGAAAAAAAGCTTCGTCAGCCTGCCACCAGCCGGCCGCTCATCCTAACCTCAACAAAGCATGACCACAGTGTCAGTTTTAATATTAGATTGTTGAATTCACAACACTGCACTTCAGCATTGATCGATTAGAGTAGTATAATTTAGCATGGATAGTATTAAATACTTTATACATTAGTATTAAAATTTATTTCAAGAGAAGAAAATAGAATTGAAAAAAATGATGATTGACAGGAGGAAAAACACATGAAAACTCAAATAGTTTTGATACAAGTACGGTAGTTCAAATTTCATTCTGAACTAGTCAAAAGGATTTTTTTATAATAGCTATACTACAATTTCTGGATTTATGAAATCCGAATTATCTACTGCAATAGAATCGCACTCGCGATGGTGTAATCGTTAAGAGCGCTCAACTCCGACTAACGAGTACTTCTGCTTTCACGGGTTGGATTCCCGTTGAGTGAGACATATTTGGTATGATCATCCACCTTATTATCACAGAAATAGTTTCAGCCTCGTGTGAGCATCATCAGAAAAAAGTATTTGATGCCACTGCAAATCATCAAATATTTTTTATTAATATTTACAAATCAGAGCAACATTACTTAAAAATATCAGATACAATTATTGTGTTTTGTTGTATCATTTACAATTTACATGATATTTTTATCAATATTTTCAATTCTGAGCAGCATTAATAGCAAATTATATATGGCAAAAATATTTGATGATTTGCAGTAGCGTCAAACTAATACTTGCTATGACATGCATTCGTGGGTTCGAAAGACGAGATATGCATCATTATAGAGATTTGGCTGGCTACTGAGTATAGACGACCTTAGCAGCAGCAGCCGCACAGATACAGTTGCCCGCACGCGTAAGTGCGCACAGAGGCGGTGGTGGCCAGTGGCCAAACGAGCAGCCCAGCCAACCCACGAATAAGTAAATCACGAAACAGTCGATTTGAAATTAAAATGTTATCATGGACTAGCAAGCAGCTAGTGACATTGGTCGCTATGATGTATGCTGCTAATGGTATGCTTATTATGCAGTCAGAACACAGAGTCTTTCGCACAGTGAAATCGTGCAGGCAGGTGCCTCTCATCCCCTGTACACCCCCTTTCATGAAACTTCCACATTCTGCCCCCCTTGGTCACAACCCCCCTTCCATGAACACCCTTATCCTGCCCCCTTGGTCACAAACTTGGCTTGCGCTTTCAATATTATGCTAAGAGGTGCGCCTTTATTCTTGTTTGCTACTGTTTCCCGAACATAGCTATAATATCTCACAGCAACCTTTCTGCCTTTCGTTCTGAATATTTTGAATCGAGCAGTAGTAGAGATTGCTGGCCTATACGTCCACGACAGTTCGCCTCGAATTCAAATTCGGTTCCAAGGAATTTGGAAGTATAAGTTCATGATCTGGCCATAGTTCTCATAAATCTCCTAGTAGATTCACATTCGTCTTACTCATAGACTTCATTAATTCATTGTACTATTCTTGGATATTATAGGTGTTTTGACAATGATATATGTCGAAGAACTGGGTTTTGATAGGATATACCAAGGATCCTTGAACTCTGGATGAGAGCATCCTGAGTCGAAAGCAGTGTTAAGTTTTGACTGAGCAGTCGGACCACCCGAATTAGAGACTCGGTCAGCCTATTAGAGACTTACATTCTATTCGCTAAGAAGAGTATTATACATGAAGCTTCTTTGTTTTCGTTAATTTATAGCTTTGGTTCGTTCGAGATTGAGCGTGATGATATAAATGATCCTTTTGCTTCAGCGTGACTGCTATAGTATCTTGTTTTGTAATAAAAAGTATGGTTGTTTCAATATTAGGATAATTTTTCATGCAATATTGACTGAAATAAAAATAGCTAACAAGAGATTTTCGTGATAGTAAAGGATGAGAAATTAAAATAATTCAATCTGATTATGGTGATGGTATCTCAAAGATTATTATGAAAATTCATGAATAGATCAATTATTCTCATGTCATCAGCTTTTGAAAGCGACACCCTCTCTGGCTATTCAAAATAAGGTATCGCCAATTGCAATATTATGAGATTGATGCGTTTAGGTAGCGTTTAATCTTCAAAAATTTCAAAAATAATCACAATACAGAAAACATCAGTAATGCCACTGTTGAGATTTCTATGCAAGCGTACCAACTCCAATAAACTCAAGTTTGTTTGAAGAACACTCTTCATTTTGTTCAATCATATCCTCCTTTATCAAAGATAGACAATTGAAAACCTGAGAAAATGATTCCAATGGATAGATCCACGTAACATAAGTCGTGATCCCTAGCCGCAGATCGCTGCCTTATCTCCAGGATTTGTTGAACGTAATCAACAGTTGCAATTCCAATTTCCAATTTAACAGCCAGATGATTTAAATGGCAGTCTGACTAAAGACCTTTGTTACAAAGAATTAAAAGAAGAACAATAACTATACAAATTATAGATTTGTTATCTAT
This sequence comes from Conomelus anceps, assembly GCA_948455865.1. NCBI lineage: Eukaryota > Metazoa > Arthropoda > Insecta > Hemiptera > Delphacidae > Conomelus > Conomelus anceps. Next base: position 63,381,684 of record OX418218.1, read on the forward strand.
TGCCGTTTCGCTGTAGAAAGTTGAGAGGATGATTGAAAACGAAAATGTTAAATATCAAGTGACCGTTGGAAATAACAAACGACTGTTTTACAACCTGTCCATTGGTCTTACGTAAAATATGACTTCATCTCGAACAGTCCTTTCGTATTTTCACTCCCTCCAGTTGCACAATACCTCCATCCCAATCTGCGAGTAACCTTCAACCTACTGAAGTCAACTTTAAGGTCAATCTACCTCAAGATGAATAATGAAGATGTTAGCTTAACTTATGAGTTTGAACTCAGCCAAGCATTGACAAATCTGTTACTAAAAGATTTCCATACTGCCGATTCTATTGTGCAAAAATATAATGTACCAATCTCCCTTGGTCCCTGGTATTTGGGTGCGCAGCGGAAAAACTAGTGTAATAGACAATGAGGACTGTAACTGACTTTTTTTGTAGATTACGTCTTGGAGACTCCAGTTAAGACAAGTCAGATCAACAATCTTATACACTAGTTACCATAATTACTATATAAATTTGTTGGGGTGAGGCTTAATTTTGATGTGAAAGGAACTCTTGTACACTATAGAAAGCTTTATCAACTAAATATTTCTATATTTTTAAGACTCTTCAAAAACTGCGGTAGCTTGCTGTAGAGCTGTGTAGTTAGCTACTAATGTGACTCACCAAGTGATAATCTCCTCGGCTTCTTGTATTATAATCGTGTACGTCATGATTTTGGTTAATATCATTCGTTTTTATATATAAATTAGCTTCATAAACGTATAAGCAGGGTACAGTTAGGAGACCAAGATTCTTGAACAACGGCCCACATTAATCTAATCTATTTACTCTTTCCATACACCTAACCGCTTTCTTTTGGATCTTAAACACCCTAACAAGGTTTTGTTTTGATGAATTACCCCATACTACGATAGCATACCTAATATGTGACATTAAGAGCCCATGGTAAGCTGTAAAAAGTAACTTTTTGCCATTCAATCTAGCGAGCTGTCGCAGGACAAATACCCCAGATGAAATTTTACAACATATTTTCTCAATGTATGGAGCCCAGGTCAATCGTCTATCCAACAAAAGTACTAGAAATGCAATGTTTTCTTCTTGGTCCAGTTGATTATCGTTTACAAATACGTTTATAGCCCTATCTTCATTTGAATTATGTTTGTTTTTGAATTGAACGTATTAGCATTTTTTACTATTTATTGTTAATTTCAACCGATTCAAGAATTGGACAATGGACTGTACACCTTTTGCAGTATTTCCAATAAAGTTCTATGATTAACACAATCAAATGCCCTTGATAGATCTAAGAAGATTGCAGTAGCTTTATCACCTGAATCTTTTATATCTATTAGTTTTTCAACTAGAGAAACTATGACTGTCTTTGTTGATCTCCCTTTCTGGAAGCCATGCTGTTCATCACAGATAAAGATAGCTTCTTAAAGGTGCAGAAGTAACCTATTAAGAACTACTTTTTCAAAAATTTCACCTATTACATTTAAATTACTAATGGGCCTATAGTTTTCCACCTTTTCTCTATCACCATCTACAACCATGTACAACCTCATGTGTAAGGCTAGTTGTTGATTTTTTTTAAATCTGTCATTGAAATGTAGTTGTGATTCCATTATTTGTTGTAGATATAATTTATATATGAGCATCGCAAGTCTCAGTCATCAACAAAAATTTGACGATATTAACAAGTTTGGCAGGAATTTTGAAATTTGAAATGAAATTAAACTCACCAGAAGTATTTTCATAATAACTTTGAGAAAACATATAGTAAGCTTTAAAAATAATAGAACATGCAAAACATAGGTTCTTTATCAAATGGGATTGTGACTGAGGACGGAAGTAGGCCTATTATAACATTTTTGCTCTTCCCTACAAGAATGTTTGACGAAATCTCTCATAAAGAATTGTTTAAAATGTAATTAATAATATTACTTCATTGATTAGTCGAAAAAATTTATGTGAAAAAGAATTTTTTCAAGGTTCAATATAGCCTAGTAGTTTATGCAACGATTGTATTACGCCTGCTTTTGAACCACAAGTGAGATGTAAGCTAGAATTCGAGTGTAATGAGGGTCTTAAACATCTCACGAGTGGCTTATAGGCAAAATCCAATAATTGTTGCATACAATACTTTATACGCTATTACCAACATATTACGTTCAATTTAATTTACCAATCAATCGGATAACTCACCCACACAAACATTAACTAGAATGCGTGCTAGTTGTTGTTTAGTTCTGAATTATTGATTTCAAAATGTTTAAACCAGCTGATGTGACAAATTCATACCATTTAATTCGAAATTGTTTTAAAGGAATCCTGAATTCTGATTGGTGTAGACCGATACTGAGAAGTGGCAATAGTGTTAAAAGAGCTTCATTTCAATACTACTTCAAGAATACTTGGAACTCTATTGACATTGGTTTCTAACCTATTATATCTACTTTATAACGTAGCTGTAGATAAATACTTCAAACTTGTTCCGTTCTGTTAAAGTAGAAGGCTGCCAGTAATCCAAATAGCTTTCAATATCAATTAACTTGATTATCATTTCCAAAAATCTTGAATTCAACTGAAGGAACACAGGTTATATTATTTTGTGCAATGACTGATAGAACATTTTATTCCTTCACAAGTGGCTTATTGATTCGTTCTTGCCACATAGCCCACAACAACCAAAGCAGCATTTTTCGACAAAAAAATAGAAGCGATAAAGATTAACTGGGTTCTGGTGAAGCAGAGCATGAAATCTCCTTTCATATTCCAGCTACAGGTTTTTTGAGGTGACTTCACACAATCGACGTTTGCGCTTGAAAAAATTTACGCAACTTGTAACTGCCTACGTAATAAAATATTGAGCTTATTCTTCTTCGAGTGGAAGTTCAGTGCGAGATCATCGTAAATGGCTCGTGCCTTGGATATTGTTGCGTCTAATTGCCTGCGGGTTGGGAGGTTCCGCTCAGTGTAGTGGCTCTTGGCAAGTTGTGGTGCAAGGACTGGAAGTTACCCGCCACACAAAGGAGGTACCCAACTGACCAGTGCACAATACACCAGTTCACGAATACCCAGAGGTGAACGTAGCTCCCACATTGTCAATTCATGGTCCAATGACCGCTGTATAGAATTGTAAATACGGTACTGATCGCAGTAAGAATGTTCTAGATGAAACAATAAAAAACTCCAGCAACAAACGACTCCTCATTACATAAGCCATGATATCACTACTGGAAGGATTCTATACTTTCAGATTGCCTTGACCGATGCATCAGGTCATCGATGGAACGAATTCGCGAAAAATTGAAATACCGTTTCCGGCGATGCCCAAATGATTTATAAACTTGTTTGATTTTAACGAAATGACTTTTAAATAATTTTAAACTCACGTGCCGTCTCGACCTGTGATGTTTCAATTTTTATTTCACGCGTACATCGAACGTGGAGGCGTTTAATTTTCCAAAGTAAACAAGAGCCGTCGGCTAAAATAAACATTAGAACGCATTCACGAAGGCTATCATTCATTCGGCGGTCGATCGTGTCCAGCTTCCTCATTACTTTCCAATGCACGAATTATTGTGGAGCGTGCTACTCACATGTAGCCTATTAGATCTTTGGAGATCTGAATGTGCTTTAAAGGTGAGACTGCACATGTAACGTCTACTTTACTAAGCCTATACTGAACAGAGAACCTGCTACTACTGTATTTAGCCTAGTTCATTTTCATCAACCAACAAGTGTCTCCGGAAAGATGGTTATATTCAAAGCCACGACTTGAAGCCAGACTATATAGATCAAGCTTGGCGGCCCCGGTTGCACAAACATCCTACTATGTATCCTATTATAATCCTATTATAATATAATAATGGCATTGATGGCTCGATTAAGTAACATTTGGGCCAAATTAAAATGTTAGATGAAAACACGATATGTATGAATTAAATTACCAATACCAAATAATAAAGGAATTTAAGATTTGATTTGCTTGATTCAATTTGAGTCTGTTGCGCCTTCACATTCACATTCGTAATTTTGTCACAATAAATAAGTATTGATCACTGACCCAAGTATTTTATAATTTAGAATGCTGCGAGTATATAAGACATATTTTGATATTGAGTATAGAGATAGCATTCTTACTTCGGACAGATATTCAATATATATTAGCTTTTCGATATTGCCGCTGTGTTGGACACTTGAAAAGTCACGAAGTTCATTTTCATTTTGTTTAACAATTTATAGACTATAACCATCATAAACATCGAGATGATTGAATCTTTCACAAAACCTAAGTACTTTCAGGTACTAGAGAGTCTGATCTCACTTGATGTCAAATCTGCAAGGAAGTAGAAAACATTTATTCATTCATTTGGATAACATGTGATTGAAATGACTTTCGGCTCTGAAATCTGGAACAAAATTTAAAATTATATCCACTTTCTTTGAACAATTGAACTGTTTTAGTGCTTCATTTTTTAAGTAAACTTTTAAATTGATATTCTTGTTTTGGAATAATTTGTAATTGTACTTTAAAGTGAAATTTTCTTGTTGAACTCAGATGTAACCTAAAATTTGAATTTATTAGTTTAAAATTTGTAAAGAAAGTAGAAGTGGGCTGTTCCTGTTGTAACTTTACTTGATAGTGTTTCTTGTAATGAATGAATAAATACATAAAACTTTCAAAAACGTCAAGTTCACATTAAAATCACTTCTATTTCTCTTTTACCGAATAAAAATTGAAATTTGAATCTCTGTTTCATGACTGTCAATTATTTACTTACAAAAACACTATAGTTGACGCTTGTTGGAGATTATGGATTATCAGCACTAGCTGATAAAACAAGAAATTATGGAATACTACAAACTTAATATTGGAAGAATTTATATTCATATTGGAAGTATTTTTTTCAAAAAGCTACTGCTGTCTGAAATGGAATAACAATAATCCGTATGTTTTCCTGTTACGAACTCCAAATCGGTATCACAGAATCAGTCCGTTGAATACACAACATGGCATCGTTCCATAGACGTTTCCCCAGTATGGCTATCGTTACATTGTTCACTAGTCAATCATAATAATGTGTATATTTATCAGGTCTGGCCTACAGATATTCATGGTTATGAAAAATAGAGTGATGGAAACAAGTGCTTTGTTACAAGTAGATGACGTCTGATTCAATACGAGGGCTACCTACATTGACAGGAGTGGGCTGGACTGAATCATCAACTTCTGGCGCCATAAGCATTTTTGTTATTGAGCTATCCTCAAAAGATATCAATCGTCATGACAACAGGCAATGGTTTTGTGAACAAACTGGGCTGCTCTTAATTTACATGACATTTTTTCTCTCATTTCAAAACACAAGTGTGAGCGAACGCTGAAAAAAGAGATCATGTACGAAGCGGGTATAAAGTTGACAAATATGTTGGTGACGCAATCAAAATAGAGATCTAAAAATAAGGCTCACGCAATTCGACAAATCATTAATAATTCAATGATACAGGAGTAGGTCGAAACAAGCCCCACCTGTGTTTTATTACTTTACAGAAATTTCTTCCAGACTAGACTTATTTTCCACGTAAAAAAGTAAAAAATAAGCAAACTGAAATATTTTTTATATGGAAAAAAAGATTGTATGTCTTATAATAATGGATGATTTTCTCACCCTAACCATGAATTCATTACATCAGGATAAATTACAAAAGCATCATTGTTGAGATGCTTCTCTTTACATGAGCGAAAATGCGTTTCCGATTCAAGAAAGATCAGGGGCGCACCCAGACTATTGGTTTGGGGGGGCTGACCCGTCCTACCTGGTAAAATTTTGGTTTGTAAAATGTTGCCCGATAAAGTTCCTTGAGGAGGAGTGCGGGAGGTACATTACTTCACTATTTAACGGGGTATTGGCTATGGGAAGACATAATGTGTCCATGTGTATTTTTTTTACAGAGTGATTCAAGAGTACAAGATGATTCTGCCAGACTGCAAAAGCATCTTCTCATGAAGATAAAAACATTCACATGAATTTCGGTTTAGAAATGAAGAGGGCGGAAGATTGCAGCACTACTCTCATCCACCATTCATCCATTCAGAAATCTCTAAGGCCTTCATGTAAGTGGTGTGAATTCAATTTAATCAATGTAAAATTAGCTGAAACGTGCTACAAGAATTTACTACTATAAAATTTTATGTAGTTCACATCATTCTGAGAACGAATTTAAAGAAAAATGCCAGTCTCTCAATCTTAAAAACTCCATCTTTTGAGCATTTTTTGCGAATTTCTTAAAATAATTCAATAATCAGAGCTCTAGAAGCTCTTATTGATAGGCCTAAAGATTGTTCCAATCTTCTGCTATCTTTACTTCTGTAATGAAGCGTTTCTGAATGAATTAGGTTTTGCAATCTGGCAGATTCCTAGCAAAATTCTGCTGCAAACACCTTCTATACGAAGTGATTTAAAATTACTTTCAAATTACCGAGTTAAAGATATTTTATTGTTGGAATTTCAAATAAAATTTCTGTATTGCTCATGATTGCAATACTGCACTAATATAGAAAAGAATACATTAATAACACTTCCTGGTGGATAAAAGGATTAAACCGAATCTTTAAAACATTATATTTCAATTTTTCCAATCAAAATATTCTCACGCAGCTGACTGCGCTACCGCTAATAGTTGCATAAAGGGTGTAATTAATGTTATCTGAATCAGGAATTCTCTCTCGGTAGTAGATTCTCCAAAATTATATCGGATCGATCGATCTACTGAACAAGTTTCTGGTTAATTAATTGAGTATGTAATTGAATATAAGGCGGAAAATAAAAAAGCAACACCGATCGTGCCAGTTTTCAAACAGGGCGCCTGAGCGATACGAGTTTCTGTGTGTAGAGTGGCGCTGACAACTTTCTGCTTTCTAGGTGACCTTTGAACCCGCACAATTCTGGGTAGCTTTGAAAATTGTATCGCATTATGCAACATTCAAAATTGGTGGAATTCATAATCATGGATATAAGTTCCACTTATAACTTCGAATTTGGAACCTGACATTATATGCTTTTTCACAAGTTACTGAATATATTCGTAGTGATTATAACAAGGTGAATTAATATGGTGGCACTCAATCAATCTATTTAAAAAATCATTATAATTGAATAAAAATGATCTAATATTGTAAGTTTTCGTTTCGCAATATTCAAGATTCCACTTTATTTTGAGAATACGCTCACATAGCTTCGATCACAAGCGTGACCCTTTTCATTCTTCAAAATTAGATCTGAGTTTTCAATTGGTGGGTATATTATGAAGTTGTGATTTTTTATCTTTCTGAAAAGCATTAAAAAGTTGATATGGTATCATTTATAATTTTAAAGGTGAATTGTAGAATCTAGGAATCTGGAAAACATTGAACCAAATGGCACCAAAAACCTGATGTAATAAGACCTTTTCAATAGCACTGACCCTCGGTGAAATCACCGCGTTGAAAAATGGGTTGTCAGGTAATCAGAACAACATTCTATACATTTTTTGCCAAGTTCTAAATTATGTTTATCCATTGTCAGTCAATCCAGTTTATTGCTTCATCAATTGAAAATGTTTCGTGTAATTTTGAAAAAAATGTTGTGCGAGCAAACCTAATAACTAGGAATCATTGTTATGAAGCCTGATACTGTAACTGAAAATCATTAATATGTTTTCAGATGAGTATCGTCGACGTGAACTTTATTTTAAGTAGGGTAATTCTACTCTGAGGATTCACATTCATTCTTCTAGCTTTGGACATTTGAATAAACGGTAAACGTTTGTAAAATACTAAGCACTCAACATGTAGGCCTGCAGGAAACTAAGCTCCAACTTCAAACTTATAATTGACCAATTGCAATGAAAAATCCTCTAGAGAGGAGAAAATTGCAATCATATTCTACTTCCCAAAGGATGCAGAAAGGAGCGAATCCGGAAATTTTTGGGGGTATCAACTGAAAAAAATTGGGGTGATATCATTTAAAAAAGGTTCCTGGATTTTTTGTTCCATGACGAACTGCGTTGTTAATATTAACTTCCTAGGTAAATTCAACGACTTGCAGTCACTTTTAATTAAGAATAAGTAATATTTTATTCACTCTCTACACCAAACGTTTTTGAGTTAAGGAAATTAATCTTCAAGACCTTGAAAACGAGCTTCCTTAACTCGGAAACGTTCGGCCTAGAGAGTGAGCAAAATATTACTTATTCTTAATTAAAAGTGATCGCAAGTCGTTAAATTTACATGAAAGGTAATAAAAAAGTCCTTTTCTTCATAAAACATACAAAAAATAAGCATTTTCAGTATCGATTGAGAATTTTGGGGGCTGCTATCCTTTATATGTACAAAATTATCTGGATGCGCCCCTGGGCGCAGATCGAGATAGTTTTGTTGAATCATAAGGCCCGAGCTGATGAAACCAGTGAGGAGTGTCCATGTTGATTTTAAAATCAGCAACTTATGCGTAGTCGTGGGTAATAACAGTAAATTCATGCAGCGGATACAATGACAAGGATCTTGCTAGTGCATTTCATTTTATTGTGGGAGCTGTAGTAGATACACCTTATGAGCACAGGCGAGCTCGTAAACATGGTCCGCGTCGAGTGTTTGTTTCTATTTTGAATATTTAGGCAAGTCTCTGTTCAGAAAACAAAACTAGGCTCAAGCTGGGAAGGAAAACTACCAGTCAGGTGCCCCGTGTAATAATTTAAATTTCCGATAAATCATAATCCAATGTTGGTTGGTTCAGTCACTCACTCCTTCATTCATTCATTCTTGCGTTCGACATTTCATTCACGACTCGTCCATTCACAGTTGTATCTGCAGTCAGTTAATGTATGCAAATGTATCTGCTGTTGGTATCCGTTGCTACTTAACTAATAATTCAAGTTCGTGTTTACTTTTTTCCTAGTCTACTGCTGCTGCAGCAGTTCTCCACTCCCCAATATCGAAACAAACCAGAGGCATTTTTTTCATTCGATACCTGTAATGTTCTCAACGAGCCATAACAGTCTCATTGAAATATGGGAGAAATGATCACCATACGAACTATACGCTTTTTTCGATTAATCGAAAGATTATTTAGGTTTATGCCGAAGATACTTGTTATTCATGGAATTGGGCTGATTAGACGTAAAACTCAAGTTATACATAAGGAATGAGTTTCTGGTTAATTATTTCACAATATTTTATTATGTCAGTAAGCGTGGCTTAAGCTTGATTCAATCAATTTTCTTAATCATTTTCCCCGTACTGATGAAGCTATAGTGAGAGTATTACAGACAACATAATCACCATCATTATTCAAAGCATTTGATTTTTCAAATATACTGAACTGCGTGTTTTAATAAGTTCACTTTTGCCTGAAAATAAGAATCATGTATAATGTTATTCTTTTAGCATTTCATTTTATGATTACATTATTTCATTCATTTTATGATTATGAAATTTTTGACTTACATGTATGAAATTCCTCCATGTATAACTGTTAATTTATTCTTGTGATTACTTGTATTCTTTTATAAGTGAATTGTATGACTAATGTTGAAATTGTACTAGTTACAATGTATGACATGTAATAAAGATGAATATGAATATGAATATGATATGTCATTGAGGATCACTAGAATTTTGGATTTCTGTATTTTTTTATAGAATTTAAAGAACCGTCAGGGTAATTAAAGATACGACCAGTAAGATGAATAGAATGATTAGAATAAATGAAGTCATTTAGTAGTATCCCTTAAGTGTTACTTAGTAGTACACTACTTTAGTAAGTATGAAGTAATGTCGCCAAAATGCAAACAAATTAGGACCGAAACCCGTTCGGACTATAACATTTTTGGACTCACGGAAATGTACACTAATAATATAAACTTCCGTCGAAAGAAACTGGCCGATTTTCCTAATAAAAATTAATATGTCGTACAACATTTAAATATTACATTCACCATAATCCCATCATTATCAACTTTGGCTCGAATAACCGAGATTCTTCTGCTATTATGTCTGAAAGATTGAAACTAAAATTTGTTTATAGTTACAGATTTGAACTTCAAAATTTGACTCTAAATTTAAGTTTTGGGGTGCAATGGTTTTTGCGCTAGTAAGATAGCATGACGGCACACAAATTAATATGCAAGTTTATTCACGCTAGTCACTACACTACAAAAATTTTAATATCCTTGATCCATTGTGAGGTACAGTAAGGACCAGCTATTTGGAATGATATTGAAAGTATTTATGTAAAACGAAAGATAAAATTCTACGTTTTCTCAATTGTTAATTTTATTTAAGCATTTTAAATATATGGGAAGAAGTGTTACTTAATTTTGAAAATTCTCATATTGAGATTGTGACATAATTTCAATCTTTCGACCAAATGACTAAATATAGTACTCTACATACCCAGGGGCAATATAGCCTATGTTTAAAACACCTTTTTACTACATAATGCTGTATATGGATGAAATCAGATAATTTCCAGTAATTATTCCATCACTTGAGTTGAATAAATTGAAAGCTTTGCCTCTAGAAAGAAATAATCCTGTTTTTTACATCTGGGCGTTCAATCAAAAGCAATAAGAGTTTCATTATGTAGTCTGCATACAAACGTCATAATGATAACTCAATTTAATGTTATCGTAAGAATTTAATTTCAATCTTTAATTAGCCTCTTACTGTATTTCAAATAGCTGCTAAGTTGGTGAAGATTGTGATTTGGAATCTATTTGTATGATCTGGATCAATAATTTCAAACATGAAAGGTTTATTAACATTTAATTATGTAACACAATTTATCTAGATTGGTAGAGTCAGTAGGATTTGATAGTAAATGAGATCGAGAATAGAGGAAAATAATCAGATAGTCTTGTTTATTATTACATTATCTTCTGGATAATGCCTTTTTATAGGTCGAACGATTTGTTTATGTGTTGAAATTGGATGTAATCGGTGAGGAGCGGTCGATCTATCGATACTCGATAGATCGATAGGTTGACGCGAGAATTCCAGTTCGATTCGCTTTCAATGGCCGAGCTTAGTCGATGTTAATTTTGAACCGTTTACGGTGCACATTACACTTCGAGTGTGTTTTCTTCAATATCGATTAAGATCGCTATCATAGTTTTATGGCGGGAGGAAAATATTCGATTTCTTTCACTGTGATCCCGACAATCATCTATCGAGCTGTGAATAAATAAAATTTAATGGCCTTTCAGAGGCTTTGGAGGATAAGGAATTCACGCTCGTCTTGTCGGGGAAATTGAAGGGTGAAGATGAGGGGTGGAGAAGGCAAGTGAACGTCAAACACTTTAGTAGTTTTGCAAACTAGTATCTTGTAGACAAACGCTTTTAACGCCGATGACTCGCACAGCTCGTGTTTGGCACATCATTGATTATCGCTAATCGCCGCTAACAAGCGTCGACGCAAGGTGTCTGGATTAAATGCCCATCCACTGACACCACGCCGACTCCATTATCCATAATCGGCCACCCGCCATTACTATGCAACCTGCTCAACTCAATATTAGCACCACCCTCCCACCCCATCAAAGCGGTTCATGCACCATCAACGCTATTTACGAAAATTGGTGTCGACCAGTCATTCGATTATCGTGCATTGCGTTATTACTTATAAATCGATACGTAACTTTTCCATCCCCGAGCCCAGCCAGCCCTATAACTGACCACATACAAGAATTCCTCGCAATTCCGATCGGAATAATGTCATGATCGACGATTCTGCTTGGAAACGAGTTGAAAATGTGGAGCCTTTACATTCGAAACACTTATTTTGTGCTCTATCTTGTGTATTGTGGTCTTATCATGGGTTCAATTATCTTCAGGGTCCATATAGAGAATTACTAGCCGGAAGGTTAGTCCAGAATAGATTTTGATATCAAGCCTTCTATTTCTCACCAGACTACATGATTCTTGAGAAACGATAATCAACTAAATTTTTAAAATCGTTTCTCCATGCTCTTTATGCTTCCTGGGCACAATAGCTGAGAAATCTAAATTTTTGAAGATAGATTATTTTAGACGTATTTTGGAGAATATTTTGTAGCACATTATCATTATCAGTATGATCAGACACTGTCATGGAGTTGTCATACTGAACAATTATTGAAAAAGCTGAGTTCAGCCTCATATGCAATTAATGTCTTGAAGGATACGTGTAGCCTGAAGGTCCTAATGGATGTATATAGGGGCTATTTCGAGAGTTTGTTGAGATATGGAATAGCGTTTTGGGGCGCCTCATCTCAGTTGGATAGAGTTTTTAAAGCACAAAAAAATATTGTAAGGTGTATTTTTGGTCTGGGATGGTCGCATCCCTGCAGAGACACCTTCTTAAGTGAAAAAATATTGACTGTCCCTTCAATTTATATTAGCTCACTTCTAATAATAGCCTTCAAGAACTTCAACCTACTTAAAAAATCCAATGAATCACTTAGGGAAACAAGAGCGCAAAATCTATTATTCTATCCTATTCACAGGTCAACAAAATTTGAGAGAGGTGCATTGTACAGAGCAGTAAAGTTTTTTAACAGATTACCGGATGAATTCAAAAAGCCCCAAACAATAACACAATTTAAAAATAAAGTTAAAAATTATCTTTTGGACAAAGCTATTTACTCAGTTAAAGAGTATCTGGACAAGACATAGAAGCTGCCATAGAATTAAAAAATAGTCTCGTTGTGTTAATCTCTATCATGGTGCCTTCATGGGATTTTTTTTTTAAATTAACTTGATAATATCATTTTTATTGTCACTATTATTTATTTATTTTATTTTGTAATATTTATAATGACGATGCAGATATTTGTTGCAATGTGATCTTGTATACAGATGAATATGCAAATAGAGAATTTGAATTTTTGAATTTTTTTTTTATCAAATCAAATCAATATTAATCAAAAATATTATCACAAATCCTTATAGTGCAACTTTATACTGAATATGTTATATCAATAATTTACTTTTAGAAACCCCACTATAAATAAATGAAATAATGAAATAATGAAATAAATGAATACTATAAATAAAATAAATACTATAAATATGTGGGTATATGAGACTAGTTTGTTAATTTTATTTATTTATTTAAAGCAATATAATATTGAGTTAGAATATTTTGTAAGAATGAAGTAAGATGTTTTAGTGCATATATAATTGAACAAAAGTAGTAGAAGTGAAAAAAATCAATTTAACAAAACTAACTACCAAGAGCTACAGAAAATATAATAGTACATAATAATAATAATAATAATAATACAAATATAAACAATAATAAAAGCAAACGAAAAATGCAATAATCAATCAATTTGAGCTCTTATTAAATTTTCAAATTGCATTACTTCTTGATCTATCTTCCAATGTGACTCGGATCTCGACCTCTCAACCAAACTTGCATACCAAATTTAAACTTTTTCGGTCATGTGGCTCTCTAGAGACAATGATCAACTTGATCTTCAAAAATCGTTCATTTTGGCGTATTCTGGGGAAAATTTCAAACACCCTTCTTCCTAACACACCACCATGTTCTAAATTATTCATGTTGACTAAACGGCATTGTAGTTCTTAAAAACCGCTAAAAAAAGGCAACATTTACAAAAAACAATCATTTTTGAGAATTTAAAAAATAAATTTAATGGAATTTTGATTTAAAACTTTGTTTGCTAAAACAACTTTTTAGACAGAAAATTATTTATACAGAAAATTAATCCATAGTTTACTCTATGGGCCGAATATAAGAACGTTCCTACAGTATCTATTGACTCGAGACTCTTGAAATTTAATGTATTTATATGATATTTCAAGAGTCCCTCGAGTCAAGATACACTGAAGGAGCGTTCTTAAATACAACCCTAGAAAAAAACGTAGTCTGGAATGACGTGAATAGTGAATTGTAATATGCCTTTCCGGAATGAAGAGAAATGATCCCCTACATCGATATCTCCCGTATTCCATATGATGCGTGAGTCATCTCTACAGCTCTGCAACTGCTCTGCGATTGCTCTGCAATGATGTACAATCATTAGTTAACTTCAAAAGGAGGACATCCTACCTGGTAATTTTTAATTGAAAAGACTATCATTTTCATGACACGATCATTTCCTGAACTAGATGGGGCTGGTCTCATTGGTAATCACTCTACCATGATTCCGGAAAATCGTCTAGTTTTTTAAACAACTGCGGCCGAAAATAGGTGCTATTGGAATGATCGATGAACTATCAATTCTCAATGAGAAATTCGACATTTTTTCCACACTTGAGAAAGATATTCTGATTTCCGATGCACCTGTTGTGATCATTGATATTCGAGTGTCATATCCATGACCATGGCAACTCATTTGCTGAATAATTCATATTCTATATACTCGTATTATCATGAAATTCGGCGAGTCATAAGTAATTCCAAATTTGAACTGCGCAATGGCATCACTAGACTAGCCTCACCCAACGATAGCTTTACTCAGCAAGTGGTCCAAATCTATATTATACGGTAAAAAACGTCCATTTTTGGTTATATGGATTGAGAATACAATTATTATAAAATTAGAAAAGTATGATAACTAAATTCTCGTTGAAAAGCGCGGGTGAACAGCTAGTCAAGAATGTGATCTAAATCTGACGGCCGGTTCTCACGGATGATTCTGACGTACATACTCAGGGCCATCAGCTATTTATCGCATATTGTTTATTATTTTTTCAATGCTGATGATGCCTACATCCGAGTCCGAGACTTGTGCGTGGGTGATGAGGTGAATTATTACACATAGATGCCAGACGGAAGAGCCTGATTCGAACCCACGACCGCTTAAACGATAGCAAGCTGATGCTGCGAAATCCCAACCAACTTCGCTAAACGGTCCACCAAAATAAAATGGTTCATTTGAAATTCTGAAAAATTGGCCCTTTGCTTGGTCACTGTCTCCGTGCGTGCAATGTTCTTAGTGGATTCTATTAGTTCTTGAACTATATAAGTTGCTTTGTTGATTAATTTATACTTAAACGACACATTTAATAGGAGTATGCAGATCCTTGTCCACAATTTCTATAAGACTAAGCAATTTGGAATGTAATACTATAGAAACAATACCACTGATATTAGGCAGCTGAGGTTGACATTTCTGATAAATACTTTCGCAAGCGAGTAGAGCCGAATGCCGAACCTTCATTTCGCAGGTCGGTCCATTGTTGGCCGCTCATTACAACGGTCGGTCCAAACAAGATGCAAAGCGGTCAGCGGTCAGAGCAGCCAGCAGCCAGCAGCCAGCAGTCATCCGCCGTGTACTAATGAGCGGGTGGAATTGCGCAACAAGTGTCTGTGTGAGAATGTGCATGTGTGTGTGTGTATTGAGGGCGGTTTCTGTTCGTACCACCACCCGCCACTTCACTGAGTTGAACGGTAGTGCAACTGTGTTATTCCATTTCTTAATTGTGAGTTGGTCGCTGTGTAAGTACGTGTAATATGTAGATTCCAGAGAGTTATGTCTGGCGGCGCGAGCTGCACAGCGGCCATATTAAATCATCGTACAGATTTCGAGGTGCAAATAACGGCCGCAGGAGCGGTACACTAGTACAGGAGCACCTTGCGTCATATTTTCAACTGTCCGAATGTGGCTGCGGGCGATGACAATTCTGAGAAGGAGAAGGAGACGACGAGAAAGAGAGACGAATACTACAAGGGTACACTGGCCCTAGGAGCATCAGACTTTTCTCCACTCCCGCATTCTTGTTCTGCGCTCTTGTAGGAATCAACTTCCACCCAGATTCCGAATGATAATAACGAGCAACAACGAAAGAAACAGAAATGCTGCTAGCGTTGGTTCGGTAACTCACCGCGATGACCTGTCTTCAGTCTTCAGCAGGTCTTCGCTGAAATAAAAACTCGAAAAAAGAAATTCCCAGCAGGCCTCAGGCGACACCTACATCGCGCAACTCAACCTGCTAATCTCTTCCTCACAAAATCATCAGACGCCTCGTGCCTAATTGGAGATAATATTATAGCTGCGCTGCCAGCGAATACTAATGGAAATAAATCTAACTGCCACTAATGTATTCTATGCATATTAGGTGTTGCTTTTTCAAAGCAAAATTATAAATAACTCATTAAAGGATTAGGTTATTGGTATTACTGAACGTGGATTTGTTGTAATACGGATTGTTCCGATTCGGGAAATGTTTTCACTGGATCCGTGTTTGAATGATATATGGCCATAAATTACTAGAACAGAATAATAGATTACTGCTCAAAGCCTGATCAGGTAGAAAGAGAAGAGCTTGTGGCGAATTTTCAGTTTTGTTACTTATCAATATTGGCAAAAATTGAGCTTGAAACTTATAAATTCTCCTTCAAATCATTGACTTTTATTATTGCCTGATCGAGCTACTGAGATGAGTTTGTGGCGAGCTCTAAGTTTTTTTACTTATAAATTGGTTTGAGTTGAACTAGAAAGTAAAAAGTTCTTTTTCAACTATTCTCTTCTATTCTTCCAATCCACTTTCACAATTCTTCCGTTTTTTCGCTTTTTTCCAATTTTTAAACTTATGGACTCATAACAGTAAGAGGATCCATAACCGATAATCGGGAACAATCATTGAACTATTAAATTTTCTCCTACCAGAGGCGACAAATTCAACAACTCATGAATAAAGTAGAAATATCCAATATCCTACAACAAAACTGAACCCTGATTGCAATAAGAGACTACAGAATTTGGAAACATTAGTTATATCAATAATTGATTATTACAGGCTGTATCTTGACTCATTCTCAGTTTGTTGCAGCAAATGTTTGGAATGTAAATAAATTAATTTCTTACTTCAATGTCATAACTCACAAGTTAGATTCAATACAGACATAAGTCAGATATATTATTATCTCAGTCATGTCATACGATATTATTGTCTGTTATTTCTCGAATAGTCAGTGTTTAAAATATTGGTTTCTTCTTAAATATGTTCACGTAAACTCAAAAAATTTGAACAAGTTGTGATGAATCAGGTAGTATGCTGAGTTTAATAAGTTAATGTGTCCATTTTGCGCTGAGCAATCTTCACTAATTGTATCGTTCAGTGGACAGAGTTTGGATCGGAGCTTGGGCAGGGACAGGGGCAGCTTAATCGATTTCGAGGCAGGCTAGTAGTTAACGATAGTGTTGTGGTGGGTGCGTGAACTGATCCTACCTGTTTGTGTGTTGGACCGAAACAAATTAGAAAGTGCAATTTCCGTGTGCGTTGCGCGAACGCTTCAATAAGACGAATGGTGGGGGAGGATACAACGATACATACAGATAGGGTTTGTTTTTGAGAGCGAACACGTATTGTGTTTTTCGCCCAGGGCAGATGCTACCAGTTCTCCACGCTATGATTAGGTGAATCGATTCCATTAGGCTGGAGACTGTGGGGCCACATCGCCGCAATCGCCCCGACTTGCTTAATTAAAACCAATTTGTTTTCTTCCATTCCACGCTGTGCCATATGTTCGGCACGGACAGCAAAGTACCCACTTCTAAATGAAGTCTGGACCACAGCATGTGCCTCTGTCTAGCAAGTGCAGACACCTGGCATTTTTCTGTCTGCCCTTCTCAACTATTCCCCCCCTTTTACCAGCACAGCTCTAATATACCTTGAAGCTCGTAGACAAACATTCATCAGATAGGGTTCCAACTATGTGTGCAGAACGAAATAGATCCAAGTGTGGGAGTTTTCTGTTTTGAAAAACTCTGATGATTTATGTATTTTTTTCAGTCTAATCGCGAAAAACAAATTATTAGTAAGTCTAGTAATCTGGGGTCAAGTGCTCTCTCGAGCAAGTACGTAGTGAGAGAATTGCCTCTAGACTTTGTCCAAAAATGTTCTTTCCCTTGCATATTTATGGCGAAAGCCTGGAACACTGGGCCTAGAAATCTCAGATGGTAGTAGATAGGTGGATAGTCTGACATGCAAATCTAAAAGTTACTATGCGAGTGTTATTCCTGAATGCTGAGCCTGACCTTTATTTGCGGGCTGTTTAGCTAGGAAGAAATTTAAATTCGAGAAAAAGTACTAAATTTCTACAGATATTTCTATAGACTCGAAAGACTGGAAAAGAGCTCTTATGTGAAGGAAATGAGTCATTACCCTTTCTAGAAAAAGATTGAAAAGACTGAAAACAGTTTTTTGCAGCTTGGTAAGATCAAAACAAATAAATCACAGTGCTGTTAGCAAAAATCACAAAATAAGACCAAAGTGTTGAAAGTAACGACAATGCACTTCGAGTACTCTTTGAGATTGTTTCAAGAGTTATCAGAAAGCGGCCCTTTTGAATAGTCGCAAAAGACAAAGACATAAATTTAGTGTGTTGATATGATTAAGCTGAGCGAAGAGCGAGCCGCTAAACTGACACATTATTACAACTTCGGCTATCCTTATCATCGCTCTAATCGCTTCAAAGGTTGTTTTATGCAAATCGGAACAAGTTTTGAAATTAAGTAATAAAAACGATCCTCCGTAATAATTTACGTATAAGCATTTTACACGCTGTTTGCATAAATTTAGTAAACATCAATTCACAGTATATTACACGCTAACAGACAATTTTGTTGGAATAAATGTTATTATTTTTATTGTTTTTTCGTCCGTCGTTATTATACCGATTACTATTTCCACTGTCGTGATAATCTACAATAAATCAGAGCGCACTCGTACCGGCCCCAATAATTCAGGCTGAAAAGTGCTTCTATAAAAGGAGTATTTTCCTTTGCAGGTTTAATATAATTGAATGAAACATAAACATATGTTGAGGAGAATAAATACTGATATGGAGCAGTTGTATGATTTGTTGTGCTTTAGTATGCAAGAAACTGGATCAGGTCGCTGGGAGGCTACATCTGCATGTCTAGTAAGAACTTTCGCCGAGGGCACAAATCAAGTAGTCGTTTTATCGGGGGAGGAAAAAAGTCAATATGTTTTAATTGGTTCGGAATAATATTCAAATTTATTCTCTCTCAGCCCGATAACAGAATTGTAATTATAGTTACAGCATTAGTGCAATAGGTCTCTCTACTATCAGCCTAATGTTGTAAAGTGTTATTATAATAGCCGTCATAATCACGAAAAATATGGTTGAAGAAAAAATCATACTAATGACTATCATTATCACGAAAGATTGGAGGCTAGTAATTCCACGTGGCATTAGTCTCAGAAAAAGATTTGTCAGTGCAACATTGAACTGAACGGTGCTCAGACTTTGCACAATTACCTGCCTAGAATTTGAACTGCATTACAGCTAATGTGATCGTTTTTTCTCTTAATCCAATTCAGAGGTCATAAAAAATTCGTATATCAAGTATTTTAACTGCAATTTTTCAACCAAGTCAAATTGCAGTTGCTCCTAGCGACAGTCAACCCAAGACTTCCACATTTTGACAATGAGGCCGCTTCCATTGATTTGCACTGTTGAATTTGATTAGTTGATTACCTAATTACGTGGATTGATTAAAATCTGCAGAATGAATTTTTTCACTTGTATAATAAATAATTTACTTGTCTCATCCTCATAGTTAGGCTGGCCAAATATAATTAATTAGTCCTTGTAGATGATTTTGTAACAGCCCATTTCACACAGAAAAAAGTAAGAACTTCTGTTTGGCATGAATGAATACATAATATTATTAATCTATGGAAGCAGCTCATTCAAGCTTTTATTGAACACATCCTTTCTGGATTGGAAATTAATGGTCAGACACTCGTATGGATTATAAATTATCAATCAAATATCAATATCTATGTTGATAACACAATTATTGTAGGCTTGCATTTATACCAGCACTTAATTTCATAAATAATAGTATCAGACGCGTTTCAGGACCTAAGTCTCATCCTCAGCGAACAGAGAATGCACGCTATGTACGTATTGAATACTTACCCGTAGGTATTTTCTGTTCGCTGAGGATGGGACTCTGGTACTGGAACGCGTCCAATACTACTCGCAAAAGTAATTACTATAGTAAATTAATACATCCTCATTAGCATCGATAGTACCAACAGTTCACGTAAGGATAAAAGCCACTGAAGAAAAAAATATCAACAAGATAGTACAAAATATAAACTACTGTATATCTTCGGAAAATTGATATAAATATTTTTGGTGTTATAATCATATGTTAATAGAACAATTGTATCATTAATAAAGTATGTGTGTTTTATCTTATACCTGGTCCTTGAAGAGTGCATTAAAAATGCATTATTCATCAATAATAATTGTTGGGTTTTCAATACATCATAGTCATTTAAATGTGTAATTTTCAATATTTTTATACTGCTAAACTTGTCAAATTTCAGCTACTTTTTAAAACTTCTCAGACTAAGATCTTCGAATTGCCAATATTACTAGCTATTACCATTACCAATATTACTAAAAATAGCCCACTTTCAAATGGAGGGGCTTAGTCGAATCAAGTTTATTTTCTCAATAAACTAACAAGACAAGTTCGATTGTAAGCCAATCAATAAAAATTAGGGTGAAAAAGAGAGGAAAGAGAAAGGTTGTGATTGAGTGAAAAAGGGTGGCTGGAATAGAAAGAGAGGGAGTGGTTAGATAGTAAGTGTGAGGGTGTGAGCAAGTGAGAGAGTTTGAGAGAGGAAGGAAGAGCGTGATTGGAGTGAGAGAGGCATGTTCGCGGCTGTTGGCGAAGAAAGGCCGGGAGCATTGTAGAAGGCATATAATATCATAGACAGGAGCGCAATGCAATACTTGAAGCTACAAATCACGACTCACCCAATCAGGTTATACAAATGTCAATATGTCAAGTTCACTAGCCACAGCTTCCCCGAATCCCTCCCCTGAGCCGGCCAGCTCGCTGCAATCCACTAGAATCATTTCAAGCCCCAAAACAGTTACTTATCAGTATCCAACTAGTGCATTCAGTTACTGTTCCGTAGTGAGGGCTCCAGCCTCGAGGGTGTTTGTTCATTCCTGTACCTGGAGCAGAGAGGCCTGAATTTGTGATCACTACTGAACTAGTAGCTATGATTGGTTTGGTCATTATTCAACGTGATGTTGGTAGTAGCTGTACAGAGAAAAGTAGATAATGATGATGATAATAATAATCATTATAATTATATGATAATGATAATGATGATATTTTTTTATAATAATAATAATAATAATATCTTTATTTCTGCGTAATGAAAATACAAAAGCTTAATTACACATTTTTTACAAGTAACTACAATAACAATAATCTTGGTAACCTACGTATAGTTTACAAATACCAGAAATATACTGTCATGCAAGTGATAAAGATCACGTCTGCATGGAGGAGCATTCAGTACTCACATATTATAGAATGCATTGAAAGAAGACAGAGCAACAAACAAAATACAATAGTAATAAAAATGAAAAGTGGAAAGAGAAACTGTTACAAAATAGCATAATGCATACAATATACGTGAAAAACCAATGGCAATACAATGCATTTTTTCCATGAAATTGAAAAGAATTAAAAAAAATTGTGAAATTGACACTTATAATACAGAACACAATAATATTAGAAAAATATAGGCCAAATTAGCATATTTAGCAAAGAAAACTATTTCTGGATTAATAAATAATAGATTCTAGAGAAAAAAATTCTTAATACTGTATAGTGGACAATCATCCAGCTAGCGATGCGAAATGCATTTGAAATCACTAATACTCATTTGAAAGGAAAATTAAATAGATTGTCTAGATCGAGGGCTCCAAGAAAAGGAATATCACAGGAAGAAAAGTTGGAATGATTATAGCTACAAACTGGAGAAAAATTTATGAAGTACAAAATAATAATTTATTGGAGAAGGCGTTGGTATTTCATTTTTTCTTCAATTCATGTGGGGAGATGTTACAATTTCTGCTGAAATTCTAAATTTTAAGTTAACAAGGTAATTGTTCAGGGAAGTGATAGCTTAGTGCCGTAGCAGGTACCTGTTCAATCAGAGATAAGCTACAAAACTCCTGGGCGCTCTTTGTAAGGGTGACTGATTTGATTGGCCAGCAAAAAAGACTGTTCTCTGCTGTAAAATCACTTCCCTGTGGTTTGGAACCCACATAAAACTGTAGGTCTAACTCATCAATCACCATCATCCGATTCATTAACCACGCACAGGTCTCAGACCTATGTGAGCTTCATCCTCCGAAAAAAAAATTAATTTCGAAAATCCTTTTAATGCAATAAATTATTTCAAAGACTTCCTCGACTGCGAACATTGGCAACTGCCTTTTGAAATAGCTAAATTTAATACGATGAGTGTAACAAAATAAACACGAGTCTTATTCAGTCAACGTGGTGTCGTGGCGTTTCAGCCGAAGTAATTCGGGTTCCACGTATTTATATAAGGGATAAGCCCCCCTACTAAACGTCTGTGTTGAAAGATGGCTTAGACGAAGAAACGAGTAGCTCAGAGGCGAGCTAGATTCACACATTCACATATTCAGCCAGAACCTATGTACAGTGTTCCCTGTACTTATGGTAATTGACTGTGCACAGGATTTTTGGTCATAATTTTTTTTCGAAGTTCATAGTATTGGATATTACTAAGGTATTGAAATGTTAACTATTGCCATGAGAAATTATTTTTTTCATCAAATATTTTTATGGAATATGGAATATTGTAGTTTAAAGTCGAAATTTTTCGGTTTTGGGGGGCAATTGAACTCACCTAATAGTTATATTAAACATTTTGATATTTTTTTATAACTGAAAGACACCTTGGGGAAAAGAATAACACATTTCTTATTTCAATTTAACAATTGGTTTCTTCAAAATAATTTTTCGCAAAACTGAAATTTTTGAATGTTTTAAAAAATTTATTTTGAGAAATAATCTAATTGTTTGATCAAAATGAAAAATATGTCATTTTATTGCTCAATGTGTCTTTTATTTTGAAAAAATTATCAAAAGTTTAAAATAACTTGTAC
The DNA here is from genome assembly GCA_948455865.1 of Conomelus anceps. Classification (NCBI taxonomy): domain Eukaryota; kingdom Metazoa; phylum Arthropoda; class Insecta; order Hemiptera; family Delphacidae; genus Conomelus; species Conomelus anceps. Next base: position 63,404,667 of record OX418218.1, read on the forward strand.
GGGGTCAATTGCCTCAAAAAACCAAAAAATTTCAACTTTGAACTCCCATATTCCATAAAATATTTAATGAAAAAACTAATTTCTCATGGCAATAGTCAACGTTTCAATACCTTAATAATATCCAATAAACTTCGAAAAAAAATTATGACCAAAAACCCTGCGCACAGCCTTAAACATAGAAATCAAAATTTATATCGGTGGGCTTGGCATACTGATATGCGACGTTCTTTTCAAAATCAAAGAGTGCTCAAGCTAACTAACCTATCACCATCACCTTCTTCGTCTATGTATATCATATTCTACCTTTGATCATCATCATAATCATAATTATAACCTTATGACCATAGTTTCTTCAATGTATTTTTTTTTTCATTACCTAATGTATGTACTTTTGTTCATAATTTTTCGACATATATTATAGTTAAATTTTTGTTTTAAGAGAGTAAGCATGGAATTTCCTTGTGCTCTCATGTCAAATAAATAAATAAATGAATAGATAAATAAATAAATAAATAAATGAATAAATAAATATCAGCTTCAATTGCACCAAAATCTCTCAACGAGAATCGTCGCCATTTTTGGAGATTTGGACTGGCCATCTCGTTAATTTCGTTGTTTCCCTATTTCAATGACATTATTTATCATAATTCATTCATGAACGAGATCAATTGAATAAAAATAATCTAATAAACAGCAATTGAACGAAATTCTACATACAGGCTATGAAATGTATCCTAATGAGTGCATTAGTAAGTACCGTACGTAAATTAGAGTAAAATTATATTCTGTAATATTACACAATTTTTGTTTTCTAATAATGCAGAAGTGAAATATTCTTCGCAAAGTAAGCGATTTTGTACGTTCTAATCTATCAAATTTGCGTCCTTAATATTACGGCGGAAGCATAAAAAAATTATAGACATTAAGTTAAACCCTCAAACAATCTATAATCATGCCGTGAAATGTGGGGTGAAGATTAATTATTGCCCGGAGATTGTAAGATTGATACACCGACTTGTTAGCAGCAAAATTATAGAGCTGTAGAAGGTTAACTGGAGCAATTTTCGGCGGTTGTTGTGATAACGGAGTCGGCGCGTCTAGCCTGTCAAAATCGTTTGAAATCTCCATCTATATCGTTCATACATTGAATCGAATTTCATCGGCTGTTTTATTGTAACCAACCATTATCGGCTCACTTCAACAAGTTGAAATCAAATACCGATTCAATTGATTGACAATGGCTTTCATGGCCTTGTACTTGTAGTAGATTGATAACTTGTACTTGTAGGATATTTATGCTCTGGCGCTGTGGATGATAATTGCCCGCGTTATAGTAACTGACTGACTTACATTTTTTCTTGGAGGGTTCAAGGTAATGTGAACTACCCAACGCAATTAAAGGATAATGAGACTTCATTACAACTTGTCACAGCCAATAATTATTTTCCCCATCTATTTTTGTTCAGGTATTGTATATTATCAATTATTACAAATCTTAACTGACACTCGATAGAAATAGAAATAGAAATTTTTTACAGGAAAAATCACATAGCAAAACAGTACAACAACTTGCAGAGTATCATACTAATTAAACTATTAAACTAATATAGTTTATATACTATGAAATAGATTGTCCTGCAAAAATAAGCCCAACTGATTAATCAATTAACTCATTAACTGATTAACTGAATGAATGACCTAGCTTTTCTAATTAATACATTGCTACCAACAAATTATACAAAAATGAACTAGCATTTGATACAAAAAATAAAATTAAGTCCAACAATAAAAATTAATACTCATAGATACAACAAAAAACAGCTGCAAAAGCTTTCTACCTTGAAAAATATTTTTTTGTCCCACTTAATATATTTACATTTTTGATTCAATAAGGCATGAATTAAATTGTGTTTGATGAAAGAATCTAAAAATAGTATTATTGATGTTATTATTCTTCAAAAACGTTTATTATTCAAGGTAGTAGTATCAATAAGGAAGTTTTTTCCAAGAAATAAAAGAGGCGATTCTCATCAGTAAACAAATAGCTAATTAAACGCCTTCAATCCCTATTTTATCATTATTCTATATTTTATCAATTTTCTATTATTTGAATCACTACTCTGTTATTATTATCAGATATCTGATTTCGTATTGGTTTCACCAAAAGTTCAGATGATGTCTAAATAATCCTGGAGTCTATTAGTGGGATGATGTGAGGAAAAGTCAAGCCTGCCCAGGAAGCATGTCTGGGACCAACGGTTAAGTTGCGATTCACACAAAATAAACGGTGACCATTCAACAGCTATTAGGAATATGTTTAGTGTTAGCAAAGACAATATAATAATTATAATTCATAATAATATAATACATTGTCTTTGGTGTTAGCTAACTTTTATTTATGAAAAAATTACCACAATTTCAGTTGCAGTTTATCTACACCTGTAGAATGTTTAATTAGAGTTTCATGCAATTTTATCGAAAGCTGTAGAATGTCTTATCTGTTTATATTAGAATTCGATAGAAGTTGATAGAAAAATGGAGAGATATCTAGTTATATCTAGCTAGCTCTTTCTAGATTATTGAAAAATGTATTAATGGGAGAAACTCTCGTAAAAGTGAGTAAGTTGTGATTGGAACGTGATAACGTGTTAAAGTGACTGTGACAGTTCCCGCTCTTAGAAACCGGATTACCAGTGAGCGCTTATACAGACCGTATTAAACAAACGTCTGTTGTTAAAGTGATAATCGCAGTATATTGTGACAGATTATTATTCAGGCTCAATTGAAAGCTTATACAGTGACTCGTAAGTCCTTGTAGAGTTTCAACTATTATGTATTAGATGCTTCTCCTTGAATTATTGAACAGTTGTTATTTAATACTAGATCGGCCTTTCGACATTCAGTGATTGATTTTTGAACAGTAGTATAGCAAAATCTTTATTAGCTGAACATTATCGATTTATCTGCTTCCGATTACATTATTTTGTGTAAGAAATAACTGATCAGTGCGAGTTGTAGATAATTTGTGTTAATAAAGTGCGAATGTTCATTTAAAGTGTTGCCAACGTCATTTCAGAGATAGAACCCGTAACAATACTTTTAAGTATTTCACTTTTTACCGACATTCAAGTGAAATTATTCTTAGGCCAAAAAGTCCAGTCCAATTGATGTTATTGTTTTGAATCTTCAAGGCCCGTATTTATAAGCCTACCTTTCCTTTCTCAATTCAAGAGAGACTTATGCATTCACTCGAATAGATTTTGAAATTTCCCATGAGCTGAGAAAGCCTCAAGCTAGGATTATAAAAAGAGTCCAACTTAACGGTTCAAGGGTTCTTTTGACTCAAGGTTTGAAAATGATTATTAGAATCATGATATTCTCTCTTTGTGAAAGAAATTCTATGAATGAGAATAGTACGATAATAACTTACTTATTGTACAATATCTCTGAATAATGTATGTCTCAAGGTAATTGGAAGTTCATTTAATACAAACTGAAAGTGAAAAGGACTATTATTTGAGTTTGATTAATGTATTTTGATCTAGTAACATACAAGTTTTGTAACGGAGCAGTGAACGTCATATGTATGAAAAAAGCAGGTCCTTACTTTGAGTCTACCATTACTGAGAGCTTTACAGGTGAAAAGTCAAAACAGAAAAATAATGTTCGGCTATGTGACCGTTTACAGTGAAGGTATTTACTTTTGGTGTGTAAGTTATGAGTTTCAGACCATAATTTTGTGCAAGAATCATTAGTTTAATGTTCTGTATAATTGTGTATGTAATTTTCTGGGCTGAGCTCTCAACAGGTTGGTAAATCAGTAAAGGTCAACAGTGTGGTTATATGAGGTCTCTAATAAGACCTGAGACAGGCCTGGCTGTTTATGTTTTAAGTAGTCGAGGCTTGTATAAGAAGTTAGGACACGCACACAATTGCACATGCCTATACACACACACTCACTCCCGCACCTTTGCAGTAACTGCTCACCAGAAACTGGAATTTCGCTAGTCTCGTTTGTTTCAGCACTCTGAACTATCATTAACTGAACAAATATTTATTCGCTCTACCTTCTCCCCTCATGCTTCCTCATAGATTTAATCTATTGATTCGTCTTTACGCCGCTTCAATTTTTTCATCCAGCGTAACCATTCTACTTCATGTTTCAGGTGGTGAAATATTGAACTTGCCTGCTGCAAAAGATTATTGAAGAGTATTGAGTAGCATTGAGTAGCTCCTATCCAGAAGAATGGATGATCGATAGCCTATGGTCATGCCAAGTAATTTTGGTCAGGAATAAAGCATTCCAATCAAATTATTTGCTGATTCATTGAACATAGATGGCTTATGTAGTATGTAATGTACTTTATTTGATACGGCTTCTTGGCAGATATTTCTTCTCACCTTTTAAGATTTTAGAGTGAGTTGTGGATCGTTATTTTTGTAGTAAGTAAAATAAATGCGTTTGGCTTTTATTGGTGGGGAGATCATTACGGGCAGTTCCACTTCGCCGCTTGAGCAATGTTATTGGAAACGTGGTGGACCTACAATTTTAGACGGGAAGTGATTTCACAGCAGAGAACCGTCGTTTTTGCTGGCCAATCCAATCGGTCACCCTTATTAAGAGGGCCCAGGAGAGCGTTACTTAACTGCTTTGGCTCACGGCTATCGCTTTCCTTATATGCTGTAGTGCAACCCCAATATAAACCATTTTCAATTGAAACCAAGTCGATATTAAATAAAGTGAATTAAGACATGTTGGTAATCGTGTAATGAAGTTTATGACGCTCATTTCCAGGCTGCCATCAATCACTTATTTATAGCACAAATCTCAGACCCATGTTAGAAACATAAAAAATCCCATTGAGGCTGTATCAAATCTCTGATGAGCATGCTAGTTTTATGGAGGAAGATGTTCCAATTTTTAATGAATTGCTAAATGTTACAAGATAATCAATCTTGAGATGCCTATTAATGCTATAAATTATGCTTGAGACCTCTGCTAATGAGGACATTGACAACTGCACTGAATAGCTAACAAAAATCTTTAAAAGCCACAATACACAAAAGTTTAGTCATTGTCGGGAATCGAACCACAGATCTTCGAATTGGCGCTCGGACGCCTTATTTGCCACTAGACCACACTGACATCCCATGTTATGTAGCATTAATTCATTGATAGTTTAACTTAGAAATCCACCTGGTGTTGATTTCACTCGAATCTCAAATCTCGAATTTCACTCTACTTCACTTGGGCTGTCAGTGTGGTCTAGCTAGCGTCTGAACAGAGATTTCAAGATCCGTGGTTCGATTCCCGCCTCTGACAGAATATTTTTGTGCTGCAGTATTCATCGATTTTCATTAGCTATTTGAAATGCATTATCGGAGGTCCCCGGCATAATTTATAGCATTAAAAATAATCTCGAAATTGCATTTACATTTATAATACAATTTTATTGGTGATAATCTACATTGCATTCTTACTAAACTGTAGTAATTATAAAATATTATAGTTATCTGTACTGTTATATGTCCCATTCCACTATACCCTATAGATTAGTATCAGATTCTATTGATTAGTAGCCAGCTATTCCTTTCAAGCTGAATTGTATTTCACCCAAATGTGAGAGACAACTTCAACATAGCTTTGATCAAAAAATCTGTCATATAATTATTCCTTTATTTGTACAAGAAATGTGTAGGATGTAATATGCTATCTTGTATTGTACTCAACTGTACTACATCGTGTTGTATTGTACTAATCTGTAATGTATTGTGTTTTGTTGTGGTGAATTATACTGTACTGTGTCCTATTGAACTATATTCTTTTGATTAGAATCAGTGTTGTAGGAGTAGATTTTTGCAGGTGGCACAGGCGGAGTTTGGTTGTCGAGTGGTGACGGCCTCTCCTCACCACCACACCAGCACAAGTATACAGAGCGGTGGTTGCAGAGCAGATCACCAGCAAAGATAAGGCCACTTTCACTGCACCGCAAAACTAGCTAACCGTAGCTGCTCTTTCTGCTCTCTTCTACAGCTGAGAAAAAAAAACAGAAAAGAAAATGATATTACTCATTGAAATTCCACAATATTAGTTATAGGCTGCCATCAAATAATAAAGGATTTTATCCTTTAGCCAACAATCAGTCAATAATTACCAATTGTCACAGTCTGTCAATCAATATCTCAGCTCAGTGGTGAAGGAAAGTCAAGGAAATCATATTTCAACATTGAAGTTCCACAATATTGATCATTGGACTGTCATCACATGATTGAAGGATTTTGCCTTTCAGCCAATAATCAGTTAATTTACACTGGATATCACACATTTATGGCAAAATAAACCAATTATACCTTTTTTATAAGCTTTTTCTGCCAAAACATGGTCTGAGGTCTGTAGTCACCCACAGTTGGAATCAGCACAGTAGCCTACCACCTACCACTACATCCATACAATATGTTCTCTTCCAAATGGCAATTATCTGTGACATGTGAACGTAGCCTTTGGACTTGGACTTTGAAATTTTAGCTTTAGACCTTTGACTCCAAACTTTCAACTTTGGACCTTGGACAGGCCACAGCATAATTAATCAGACCTTGGACTTCATACTTGGGACTTTGAATGTTATCCTTGGTCTTTGGACTTTAATTTTGGACTTTTGGAATTTAGGACTCAGACTTTGGACTTTCAACTTTGGTATTTGATTTTAACCTTGAGACTTTGGACTTTAAACTTTAGACTCTGGAGAGGTCACATCATAATTGGTTGGACCTTGGACAGGTCAAACGTAATTGGTTGGACCTTGGATTTCAGACTTTGGACTTTCAACTTTGGATCTCAGTCTTTGGACTTTGAGCTTTTGGATTTTAGACTGGAGACTTTAGACTTTGACTTTCAACTTTGGGCATTGGACTTTGACCAACCTTTGTTCTTTGGAATTTTACCTTTGGACCTTTGCTTAAGAGTCCAGAAGACTGGTTAAATAACTAGAAGACAAGGGAAGATTTTGCCTTATTGCAGAAGACCGGCTAAATTTCATGCAGTGAGTTGGTAATGAAGTGGAACACTGTTTATTGGGAAAATGCTCCAATCCATAAAGTGTTAAATAATGAGATGAAGTCCTACTCATCCTGTTCTCCTGTATGATACAAATAGGCTACTACTCTCAAGTAAATGTTTTGTCCTACAGCAAATGACTAATGGAAGAATAGATTAGCCTTTTCATGTCGTCTGGCCAAGAGAAGCGATTGAGAGTACCTAATGAATTTCAATTGAATGACACAAACATTTCCAGATCAAAGTTAGCCTATTACTCAGATGAATTAAGGTTCTCAAATTTTGTATATATTCACTGGTAGCCTATAAGTACTCTGTAGCTCCACGAACTAAGATTGATCAGAAATAAATAGAATATTAACATTGAAGTCGCCATTGAAGATTGTCAAAAATGCCAGTGCTAGAGAATAGCATACATATAAGTCAATTGAATATCATTTCCTAGAAGTGAGTCAATGTTCTCCAACACTAAAAAATCATACTACAAATAGGAAGCATTAGATACTAGCTAGTTACAAAGCAACAACGAAGAAATTGGAATGCCAGTTAACGGACAGGCGGACAGATTTCTCGTGAAGGGTCTCCTGGTAAACACAGGATTTTAAATTTTAATGACTGATCAACTCGTTAACACCTTGTTAGACATGTTAATTACATGCGTGAAGTGATGGATGAAGTCGCAGAATCATTTCCATCTACAGGTTGAAGGTTACCGTTGCTTTGTATTATGTGGATTCAATCACAGTTCCTAGGGTCAACTGTCCTATAAGTGTATTTAAGTAGCTGCGTTTGCAGCAGGCGTGTCAGTAATGTAACTAAGGTCAAATTGTATGAATTTATATATTTTCGGTGTATGGAGAAGAATATCAATGCCTTTATCAGTCACGCCTAGTTGAATCATGCTGAGGCATAAAAATCCTTCAATGCTTCCTGATAGTTTTAAAGTTGAGAATTCAAGTATTTTTCTACCAAGATTGATTGTATAGACTGTGATAAGTTTTCAAATCAATATTTATTTTCAACAGGTCCATTTATTTAACTCTTCTAATTTCATGCAAACTAATGTATAATTATGTAAGGATCTTATGTAGTCATGCATATCTTAATAAGTTTAACTCCAATATGATGTTCATAATGAGAGTGTCACAATAATGAGTTCAAATTATTTGTTAGGCAACATAAGAGCCGAAATGATCGGTTAAACGTAATAAATACGATTAGATAAAATAAGAATAAACATAATAATCGAAACATCCAATAAAATATAATGGGACTAAGACATCCACCAAACTGTCAAAATGATATGGAAGAGTGTATATCAAAGGCTCTTTGTGCTGTAAGATTATTGTCATCTGACTCCAATTGAATCTCAGGAACGTTGTTAGCTAAGGAAAACTGGAGAAACTCGTCTCAACGTCATTCACGAACTGAAACAAGCCAAAATTTTCATTGCTCAATATAACTCTTTACTTATAAGGTGCATAATTATATTTTTATCATTCTGTAATCGTGTTACGACAGCGAAAATGTGTCTGCTGATAGGGCGCTGAAAGTGATATATTTATTTAAAAATATATTAATAGCGAAGCAAGATTTTTGACACGACGCAATCGCACTGATATTTTGATCGTTAGATCCACGAAATTTCTCGTAAATAATGTGTAGCTTTTTTTTGTACTATGAAAGCTGATAATAAACGACATAATAAAATCTGTTACAAAACGTTTCCCTTATTTTTATCACGATCAAAGTAACATATCTATCGCGGCAGCGGCGGCCGTGCTGGTCTACTATAGGACGACATCCAGTGATTTGCGATCCAGCTGAGAGTCGAACCCGGCACTTTTATTATGGTGAGGGAGGTAGCTGATTGTATCGTTACAGAATATCGTTGTTGCACGGATTGATGACCATGTTGAGCCTTTGTGCTGACCGAGAGAGAGTGAGTGAGTGAGAAGGTGTTACGCAACCATGACCGTAATTTTGTGTCATCCAAGTACCCTAACCAATGTAAACATTAAAACCAGTGTACAGAAAAGTACACGTGTTCTGCTTGCTATTCCTGTATGTACACCTTGATCACATAGTTTATGTTTAGAGTGCCCCCTCAAACGAGCTTACCCATTTACATAATTAGCAGTTCTAAAATGTCGTCCAATGTGTCCTAATGAGCATGAATGTTCGTGGTTCGAGTCAATCTTTATCACTGTCATTCCACATTTAGTTGAGTAATTTCTTGTTAAGTGCCGGTTGGTTTCATAACGAAATCCCAAACGGAATTTATTGCAAGCACGTTGAATATTGTATCAAATTTCACCCACACAAATCATAATTAAAAATAGTTGTTGTACACAACTTGCGGCATGATAAAAACGAATGACACTTACGGTATATTTTAGAATTGGATAAATTTCGCCTGGATATTAATGAATAATAGTGCATTTGGTAATTCACTAACTTCAATTAAACTAGTTAATAGATTAGAAATAGATAAAAATTTGATTGATTCTATTCAACATATACAGAGTGTTTTAGGAGGAAATGTTCAAACTTCGGCAACTAGATCTAAAAATAAAAAAAAACCCATAATAAACATATTTCCGGAAACGTTTTGTTAGCGAGTTATACAGAGTGAAAGATTTTGCCCAGAACTTAACACCCTCGCTAGAAGAAAGTCATAATGAAATTCTGGGAAGTTAAATTAAGGACAAAATACAGTTATTTCTTATGGTTTTTGATCTGAAAATCGAATAAAATAGGTCCCAGAGCTTTATCTTCAGTAGTTTTTATGAAAAATATTAGGCATGTAAAAATATTATATTATTATGTTCAAATATTAGGCAGTTGTTAGTCATTTTACAAAGTTATTGTACTTCAAAGCTGAAAAACGTGTTTTTGGCACAGATTTTTCAGTGTCCCACTTTCAAAATTCATGGTAATGTTCTTTCAGCATGACGGAGCTCCAACCCACTGTGAAAATCGTGTGACGGAGTTCTTAAATGAGAAGTTTGATACCAGATGGATTGGTTAGTTTTGGCCACCAAGGTCTCCGGATCTCATCCCCGTGGACTTAATTCAAAAGACGAATTATTGATAGATCGTATTTTCATTGTTGCTGCCGTAATAAAAAAACGGAAAGATGCTGTTCGTCGGACAACTATAGCAATTCAGGACAGAGTTTTATAGTGCATGGAATCTAATGGAGGGATTTTTGAACACCTGCGTTAAAAAGAAATTGACATTTATTATTGTGCGTCAAACCACTTGAGTGCATTTTGAATTTAATTTAAGTAAAAGTAGCTATTTTTCATTTGCTATTGTCTCAATTTACATTTTGATTATTCTGACAGAAGTTTTCAGATCAATTAACCGTGGTTTAGTTTTCTTTAGAGACGAATATTTGAAAGATTTGTTTGTTGTTGGATTTATTTACATCAGATTTTTCAGAATGAAATTCTCTACAAGTCTTGTATTCAAAATTAATATTATGCATTTATTATTCATTTAACAAAGCTAATGTACTTCAAATCTGAAAAAACATGTTTATGGCACAGAATTTTCCATTTTACATCATAATATCATAAAAACTACTTAAGATAAAGTTCTGGGACCTATTTTATTCGTTTTTTCAGATCAAAAACTATAAGAAATAACTGTTTTTGGTTCTTAATGTACCTTCTCGGAATTTCAGTATGTCTTTCTTTTACCGAGGGTACTGAGTTCTGGGCGAAATCTTTCACACTGTATAACGTTTCCGGACATAAATGTTTATTATGAATTTTTTTCTTATTTTTAGATCTAGAATCAATTGCCAAAGTTTGAACCTTTCCTCCTGAAACACTCTGTATATCAAATGACAACAAATTCATTTTTTTCTGATGCAAAAATATTAAACTCTCAATTTAAATGTTTTATTGCGGGCACAAATTTCTTACGCGTGGCCAAAGCCGTCAGCCAGAGTTGGAAGCCATTTACTTCTACCGCTTGAGTGTTGGTAGCCGATTCATTATCTTCTGTAACCACAGTAGATTGCTTTTTCACTTCAGATGAATTAGCTTTGAGAAGTGAACGAGATTAAAGCTCAGTTAGCTCACTATTATCTCTTTTTATCTAATATTTATACAATTCCTTCGTCTTGAGACTTTCAAACATTAGTGTAGGTGAATAATTACAGTAATTATTATTGTCACGCATTTATACTTCCAGGGAATCCTCTGAAAATAAACCCCACAATGTTATTCACCCAATTATTTGAAATTACAATGAATATCGATCAATAATAAATACAATTAATTTCTCCGCCTTGAAGAATGGTTCCAGTAAATTGGCTCACATATTCAATTGACTCAAATCGAATACATTTACTTCCCTTAAACCATTTTTCTATTCTGAATATAATTATGTATTTGTTATTCTATCCATGGTGTATCATAAAAATGCTGATATTTGTCGTAGAATTGAAACTGATGACCACATTTTCTGTTGAAGATTATTCAAAATAAATCAACGATAATTGCTGTGAAATTCAGAAAAGGGTCTGCACTCTCACGAACTCATATTGATTACATTCTAACGAAACACTTTCAAAAATTCACGTATTTGCTGCCAGCTTATAATATAGATTTGGATAACAACAATAGGTTATGTAAAAATAGTACGGAGAACGTAATATTTCAGGACCGCAATAGTAGAGATGTTGAACATCTGTTGTTTTCCCACACCATTGCGATGCAGTACTGCGGTCTGTCTGTGCATGATTTATGTAATGACTCAATCGTGTTCCTCCTTACATGGATACTCTCTGTAATCCCTTATCGGAAATTTCTCTCTCCTTATGCTTTCTCATAGATTTTGGAGATATATTCCAATACCAGCTGAAACTGTAAAAATCAAAAGTTTAATACCCTGCCTGGTTTTTTGAGGGGTTACAAAAACCGATAATTTTAATTGATTGCCTGTATCAAGACTCCCTGGATATAAGTTTCCAATTGAATGGAGCTTTTCATCATCATGATATTGTTAAACTCAACAATATTCGATAAATATTAAAAAGTGAGAATTATTGCCGCTGTATCAATCAATGTAACATTATTAACAAGAAGATGATGATGATTGATGATGATGATAAATGGAGCGTCGTTTAATACTACTTAAATAGTTCTCAATTTTTAATATTTATTCAATATTCTTGGTTGTATCGAGAAAATTTAAATATTTCAAAATAATATTTTAGTATTTAAAATTTTTATATTTTTCTCCTTCATTGCATACGAACAGATGTTCATTAGCTGGCATGGCTGGCACTGGAATTCTCTCTACAATATTCTCACAATAGGAAACTACTCAAGTTTATTGCTCTTTTCCTTTCAGAGAGTTCTCGTGACTGGAACTTGTAACCGACTGTTGTGCATCTTCTGAACAGTTCAATTATTACAAGAAGTGTGAAATACAGATTCACTTTTAATGAAAAATACAAGTGCCATCAGCAATTTAATGAAATAACCAGTTTCTCTACCATTTTCAAATAGTAAGAATCAACAAAAATCTATGATTATATTAATTTGTGATTACATACTCATATTGAAAACATAATAAAAAGTTGAACTTTTGAGAAATCATAATGAGTCTTGTTCATATGATTACTTGAGAACTATATCACATTACACCCACCATAAAATATGAAATATACTGTACTATGGAAAACTATAGTTTTATCAGCAACATCAATGCTACGTACCAAAGAGTGATATGTATAGCTCTGGGCTTCAAAGCCTTCACCAATATCAAATACTGAAGAGCAAATTAATAATATTATAATTTGAAGAGCATAGCACATCATGTCTTATATTACACCTGAGATCGCAATGCATAAATATTCAACAAAAATTTATTCGTTCAATATATGATAACCGATTCATCCTAAGTGGATGGTAGACTGGAAAACAGAAATTTCATTTTGGTAATGGATTTGTTGATCAAGAAACCATCTACTGTTCACAAAATAATATGATGCCAAATTTTATAAATTTATTAACTTAAGAACATTTTCAGAAATATGATAATTTCTCTTACAGATTTGAATTTGGAGAATTCATGGATACATGCAAGATGCAGAAGATTCAAATACATCAGATATGATAGATTAAATATTATTACAATATTATCATCCACTTACTTCGATAATAATAATGATTCTTATTGGGTAGAATGATTATTCTTAATGGGTGGAAATTGGTCATGCGGTGAGCGTGGTGTTCATGTGATCGTGATGTTCAGTCACAACCGCTCAAGACTTCGTTCGGATGGGTGACCGTGCTTTGATGACTTGATGTTATAAGCTTTATTATCACTTACCCGGTGGTTCGGAACCCACCTAAAATAGTAGGTCCACCATGTTTCTTGTAAAATGGCTCAAACGGCGAGAGGTGATACCCGTAACGGGTGGGGGGCCCGTAAGGGTCTCCCCACCATTAAAAGCCATACGCTTATTATTATTATCGTTATTATTATTATTATTATTATTATTATTATTATTAATGATAATTTCAAATAAATAATTAGAAACTTATAAGGAGCCCACTCATTTATCTCTTGGAGAAATTTTCGGTCAAGGCAGTTTAATAACCGCATCAGAATAATCAAATTGAAAAATCAATAAATAGGAAAATATTTTATTTATAGTCTACGTGCTATCTAACATCTTCTATAATAGGTGATAATTTATTCGTTTTACAAGTACTTTGCCATTATTTCTTGTAGCTATAATAAGAGATCTCTTTTAAATTTATGCCTAGTGAATAATTGATCAGATATTTTATAAAAATATACTGTAGTATTCATATAACTTGGCAGCGTGTAGCAGATGAGACATGCTACATCTGAACCCAACATACCGCTGCCAAGTTATATGAAAACTACAGTAGTTAATGGTGTGCAGAACCTCTTAAACTCATCTCAAACTCCTCAGACTCTTCAGTACAGGAAGTAATAGAAGAGTGAAAAGTTAACCAATGTGGGAATAGTCTGAAATACGATAGTTTCAACGCTTAGAATTTCAGTCAGTTTTGAATTGATGCCTTAAGCGGCGAAGTTAGGAAAGGCGACATGGGGCTTGAGGCCAGCACGCTGATATTGGCGATGTAACCTGACACTCGGAATGAAACTACTGGCATAAAATTAGTGCCGTCACCCTGGTTGGCTCTGCTTATGAGTCTCGCACGTCCAACCGCCCTCAGGCTGGCTATTGAAACCTCATCAGTGTCAGAGATTGTAACTCATTTCGAAGTTAATATTAACCACGGGCTATTTCAATCGCTTATGAGAGGAGAATGGAGTTTATCGCAACTGAGAACCATTCGCTGAGAGTGCACTCCATATCAGTAATAATAACCAAGTCTATTACTGCAATTACCTTTACACTATGAATAAAATAATAATAGAATGTGTTTTTAATTGGATTAAGAAGTGCACTGTTGTGAGAAAGAAGGAATTTCATCTATTTTGCATTCCATTACACTGATCTGACTGGAACAGGAGTGAGGTATTTGTTATGTATGCCAAACTGGAAAATGTTCCAAATTATGAAGAAATGTAGAATCAAGTATAAATGTGTATTCTATCTATTATAATAAGCATTATTTTTAGAGATTTAGAGAATCAAAAAAGGAATTTAAACTTTGCTGAACATTGAATTCTTAGAAAGACGAGGGAGACCGAAAATGAGGTGAAGGACAGTATAAATGCTGATTTACCGTAGAGGGGTTGGAGGAAGGAGGAAGCGATGGTCAGGGTTTGTGGAGGAGATTACGAGACGGAAATGCCCACTCCACAACCGACAAAGACAAAGTAGGAAGAAGAAGAATAACCACAAATTCAAGGTCGAGGAAAATGTTGGATTTCTGAATTTCAATTTCCATCATAGAGTAGGTCTAAGTCAAAGCCAATCTTTCAATTCTGGCTTCGACAGGACTGATGTGTGTTGGTTGATTTTTCGTTTGATAATAGGATACCATGTATGTTATTTTTAGTCTATTCATTATTTTCCGGTCACTAACCTTGATTAAGTTATTGACCTGCAATATTTTTTGAGTTTATTATATTGTTATCTATCGCTTGTTGTTACTATATTGTTTGATGGGTTGTTTATATGTTTTCTATTAATTTTCATTGTTGTTCCCTATGGTAGGCTGCCTCTTGTTACTAATGGGCGTGTCTAGTATCAGCCAATGACAGGCCTCCAAATCGACCAATTAGAGACTACTAGTCAATAAACCAATAGCATTCGCCTGAGAAGGGCTATAATATAATAATTAAGCTCTTTTGTATCTTAGTTTTAATGTGTAACAAGACTTGAAGTTGTCACAATCACACTTGTTAACATTTTTTAATTCTTATCATTCATTATGGATATCATCCACAATATCACCTTCGCCTCTACAAAAAATCTTGGTTTTAGTTGAATTTAAAAAGAAAATTATATTACAGAATGAAGTGGTTGTAACAACATCAGTATTATTCACTGAATTATCGTTTTCTCACTCACTTTATCAAATCCACGTAATTAATCACAATAGCCGACTACTCATCATGATTTCGATGTGGCGATCAACGATAAGGCGTGTCATAAATTTGAAGCCCAATAATTTTAAGAGATCAATTTCCTCTGTGACTTATCACCTTCTCAAATATTTTGATTCAATTATTTCGGGCCTTCAACGAGATCTGAAGCAACATCTCAAAACAGCTTGAATGTGGTAAATATAGGACATAAACTAGCTTGTTCGCCATTTCACTTTATAGCCAAGACCCTCCGAAGATCTCGATTCAGCCAGCGTCATCTTAGCGTATTTTTGCTTAAACTCTCCATTATAATGTACAAGTTTATGCAGCCATTGTATCATGAATGCCTTTAAAGCTGCAAGTGAGATGTAAGTTGAGGCACGAGCAAAGCGAGAAATATCTCAAGAGTGGCTTTAAGGCAGAATACAATCGTTGCATTCATATTATTTTTATCTACGTTTACCAATTACTTACGTTTACATTAATGTACCAATCACTTGGATAACTTATCCACATTAACGTAACCTAGAATGCGTAGTTGTCGACGAACGGTAACGATTTGCAACTCAATTTTATTTCAGAATGCTTAAATCGGCTGATGTGACTTTTGCTTAATATTCTTTCCGACACCAGATTGCAGAAATCCTGCGTTCTGATTGGTCTGGAACCAATGACTATAAGTCTCTCCAGTGTTATATTGATTTCATTATGCAATAATTTTGATCAGGTGTGAATATAGAGTCAGTTGTTATTAAAACATCATTTTCTAGCTTCTCATAACTAATTCATAGCTTAGCCGTAAATAAATAAGTATTTCATCATGGGAATTAGTATCGTCATCCATGTTTAACTGGTGTGAGGTGAGTCGCCTCATTAGGTGACAAATAGATAATCATTTGCCGATTGTGGAATGAGAATTGAAACTGTGACGTCGATTGTTGGGCGGCTTGAAACGAAATTGTGGTTCCAGTTCGCAAAATGATAATGAATAACAACAACAACAACGGTAGGCAATGGGCGCAGGCGCAGGCGATGCAACCATCAATTAAGACAAGGCGCACTCCAATTAGATTCACTTACAGTTGCCGATCAAGGAGGCTTTCGTTGGCTTTAATTACAGCTTTTCGAGGAGAGTTGTTTGAATCGGAAAGCGGTGACCGCAGCAAACACGTTGTAAATCGCTTAAAAGATTAATGAACGGGCGGACACTAGGCTGGACGTTCGTTATCAGTACGCTGTAGATCAGCACCGACGCCGGCGTCTAAACGCTGTCTAACGCGCGTCTAAACGCCCGCCGTCACTCGGTAGCGACCCGGTGTGATAAGGTCAGTTCAACGATAAACAAACTCAAATTAATCGCGAGAGAAACTTTTCGAGCGGTCAGCCCGCGGCCGTTTCGCTTGCCTGTTCTGTTCAGGCTTTACATAACCTCCAAAGAATGTCGCAATGCATTGTGTATTATTGTGGTTGCGGTGCCCGTGCCCGGCCAATACCGGTTGTATTTCAACGCCACTATGCACACCGGTACGATATTTTTCTGTAGCCACCCTCGACTCACTCACATCTAGAACAGGTTACACACCAGGTTGTGTGTTCATGTGCTAGTGCACTGGTAACTACGTCTTATTCATGAAAAAAGCTGTATTATTTTTAAATAATTTCATTTTTCATTTAATAATATGCAATAATAACACTAGATTTTTGAGCACTAGAGGAAGAAATTGGCGCCACAGAGGACTGCTTTAAGTCCGTGGTTAAACTAATTTGATTAAATTACTTTTTCCTACAGTGACCCGAAAAAGTGCCTATTTTTGCACTAATTGTAGCACGAAAAATAGTCTATTCCTGTACCAGTGAGGGAAAGTGAATTCCAGTGCGACAATAGTATATTACGTTACTAGGCTGGAAAATGACGTTTTGCCGGTCGAGCATATGATAGTTAATGCACGAGGCACAGCCGAGTGCAGAAACGTGAATATGCGAGAGCCGGCAAAAGTTTACAGCCGTGTAATGTACGATATTTTTTGTTACACTTGATAGGCAAGATACAAGCAGCTGGATAATATGCGAGACATTAAAAAGTATTCAAGACAAGTTAATCAGCTGCTTTATTTAGATTCAGAATTTGATGGGCGAATTCCCAGATATCTTATTCTATTAAACGAGCAAGGAATTGTATGTATGTACGTATTTCCAGTCACTATCTCAAAAACGACTCTAACGATTTTGATAAAATTACGAATATAGGAGCTTTTTGGTGCAAAAATACGATTGCGCTAGGTCTCATTCCTGTAAAAACTCGCTGAAGGACACAAAAAGGAGAAATCTATCCTCAAAGGAACAGCTGATAAAAGAGAAACAGTTTTTAATCATATGGTAGGCCCATTAACGGCGTTATTAATGCTGTCTGGAACGCAAAAACTTCCGCGCGTACCGTGTAGTCGTAGTCTGAGCCTTGCTGTCATGTAGGACACATATGACTGGAAAGTCAGAGCTCAGCTTATGACGCCATTATTTCTTTGGTGAAAAAAAACTTTTCTAATCACAATTTAACCCAACGAACCCATAAGACCAATAGAATATACAGGGTGGGGGAAATGTTTGGAAACGGCTTAATATTTCATATACAAAGGTGATTTTGCGGTAGGTATGATTGAGGATCCTACTCAAATTGAAAATACTATTTTACTGTGACTTTAAAAATCTGGTCCGCCATCTTGGAACCGCCATTTTGAATGTAACTTTTTTTTTAAATAGGAAGGGGGTCATGCGATACATGATTTCAATACGGAATTTTAAGACAAAATGAATGCCGAAAACCGCACATCGATATGTCAACCCGTTTCGGAGATATTTACATTATTAATCGATACCATGAAAAGCAGAAATGAAATAAATAAGTACATTAAAATCTTACCTATCAAATTTTTTGTTAATAGTGTTTGCTAATAAACATTAAAACCCAATTATTTTAATAAATGTTCAATCTGTTTTCCTTCAGCTGTTTGACAATGTGCTAATCTTAAATAATAGCCATCAAGCACATTTTGAATCATTTCGCGTGATGAACATCTGACTCTGGATATCATAATATCAACAATAATCATGATATCAACCTAAAATCATCTGTAATAATCCAACTGATTTAATGAATTCTTTTTCAATCATGAAGTAGTGAGTGTGTTTAAAGTCGTTCGCAATGGCATTTTTAAATGAAACCGCACATTTTGAATCATTTCGCGTGATGAACATCTGACTCTGGATATCATAATATCAACAATAATCATGATATCAACCTAAAATCATCTGTAATAATCCAACTGATTTAATGAATTCTTTTTCAATCATGAAGTAGTGAGTGTGTTTAAAGTCGTTCGCAATGGCATTTTTAAATGAAACCGAGAGAATAACTTTGTTAATGATGCGCGGCTATGGAGATAGAGTACGGTCTTACCAAGAAGTTTCTGATTTATTTAACGAAACATTTCCCAACAGAAATCCAATTAGTAAAAGTGTTGTTTTTAAGACAGTAAAGCGGTTTCAAGAAACGGGCAAAGTGACTGATCGTGCTCGCACTGGAAGAACAAATACTGCCACCAACAATGAAAAATCTTTAGAGGTAATGCAATCATTTGTTGAAGATCCGCATACATCAACTAGAAGCGTTGCCAAGGAACATGGTATGTCTACTCGTTCTGTCAGAAAAGTTCTTAAGGAATCTCATTTCCATCCGTTTAAGCTTCATGTATTACAAGAACTGAATGAGGATGATTTCGACCGCCGGGTAGAGTTTTGTGACATAATGATGAACAAGTATGACAATGATCCAAACTTCTTTAATAATGTAGTATTTTCGGATGAAGCTACGTTCATGCTTAACGGCAATGTAAATAAGCAAAACTATCGTTTCTGGACCGATGTCAACCCATACTGGATGAAGGAGGGTCATACACAGTATCCTGAAAAATTAAACGTATGGGCTGGTATGGTAAATGGTCACATTGTAGGACCATTTATTATCGAGAATAATTTAACAGGTGCCATTTACGAGAACATGTTAATAAATTTGATCGTTCCAGCCATCCAGAACATCAACGGACAAGAGTTACATAACTTGTGGTTTCAACAAGATGGGGCGCCCCCTCATTATGCATTAGGAGTGCGGGATATATTGAACCAAACATTTCCCCAACGCTGGATAGGTCGTAGAGGTGCAATAGAGTGGCCCGCTAGGTCACCTGACCTCTCTCCACTTGATTATTTCTTTTGGGGCTACATGAAAGACAATGTGTACAAAAAGAAACCAGCAACAATTAATGAACTGAGAGAATGTATAACTGAAGTGGCTAACAGAATTCCACGCGAAATGATTCAAAATGTGCTTGATGGCTATTATTTAAGATTAGCACATTGTCAAACAGCTGAAGGAAAACAGTTTGAACATTTATTAAAATAATTGGGTTTTAATGTTTATTAGCAAACACTATTAACAAAAAATTTGATAGGTAAGATTTTAATGTACTTATTTATTTCATTTCTGCTTTTCATGGTATCGATTAATAATGTAAATATCTCCGAAACGGGTTGACATATCGATGTGCGGTTTTCGGCATTCATTTTGTCTTAAAATTCCGTATTGAAATCATGTATCGCATGACCCCCTTCCTATTTAAAAAAAAAAGTTACATTCAAAATGGCGGTTCCAAGATGGCGGACCAGATTTTTAAAGTCACAGTAAAATAGTATTTTCAATTTGAGTAGGATCCTCAATCATACCTACCGCAAAATCACCTTTGTATATGAAATATTAAGCCGTTTCCAAACATTTCCCCCACCCTGTATATGCATTATGCACTAGCGTAGTATTATAGGAGGTGAAGCCAAGTCCGCCATCCATGTAGTGGATAGAAAGACGAAATCGTGTTTTCAAGAGCAGAAAATTTCAATGCGCGCTCTCCAAATAAACTGCAGTTTAACACACTTAGGATTAAGATATAACTTTCAAACTTGGCATGAGTATAGACAATTAGTTTCTAACGATAACAGTGGCATTATAAAAGTTAATGGTTACCTCTATATATTTTAATTAGTTGTTTAAAGTTATATTTTTGTCCGAGTTTTAAACCATGACATGAAAAAGTGAGTCGGCTACCAAAATTTTCATCTTTTGGGTAGAGATGTGATCAAAGCGAGAAAGTTGTACAGAAATAACGGAATGATTTTTTCATGATTTTTATTTTAATGTACGACTTATACTTTGGATGCAATGTTAGGTTTAAGTGCAACGTTGAAACGCGATCGGGATGGCGCGCTGTCGTCAGCCGGCTTGCGCATCCGGGACCACAAAGCCAATTATTCACATATTTCTTGTGTTTGATTCAATACTTCCTTGAAGGTTTATTATTGTAATGTAATAATATTATAGTTAGATTGTTTTTAGTAAATTGTTGATTAAATTAGTCCAACTTTTAAATCTTTCCGTTATGAACGCAAATGAACAAAATCCAAATAGGAAAATGTTTATTAGAACAATGTCGTTATTAAATAAAAATTCATCTTT
Source organism: Conomelus anceps (assembly GCA_948455865.1). NCBI lineage: Eukaryota > Metazoa > Arthropoda > Insecta > Hemiptera > Delphacidae > Conomelus > Conomelus anceps. Next base: position 63,425,840 of record OX418218.1, read on the forward strand.
CAAGTCATTGAATCATATAAATCAATGACTACATAAAGTTGAACGTTTACTCAATTTGTCTAATGGGGTAATAGCCTATTGTAAAGACCGTACTTTCGCTATCCAGAATGAAATAATTTCCATATGGGCGCCAACCAAACCAACTTTGGGTTGATAAAAAAGTATTAACTTTTAAATTTTAAGTTAAAAGAAAGTGGTAACGTTAAAATAATATAAATTGATATTAATAAAGCTATTCTTCAAGCACTCGCGAAGACACTATTAAATTAGCACTTATTAGCACTATTAAATTATACGCAATAATTGATATTGCAGAAGGCATAACAAGAATTAATGTTACATTCAAGATAGGCCAATTGAAACGTCTAGAACATGACTTATTTATACTCAAAATTACATTAACATTTAAAATTTGAAGGCCTAATGCTTAATAAGGCAATACATATTTAACAGAGTTTTCTAAGTTGAAAGCAAGTTTCCTAACAAGTTATATTTAGATCAACCTAGGAATTAATAATAATGACATAAAACAAGATTAACCTTGGCCTATCCCTAACATGGGATAGGCTAAGCAATATACAATGAGTTCAATCAGGATCCTGAATTAAAATGATAGGTTTTACATAAAACATGATTACTGGAACAGTGTATTCAATTTGTGGACCTACATTTCAATTTAAAACTTAGAGACATTGCATTACAAGAAAATTGAGTAAATATACTAAAATAACTAAGATGATCACCAATCTATAAACATAACTGCATAATATCCTACGATCCTTAAACTATCTCAATCGAGATTCTATCTAATATTTAACAAATAAAATGGTAACACTAAAATTCAAGTAGGCTAATCAAATCATCGACTTTCAATTTCATATTATTCTATTATGATTTTATTGTTCAAATAGCCTACATTGGAATAAATGATCAGATAGACACAATTAGTATTTACTAATTATGATGTTTGAAATTTAGCAGTTTAAAAAATTGCAAGTTGATTCAAAGAAAACCAGCTTGATTCAACAAATTATTGCCCTAACTAATGATGCAATAGTTGATTCTCTCAATTAGTATTGAATCAAAGAGTAAGTCCCAATTCAATCAAATTTGAAATTAAATTTGCATCTTGATAATAGTTTAATGTTGATAAGACTAAAATTATATGAAAACATAGTAACTTTCTTAGTAATGGCGAAGGTGATATTGTGGAAGGTATCCATAATGAAAAATAAGACGAAATTGTCACAACCACATTTATTAAAACTTCGAGACTTTATTAAAAATCTCGAAGTTTTAATAAATGTGGTTGTGACAATTTCGTCTTATTTTTCATTATGAAAACATAGTAGCCTACTTTAAAAAAAGCATAGGATGATATCTTAAAATAATTTATTCCAATATAGGCTATTTGGACAATAAAATCAAAATAGAATAATATGAAACTGATAGTTGATGATCTGATTAGCGTACTTGGATTTCAGTGCTAAGATTTATTTTATTTAAATTGTAAAAATATATATGTAAATTTAGAATAAATAGCAAAAACTGGCTTCTCAAGCGCTCGCCACTTGGGTGAGTCATCCCTGCGCCGCCATCTTTGTAGTGGACGAGCGCATAACAAGTGGCTTCCCCTCGGCAACAAGAAGCCCCTTCTATTGGTCTTATGTGTTCGCTGATTTAACCATACAAAAAATATCATAATTTGTAATTTTTTCATATTTTTTGGATATTTTGTATTACAGTACAATAACTCTGGGTCTAGGCAAGCTAGGAAGATCGGAAAGCCGGAAATACTATAAAACTCATGAAAATTTGGCTAATTATAATAGCTCTTGGACTAAAACATATCGTTGAGGTCTGAAGAGTCACCTACAGTCGAATCGGCTATGGTACTATATACATACATACATACATATAATAGCTCAATTTGAAAAATGTTTTTTTTAGATTTTAATGTCAATGATGTGGAAGAGAAATATATTACCTACAATTTGAGACCAACTTTGCATTTTTATTTTAAGTAGTTACAAAGTTCTTAAAAAATCTACATTTTCCAAGTACAGTAGAAAGCCTACATTACACTTCCAAGAAGAATTACAAATTAAGCTAAATGTTACAAGTATGAATTTGGGTCGTTTCAATGAGCCATTAGACAAGGTGTGAGAAGCCGTTCTTGAGTGAGGGGTTACAAAGTAGTATCCCATCAACCCAACCACCACCTATCTTGAAAAATTACAGTTCCACGAGCTGGTAAACTCGAAATTCAGATTGTTACTCAAAATACATATATGTAGTGTCTAAAAGAACATTTTTACCAATTGGAATTAACATTATTGTTGATTTGCTTGTGCACTAGCTTATGATGGAAGATGTAGAGATGAGGTGGGACCGCTTCACAGCATAACGCGTCGTTAATCCCCTTCCCACAGCATTATCTTCGATCTTCAAGATACACATAATTGCCCCAAACATTTAACCCCCTCCCCCCCGAGCGGAGCTCGGTCTCCCGATATTAAACCAAAATAATGATAGCCTAGTGCAATCAGCTGGATAATATTCGAGACAGGTATTGAGTCATAGGTAATGAGTAATCTAATGAGTTGACTATATATATATACATATGATATATATATGATTATATGTGAGTCAACGGAAAAGTTTTTGCCGCACGCCATATGTTTTTTCCTATCTCGTACGGCTATAAGGCCCTATTTGTCAGCAGATTTTTCCGGATCTAGTACGCAAAAGAGGCACTTTCCATACGTGACAAATCTATGGAAAGTAAGTAATAGTTATTTGTGCATCTAGGGACTAAAGTGCAACTTTTTTTCCCTGAGGGAAACTGTTGTCGCCCGATGGCGTAGCCGAGGGCGACAATTTCCTTGAGGGAGAAAAAGTACTTTAGTCCCGTGATGCACACAACATTTTTCCTCCACCTACACCAATACCTATAACCTGCCGATGACGTTAGAGGTGAGTACTTTTTCATACCCTCCAACGGTTGAACATAACCTCACAATCGAAATACAGCTACTTATTTCCTAGATCTAAATATTCCAAAGATCGAAATACAGCTCTCTTGAATTTTCCTCTACCGACCACGACAGTGTTGCCACATTCCTTTCTCTTCAATCGCGGCGTTGTCGGACTTCTTCCCAGGTTATTCTTATGGAATCACTTTTACTCCCTAAGGAGAAAAAGTAGTACTTTAGTATTCGATTCCAGGGAGTAAAATGCGACTTTTGATAGTAGGTGGAGGAAAAGTAAATTCGTATGGCTTTTCGTGGTGGGGAGACCCTTACGGGTCTTACTTTACTTTACTTTACTTATGGAAAGTAACTACTTTCTATCAAGAGTAACAAAAAGTACTTTTCCGCACTCCAGATTTGCAACCTAACAACACAAAATAATAAGCATGTAATACAGGTTCCCTATTCTGCATTCAAAAGTAGGTTGGCTACTCTGCTTCTGCTACGAAATACAGTGAGCTGTAGTTGTTCGAATCGATTTGATTTGAAGATATGTTATGTGAGGAATTGTCAGGTTATGTATGTCCTGTTCAAATTACTCTATACGTTACTGTAGGAAAAATGTAATATGTAATTCGAGCGCAAAGTATTGTTTCTGCACTCGAGAAACTTTATTAAAAACTGTACCTCTCGGTGCAGAAACCCCCACTTTGCACTCTTGTTACACAAGTAGCTATTATCATGTAAGTGATTGAACACACTATTATCAACATCGCATAGATTTCAATTTATTTTCACGCATTGTGATATGATTAGAAATTGATTAAAGAAATTGTGACATGATTAAAATCTCACTCACAATAGCGAGCAAGTGATTTTCTCATACAAGTAGTTTGTTTCTTCTCTACCATCTGAAAGATGATTGGTTGCGATTGGTTCAGTGAAATAAAAGTATTCCTTCAGTCTTGACCTCGAATCTCATTCAGCCATGGGTGTTTATCATCATTCATCCATTTAGTGATAAGTTTCAAGACTCATGTGGGCATCATGGGGAAAATATAATCTTATCGGCAACACGTATGATATTCTTTTTAATGGAAAAATTTGTTCACATAAAACTGCCAAGCTTGGACATGGTTTACTCTTGATCTTTTAAGGTTTTTTAAAATCACCTTGAGTGATCACTTGAAATAAAGTGTTCAGGTAAGAGGAGAAGAAAGAATAAGATGATAAGACAAAAGGGAAAAGCAGCACTTTTTTGTCATTTATTGGTTTTTCCAACACGTAAGGAATTGAATATTGTTGAAATGACAGCTGTAGGAAAATATAGATTTTTTACACATTTTTACTGTAGGAAAAATATAGATACCGTTATTATTATTATAGTTTGCAGCCACACAGTTTGGAAAATGGGTGTATGTGACAACCAGAGAAAGTTATGAAATTCATATAAAATGAAAGTCATTTCTCTAGAACTGCATATTGAAAAACATTTTCATAATCATCACAATAACGGTAACCTTTATATTCCACATATTCAAAACACAGGTGGAAAAATCGATGTGTGCTTTAAGCTTATTTTCAAAACAAGGGGATTTGCATTAAACCAGAACAACATTATTCAAGGCATATGCAAATGCTGACAATTCAAGAGGATTGTTTTTGAGAGTGATGGCTTACAAAGTTTCACGACGATAGTGAAAGCAGAGGGAAACATACTGAACTCCAGTGATGTTTCCCATGAATTGAAATTAACGTGCTGAGGTTGATGAAACTTTTATTTAATATAGAACTCGAGAGATAATTAACATGTCTCTTGTAAATTTAAAATTACTGTGGATATAAATTACTCACGGTGTTGTAATCCACCTTATGTTCAATTGCAAACCAGGAAGATTTATGGATGGGAATTAGCTATAAAGAATAACAGTTAGAGAAGAAATAGGTCATGCATTTTTCACTTTAGAATCAGGAAAGTCTTTGCTGAATTGAAATAAAGAGGCTGACAAATTTATGTGGGCTTTTACGCTCATTTTCTGATGAAAAGAATTACATTTTATTATGCTTCAACAATAAAACTCATTGCAAAGGTTAGCATGTATTATTGTCAGCATATATTTCGCACAGTGTGTGTCGTGTCAGGCTCGTATCTAAGTAAATTCTTACTTTAATATGTGATTATGCAAAGTTCTTATTCAGTGACAAAACTTTCTCAATGTTTCACAGAATGTCTTACAACTGTTCAGCTTTCAGCTTGAATCATCCAATTCGAATCAATATATGTTTCACTTACTTTTAACTTTCCTGTTTCTCTATCTACCTCTAACCTCTAATCAGTTCTCTTTTCAGATAGAATTCTGAATTCTATCAGAATTCTAAGGGCGCGTGGCTCTGGTTTCACTACTAGCCGGCCTGTAAAAGTTGACTAGTTGACCTTGAATACATCTGCAGCGTCGCATGGGCCACATGTTTTTAGAAAAGAGCGATAAACACTCCCCTCGCCAAGGCTGACTACCAAACGGCTGTGCGCCCAGACTAATTGTTTCTACTGTACTCTAGCGCTCGAACGGAAGATTCTTGACTCTTGAAACTTGGTATATAGCTTCCTCGCATCCCAAGTGAGATCGCTATTGATTTACGAATTTGGGTTGAATATAAAAATAATTATGATTAAAATTTGTAACTTTTGAATTAATTCACAACCAATAGTATGATTTCATTTGATGAACTTTAAAAAGAATATTAATGTCCATCATTGGCTGAGCTGTCAGAGTCAATGACAGCACATCACGATTAATTTATTTCACCTTATTAATTTATTATCATTGAGCTATTATTTGAATTAATGGGATTGTGTAACGTTTTTAAACCTATTATTGAACTGTTTCTTGACAAAACATGAAAATTTGATAAAGTTTTTGATCTTCAGACAGCATGTGTGATTTGTACTTGGGTTTGATTGAATTGGAGACAACATTTAAATTAAAGCTATAAAATTTTTAATTTTATCTACATCAACAATAGTTATTACTTTAAAATTGATATTATGATTCTTAACCATGCTGGAAATTATTATACCTAATTACTTAAAAATCAAACAAAAGCCAAACGTGATTAGTCAATCTAATTAAATCTTAATAGGGTTCTACTATTATATGGAAAGAATATGATAAAATTATTCATCCCGAATGAAGAGAAGAGTATAGTGGTGAATTTATAAACTATTTCAGGAAATAAATTAATCATCACTAACAAAAACTACAATTTCAATGCGAAAATAATGATAATTCTTCTGTTCGCTATTTCACTAAAAAATTCTTTCTGGTTTGATCCTGTAAGGGAAATGATTAAGGTGTGAGTTTTCAGTATTGATTAAGTTGTTATCATAATAGTAGCTATAACCGTATAATAATTGACCACTCAAACCACTCAAATTACAACTAGAATGTGCACATTCAAAAGAGTGTTTATATTGAAATGATATCCAATTTGTAACGTTTGATTTCAAATGTTAATGATCCAGAACTGTTTCAAAGTCAAGCTATTGATCCAGTTGCAATCAAATCAGAAGGAATTGATTCAGCAATCAATAACTTATACTGGAGTGCAATCGATGTCATTATCACGAAACATTATCGTTGAAATCAAACAGCATCTGAAAGTGCTCATGCCTAGAAAGCATCAATTTAAATGTACCTTCTTAGCGGAATGCGTAATAATAATAATTTATTATAATAATCCAGGAATAAACAGTTTCCCCTTCTGGCAATGTGTTAGGACCATCAATGGAAACTGTAGTAGCCTATTATTAAGATTCAAAATTGTTATTAGTACCTGTTCAACTTTAACGATGGATAAAGAGCCTAGATAAAATATATAGATAGATAATTGATTCATAATTATTCATTATTGTTGAATATGTTCCTCCCGAACAGCTATGTTATTATCAACAAATTCTAGTGTTTCTTGACATTTTTTGTTGCTCTTGACTGTTCGATGTGTTTCTCTAGTAACATATCTTTTTCAATGATATTTGTTAAGATAGGCCTACTCTGGTTCAAATCAAACTACATCCTTATGCTTATCTAAACTTTTTAAAACTAAAAATTACGTTTTTTTCTCAATTTCGGCCTGAATAGTGAGTAAATGCTTTAAAAGTGAGAGTTAATGACAGATGACAATTTGATGTCTTACCTTTCATAAAACAAAAGCAGGCTATTAATAACAACAAAAGAGAATTCTGAAACTGAATACTGTACTGTCTGATTGAGCTCCTCCTTCATATTAACTACAAACCTCAATTCAGAAATTTAGCTCTTAATTTGAAGTCAAAACTTCATCTAAACTTCCATACCGAAGTTAACTCTCTTATTTTCATATTTGAATGTTATTTACTGCCTGCTTGACACTAACTTGAGAAGAAGATATCAGTTCATCTCAATTTTTCAACACATCAAAACATAATAATTGGCTCAGGCTTGTGTCACACACACAACCGGTGCCGTTTACCTGGCGGTAGGGACGTTGTATTATATAGAGCGTTTCACACTTGCGATTTTTTAAATTATATGTAATTTAATGATCCATTGTAATTATGCCGGGTAAACCACACCGGTCACACGATTCAAATTAAGCGTAAAACAAGCCTACAGTGTCTTTCATTTCCAGAATTTTCAATTAAAAAGATAGCCATTGCACTATAACAATCCTCCTTAAATATCTATAAATAATATTTATTTGTGTGTTTATTTAATAAATAGCATACTATGACCAATGAACGAAATCAAAGAAACCTCTGTGCATTATTTGTTTGTTGCCAAGCTTCTAGACAAAGCTAGGCTCTGTAGACACCAGGTAGACATTTTCGTTCCAAGGTATTGGTGGAAAATTCAATACGATGATATTCTGATAGTATCATCCATTTTGAAAGTGAAAGGTTATGTCTCCATCGAAATGAGTAATGAACGCATGGATGGAAATCATCAATTATAGTTTCCTACAATATCTTAAACGAATTATCTACCGTACATTAGTTTGCTTGCCTATGTTTATTCTCATAATATTAACTCAGAGATTACCTTTTGTTTGTATGTATATTTCTATTAACATGCATAAGTAACTCCCATGATCGATTTGGTTAAATATTGAAACAAAGATGAATGTATGAATGAAGATAACAGGAAGACAAGCATCTCAACTGACCTTTCATCATATCATAAAATTCGAATGTTTCTTAGCTTTCTGGGTACCAGTCACAGAAAGTTGAAGGTAACAGCTACCTCATTGCCACATCGGTTTGGAACTATTGTTTTCCATGGTACTCTTCTTATCTGATAACCTAAAAATCTTGTATTTGAAATGTAATATCATACTGACTTGCATTTTCTTCCTGTGTTTCTAGGAGAAGTACTGTATCTTCAATTCCAAGTATAGTTGGATTAGATGGTTAGTGGTTGATAGTCTACTACCTCTTCTTTCAAGACAACTGACTTTGGAATATCATTACTTCCTCACCACTTTTCAGGATCAATGGAAAAAATATTATATAATATTATAATAGAGATGAAAGGACCGAAACTTAAAAGCAATGAAGTGCATTTGACTTCAAATAAAACTCTTTATAAGTAGATTGAACAGATCTCAGACAGTATAAAAAAAAAGTAGAATGAGTTTTTACGGTCACATATTCGGAATGAATGGAAATATCACTGAGAAAATATTCGACTTTTTCAAAAACAGAAAGACAAAATGTAACTGGTTCAAATTGATTTTATTGAACTGTATATTACAGAGAACATAGTCAAGAACAGTGTACATTTAAGAGATTTGTTGACAGATCAAATAGAAGATTCCAAGAAAATATTAAAGCTAGAAGAGGTACTGTAAGAGAAGAGAAGAAAGACAACATCGGAAAGAATGAAGGAGTATTGAAAGGAGCGGAAAGAAGCATTCATGAAGAAATAATTGATTCAACGTATGTGGGTGATGTCATGAAGGAACATCTCGTTTTAAAATTCACTTTGCCAATTTTAATGGAGAATGCGGGACCTAATTTGATTTTCAATTATAAGTAAAACAAATATTCATGTATGTGGCTATATTGTTAATAACAAATAAAAACTTTCTGATCCATACAAAAAATAAGTTATGCTGTCAACATGAGAAGTGATAGCCGAGTGCCGTAGAAGGTATCTGTTCAATAAGAAAAAAGCTACGAAACTCCTGGGCGCTCTTTGTAAGGGTGACCGATTGGATTGGCCAGCAAAAATTACTCTGTTCTCTGCTGTAAAATCACTTCCCTGGTGGTTCGGAACCCACCTAAAACTGTAGGTCCGACTCATCAATCACCATCATTTAATTCATTACCCACGCACAGATCTCAAACCTATGTGGGCTTCATCCTCCGAAAAAAAGAAAAAAAGTTATCTAGATACAGAATTACTCTTTTTAGCTCACAGTTTTTTTTTAGGATCAAGAAAAGTCAAGTATTTCCTGGTGTGGCAAGATGAGATCGAGCTCTACTCGGATCACCCACACCAGCTACTGTATCAGCATGCAGCTTCAACAACTACCCAGTTACTTGCTGCTCGATATAATAATTAAAGCTGTTTATTTGATCGGATCTACTTTTCAATGGGTTTATTGGGCAATTTTAAAGGGAAAACAAAGAGTTAGAATGCGATCGAACCTCAGTCTTGAGCCCTGCACGTGTCGAACTATCCCAGCAGCCATCAACGTCGCAAGCTCAGACCGTTAAAGATTCTTAGGGGAAAAGGTTAATGAAGTTTGATTTCCAGTGGTTTTGAACGTCTTGGCCGATTTACATTTTATCCCATGATCACGAATACGATATGAGCGCCAGGTTAATGCAATTCCTTAAGATTAAACTATCCATGCTACCGTTGGCTGTTCATGAGATTCTATCAATATTATCTGAGGGCATCGGATTGAGGAATCAATGGAGAATCAATAATAGTAGCCGTTAGATCAGGGTATCACGAGTATATCCGAGATCATACCGTATATCGTAGTGACTTTTGCAAGTTCCTCTGCATTGTTTAGATGCATGGTTCTGGTAACTTTAGCAATGTGAACTTGTAAGGTAATGCTAGTGGATGATCAGTTTGAATCCTATTTTCTTCCAGAATTTGAACTATGGAAACGGTTAGATGATTCAAGATTATTCATTGTGAATCTATATTATGAGATACATTTTAAAAGAAAATATTATAAAAATACTGATTTCAATGCAAATTTATTGTTTGCTCTTCAATAGGCTTGTTCATAATGTATCTAATATAGCTATTGTATTTTCAGTAGGTATGAGAGCTTTGATTGTTCTTTTATTACAGCGTTTTTTAAATTTGAGCATTCATAATCTTTTTTAAAGAGTCTTTTAATTTTCAATGTAGAATGTAGACTAGGTATCTTTCATACTCATTCTCTTTAAGTAGTCTAGCTGCTTCGAATCTATGACGAATATCTATCGAATTTATCTGTCTTTTAGATTCAATCCAAGGATTCTCCTCTAATTGTTAAAGGAGAACTGTCTTTTACATAATATGAAGATTTTTAAGATCTCAATCAACTCATTCCACAGTTACATGTGGTTCTACATAAATATAGAATCCAGAAGTAATTGTTTAGATCACACAAAGTTGATACAAAATACAATAAATATTCGAAATGAAACAATGTTTACACACTTCAATCGATCACCTTTGAAGTTCTTACCTTAAATTCAATGGAAACCCATTTGCTTTTATGAAAAACAAATCTAGAATCTTAGAATTGATTTCTAGGTAATAGAGCACGGAAACATCGGCATACAGCATTGGCGTAACTAGAGGGTCAGTCTGGATGGGGTATGAGGAACGTCGTTATGATGGTGGGGGCTCTAAGCACTGAATCCTGTAATCATAGGTGGAGAGGAGGAAGGGTTCTCTAATAAAACAGTAATATATAATATATCTACAGCACTTTATTTTAACACATGTGTTCGGGTGAATTCCTTCGAAAATTTAAAAAAAAAATGATACTTCTATAACCATTTTCCAAGCGGTTCAGGACACCTTCCCTATGTTGTCAAAAATTGTCTTTCAAGACTTGTTAAAATTCTAAAATATACTTTGTTTTGGGAGGGGATTTATCCCCATGATCTCCCCATAGTTACACAACTGGCATACAGTTAACATCAATACATCAACTCATGAATGCCTTATACGAATTAGATGTTTTGTTTCTCATGATACAAATTCAGATTATGTAGATCTAATTGCTACTAGAAAGTCAAACTCATGTGTTTTCAATCGGAGAGTGTAGCTTGTTAGCTAATCATCATGACTAATAACTAATAAACTGAACACTAACGAATCAGCTCATCAACTACATTGTAATCGCGAATGGTGTTGAGATGAAAATTAATTTTTTCTCTTACTTCCTCATCCTTCATTGACATGGCATGAATATTCAACAGCAGCATTAATTTCCTAATGAAGGCGTAATTTCATTCGTACTCATTAGACATTTCGTACAAGGCAATAAATACTGCGAAAGGTAACACAATAATTGCATTAATATTCACAATATGTTCTACAGGGATATAAATTATAGCATCGAGGTGTCAAATGCTAGACTTTATCATATCATGAATAAATTATTTTCAGTTATTTATTCACTTTCACACGTCCAGCCCATGCGATTTCTTTGATCGGTGATAAGAATGGGAAAGGAACACCTTTTCCCGTCTGGTGAAGTTTCAGGGACAATGTACATTGTACATGTTGTAAGGGCTTGTATTTACATTTAGCCTATACCTGTTGGATAATATTAGCTCCATCACATTTAACTCCATCACATTTGTATTAGCTCCATCACATTTCAACAGCATAAAATAATACATTAAGCTTTTGTTAATACGCGTTAAGTTCAAGTTTTTTTTTTCAGCCTCCATTTAAAGTACAGTAATATAGAAACTATAATTTAGTGAACAATGTAGCTTACTTCAATTTCCAATAATCAATCAACATTCAGTGAAGCCACGTCACCCTGAAACACAGTACATCAAAGTTTGTCCATAATAGTCTGTAATTTGTAATTCAGATTAAATTATATTAATGCAGCAAATGCATAGCAGATAGAGATCTACAATCCTGGACAGATTCTAGAATCGCTAATTAATCTTGCTTTTAAGACCCTTTCATAGTATACAATTAGCTACAACTTGGTCAGAGCCAATATAATAATAGTCTACTTGTTCGACACTCACGTATTGGCAACAGGTCAGGGTTACGTGTAAGAATCCTGCCACGTTTCTCTCCCAGCATCCACTGTGCTCTATAAATCCTTGACCATGAATCTGACTGAATAATAACTGTTTGAATCCTTACTACGACTACAGCTACGCCCAAGCTACGCACATGAACGAGCCAGTCATTCAAAGGACCTGTTCATTCTTCTCCAAGTACGGCGTTACTCTATTATGTTCAATCAGTCTTTTTCTATTCCCACTGTTCCTTCCAGCTCATTCATTCATTTTCTATGTTCAACAATTAGATTTAAAGGAGTTTCATTCACATGCTTCTTAAGAGTAAGCCTAACTGTGACTCAAAACAGTGTATTGTATCAAGGGAAAAGCAATGCTTTGAAGGAGAATATTTCAAGAGAAAGCTTTCCCTGTTTGAACCACCAAGGAGAGAAACTTTTAAAACTTGGAGTGCTACTACATCGTCGCATAGTAAAGAGCCGAAATTTCTCCACTTAAATACAGAGATTTCTATTAAATTAAATTGATTAAAAAAACGTATTTTTTATTATTAAATTCTGCGAGTAAGTCTTGGATCCAATCTTCAAAGATTTACTTACTCTAGTCAAAGATAGTCAACATTTTGTAAAAACCCGTTTTGGGCTTGGAGCCTGATGTAGCTTTACGTTTGATTGTATTACATTTCTAGTCTTAATCAATAGATAAATAAACAAATTCCTTTGTGGGTGATCTGTTTGATAGCAAATGTCAGTGTTGATAAACCCCTTCACCTCTTTCATAGTTATTTGAAGGAGAATGGCTGAAATTTCAAAAAGAGCCAATGGATCTCATTTAACTTGAATTTCAAAACCCAAAGATTACTCAAACAGGCTATTTAATCAATATACTATATCCATCATTTTTAATAAGGCCTTCAGATAGCTATTATCCCATAGACCTAGAAATTTTGTTACTTGATAATCTTTTTTTTTTTGAGAGGATGTAGCCCACATAAGTATGATTATTATTATTATTATTATTATTATTATTATTATTATTATTATTATTATTATTATTATTATTATTATTATTATTATTATTATTATCATTATTATTAACTTCTTTTCTGGTTATAGCCATCACCTCATGATAATTCACTGAGCACAGCCTAACAGAAACTCATATTGTTTTTTCATTTCCATCGAAAATCGCAAGACACCAATAACTCAGTGATGGTTTTTAATATTTGAGTTGTTGAACAGTTATGTGTGAATATTAACTGAGAGTTGTTCGGTTACGTGGCTAACAATTGAGGAAGGATGTTACGAGGAGCAGCTGATGCCAGTTGACCGATAGTGGGTGATAAGTAGGGCGGGGAGGAGGGAAGGACGGTGATAGCGGTCAGATGAGAACATGGATAAGGTGTTGACTAAAACAATTAGTCTGCGGTCCAAGGCGGGCGCCTCGTTCAACGTTATTCGATCTATCGACCAGACAGCGTTTTGTGGCCCCAACAATCGTCCATAAAACAAGAGACAGAAACAATCATCAGAGCGAGAGCGAAGATATCCGATTCCAATCGGCCAGTGGCAGTCAATACTTTGGTTCAAAAATATACCCCTTGATTAACGTCCCATTCCCGACATGGGGCAACTTGAAATTAATCAAATAAGACTATTAACTCTAATGAATCCTATGTAAATGAATAAGCCCGATGAAAAACCAACAAGGATATCTAGCACCTGTGTTTGTTCGTTTTAATTTATTCCCGAAACCGCTTTCTTAGAGCGAATTATTCTTTGGGGTGCAAGGCGTAAGGCGGGGCGTAGTTTTGGTTTTGAATCTCTCTGATTTACTAATTCACTCTTTTCTCCACTAATAATTTAGTCTCATTCCAAATAACAATTTACAACACGTACAAACAACCGATCCATTTAGCTCAAGTGTGAGCCTCTCGCTTCTAACAAATAGGTCTCTTGTAAGTCTGTGTACCGTTGCTTTCAGTGCAAAGAGGCGTAGCACGCCCTACCATTAATAATAACCTATAAATATTATATCATTAATTCAGAATGTGAATGAACGCTCGGTGATCAGTAACAAATTATCTTGGAATTTTTAATCGGCCGTGATTCTTTTCGTGTGCTTTCTATCTACAATCTCTCTTTTTTATCCTTCTCACAATGGTTTTATCATATCACCCTGTAATTAATTATTTGTTTGGAATGTGAATCTCATTGTAGTTACTTTCATTCCTATTGTACATGGTAAAATAATGAATTTGAAAAGGATGATCAGTATATTTTTAAGATGTGCTTTGTGAAAGGAGACTATTATAAAGTAGAAGTTTTGAGGATATTGAACACCGAAAATGACCTGAAATAAAATTTGGCCAGGACTCTTGCACCGCAAATCTATATAACATTCACCTCTTGCGAATAGATTTTAGTTCTTCAGTAGCAAACTAAATTAAGACTTTTTCCGAATGCTCTGCTTCATTATGATTTGTCTCTTTTGTTCAACTTGGTGAAAAAACATCAATAATGCATTGTTAATCATTCATCGTTAATAACTCAACGTTCATCAACTGAAGTGAATTTTGTTTCATCTACGGCTTTCATTAAAAATTGGCTTATTACTTAATTTATCGGAAGATAAAGTTGAATAAGATTTGTTGAAAAACCGTGATTAGAATATTTCCAATCCCTATCCCATTGCCCTCATCATAGTAGCCTACAGCAGTCTATTTGTTGGATTGGATTGAATAGGTAGAACAAGAGTGAAAACGACAGGAAGGACAGTCCCTTGTTTCTTTATAAATGATACTTTACAGAACTGTGTTACGAGTGAACATTAATGAGAACCAACTCGCAGTATCAAAGGGAAATCGACTCAAATTTAATTGAAGTTTATAATAGGTCTTATGCAATCAATGGGTGTGAAAACGAATTTTTCATCCACAAAACAGGTCTCCAATCCATTTGGCATTAGCAGCTTAATAGTTTCTGAGTTTATATAGGCACTCCAACAAGGATAACAGTATGGGAAACAGATATCGAAAATATAATCATTTTGTTGATTTATGCAGAGGTTGGGCAGTGTAATTATGTGTCTTTAATTTGGGCAGCTCGCTGCTGGGCTGAAAGGTCGAAGAACAACAAAGTAGTGGTAGATGGAATTCACCTCAGCAATGCTCATCGGCCGTCATAAGACAGAACGAGGCGCCTGCAAGACAGTGTCGCAATACATCAGTGTTTCCATACGGCGATAGGTGAGTTTGTTTCCGTTGTGAAATATTAAATGAACCGGTTTGACTCCCGCACCAGATAAATCCGACAGAAATAACGAACTGCTGCAGAAAGATACACGCCGATTATCCCTCCGGAAGCGAGCTCTGGTGACATTTTTTTCTAGATATGATCTGATTGATATTTTACAAGTTCTGGACATCAAACAAGACACGCGCCTCACGATAAACGAAGAATTCCAGCTTCCAGCCTCCTCAATACTCAATCAAGACTGGTTTCATGGAACATGGTCCGGTAGGAAAGCTATTTGATCGATTAACAGGTGCATGCTCAGTGAACTACACTGAAATAATCGCTGCACATTTTTTTCAAAGCTGCATCATTAATACTATTCACCTGAAGCGCTGCTTGCTCAACTAGCGAGCTTCCTACACGGTAGGTGTCACTTGTAGGAACTCTGAGAAAGTGTCTATCTAGCTATAATAAATTGATTTATTAACAGAATTAGTAAGTCAGCGATAGATTCAATAGACTTGATTTTAAAATGGCATTTCGCCTGAATCAGTGGGTTAGCTATGTGTAGTTCGATATGGGGAGAAGCATTACATATTGGGTGGTGCTGTCGTATCACAATCGCAACTACAGTCTAGGAGTCTACAACAAAAACTTTCATAAGATTTTGCTGGGGCCAAAGATTTAATAAGTAATAAAGCTATTTTTTTAATCGTTACACAATGACCCCATATAAAAATAGGATAAAGGAGAACTGTTGAATAGATGAAGAGGATTGTTTGATTGAATTATTGTGGTTTGAAATGTGCATACCACAATATTCTGAATCAATTCCAAATGACAAACTATATTCATCACAATTGGAAAATTGAATTCATTAGTTGAAATAAATGAATGGAAAATGATGATATTTATTGCACTGGATTGAAGCAGGGGTGCCCACAGGCTGCGACATTGATTCTTGGGGGGTTCCAAAAAAAGTTTGGGGAGGAGGTTAAGTTAATTGAAACCGTGTTTAACATGATGACATTCAAATTACAAAGTCACCAGATAGAATGTCAATTAATGACAATAGATTTATAATTATTATTATACTATTGAATATGAATTAGCTAAAATACTGTAGTTATGTTCAGGATTTGTGCAGGAAGTTATTATTCAAGCTTAGCGAGACGTGAGAGCTAAGAGGGATGGGCACGTAATGCGCCACTACTGTGATAGATAATGATAACGCGTGGCATAGACATTGTGACTCAGTGCAATATGCTTTGTTGACGTAGCGAAAACTCCTTCCAAATCACAAATTATTATTGAATTCATTATTATTGTATTCCTTATACACTGTGTATTATCGACTAGGTTTGAATTTTTTCAATACCTATATAAATCTTCTTTTATTTTTAGAAATAATACGGGGGGGGGGCTATTTTTGCATTTTTTGGGGGTGCCTAATTTATGGGGGGGCTGTTGCTTAATTTAGGGGGAGGGTGTCATGAGGCTTGGGAGGGCAGCCCTGATTGAAGGATAAATCTCACTTACAACCAAAACCAATGACAAATTATTTTTATGACAATGGATAATGGGGTTTACGGATTCTAATCTTATTAGTGCATTTCACTAATGAGTCGGCGTAGCCGAGTTGGCTTATCGCTGGTCTGATAAGCCAAAGGTCCTGGGTTCGATCCCAGTTGAGTACAAGATATTTTTCTCGAGCCACTCCCGTGTTTCGGAGGACACGTTAAGCCGTCGGTCCCGGTTGCATATAAAAAAAAAGCAGTCGTTAAAAAAGCGGCGAGGTGGAACTACCCGTAAGGGTCTCCCCACCACGAAAAGCCATACGAATTTACTTTAGTGCATTTCGAATGAGTCACATCAAAATTATCGCTGAAGATAAACTTTGATGGGTCACCGGAGTAAATATTGAACTGATTATAAGATAATGTTACACTTCCCATACAACCGATAAATTATCGTGTAGATTTTCAAGATTTATTGTGTAGATGAGTGGTTTTGATAAGTTCAATTTTTATCAAAGATAATCCATAGATTACTTATGCAAAAGTTCTATCAAGTCGTTGAGGTTGTTGAAATGTTCCAAGATCGAAATAAAAAATCTCTTACTAGTATAAATAGATTAAATTAATAAATTACTCTTACTTGTAGAAAAAACATGTGATAAAACTGAAACAATGAGAAGGAAACAATCGAATATTATTGTCTGATTGAATTCAATTTCAGGTACAGTACAAAAACTGTATATTACTGTCAGTTCGAGTGTTCTTTAAATATCAACCAAGGTTTCCTAAATCCATTTGTTGATAAGGTTTTGAGATGGAAGGGAAAATAATCGAGCTCTATTTAGGAAGCACTTCTAAATGAACGTTTAAAAATCTTATTCAAACTCATTGGGAAAATGATTTTGATTGAGTTTAGAAGCTAAGTATTTGAAATGCGTGCAAGCTGTTTTCCTTTTAAAAAACCACCACTGAAATTTTGATAAGTTGATTTTCATTCTCCAAAACCAAATCCTCTTCCTTTCCCATCTTCTTCGCCCTCAAGTGAGTTAAGCACACATTTTTCTCTCTTCATCTCATTTTCTCTTATCTATCTCCTCTCTTTTTCCATCTTCTTCTCTCTTTTATGATCCTCCTCGTTCTTGCATCCACCTCAACTTAATCTCAATATCATGCCACATAATTAACTTCGCCGTAATGTGTTACTTCCAGAGAGTCATATCATCTAAACTGGATCATGTTCTCCCTTACGTTTATGTACTCCATCAATAGTTGAAAGTATAAATACATCTTGCGCATTTCCAATTCACCTAACGTTTGGTACTTATCTGCGATATTAACTGGCTATCTACTAATATTACTGGTTACGAATATGCTTTTCAGCAAACCACTAATCACAAGCAAGCCGTGAGTAAACACTATTTCTCTTTTAATGCAAATTCGTTTACGCAATATCTGTAATAACGATCATACAAAACTCATGCTGTACCGTACAAATTAATAGTACAGCTAGCATTAAAACATTCAACAAAAATCTCATATCTGTAGGAATAATTATTATTGATGGACAATTTAATAGCTTGCTACATGAACACAAATTTAATTTTCTTGACT
This sequence comes from Conomelus anceps, assembly GCA_948455865.1. Taxonomy (NCBI): domain Eukaryota; kingdom Metazoa; phylum Arthropoda; class Insecta; order Hemiptera; family Delphacidae; genus Conomelus; species Conomelus anceps. Next base: position 63,444,441 of record OX418218.1, read on the forward strand.
ACTAGCTTCCTGTTTCTGAAAGATCCAGTTTTATTAAAAAATTTGTTTGTTACAAGAGACTAAGGCTGCCCCAATTAATTGAATGAAAACATTTAAATCAAAACAAAATCTCTAGAAATAGCTTAATTTCAGTTTTTATTCTCAAAATAGAATTAACTATCCAATTGTGAAAAGTTATGATAACTTGAAGAAGATTTCATTGATTGCTATTGATGGAGGTTATGAATAGGCCTCCTTGAAAGAATGTTTCAGCACGTAAGCGTTATAGGCCAAATTGAAAGCGTTTTGAATTTATCGATTCTCTTGATGTGTTCCCAATTCGAATGATTAGCATTCATTACTTCAATGAGGAAATGTAGAATTCTACTCACTGGATTGGAGCATGCTCTCGAGCCCGTTTGTTAAATATATTTATTCATTTACCATTCAAATTTATCATATTTATAGCATTAGTTATCAGATATGTAGCATTTTGAAAAGTAATATAAGTTACATCGATGTTATAACCTGTTGTTTCCAAGGGTCCAAAAGGATATTCATTCCGAAAAGAATATTTTGCATTCACTTATAGAAATGATGACTACAAAATGTTCAGAATGTGTATTGGTACAAAGGGACGTCTAGAAAGCATTGTAGCTCCGTGCCATCGCGTAACATCATTCATTGTGGTGCGCGGTTGCGGGATGAAATTTATGGATAAGTCTACATTAAATCTTCAAACAATTTGTATGTGGATCTCTTAATTTTGCTCTATGCTAAAAGTTGATTAATTCCCAATCGTATTTGATTAACTATAACAAAAATCTGCTTAAAGAACTTAATTTTAAATGCAATCTGCGATTTATGTGGTCCAATTATTTTAACTATTTTCTTTCCATTAAACTTTGAATGGTGTAAAGACTGTAAAGCTTCCATGACCTAATATCAATTTCTATCAAAGATTATGGAGCTTTAATAATAACTTTTAGTAACTAGAGTTTATAATGAAGCAATAATAATAATAATAATAATAATTGTGAACAAACTCAAACACAGAGACAAATTAATGATGTTTCATGATAAGAATCAGATTGCTGATAGAGAGCGTTTCCATTGACTTCCAAAGATGGAGAGACTTCTGAAGAACGGGCATCCCACATAACACCATCTGAAACAGTCATATTTGAGTGGCCTTCGATTATTTAATATCCCGATGAATGAAACTGTTTAATTAGGGCTTAGAGTGAACAATCAAGACTGAAAGGTGTGTTTATCTTGTCAGGATATGAACAGAGGTGATAATCTGATCTTGAAATTAATGAGTCTTCTCACCTTCGAACAGAAAGACCCCCTGGAAATTGACCAATAAATGGTGTTGACAACGATCAAAAAAGTTGTAATTCCATTGTACGTGTGATGAAAGGTCAACATTAATTTCAGTGTACTTCGTTTGAATGTGTGATTATAATATAGGCAGCCATTCAGAATCTGTCAGACATATCAAAATCGGCAGTCAACGCTTCCGTTCATTACCGTGATATTGATCGAATAGTTCAGAACAACCTGAGTAGAATAGTTTAGAACAGTCTAGAATAGTTTTAAATTGTTAATAAAAGTATGTTTGAGCCAAAATAATGCACCAAATCTAGCATTTACATATCAATGCTTTGCTCTTGTACATTGAGCGTATTCACAAGCTGCTCGCCGGTAAATTTACAGTTGTAAACTAACTCAGTGTAATTGTGTAAGCTAGTGAACATGATTGAACTGGTCGAGTTTTTAATTGTAAATTTGCCGGCGAGTATAGCTTGTAAACTAACTCGATGTAATCGACGCTCAAGAATATAATGTCAACTCGTTTGAATATTTAAGAAAACATTTTTTGTTTTAATTAATGTCTGTTTAAGTTCATTTCTGTCATATTCGATGTACAGTCGTTGCGGAGTTCCTCAGCAGACAAGTCCTCAATCCAGACATCCTCAAGTTCGAAATCTGATCAAAAAGAAGTTAATAGAAGATAACTTTCAAGATGTGACTTTCACTATAAAGGACTCATTTTCGGCTCAAGCTATGTAAATACGTTCTTATGTAAGAACTACTACGTATGCTCATTTCTATGAAGATGTTGAAGCCTGTGAGTCAAAAAATTCAAGTGGTGGATTCATATGCGTATTGATAGAAATAATTAATAGTTTCAAATTTGTCATAGTCATAGTCACAGTAATCAGTTTTGGTTTGAAAAAAACCCTTAGCTTTTTATTTGTATTTTTAAACATAATATAACTTATGTAGCGTCTATGCAAGCGTAGAAGTAGAAGTAAGCCTTAGTGGAGATCACAAGAGCAAGCCTCATGTTCAAATCAAATCACATCAAATTCACATCACAAAGAGTTCACATCAAATTCATAACAAATCTATTCAGCGGTGAAAACTTAAGCTTAAATTAGATAGTTTCGAATTAATAAACGATTTAATGACATCATTCATATTCCTCATCAAATTGTTAAGGCAAGTTAATGATGCTAATTTCAATGAAGGCTGTGCAACACAATTGAATGCATGAACAAAGACCATCATCACATCATTTTGTGATCAGGTTGATTATTCATTTTAAGAAAAAGCTGGATCCTCCCAACAGGTGTTACTAATTAATATTAATGTTATTCATGAATTCATTGAGCAATGAATGAGCATGCTCATTCACACATGATCTGAGTTATTCGGCAGAACACAACGCAAATTATCGTGAAGAAATATAGCGTTATCAGCTCATTCAATCTTATCTTGAAAAGCAGATATAGGTTTCGACATTCGATTTTCATTCTTTATAGCTCTCAATCTGTTTGGTATGTTGTAACCGGAGAGAAACTCGAAAGTCAGTCAATGCAATCAGATACAGTACGTTTTGAGCCATAATATGATAAGAGTAGAGCTCATTTTTATTCAAATAAAGCATCATTTACTCCATTTTTTACTGTCAGAAAATAATATTCCCAGGATATTTCCCGACCCCGAAAACCGGAACTTTGCTGGGAAAGAGATGGAAAAATGGAAATCTTCTAAGCAAAGCTTGGCGACATCCCAATATTGTGATTTCGTTCCCCAAGCTCTCTTTCTGGGACCATCCTCGCTATTTGAATAGCCTACACTATAAGAATTATGTAAATAAAAAGCGATTAATATAAGAACAGTCTTCACTTGAATATTATGATAATACACTACTTGTTTATTGATCATGATGTTTAGTCTTATATAATAATACTATGTATAGGGTAAACATTATGAATTTAGAAATAATGTAGACTGCTGTATAAGCCAAAGGTTTCTCTCTTCGGCTACCGGCTGCATAAAATGATGTATTAATAGGCCACGATTAGATATCGATTATCAATTATCAATAATCAAAAATGAATTATCAATGATGAGTAATTGGCTGTCAATGATCAATCAAGTTTCCTATATTTATTAGCAAGCAATACTATAATATATTTATGTAAAAACAATATTTTACGGATATACGGATTTCAGATCGTCGAATTCTAATCGGGAACACTTCTTGCAATAGAGTGCGCTTGTATAGAGTCTTGACTCTAGTAAAATCCAGGTTCTGGCTACACGAGTTAGCTACGATATGCTCCACAAGAGTGTGAGTTGTAAGTGTCTGCGTTTTGATCGATTCAAAAAACAAAAAAGACTTAGGCAACCAGCTCCACTCTATGGAGTTGGCAAGAGCGTATACCAGCTTCCTTGGATGTGAGAAAGGAGGAAGGGATTGTTGATTACGAGAATTCTCTACCCCCCCCCCCCCCCCAAGACAATCACAAGATAATACTGAAGTTTTGTCTCAAATTTACAGAAAATTTAATTACAGCAGCTTTCACTCTGATACCGGAGATCTAGCGTAGATAGTATTATTTGGGGGAAAAATCATTAATCATTTATCCTCACTACGTTAGAGGATAAACCGGGAAATTGAAGAATAGTTGGAGTTTATTACTGCTGACCTTTACTTAATGTCCGTTTGTTATTGTTTTTTAGGATTAACAGCTGTTTATTGAGCCCTTGAAAAGGAGGAGGAGTTGCGAATCCCACGCGTTCAGTTTGCGCCTATCTTTTGACGCCACTATCCTAGAAAAGAGTGTGTTTTCATCATTCAAATGAGACTGGCGTCTTGTAGACTATGTATGTGCGTAAATACATATATATCTATAGAGATATAACTGTAGGATATCTATATGTGACCCCACCTCCTGCTCGAGCATTGCCCGGCTTCCTCATTTGTATACAATAATTCCTTTCCACAATCGCGTCGTAAATTCATCGAGATTTATGTTATTAATAAATTCGCCCTTCATTATAGCAGTAATCGTGGTCGGATTACGGCCGACGACCAAAAGAACAAACGTGGCTTAATCGTAAACGTCTCGTTTGTTCACACCGGCTCTGCGGTCTGCGCCAACTAATTTGTTTCATTTTTCGGTGACTCTTTCATCTCCCCATAATAATAATAATAATAATAATAATAATAATAATAATTGAAATTAAGAACGGCGTCTGCCATGCTAATGAGCACACAGGGCGCCTGCTCTGGCACTTGCCTTTTCTGATGATGGAGTAGAAAAAGAAAAAGTAGAAGAACACGAAGGAGAAGAAGAAAAAGAAGTAGGGGAAGAAGTAGAAGAAAAAGAAAGAGGAGAAGGAAGAGGAGAAGAAGAACAAGATCAACAACAAGTACAAGAGTCAAATACAGTTACAAGATCACAATGACTTAGCCTACAGGAACAATCAATTATGACGTTTTTAACAAACTAAGGTACTTTTGCACGTAAAAAGTCAGTTTTTATAATTCCATATTTTCGTATCAATATTGGTAGCCATAATTATTTAGAACTAGATGGAGAGGCTAAGTTTTTTGTTGACAAAGGGGTTCGCAAACTACTTTACATTTTACCAGTCAATGACGTACGATCTTTCAAGATCGGATAATAAGTAAGCTTTTCTCAGGATCATTGAAAAACAATAAATAATGGTAGATTTTCAAAAATTGATCATGAATAATGCTCCAAAATAGATGGGAAAATGATTTTTGGATACAGAATCTGAGTTCTGAGATAAGAGTCTAGAGTTAAACGTACATTTTAAATAATAAGAAAATGTGGTCGAGATCTTTCCCAATAGAAGTCATGGAAGGTATCCTAGTAGTATGGTTAAGTCCTATCATAAGCATGACAATCAGAAAATAGGATTTGAGTAAATTTGTTTCACTCTCGTATTGATATTTTGACAAATTATTCGATGTTTGTTACCTGTTTATTACAAGTAAGGAAGGTTGAATCAATTAAGGTTTTTATGTAAGCCTATAGAGTAAATTCCAGGTCTTAGACTCTGAGGCCTACTCCAGCTATATGAAGCAACAAGATTTGACTATTCTATAGTCCATATCGTTTATTTATTACATTCCTCATACATTAAGATCTGTGGAATAATTCAAAATCATGGCCCTACGCAAATAGAGTTTATATTTCAGCTTAGCAGGAATGGATATGAAGATTGAAGATCCGGTTCATTCAGCAGAATGTAGGAGTTTTTACACATTTTCCTTTTCGAATAGTATACAGAGTGCGCAGTGGAAAATTAATCATAAGCGACATGTGTGCACGATTATTCAAAGGGAATTGGTGGCAAGGAACTAGAAAATCGTCCGTGAAAATTGAAGAATTCAATAATAATTCACCTGTGTGGCGCCTGACCGTGACCTTCTAGATGAAAAAAAAAACATTCTGGATGAAGGATCACCACACCGCTGTGAAAACCTTGATTTATTTCCATCTCTGTCTTTCGCTATCCTGCTCTCCATCCTACGTTGATGTGTCCCGTTGACATTCATTAATAATTAGCTACATAGCACAGGTTGAGCGAATGTCACAATAATTTAATGGCCACTCCATAAGTCGATCATTGCTGTCGCTACTTTATTGATGACAAGTTCTGGCTTGGTCGCAATAATTCAACATTCATCTCTCTCTTGTTGAAACGAATTACAGGTTGATTCGATACGTGATCCTACTTGATAAACACAAATGACGTTCATTGAAATTAATTTGTTTTCCAATTTATTAAAAATGTTATATTGATATAATTCAATAATGATACAATTTTGCATTGGTTGATAATAAATCGATTTAGATTGACTGACATGTTGTCAGTAACTTATTTTTTTATTTTTATTGCTGATGATGCCCACATTAATCCGAGGCTTGTGCTTGGGTAATGAGGTGAATGATATGATTACACATAGATGCCAGACGGAGGAGCGGGATTCGAACCCACGACCGCTCAAACGACAGCAAGTTCAAGTTGCGACGTCCTTGTGAATATTAATTCTCCAGGAATGATTCTTTCATTCACATTTAATTCCATTTTTTCTTATAAATGAAGAACTTTAACATTTTTTTAATCCGTGATGGACTTCCTGAAGAGGAGGAAAGGTTGGCTAATAAAACTTATTTTAAGGAGTCACAATGTATTAGCAATTTCAGTGAGTATGAATAGAAGCTTATCAGTATAGATTGTGCACTTACAAAACTTCAAGAGAAAATTTTGAACTGAAAATATTCATGTTCAACTAATAAGAGCTAATAACCTTGAAGAATCAATACATCCAATAAAACTGAGCCAGATTGATGGACACATTTTCAAGTGGATTTAAGTTGGTTTAAAATATTGTTACGGGTTCTAATAGCTAAAATAAGGCTGGCAACACCAAAGTTCACACTTACACTTTATTTACACAAATTAGTCTATTTACACAAATTAATTGTAAGTTCAATTAATAGAATAAAAACAGATCATCAAATGACAAGCTAATAGCTATTTTCAGTAATTATTTACAAGAATTAATGAATAAGAATTAATGAATAAGTAATTACAGGCTGATCAATAATAAAAGAAACAAGAATCCAATAAACTGTACAAATGAATAATTAATTACAGGCTGATCAACAATAAGAGAAACAAGAGTCCAATAAACTGTACAATAATGCAGAAAGAAATTATAAAAAGAGCAAACTGATCACTTACAAAAACACAGTCCAATTCGTTATTTGACAGTCCCAAATAATATCACTCTCTCACAACGTCTTTAAACTATTAGTAAGCTGCTTAAACAGTAAACACTTGTCTCTGCACTTGACACTGTCTAGAGACTGAATAGAACACTGTTTACTCCACTGGCACGAGATCTGTGATACAATCTGTCACGCTGGTTTGTAGAAAAACTGACTCACTGGTTCACTTGGACTCCTTTATATAGCTGTTGTAGTTGTATAATTCCAAGAATTGGAGCTCACCAGACACTTCGAGAATTTTTAAGAAACATGATCTCGATCGTTCCAGAAGTCTGAAGAAATCACGAGATTTCTCGAGAAATCAATTGACTGAGAGAGTTGCAGACTTGAATAATAAGAGTGACAAAGACATGTGAAAAGAGAACGCAAGAGAGCAAGAGAATGCATTTTGCGCTTCAAGTCACGTACGATCATGAATGGAATGATCTATGTAGATCTTATAATGTAGTTCTATGTGCGTAGATAACTGCTTTGCTTGCTTTCGTAACAATATGTTGATGGAAAAGCCTCCTTTCAGATTTTTCGCCATTGATATTGTCAAACGTCATTGTCAAACATCGTCTCACCAATCTAGTCCCTTGAAAAACACTTATTTCAAGGTATCATTCCCGAATTTGAATTTGATGTCCATGAAAGGAACTCAATTCGTATGTGGAAGGCCTTCTGTTGTATCCGATTGTAAGTTGGACTCATTATGTTCTATTGAACTTTTCAATTTATTCTAGATAGCTTCAATTGAGCTGAAAATCACGCTCTATCAGTCTGATCTCTGATCTGCAACGTGAAATTTTCTCATAATCTGATAATTATGACTTTTGAAACGGTTGTATAGGCTGCAAGTATTAATTTCAGCTGCGAATCTTGATTGATGAGGATCGCTGGCCCAATAAAATATCAAGGTGCTGAGAGAGTTATTGGTGTGACAACAATGAAAGTTGGCATTTGATTTTATCTGCTCGGACACAGAGAGACCGGTCACATTGGAAAAAGGTCAAGGGTAGAGGAATAGCGATTTTGTGATCTATGTATCGGCTTTTTCAAAAGAACCGCCAAGGTATCCTATGAGAGTTCCAATAATGTAAAGGGATTCCGAACATTTCACCTGTCTCTGTTTGACAAATTTAAAAGTTACTCGCCGAATTTTTGAAATCTCCCGCATTCATTCGAAATATTGGTTTGTATCCACTCAACAAGCTATGTATTCATAGTTTTGACAATTCTACGTCAACGATAATGATGTCACAGTTTATACAGTATCACTAATTTAAATAATGACGACAACACTTGAAATTAACACTCGAACTTTACACAAATTACTTAAATTATTTAAATAATTACTTAAATAAAATATTTGAATAAATTATAAATAAATAAATTATAAAAAATAAATTATAAATAAATTATTTAAATAATTAAATAAATTACTTAAATAATTAAACACGCACTAATCAATTATGTCACACAAGAAAAACCACTAAGAAACACACAGATCAATATCGATCAACCAATAATGAATTTTCTATATCACTGTACAAAAACTAATGACTGACTGTCAGAAGGCTGATCAATAATTCAATAAATAACTATCCAATTAACTGTTCAATGGTGTGAAAAGAAATTCCTAAGGAACAGTTAAACATTCAATAAAGAAATGGAACACTTACAATGCGTAGTCGGCTACTGGATTTGATAATCACAATAAAAGCATTGAGTATTCTGCCATGAAGAAGGAAGAAAGAAAAATAAACTGTCAAATAATTTACGACATAAACTGATCACATGCATTTGAGATACGTAATCACAATATCTATACTTCCACTTTGGACTGTCACTGGATACGAACGTTGAGAAGATAACAGCAAATAACATCTGAACTACTACTGTTTACGTAAAGGTCTATTTGAAAGTATTCTACTAAGAAAGCGTTTGAAAGTATTCCTGGAGCTTCTGGAAACTAATTACATAATCTGGAACATTCTGGCGAATTGTTGATAACACTCGAACTAAAACAAACAATAATTCCACCTAAAAGGTTCATTAATATTATTGAAGAGACACAATGTCATAATTTTCTGTGAAAAAAATAATAATATTATTACTGTCCGATATTTATCAAAATTTTGAGCTCTAGGCCTTCCTTTATAACAAAGTAAAAATACAAGTAATACAAGTTCCATATGATTTATCCTTAAATACAATCTCAACTTATCACAATAGCTATAAGTACGTTGTTTTAAAATTTCATAACAGTGGTCTACTATTAGCCCAGGCAATGAATGCAAAAAAATGGCCATTGTCGTAACAAATTAGGGGAAAGCTGAATTTTTGCAGGATGTTAGTATACATAGTACTTACTCAAAAAAACCAAAGTCCCGACCCCCACCCCGCTTGCTTCCCCCACCACCCCCCTATCAACATTGCAAGAGCAGTACTTCAGTTAAAGGCTTATAACTCGGAAACTAATTAAGGTATAGTTGTGATTCTCATCTCATTCAATACTCAAAACTATTCTCTAAAAAATATGTCATATACATTTTCTATGTAGATAGCCTAGTTTTTCAGTAAAAAAATAGTTTATAGAAAAAAATGTCACCACGAACCACAAAAATCAACTTCAACTGATCATATCTTTTTTAATATCGCGTTATTGGTTGTGCCGTTCCCTACAAAACTTATAGATAATTTAATAAGCTTTAAAATGATGTGTCTATTGATTACTATAGTTCAAGTTATGGCGTCATAGTGAGTGATGAAATAGTAGCGGACACCGCGTCGCCGAACCCTACAGCACTGTGTATTGCATGGCGCTTGGCTATCCAGCCCAATCCAATAAATAATTATTGTCAGACAAGCAAGACTATATAAGCCAATCAATAGTACACGTTTGAAAGTACATTTTCCGAAAAGTCCCCAAAAATCCCCCCTCATCTTTTCCCCCTAGCCCCCTCAAAGTTGAAAATGTTTCTAATTATTGGAAATTCGATATTTCTGTAACTAACTATCGAACAGAGTTGATTCTTCTTCCATAATATCAGTCATATAATGTTCTGCAATAAATGTGCTGTTCACTTTGCCGGTAAACCTGATAGTTTCTTTTATAAAAATTGAAATATCTTCAAAAGAGAAATCTATCAACTAGATTTTTCATTATTTTGGGGGACATTTTTGTATGTCAATTTACAGAAAATAGCGTTGAATAGAAGTTATAGAACTTATTTTTATGAATCCAAAGATGTGTATAACAGCATACTGATGATTATTGATAACGATTTGTTATGATGAGTGGTGTAGAGGGGGGGTGCCCCTTTGCTAACATTGTTGGGCCATTCTCTCAGGAACGGTATGTCGCACTCCATACCATTATTTTCTCAGCTCTTTGAGGCCACATTTGACAGATAATTTGGAATTCTGCTTTGAAGGGCAGTATAGGCTCCCCTCTATATCAGACATGGGCACACTTTTGAAGGAGGGTGCTAGATGAAATGAGAAATTATGTGGGCGGGTCAAAAAATTTATTAGTACTCATTTTTTACATTTCAATCATCAATTAAAAATTCAAGTCTCAATGAATATTATCCTAAATAATTAAAGATGTAGTAGAAAGACTCTTGTTTAACTCACGAATGGATGCAATAATCCAACTGAGATTAGCTTTAGAAGCAATCTGATTTTTAACCCATCTTACCAAAGCAAAAGGTGTCAGGGGGTACTTCTCCACAATGGTTTTGGTAAATTAGCGTTTAAAAGCAGTAATTTAAGCAGCTCTAGACATCATTTCACTCATTTTGACGCACATTAGAGTATGAAGCTCATTTAGTGCTCATATCATTTGAATGTCTCACTAACAATCATGCTATTTATAGATGGCCTTTTACATTTAATTTCACTTTTATATTCAGTTTGAAAACAAGTGAAGTTTTTTTTTAATGTTTCGGTAGTTATACTTATGTCTGGTATTTTTCACTATTTACTCTAAAAGCTCAACTTCTTTTTTGTTCTGGATAAGAGTGATGTCACAACTTCATTGACACTAAACATTCCAGTTGAACCTTTTTGATTGTGTGGACCTTTTGGCATTAATCAATAATGAAACTACAGTAGTTTCTTTATTTTGTAACTGATTACCAATTTCAAGCATCTATTCGTTTCAACATATGAAAACTTCATCCAATGACAACAGAGGCAGGAAACCTCTTGAAACAATGAACAAGAATTAGGCCTATATCGTCATAATACAGTAATTGCAATTTGAGTCTTTCTTCCTTCCCTGTCGATTTTACGTTGTAAGCGGTAGCTCAACTCTTTAGTAAGTTAACTCATATCTAAACACTGAGAGCAAACTGAGATGCGATAATATTGTACTGCGAAATCGAAAAGATAAATGAATAAATAACCGTTATCCTAATTTAGCAGAGAAAATATATTTTTTACATTACCGTATATTTCATATATTTCTTATAACTTAATTTGCATGTGTGATTCTAGTCTTCACCCGAAATCATGTTCCGGGCTAGCTCACCCAGTAGTTTGCCCATGGGTAGTTTGCCCATTACTGCCCTAAAGTGTACTTGGAAAATGACGATTTTCATTATAAATAGTTTAGGCCTATAACTCGTAAACTACTGAAGAAGGAATTGCAAAATTCGTCTGAAATTAATTGTAGGTAAAATCTTTTTCTGTCATATCCTTAGTAAGAGAACCATTGAAAACACATTTTAAATCAAACTAAACAATTCTATATGTAGGTTTTCCCGATAGTACAGTCATACAATTTGTTGGACAAAAAATGTATAGGACACAGTTATTTTAGACAATACAATTCTCTGAAACATACCAATGGCATCTTTGTATCATGTATGAATTTCGAGTTATTGTAATTCAAAATGTTGAAAGATTATGAAAAAATTGAAATTTCAACTTTATGAATGATTATAACGTTCTATTCATGCTACAAGCCTGCCGTTGGTACCCAGTTTTGGGTAATTGTATTGTCCACAAGAAAGGTATCCTGTTTATTTCATGTTCGACACATGGTGTGGCTGTAATATCGGAAAACCTAGAAAATCACCAAAACTTTTGCTACATATAAAACTGTTTAGCTTGATTTAAAACGTGTTTTCAGCAGTTCTCTTACTGAGGGTATGAAAGAAAAAGATGATACCTACAGTTTGAGACAAATATTGCGATTTATTCTGCAGTAGTTTACAAGTTATAATTATTTATAATGATGAATCATCATTTTACAAAATAATGTAGTATAAGGGAAACCTATACTGCCCTTTCAAGTAGAATTCCAAATTATCGGTCAAATGTGACATTTTACATATGAATTGAAATAGCCTCGAAGAGCTGAGAACATAAAGGTGGAGTGTGACAGATGTTAGCGAAGGGGTACCCCCCTCATCACTACATCTCTCATCGAACAAATCATCATCTCTAATCGTCAATATGGTGTTATACACATCTTTGGATTCATAAAAATAAGTTCTATAACTTCTATTCAACGCTATTTTCTGTAAATTGACATACAAAAATGTCCCCCAAAATAATGAAAAATCTAGTTGATAGATTTCTCTTTTGAAGATATTTCAATTTTTATAAAAGAAACTATCAGGTTTACCGGCAAAGTGAACAGCACATTTATTGCAGAACATTATATGACTGATATTATGGAAGAAGAATCAACTCTGTTCGATAGTTAGTTACAGAAATATCGAATTTCCAATAATTAGAAACATTTTCAACTTTGAGGGGGCTAGGGGGAAAAGATGAGGGGGGATTTTTGGGGACTTTTCGGAAAATGTACTTTCAAACGTGTACTATTGATTGGCTTATATAGTCTTGCTTGTCTGACAATAATTATTTATTGGATTGGGCTGGATAGCCAAGCGCCATGCAATACACAGTGCTGTAGGGTTCGGCGACGCGGTGTCCGCTACTATTTCATCACTCACTATGACGCCATAACTTGAACTATAGTAATCAATAGACACATCATTTTAAAGCTTATTAAATTATCTATAAGTTTTGTAGGGAACGGCACAACCAATAACGCGATATTAAAAAAGATATGATCAGTTGAAGTTGATTTTTGTGGTTCGTGGTGACATTTTTTTCTATAAACTATTTTTTTACTGAAAAACTAGGCTATCTACATAGAAAATGTATATGACATATTTTTTAGAGAATAGTTTTGAGTATTGAATGAGATGAGAATCACAACTATACCTTAATTAGTTTCCGAGTTATAAGCCTTTAACTGAAGTACTGCTCTTGCAATGTTGATAGGGGGGTGGTGGGGGAAGCAAGCGGGGTGGGGGTCGGGACTTTGGTTTTTTTGAGTAAGTACTATGTATACTAACATCCTGCAAAAATTCAGCTTTCCCCTAATTTGTTACGACACAAAACATTCATTGCCTGGGCTATATGCTTGATTGTGATTTCTGAACTCATCATATGAATTTTTTTTAAATCAATTAGGGAAATGATAACTCACCTGTATGTATGAAAGCCTACTTTCTAGAAAAAATTTTTTAAGGCAATTATCCTCATTCTTCATGTAGCTTCCACCCAAGAAACTTTTTCCAATGGTAATATGGTATACAGGAACTCATTAAATCAAATCACATCATTATCAATGATAATGAAATACAAAGGAAGATGCATTTACATGTAAATTGATCGAAGCAAGTGACGAGTCGCCAATTCAGTGGGATAAAATTGCATGCTCTCACTGTTTAGTTTAATTTTGGAGTATGATTTTGTGATTCGGGCGATTGTAATGAGTGGTTCGAGTGTCACAGACTAGTTTTGTTTTGCATTTTAAAGCTGTAATTAACTCATCAACCTGCGAACGAGATTCGTTTATAATAGATGTGTATTCAAACAGTTCACCTGCCCTGAATAATAACAAGCCTTGAGGAAAGAAAGATCATTTCTTATTAAGAGACGGAAGAGACAAATTTGCTGTCATGCACAGTACACGTGAGATTGATTTGATTCCTTATCCATTATCTATCTAATCATCATAGCACACAAATCTAAAAAAACTTTGCTTGTTTGCTGGTGTGTTATACTGTGTATCTTTGTGTTACAATCATTTGTAAGATTGTAGAATATAATTGCGTGCATTTTTTGTTGCTCAAAAATTGTGAGTGCAAGCAGGTATGTATAAAACAGATTAAACACTGTTTTGAGGGTATTAATAATTTTAAGATAATAACACTAAAAATGAATGACCAAGAAATTTCTAAATCGTTGTTGTTTCTCATGAATAACAGAATATCCATTATTCATTATTCTATCATGTAAACTCATTCGTTCTTGAAGAGAAAATACCCTGTAATCATATTTTAAAATTTTTTAAAAAGTCCAATTAAAATTTAAAAAAAAACTTCAATATTTTCAAAAATTATTGCATTAAAAATACTTCATTACCCACGCACAAGTCTCAGATTTATGTGAGCATCATCATCATCAAGACAAGATAATGAATTTTTTATTAGTGTGATACAATAACATCGTCAATGGATGAATATTTATTATCGAGAATCAGAATGATGGTATTATTAAAAAAAATATAATTCATTGCCAGTTCAATACAAAAATAAATAATTATTCTTTTCTAACTTTCTGTTTATTTTATATTGAAATATATATCTATATTTTGTTTTATTGTATTGTGTGTTGAGTGAATTAAATTGAATTGAATTGAAAAACAACTTTCCTAGTACATGGTGTTACCATTGTTGGAAAGGCTTTACATTTCACATCAGACTAGCCCTACCTCCTTATTTAATGATATGTTATTTTATATTGAAATATATATCTGTATTTTGTTTTATTGTATTGTGTGTTATGTCAATTAAATTGAATTGAAAAAACTGAATGTATAACTTGAAACCACATCAGGGAGATAAAAAATAATTTGTTGGATTATTGATAATAGGGCTTACACGAAAAGTAAAGTTTTTGCTCCAAGACGTAGTTGAAGATTAGTGTATTTTCCTTTGTATAGATAGATAACAAATAGGGATAGTAAGTTGTAATTGAATTTAAGACAAGTTGGTTTCAAGGAACTGATAGTTTATCAAACTGAAAAATCCTGTTGTCAATATCCGCAATTGCGGAAGATTTCAGTATAATTAATAGCACTTCGAGGAATGCGAAATTAATTAATAATTATTATAAAGTATATTTATAACTAAGAAAGTTGTCATAAATGACATTTTCATTAAAAATTAAATTTATTATAGAAACGAGAGCCGAGGTGTTTCACTTCAGGCTTTCAAGGCGAATTGTGTTATTAAACAATGATGACGTTCATGAGATCGACAAGTCTGATAGTGGCACGTTCATGCGAATTGTTTGAATGGATTAGTAAATATTAAAGGTATGTAAGAACGTGTCACTATCCAATCTTGTGAATGTTAGGCCTCTTTTCTGGCATTGAAAGGAGTGTATGGACCACTTAAATAGAGAACCAAAATTCATGATCGAGGAGTTCAACTCGAGAAGCCAGGAGAACGCTTCTTTCGACCAGTGGAGTGTTAGGCTTGCAAAACCAAGATCTTTGAAAACTCAATAAGTCTGTTACAGTCCGGGCAGTTTAAAACTTATTGGGGGATCGAAATTTTGGCGTGTTAGCCAGCAATTCTACTGGGCGACAAGGGCATGTTCGGTTGGGTTCTGAGAGTTGTTATAAGTGTTTGAAGTGGCCATAGACTCCTGGAGATCAAGGAAAGGAGAGGCAAGAATACCAGGTTAGTTTTAAATATAAGTTCCAACTCATAATTATATACACGTCTTAAAATAGCAAGCCAAGCGAGTTAAATTTGATATGTTCTTTAATGTGTTGTAATATTATAATATATAATATTATAAATAAACAAACTATAAAATTAGAAGTATTTTGTTGTCTATGAGTTACGACCCCAGAGTAATCATTCAGACCAATTGTTGATATTAAGAATATCAGGGTTACAAAGTTGCATAGAGAATTCAATTTTAAAGTAAACATTTCCGCACACTGAATCATTTTTCGATGCACTGATCCTTTGGTGATTCCATCAGGGGTTAATTTCAATGGGAACGCAAGGGAACGGCGTTCCCTTACCTCCAAGAGTGCTGGAACGCAAGGGAACGCAAAGTTTGCGCCAATATGATTCCAAAGGTGTCTCATATCTCGATATTTTTTCAGCCTTAAAGGCTGCGCTCACACTATCCTCACTTTCTGCAGCAGTTTTCGCTAATTCTGCAGAGCACATTAGTTTAAATGGGGAAATCGTGTTAGATAAGAAAAGCTGTTCAGACTGTCCTCACGTAGACGAGCTGAAAGATTTTGAGGGCAGCTAGCGCGCTGAAAGAATCCATCTGCAGTGATAAAATGTATGACTCATACAACAGACAACTAAACACAGACAACTTGTTTCTGTAATCTGTGCTCATATTCTCCACGGAAACTAAATCACAAATCATGTTTCGTAAAAATGGAGATAGAGAACTTGTGATTTCAGATTCGGATTCAGTGCTCTAATTTAATAATTAGGCTATCAAACCTTTTTATTTCTCTGCCTGTTGTCCTTTCTATTCCTTCCTTTTTTAAGAAGTGGGTTTATTTTTCAGGTATAAAAATTATTCTGCAATTTTTAAGATAGGCGAAATGTTTTTGGTAAAATATAAAAAATTACAGTTTAAGCTGTGACATTAAGAATAGACAATAAGCACTTGGGCTTACTTGTTTTTCAGAAAATATTCAAAAACATCAGTCTGTTAACGTATTCAACGTATTGATACGTATTTACTGTACTGTATATGAATAAAAATGTAAGGATGACTTAATTTGTTTTTACTCTACCCTTCATTAAAAAAAAGTATATATTGGTTTTGGTTATTGTAAGCTTCATGCAAAATGGTTGGTGCAAATCAAAACAAGTTTATACGAAATTTAGAGTAGGCAACGAGATGTTAACGTGGTGGGGCGGGGGGTGAGGGGAATGTTCAGGGTCGTACCCAGCTTTGGCGGGCCCCGGTAAAGATAATAGGCCGGGCCCCCTCATGTCCCGGTACTGCGCCCCCCTCCCCTCCGCCACACCATAGTTAACCCCCTTCCACCGTGACGATATCCCAAAGACACATTTTATTATTTTGTTAATGGTAGTAAGATCCGCTGCGTTTTGCTTAAATAAATAGGAAAACTTGTCTTAATCGGACCATTTAAGCTTTGTTTTCAATTAATTTCTTGAATTCTACAAATGTATAGATGGTTTACTAATTTTGCAATTTAAATAATTAAAACACATAATATATTTTATTTCTTCAGGAGATACAATTTTCATTCAAACAGAATTTTCATAGTTGTCAATCATATTGTACATACATGAATATTCTTGTACAAACATATTGTAATTGCTTTTACACTAAGGTATGTCTACTATCATACTATCTACTGTTACTGTAGTACAAAATTCTCCAAAGAATATTTACTAGAAATCCTTTCAAAAAATTTAGTGCCTCCAAAAGCATACCCTGTGTGAAGTTACCTCCCCTTCAACATTTATATTACTCTTATATAGATGAGTAGAAGAAAGTTGCAATCTAAATTTCTAGAATTGAAAACAAAACAATTCATAGTAAATAAAAGTAGTAAAATTAATTAAGTTATTCTGATTGTAATTACTATTTGTGACTTATTCAACTTGAATCAAGAACAATGCAACATTTAATACATTTTTACATCCGTACAGCGTACAATCATAAAGAGTCAATGTCGTCATGATTTAACATCCAAAATGTTAGTTTCATAAAAAAAATAACTTGAGCTTCTACAATAATTATGGTATGTTATGGTAATTTGGGAGCCTACATAATATTTGTGGGCATACAAACGGAAAGCTTTTTTTTTTAAACGAAACCTAGGTTTTGCAGGCAGCGCCTAAAAATGTTATTGACAAAGTTTATTCTATACGAGTATACAGTACTTACAGAAATTGTTTTGTTTTTATTATTTGTGAATAGCTTTGTCATTGTCTATTATGATTTGATGTATTTTTTATATTATGGCAAATAAAGAATTATTATTATTATTATTATTAGTCACAAATTCTTTGTAATTGTAGTGAAAGATATAAGCAATTTAACACTATATATATCAGATTTAGAAACTCCGTCCGTTACGGCGACGGTCTCTTCAAGTAGATGTTTGGCGGGGCCAAACCCCTCGGGGTCCGGGCCCCGGTAAAATTGTCCGGGAAAATCGGTCTGAGTACGGCCCTGGGAATTTTTAACTCATAAAAAAAATAGAGAGGGTGGTTTATAAGAATAAATGAGCGTTCCCACACCTACAATTTTTGAAATCAAGCACTGGATTCCATCATGTATGAACTCATTCTGTGACAGTAATCCCCCTGACCCCCCTCAGTAACACCACTGATTCTTGGTCTTCCAAGCGTTGTGTCCTTATGCAGAAAAAACTTTGATTGAAGTAGCCTATGTGTCATGAACCGCCCTCCATGCTATAATACTATTAAACTATATTGATACAA
Source organism: Conomelus anceps (assembly GCA_948455865.1). Classification (NCBI taxonomy): domain Eukaryota; kingdom Metazoa; phylum Arthropoda; class Insecta; order Hemiptera; family Delphacidae; genus Conomelus; species Conomelus anceps. The sequence continues at coordinate 63,463,090 of OX418218.1, forward strand.
TGAAGTTAACCAGCATTATTATTCCCGTGATTATATAAGTAGGTTGTGGACTTCTTATCTCATTTTTAGTAGCACATGAACATTTATACATTGAAATTAATCAGGTACGGGAATTTGAAATATTTTACTGAATAACAGTTATTGCCATAATAGTTTTATCATTGATTCTGCAGAAGCCACTCTAAAAACTTGAATAAGACATGAAAATAGGCTATTACAAATAGTAGAAAATAAAAATAATACAAATAGCCACTCTAAAAACTTGAATAGGTCATGCAAATGGGCCATTACACATAGTAGAACTACATTCTATTTATAACGTAGGTGCTTAATTCGCTTAAGAAACTCATAACTGCTTTCTTGTGGAAGTCAATCTTACTATCAGTATTCACAATATTTTATATGAATTGTAATCTTTGAAATTATTCAACTATTAAGCCAAACTGATATTGATAATCCGATATCAATTATGCTCGCATTATTTGTAACACAGCTACCATATCCAATTGCAATGACAAAAATAACTATATTGTATTTTTATTTTATCGTTAGGTACCATTTGTGATCGTATCTACTTGAACTTATCAGCTAAATGGTATATAACTATATATATATATAATGTTGGTACTAATGTGCCCATGAATATTCAATAATAGGATTAAACGAATAAGTTGGTACAAAGTGATTAACTTCTCGGATCAATCCCATTAGTGTAGTTCAACAAAGAACTAAGAAGTCCTTGCCCTTGTCATATCAAGTTTGCTAGAGTAAGTAGTATGGTAGCCATATCACAAAATTGTCATCAGGAAAACTCCCAATAATATTAGCATTTATCTCCACCCACGTTTGCATCCAACATTTTCCAGGTAACCAGGTTATTGAAATGAGATAGAAATAAATTAATGTATTAAAGAGTCATAAGAGCACAATACTTCACAATTCAATGTATCGTAGCTAAAATGATCAATTTATTAATAATTCATAAACAGTAGTAAAAGATGGGCTAATCTTGTTATCTAAAGTACAAATTTAAAAAATATGTATATTATTATTATCATTTTCTCTGGTCAGAAGTGTAATAGAATATGCAGCACCCATTTGGAGTCCTCACCAAATTACATCAATTACGCAGTTAGAGAGGATTCAAAATAAATTCTTACGATACATTTATTATAAAAGATTTAATCAGACCTGCATAATTGATTTTCCTACATCTGAACTCCGCAATCTCTTCCAAATACCATCTTTGAGGGTCAGGCGTGATGTAGCATCCATTCTGATTTTCCATAGCATTCTCAATAATAGAATAGACTCACCTTACCTTATTTCTAAAATATTTTTCTCAATTCCAGTTTTAAGCCGCAGATACCACCCGCTATTTTTTATCCCCAGGTCTAGGACTGTTAACAGATACTTCTCTCCTCTCAATAGAATTACCAGATTGATAAATAGCCTTGGCAGTGATATTGATATATTTGTAGAAAAACGGAACTCTCTCAAAGTGAAAGCATTCAACCTCCTCAGTTAAAAATTAACTGATATTTTCTCATGTTTATCTGTCGTTTTCTCAAACTACTCTTCTCCTTTTCTTCTTCTTTTCATCCTCTTCAAAAAAAAACCTTTTTCTACTATTTTATTGATCTACTTTTTTATATTACTTTTCAGTATGTTCTATTTGCAACCTTAACATTTATCTGTAATAATTTATACCATAATAAGGTACTTATTATATCTCATGATAAGTTTTCCTCTTTTTATTATTCTACATTCTTTGCATGACTTTTACAGTATTTTTCCATTTTCTGTCTTAAAAATGTATGAATGTATGGAATCTTTAATTTTAATGATTATACAGTTAAATGATTTTATGTAAACTGTGTTAAGGAAGCTTTTTTGGGCGTAGGCCTGTAAGCTTCCATCTATGCTTAGTACTAAATAAATAAAAAATAAATAAATTATTATTATTGCTTCATTATAAACTCTGGTTATTAAAACTTATTATTATAAACTCCATAAAAATCAAAGCGGTCACCATTACAAGTCCAGCCTGAGCGCTCGTGTTTTATTTTATCTGACCAAGCACTCACCTAGCAGGGCTCGTAGCTGATCAATTCCTAATCGTAATGGCTATTATTATTATTATTATTATTAATAATAATATTATTATTATTATTATTATTATTATCTATATAAATAAAATTAGAGTTTTGTCTGTACATTTATCAGAATTGTATATTTGTTGGTTCTTTTTACGTTTTATACATTAAATAAGCCGAAAATAGTCTTATCTCACTTTCTGTCTGTCTGTCTGTCTGTCTGTCTGTTTGTCTGTCTGTCTGTCACGGCCCCAAAGGCATTTTACGCGGCCTTCTCCTCAAAAACGAGAGCATCGATCGGGATTTTAGTTTTGAACAGTATTGAACAGTTTATTGACAATGTCTTTAGCTATAAAAAACTAAATTAACTTTTTTTTAACAGAGTAATAAACGTTTAAAAACCAAGTGTTTTGCGATTTTGGATACATTTTACGCGGCCTTCTCCTGAAAAACGAGAGCATCGATCGGGATTTAAGTTATTTATCAGTATTGAAAACCTTTTTGACAATGTCTTTAGCTATAAAAAACTAAATTAACTTTTTTTTTAACAGAATAATAAACGTTTAAAAACCAAGTATTGTGCGATTTTGGATACATTTCTTCCAAGTTTTATTACCACATAAGAATAAGAACAAATCACGTAATTTATCATGATATATCAATCAGCTGTTCTCAAATATAAATGGTGGGCCCTTCGCGGCGTTATTCACGCTGTCTGCAGACTTGTGTAGTCAGAGCATTGCAGTCTTTTAGGAAACATATGTCTGGTCAATCAAAGCTCATCTTATGTTTTATCAATTATTTCTTTGTTGAAAACAAACAAAATTTTCTAATTTAAATTTATCAAAACAAAAATTAACATTTTAGGAAGGTGCGGTTTGTGCTAGGCTCTTGGGAATTCGCCAGGTAGCACTATTATTACCACATAAGAACAAATCACGTAATCTATCATGATATATTAATCAGCTGTTCTCAAAAAATATTCTCTCCGATACCTGTCACTGAATTGCTGACTTTCTAAGTTGTTTACTAAGGGCCCGTTCACACGATACAGTTTTTGTGCGGTACAGTAAATTTGCTGTATCAGTTATTTTGCAGTGCTTTCGTTTGCATGTACATTTCATATTGTATGTTCACACAATACTGTTTCGACTGGATCCAGTAAAAAAGCTGTTCTAGCCGATTTCTACATTCGGTTTTGTCTTCGAAAACTGTATCACTAAAATCAGCTGTACCGCAAAATAACTATCCGTATCCGGTGGCACATGTATTGTACCGGTAATGGATATGTTCAAACGATACGCTTATTACGCTGGAAGCAGTCTTCAGATCGTTTTGATCTTCTTCATTGATATTCTTGTGATATTAATTGTGAAAATTTAATTTCTCTAATATATGAGAGACCCGCCTTGTGGGACAAGACTTAAGATTAATATAAAAATAATGAGAGAAAAATGTGTAGAATATTGAAACCAGAATTTGCGTACTTTGATCAAAATTTAAAAGAAACCTTCAGTAAGAAACTTATTTTAAAAAATCTTACAAAAATAAAAAAAAAAAATCCTGGACTGGAATAAATAAAACTGAACTGGAAGCGCAATGGAAGAAGGAGGAGAGCACAGCAATAAGCAGCAAAGCCGGACCGTGTGAACATCACAGTACAGTTGACGCCGTACAGTAAAAAAACCGTACCGCAAAAAAACTGTATCGTCTGAACGGGGCCTAAGCTGCTAACAACTTCATGATCGTTGCTATCAAAAAGCCGAAACATATTTAGTCTTATTTCTAAACATAATCCGTACGAAGGACGGGCACAATAGCTAGTTATTATTATTATTATTATTATTATTTTTATTATTATTATTATTAATATTTTTTTATTATTATAACCTCACTCTAAAATTGTACAACGATTGAATGTGGGGGATTTTTTTTGTAGATTACGTCCTGAATACTCCAGTTAAGGATTTCAAGACAAGTCAGATCAACAATATTGTATACATACAATGTATTACCAGTCTTATACACTAGTTAATAACTATATCAATTAGTTGAGGTGAGGCTTAATCTTGACGTGGAAGGAACTCTTGTACACTATAAAAAGCTTTATAAACTAACTATTTTTTCAATTGTTTTTTTAAATATTTCTATATACTTCTAGACTCTTCAAAAACTACGGTAGCTTGTTGTACAGTTTCCTACCAATAAACTATGTTTTTGTTCGAATAAGGTATTTCTATTATTCTAGTTTATGGATGATGATTGATGAGATGATCAAATTCCTTATTCGGGAACAGTTTATTGTAAACAGAAAAGATTAGTGATGTATATCTTACCTAATCAGTTAATCAAGTTAAAGACTGTAATTAACTGCTACATCATTTTGGTCATAGGAATGCAATATGGTTCGACATCATTAGAGTTCTGGAATCAATTTCAATTTTTGTTACCCCAACTGGCAAGTGTAAAGCATCATAACTGTGGAAAAATAAACTTCCAACAAAAACTAGTTCTCATAGAAATATTTAGAAAATATTTGTTATAAATAATGTTATGTGAATTATACTGAACAAAAATAATTCGCATTTGCAAATTAACAGTGCACTATAAAAAGCATATAAGCACTTGAAGACTATGCTCACAAATTATTATCTACAATATTACTTAATAAATCATTGATAATAAATATTATCCAATCAAATTTATTCCTTTTGAAATGCACAATTAGCATAATTTAAACTTTATCATAACATATTGACGCTCTTACTACAACAAGTATAGAAACCTAATATGCATATACATTATAGCTCAAATTTTTATGAATGGAGTGATTTGATGATTTGATAATAGTCTTTTAATTTACAATAATATATCATTTTTACAAACATTCATAAATATATAATGAAATAATCTTTATAAACAAAATACAATGAGAGAAAAACAAGCATACAAAATACAGAATATGATGATAATATGCATTGGTGAATAACTTTTAAGTGAGTTTTATTCGATTTTAAACTACATAGCAAGCGGCAAAATATCTGACCTTATTGTAAGACTGTATTTAAAAACAGTTATTTAAGTTTCCCAACAAGCTCTCAATAATTGAAACAATTATAGGTACAGCAACCACAAAAATACTACCTAATGTACACTATTAACAGAAACCATGTGAATTTCATGAAAATGAGGCATCAAATAGTGAAAAAGATTGCTTACTCGTTAGGTCTGATTCCTGAGGGGAAAATAAACTCTTAAAAAGACGGTTTCCCTTTTTCAGGCAGAACGATCTTAATTTTTGGTGATCGGCACGGGGGTGGCTCATAAATTTCAGGCTGTGTTCGAGACCATGGCTTGAGGGTATGACGAACGCAGTGTGAAAATAAAATATCGGTGATAAATGAAATAAGGCACGGGTTGTGTGAGGTGAACGTGCCATGATGAGGCCATCTTTCAGCCACCTGCCCTAAAAACAGGACTATTAGGTCTGTAGGCTCAACGGGGATGGCTCTCATCTATGTTTTATCAGGGTGAAAAACGAAAGTATCTCACCGGGAGGCCTTCAAGGGTGCAGACTCCAGACTTGTCTACATCAGCTTCGACTACCAGGTGACGAGAATGATGATATTGTAGTGTCGGTGCAATACCTGACCCCATATACACCGCCCTATCATTAGAACCTGCCTCGTGATTGCACTCTCGCACCCACCCACTGTTTCCACGTTTTTTATTCTCTTATCACCAATTTTTACACCTCCTTTCTCTTTCAATGTAGAATTTGTTAAAGGGTTGGCAAAGATTACCACCTTGCAACTAAAGTAAAAAACAGAAAATGGATGATATTTACTGGTTTCTAACAAGATACTTCAACACTTTCTACCTCTATCATTTTTCTTTTATTGCTAACCCAAATAGACTGTCTACGCATTGTTGTCAGCAGTTTATAAAATCGACAGAAAACACAAATCGTTTGGATTTTCAAGGTTAAGAATGATACTAAGCCCTGTGGTGAATAGATGACTAAATCGTGGAATCATGCTGTGAAACTGTGAAAATTCATTGACAATTTTCAATAAAATAGATTCTTTCCAAGAATTAAAAATATTCAATGGGAATAATCACTTTTCTGCCAATCGTTAACTTGCAGCACAGATTCTGGATTATGAGGAAGTGATAACTAGTTTCTATAAGTATTGCAAATCGAGAATTTCTAATTATTTATTTTAAGGATTGGAAAATTTAACGAATGCCAGTGAAAGGTGAGATATATCATTTTATAGACTCCACACTACACCAGTATCATTAAAAAGTGTATGTTCGCACATAGTACATGTAGTATGTATATAGACTCTTCAGACCTCAACGTTATGTTTTATTCCAAAGAGCAAAGTGCAAACTTAATGTATGTAATGTAATTTAATGATGTTATATATGTTTATAGCCTAGTTACTGCAAAATCTTACAAAAGGTTTTATTTGAGCTTGTATAGATTGTAATAACAGTTTTCGGTTTGTTATAAATCAGTATGAGTCTTACTTAAATTTCCTTCAGTGGTTTACCCAAAAGAAAATCAGAATCTTATTGATAGTTTCTACTACAGTATATTCTTCTTTTAATAGATTAGATTGTAGATTAAACAACACAAATGCTATGCCTATCTCTCTTAGATTAAATAATTATTCCTCTGTCTCATTACGGATTATGGTACATAGATCTATAAGAATCTGTTATTATTACCGTATCTTCAATAAATAATAGTCTATGCTTTCTATGATTCCGTGTATTTATTATTATTTTTGATCTTGTATTTCTATCATCCTATATACTACTGTACAGTATACTGTCTGACTACGAATGGGATGCCATCTTTTACATAGAGTTTATAATTCTTGATTTAAAACATTAATGAAAGAATTAATGATAAGAAGGGATTCAAGGACTTCACAAAAAAATATTCTTATAAAATTGCACGTGGGTGGGATATTTATCAAAAGCATATTATATGAAATTTATTCAGGCATTAACATTTTCGAAAAGGAATTATTTATAGCGTATTAAAAATATCAGGTTTATAAGACATTGTAAAATATAACAACACACAAGGCTTGCAATTTTATTAACGATATTCATATTCTCCCATCAAATTCATGATCAAGATTAGATTGATTATGCGCTAGATGTTATTTATCATTCATGAATAGCATTATACTGTTAATGGACTAGTGTTGATAATACTAGTATCGCTGTCGGTGTGAACAATGATTTACGACGATTCCATAAAATATTATTTCATAAAGAGAGAAGATTTATGGTCACCAGTGATAAACGTTTATCAATATTAATTCAAAGTTTGTTAGAGTGTCGTTTAACATAAGTGATTTGTAGTACAGTATTAGTATAATAGGAGATTTTATTTATTATTCCTTTCGATCATGATGTCATTTCAAATTTATTTTTAATCATGTACAAAAATAAGCCAAAATCGTCAAGCTCCTTCTCCAATCAATGTAAAAATTTGTAGCCGAATACTTGAAAGAAAACATCAATTAAGAAATAACTGCCCAACGGGTTTTCATGTAATAAAAAATGTTCATTACAAGTACCAACAGGAGAAACAGATGAGTATTCCATTTTTTTTAAATCCTTCATTTTTCATCAATGTAAAAAATTGTAGCCGAATACTTGAAACAACATTTCTGCTACAAGAAAACTGGAGTAGGGTTTACAATAGCAATAGTTTAAATGACAAATATGATAGTTTCATTAATATTTTAAGGTTTCATATTACTATGAGTTGTCCAGTTAAAAAAGTCCCTGTAAAGAACAAATTAGACAAGATTGAAGAGTGGATAACTGATGATATCCTTGCAGAAAGAAATAGGGTTAAAGATGCATATGATGAATTCAAACTATCTAGAAATATGTTAAGTGAAGATAATTACAAAGCTCTAAAGAAAAACTATATGAAAGAAGTGAAAAGAGCGAAATGTAAGAAAACAGCTGAAATTTTGAATAATAGTGTGTACTTTAACACAGCAGTGTGGGATGTAATAAACAAAAATAGGCAAGTAGCTCATGTAGATGCTTATACTAGTGTCCCCAGAATAATTAACGAAAATAACAAATATATTGATGATAGTGTAGACATTTGTAATTTCTTTAACAGATATTATCAACTGGTTGCTAAGGATCTTCAAAAATCTCTTAATACAGGTATTAGTGATGCAAACATGAGGAATACTGAGGGGATTCAGAACGAATTAAAATTCCACCCAGTATGCCAAGACGAGTTGTCGAATATCATTGATAGTTTAAATAATAAAAAAACTGTGGGAATGGATGGGGTATCCAGTAAAATTCTGAAAGAATGTAAAGATCAATTGTTAGACCCTTTGATTCATCTGATCAATCATTCATTAGAACAAGGTGTTTTTCCAGATAACTTAAAAGAGGGGAAGATCTTGCCAATCTTCAAAAGTGGTGATAAAGAAAAGATAGAAAACTATAGGCCCATTAGTATTTTAAATGTAATAAGTAAAATTTTTGAAAGAGTAGTTCTAAATAGGTTACTTCTGCACCTTCAAGAAGCAAACTTTATCTGTGATGAACAGCATGGCTTCCAGAAAGGGAGATCAACAAAAACAGCCATAGTTTCCCTAGTTGAAAAACTAATAGATATAATAGATTCAGGTGATAAAGCTACTGCAATCTTCTTAGATTTGTCAAAGGCATTTGATTGTGTTAATCATAGAACTTTATTGGAAATACTGCAAAATGTAGGTGTAAATGGGGTTGAACTGAAATGGTTTGAATCATATCTTATTGGGAGAAAACAATGTGTAGAACTAACTACAGTAGTTGGTAATAGGATAGTAAAGAATAAATCTAATAAATTAGAGGTGCAAGCTGGAGTGCCTCAGGGGTCAATACTAGGTCCATTGCTTTTTTTGTTATATGTCAACCGTTTACCTAAAGAATTAATTAGTGGTAGAGCCCTCTTATTTGCTGATGATACATCACTCATTTTCAGCAATTCCATTCTAGATAATTTAGAAATAAGTGCCCATATAGGTGTGCAGTCCATTGTCCAATTTTTAAATCAGTTGAAATTAACTATAAATAGTAAAAAATGCCAATACCTTCAATTCAAAAACAAACATAATTATTTAAATGAAGATAGGGCTATAAAAGTGTTTGTAAACGATAACCAATTAGACCAGGAAGAAAAAATTGCATTTCTAGGAGTTATGTTGGATAGACGATTGACCTGGACTCCATACATTGAGAAAATATGTAGTAAAATTTCATCTGGGGTATTTGTCCTGCGACAGCTCGCTAGATTGAATTACAAAAAGTTACTTTTTACAGCTTACCATGGGCTCTTACTGTCACATATTAGGTATGCTATCTTAGTATGGGGTAATTCAGTGGCGGATTAATGAATTGTTATGGGAGGGGGCTACATACCCCAAAAATACCCGTTGGTCGAAGGGGGGGGGTTATGGAATAAAATTTTTGGAAATAGCCTTTAACCGCATTTTACACCATTCTAGCACTTAAAATGTAGTAGAAATATAATTTTTTCGTGTTTAAGAACAATCAAATTTCCCCTAGCTAGAGTAGTTTATTTCTGTATATCCATGTGGAATTAGGAATACAAATTTTTTATACAATACAATATGTCTTGAACAAAAATTGCTTTGCTAGCTTAATTTTTATCAAAATTTACAGAGAAATGAACAGAGCCTAAGCAATTTATTCGTGATCGTGATGATTTTTAGACCTATATATATATTTAAATTAATCTCAACATTCTTTCATGTTTCATAATACCAGTACTACAATAAATACGTATTAGGTCAAAAACAAACAGAGATGTATATGCCCCTACATATTCTATAAAAGATTAATCTTATTCAAACTAATTTCACTTGATAATTTCCTTCATTCTCTGTCATTTGTTAATTCGTCATTGAATTAAAATTATGTCAACAGTTAAAGATAAAGTAAAGGTAATATAGAAAATAAGACAAAATAAGTATTACAACATTAATTCCCGGCCGGCGGAGGCGGAATGGTAAGACAAGTTGGAGGTATTCCGTCTGTGGCGGGACAATTAAAATTTGAACCGTGTGCATGTCACAAGTGTTACCCTTTTTAATTTTTTTAAATGTGCAAGCCCTCGGGGGGGGGGGGGCGGTCGCCCCCTCCGCCCCCCCCCCCCTTAATCCGCCCTTGGGGTAATTCATCAAAACAAAATCTTGATAGGGTGTTTAAGATCCAAAAGAAAGCGGTTAGGTGTATAGAAAGAGTAAATACCCACACAGCACAATAAACCTGTTCCAACCTTGTTTCAAGCCTAAAAGAACAAGCTTACAAGCTTAACTTTAGCTTGGGTAAACAAGCTTTTAAGCTTAAAAATAGCTTGTTTTAAGCTTCGAAGTTACCACTTTCTCAACTTGTTCTAAGTTTGAGGTTACAAGCTTAAAACTAACTTACAATACCAGGCTAATAACAAGCTTGTTTAAGCTAGGCTAAAGTAAGTTTAAAGTAAACTTGCATTATCAAGTTATTAACTGACTTACAATACCAGGCTAAAAACAAGCTTATTACAACTAGTCTAAAGTAAGCTTAAAGTAAACTTACATTCCCAAGTTATTAACAGGCTTTTAGGTAGCTGATTGAACTTTATCAACAAAAATCTGTAAAATAACTATAGTTGAAACACTGCTGTTGAATAACAACAATATTGAAATTGGAGAGCAACATTTAAAAAAACACTATAATTTCCTGGACAAAACTATAGTATTTTAAATTTTTTTAAATAAAGTATATGATAAAATTAACAGGTTTGATTACCAAATCACTCATAAAACAATGCATATAGTTTTCATAGTTAGTAGGGGTTTTGGATAAATTATATGTACAAAGAAGGAATCTTCATAAAATAATTTTAATGTATACAACACACACAGCAGTGTTTATTCTGAAGTAGCTGCTTGAGGGTTTTCTTCTACAAAGGCCCTGAAAAAAAGAATCACAATTAAAATGGAGGATGTAGTTTGATAGGGCAAATGTCATGAATGCAAACATGTAATGGCATTTAGAGCCATTATATATTTTAATCAACAGTGATCATCCAAATGCTACAGCTTAATTTAAACCAAATTGTCACTTAAATTAGTGATAGGTGGCAATCATAATATGGCTGAAGTAGCTCACTCTAGATGTGTAGCACAAATACAAAAATATGTGCTGGCTGTTTACCCATTTCTCAATATGGTAATAATATTTTTGTCATACTCATACACATTCACCACTTTACCAAGCATTGAATCGAGCCAGTAAACAACTGTTTACAGAAAGAACAGCAGATTTTCATTACTGCATCCTTTTTCAGTGTGTTAATGGATATTACCACATTCCAGCTGATTCAGAATTTGGAAAAACAGCTGATCTTAGATAAATTTTTAGTATTTTACTACTGTGGTGGATTTTGAGGTTATGTTTAATGATGTTTCTTGTACTTGCTCAAATTTTATTATTTTTATATTTCAGACTAGTATGACAAAAAATATCATTTGTAACTTGTCTGAGAAGATGTTTACCATACTTGTATGATAATATACTGCACTTGACTTCATCTCATGCATTAACTTATAATACTTGTATGGTAAACTCCATTTCCCACACTTGTAGTGTAATATACTATCTTTTTTTGTCAGCTGATGTCACTTGATGATTATTACCGCACACTGTGTGGTAAAGATCATCAAATGATTATTACCGTACACTTATGGGTGGCTACTTGCTAATAATTCACTGATAAAACATTTGACCAAAAGCTAGATCAGCTGATCTAAGATCATTATTGCCCACTCAACTTCATCTTGTGCATAAACTATCATACTCATACAGTAAACACCATCTCACCACCCATGTTATGTAATATATTAAACCTATTATACTAAAACTAATATACTATTTACCTCGGGCCACTCCCGTGTTTCGGAGGACACATTAAGCTGTCGGTCCCAGCTGCCTAAAAAAACAGTCGTTAAGTCACGTCAGAGGCCCTGAACTTATTCAGGTGCGACCTGATAACTCTGACACCAGACCTGAGCCAGCCAGGTCACACAATATTATTATTATTATATACTAAACCTATGTATTGTAATCTATACATTTTATAATAAAAACTTGAAAAACACTAAGTGGAAATTATGACACATTATGATGTAACAGCCGTTTCACTCTGATGTTAAGAGCATTGTCAGATGACTCACAGCATACTCAGAGTGTACTGTGGGTCATCTGACGATGCTTTTAACATCAGAGTGAAATAGCTGTCATGCCAAGTGTTTTCTAAGTTTTTATTATATATTAGTGGAAACAAGATGGATCTTCAACATCATATACACTTTAATTCATTATCATGGACACTTATGAAAAAAATGTATTTCTGAAAGGAAAGAACTATGACACAATTTGGAGGATAAATAATTAAAATAACTTAAATAAGTATTCTTACATTTGGGGATCCTTGAGTTGGCTTGCTGCAACCAGTGACACATGTAGACCTTCAAATCTTGGTCAGTAGATGAAGGGTGAATTTTCTTCACAGCAACTGTAAAATAATAGTGTTTTTGTCATTTCAGTAACATGAAACTACTGACAATAGATCACTTTAGGAAACGTTGTTTAAACGCCTCAACAAGTCAGGGAGTACCATCAATTAAAATTGATGAAATCAATGAATCCACGTGGTCAAGTTAACTTTGAAATGGGAACTCCAAACAGGTGTATCTCAACCCAAGTATGAGTGAAGGATGGGTGATGCCTTGTGTAGCTTTGATACTGACAAAGGCCAGCTGATTCATACGTCAGGATCATTAATTGCTGGACATATGCATGTCAGGATCATTAATTGATGGACATATGCATTTTAAGATAACTGAATCTGAAAATTAGGCATAGTGCATATTAAAAATGTATGTAAGGTTGATCTTTGCATTGCCTTATATTAATCTGACTCTGAATTTTGAATTAGAAAGACAAAATAAATGTTAATGTAGTTAGTTACATGACAAACTTTAATGGGTTATGAAAAACATATTTTGCTGTTTGTTGGGTAAGATGTTTTTTTGTTGGAGCTGGTGTCTCAGGCTAATTGTTGTTCTGAATGCTGTGTTAAATACAGATTCTTGAAAAATATGTGCTACTTTGTGTTGCATAAAGTCAAAAGTCCTGTAGATTTTGAATATGTGTTTTTTTATTGAAATATGTGTATGACAAATCTGTTTTGGTTTTCATTTTATTTAGGATTCTGTCTATCATATTTGTGTTGTATCCGTTTTGTTGAGCTAAGTATTTGATCATATTAATTTCTTCTTGGTGGTCGGTCAGCTTGTGATAGTGGATCATTTAAGAGTCTACAGATCATGGAGTTAAAAGCAGCAAGTTTGTGTTGGTGTGGATGGTTGGATGAGTTGTGAATAAGTGTGTCTGTGAGAATTGGTTTCCTGTAGATTTTGAATTTGTGCATGTTATTTAGTTTTGTGATAGTGAGGTCTAAGAAGTTTAACGTGTAGTCTAATTCATATTCTGCATTGAATTGTAGGTTTCTATAGGGTTTGTTAGGTAGTTTTATTTGCATTCTAGCATAAGTAGGTATAAGGTTTAGTTTGAAGCAAGTTTTGTTAATGTGTGAGGCCAATGTCCTAACCTTCAAACAAGCTTCCTGATATATTTATTCAATCTTTAACAATCTTTCTATCAGCAGTGGCACTGTCAGTGATGATAGGTAGGTTGGAATGTAGATTCCAAATATTTTAGACAGAACATTTAAAAAAACCTACCATTAATAACTTTGCAGAGCTGCGTGGTCTTGAAGGCTATTTTCTTGGTATTTGCCCTGTCCTTAGCTGCCACACCTGAATAAGACAATTTGTTTGCGACTGCGTAGCTTAGACACCATCTCAAGCAATTATAAGTCATTGCCTTAGCATCTCTCCCTCCCACCGACATGAGTACTTTCAGCTGAAAAATAAATACTTTATGTGACAAAAAATTGTAATTTGCATATAAAATATAGATGTTAAATTTGTAATCTACGATATTACAGCAAAAAAGTATAGTAGCATTTGATTATTACAAATAATTATTTAATTCAGCAAATATTAAGTTATTAATATAGGCATAGATAGTGCTGCTTTTGTAACAATATAGGTTCAGGTACGCAATGTTCCAGGGGGTCTGGGGGGTATTCAGAAGGGGTCCGCCCCCAGGAAAACTTTTTAAATTGATAAGATAAGAATACAAAGATTATTTGTCTGAGACAGTTTGAAATTTTTTATGCATATCAAACTTGTAGTTCCTTAAAAGTTATGTCTGCTTTTACTGGAAAAAAACTGTATTTGCTAACTAACTGGCCTACTGTAGAAATTTAATCTTGTACAGATTTCAAGGGCATATTATAAAAAGCGCACAATAACCTAGTTTACATGTATTATTGCATAATTTTTCAAATAACAGTTTGTTACAAAAATGGAAAGTAAGGTAATCAGTGTGTTTTTAGATAGCTAGATTTTACAAAAAAAATCTATAAATTTGATAAACTTAGGTACAGTCTCGCACCAAGTAGACACAGTTGCTAGTTCTACATTGCGTCAATCGCATAATGGCTCACCTAAAGTTACAAAATATATATATATTTTTTGTTTTTTGTCCCTAGAGGTACCAGTACGGCGTAGGCCTACTGTCACTAAAACAGCAGTGGTCATAGATGCTATTTTAAAAATATGCTTGCACAAAAAACGAATTCGTTTCATTAAGTCAAATTCTCATTCAGTCAAAACAAGAAATTCTATCTATCAGATCCAAAAATGTTCATTCTTGCTGTTGCACAGTGCCAAACTTAGTCTGCAGGCAATAAATTTAAGCTTGATCTCCTAGACTTCTGGCAAAGCTAATAATATGCTAAATAAATAATAGATCGAGACCTTTGCCTACCTAGAAGTTTACACTGCTTTAGCTTGAAGCCTAGAAAGTGATGACTTCACTACTACACAAAACAATGGGAGAAAGTTAGGTTTCTGGAATAAAATAAAATAAAGTAGGGTAGGTAACACCTTATTGTAGACTAATCATTGAAAAAAAAAACAAATAAAAAAACTGACATTGATGATCTAGGAACACGCCTCTGAAAACGGATCTCAAAGATTCGAAAGCCTACAGAGTAAGTAAATTTTACTTATTCTTAATGAATATTTGACTGCAAGTCGTTAAATTCACATAAGTTAATATTAACAACGCAGTTCGTCATGGAACAAGACATCCAGGAATCTAATCATTGACTTGTGCTTTTTTCTGTATTGTTTAAATGGCATCAAAAATCGTATTGAATCATAGTCTAAGGATGCTGATAATATGGAATTATAAGAGTCAGTAAGACTCTTTATTTTCACCGTTAATACATGATGCACAATGGTTTATCCTTACCTAAAATTAATATTATGTGCATATGCACATATACTTGCAAAATACATGAATACTGCTCAGTAATCACTTACCTTTTGGATCTTGATGTTCAACTAAAACTCTGCTCGAGTGGGCAAACAATTGAAATATTAAAATTAAATAACTTGAATAGATTGCTGAAAGATTGCAAATTGCTGCTTGAGGCGGTGATCCGGTAATGGAGCAATCAATGGCGGACCTATGAAATAACAACGATGTTGACGAGATCACGCTATGCGCTACTAGCAAAACTAGCGCACAAAAAAGAAACTTTATGAGTTGCGCGCGCACCAAACGCACCTCCATTATTATGCCGTGAAACCCAAGTTATTAATAAGCTAGGAAATACCAGCTTGTATTAAACAGCTTGATTTGAGCTTGGAAATAACTTGGATCGCCAAACTTGCTTGACAGTGTTAAAACCAAGTAAAATACAAACTTAGTTTAAGCTTATGTGCTGTGTGGGTAGATTAGATTCATGTAGGCCGTTGTTCAAGAGACTTGGTCTCCTAACTGTACCCTGCTTATATGTGTATGAAGCTACTTTATATGTAAAAACGAATGATATTAACCAAAATCTTGATGTACATGATTATAATACAAGAAGCCGAGGAGATTATCACTTGGTGAGTCACAATAGTAGCTTATTCAAACAAAAACCTAGTTATATTGGTAGGAAATTCTACAACAAGCTACCGCAGTTTTTGAAGAGTCTTGAAAATATAGAAATATTTAAAAAACAATTGAAGAAGTATTTAGTTGATAAAGCTTTTTATAGTGTACAAGAGTTCCTTTCACATCAAAATTAAGCCTCACCTCAACTAATTGAAGTAATTATGGTATCTAGTGTATAATATTGTTGATCTGACTTGTCTTATACTCCTTAACTGGAGTCTCCAAGACGTAATCTACAAAAAAAAAAAAAACATATCAATTAAGCCAAAATCGTATACCTATATTCTTTGTTTTCCATGAATTTTCAAAGAAAATTTCATTATTCCAAATATCATTGGATAAAATCATAAATATTTCTAGATTCCTAATATTTATAAGACATATAGCCTACTTATAAAAGATAATAATTACACATATATTATTCAACTGCATTTCTGATAGTCAACTGAACACCAGATTCCAACTTCCAAACTTCAGCTTTCAATTTCGCAATGATCGCGAGTTTATTATTCGTTAGTAGAATCTATTTGAAGATATAACATAATTGTTTGGGGAGCTACAAGTTACACTCATATTGAACTTTTATTTGTAACTCAGAAACGTATACTTAAAATAATATATTTTAAAGATGATCAGTTTCCAACAATTGAACTATTCAAAGAAAGTAAAGTACTCAGTGTTTAGACAACTTTTTATCCAGGCGGCGCTCTCATACTTGAAGAAAAGACCTAAACAATTTAGATTTTTAGATCACATTCACCATACTAGGTTAAGAAAGGTAAATATTGTTATTCCTAGAATGAAGACGGCATTTGGGCAAAGATCGTTTATTTACATATCACCAAGAATGTATAACATTATTCCTGTAGATATAAAAGTAGAAAGAATTATTTATCGGTTCAAAAGAAAATTAATAAATTGGACGATAGATGAGGAAGTAACGCAATTTGAAAATTTAGTAAGAGTTTAAATCAATTAATTATTATATTTTTGTTTGCATTTATAATTTTCTTGTATTAGTCTATTATTATATTTTAATATATCATTAAGTAGCTATTTTGTATAACTGTAGGTGGTTTTTCTCACATTTATTAATTTTATTTAATGACATAATATGCACTAACACATCTAACTTTATTTTTTTTTTAATATTTCAACTAGGTATTATATAGCATTAAAAAAAATAATATTAACAAACTCATATACCCCAACACATAGTTTTTTATAGTGGGGTTTCTAAAGGTGAACTACTGATATAACACATTCTGTATTTATGAAGTTTAACTAACAGGATTTTGTAATTATTATGTTATTGATTGAATAATAAATTTTGATTCGATTTGATCTCAATTCAATTCACCTATGAAATTTACTGACTAATAGTATAATAATATATAATAATAATAGTATAATAATAGTATAATAATATAGTATAATAATAAATAATACTATTTAAACATAGTATTCATTATTCAATTATCCATTATTTATTATTCAGTAATACCTGTTATGTTTTTGTTATGGTACCTGGTTTAGCAGTGTAATTTTGTATCCTGTAAAAACACAATAAGGAAATTGGTTCGCCAAACGATTCCAAAAACGGTGGACTGATCAATCAGAAGCGAATGCTGGCTGATAATAACGCTGACTGCTAATAAAACATTGAGGCGTGCGCTGACAATGAATAAATTACATTTTCTATAAAATTTGTCTAAAACTATTAATTAATAAATGTTTGTAAAACAAAATTACAAAATGGGCATGCATACTCTACGATACTCTATATCCTATCCACGACGAATTCAGAACTGACAACTCGTTTTTCAAACGGATAATGCCAAAAAATGAACCATATATTGTATCACCAATGACTTCAAAGCGATTTCTGGAATTTCTCTATTTTACTCTTTAATTTATACATTTGCTGTTCAATGGGCAGCAAAAATTAAGTTTTCCCATGGACTGAAATCTGTTCTACAATTGAATTAAAATTTTGTTTTAAACTTATTTTTTAATCTGATTTTGTAAACTAAAATCTCAACGAACAGACTTCTCTGATTCATTCTCTGTACTGTTCAACTTTATCCTGGATTTTTCAAGTTTAGGCAGTTTCAACTTTCACTATTTTCTTCGTTTAATTTGAATTCCTTAAATGTTTCATGAAACAATGCTCTCTCATTTCTTCTAGTTTCTCAATTACTTCAGCCACCTTTTTAGCACCGTATGCTATATCTAAATATTTGGCCGAAGAATTTAGAACGTCTGTGAATGAGTTTAAAAAATACACTAATCCAAAAACGAGTTTGACTTCTTTCTAGGAAAAAAAGAAAATCTTGAGCTTTTATTACAGTTTCGTTATCCCAATCAAGAGTTCTCAAAAAGGTTTTTAAAGAAAATTAGAATCAAGTCATATTTATCCTTGTATTGATAGTGTTAACGCAAACAGCAACAACCGCCTTCACGGGGGTGATAACGTATGCAATGAGAACGAACAACAGAACTAGTCTGCCATGGCAGTGCGATCTCTACATCGCAAGCACAGTGTACGTAAAGGCCGGGTCTATATCCAGATGGATTTCTGCGCGCGCATAAGTTTTTTACTAAAACTTGTCTATAACAAGGCATGCGGGCTCTTGACAGCATACATTGGACAGAGATTCAAGAAAGGCTCTTAATCAACGGTGTACGATTGTGATGGCAAACATAAATACTGGAATATTTGATATTTCATAAATATTCTAGCTAGTTAGGATAGTGTCAACATGTCAACAACAAATTTTCTCTTTTATTTGACCATTATTTTTTAGGCATGCGAGGATTTGTTAGGATTCGCCGCTGTGTTCAATGAAAATAATTAAAGATCAGTGAATAAACTGATGGCTCAATACATTTTTTGACTTGTTTTAATTTACAGTATACATTCGAGCTCAAAGCAAAAACAAATTTAGTTCAACAATAAACTTATACAACCTTTGCTGAAAGTATGAATGCATTGTAAATAATGACTCAATTATTAAAATGGATACTCATGGACGCATTCAGCACTAAAAATATGAGCCAGAAATTTTGATGTATTGAAGAAGAAACAACAAGACGACTGAGGAAGTAAGAATCGGTACTTAGAGCCAGCAGTTCTCAAACTTGAACTCTAGCAATATCAAACTAGACTTCCAGCAGAGAAATGTTCACGTGGGTGGAGTTTCACGAGTGTCTCGGTTTAACACCGCGCTATATAAAATAATGTCAAGCCATGATAACAAGCCTTTGTGGCTGGGATGAATAAAGATGACAAGGCTCTCGAATGAATCCCACATCAAGCTATAATTGATGTTTTGGTAAACAAATCACATAAATATGTCTTCAAGATTGTTTACAATGTTGCCATATCATTTTTTCTTCACAGTTCAGGATGAGTATTTTGTATATCATTAGTTGTATGCCATTATATAATGTAAAGTAAAAGTAGCCTTATTGAGAACTCTAAAACTAAACTTTGAAATATTAGTCATTTTTTAAATATAAGTTCAATTAAATCTCAAATGTAATGAATGGTATGCTTAGTAAAGATTGTTTGGATTGTAGGTAGAGGGTAGAGTAACTAGAGCTACATTATTATTGTAGCTAGAGGGTATAGAGGTTAGAGTCCAAAAATGAATATATTTTGATTTATTATGTATATTTTATAAATTGTATATTATTTGTAAAATTTAATGGAAAATAAAATTGACTCGCTTACTAATTTGAGCTCTATGAAATATAGTCCTATAATTATTTTATAGTTCAATAGACTTTTAATAATATAAGTGTCTATAAAAAATAATTTGATGTAAGAATAGTATTATTGAGCATTGTAAGAGTAGACAGTTGAATATGTTATATTTTGGAGAAAAATTACCAAACGTTTAAGATTAATGGAATTTAAAATTGTATGATAGAGACTATAACATTCAGTTTATGAAGATTTATAAATAAGGTGTATAAAATTTTATATAATATTCGACATTTTTCTTATTTTGAAAAATTATTTACTGAAAGTTTCAATGAAATTTCAAATGTATGATTTATGGAGATTTAATAATCAGCAAGTAACTTGAGAGTAACTTTCTTGGAATTAATTTCCATAATGAATTTGAACTATATAATATACAGTTTTTTCAAGTTCCACTAATTCAATAAATCAGTTGACTGATTTATATTTTTTCATCAACACATTGAAAAAATCTTTATTTATCCCCCAATATTATGTTGAGAAATTTGTTCGACAAGAATAATTATTGTTTAGTATTATTCTGAAGAAAGAATCTTGAACAATTCTACACACACATAAGAAATTGATAAATTAAAACATTAATAAAGCTTCCATTAGAAGGGAACAACAGGCTTTCTAACCCGAAACTGTTCCTTCCACTAAATTCCAAGTTAGACTGAATCAATAAGTGCGTAGAATCAATTTGGTACAATTGTAATTTCTTATTAGCCTAATCCACAGTAATCCATAATCCAAAGTCCACTTCTAGCAATAATTTTCCTTAAGTAACACAAAAAAGTCAAGTAACGGTTAATGTTGATTCTTCATGTCCAATATTGGATATTATTTATTTATTATTAAGAAATTCTCATTTTTTTGTCTAGTGAGTAGAATTGTAACCAATAAAACTCCATGCAGGATTTCCTTGAACACGATATATTTAAAACTGAGTATCTCCAAATGACTAAATTGAGTGCTATTCAGTATTAATTCAATATAAGTGAGTTTACTAAAGACGTAGTTATAATACTTAACTTTTGAATAATTCATTTAAATCTACTAAAAACAAAATTCCTTATTTAACAAATGTTTGCCCTTGAATAGATATAATATTAATGTAATATTGATATTCATAATGATTAAATCAGGTTGTTTTGAAAGTTATTAACAGATAATAATCAACTCATCAATTTAGAGCTATTTGTTTTACTGGTCATGTCACAACGATCTAATAGTTCTTGTTATTCATGTCTAATAATAATAGTCAATAAAAAATTAAGAGCAATGAAATAATAGACGACCATCTCATAAAAAAGGAAACAATACATGCAATGAAAGGAATGATTGGTAAGAAATGACAGACTTAAAGAATCTATATTAAGAATTTTTATTCGTTTCGCTACTAGGCTTAGTAACGAAAATACTTCATTGTAGCCTACTTATGACTAATAAAATTTGTCTGCATCATTTTTTCATTTATCAAATGGATCATTAGGCTATAGGAAAAAGTTGTAAGTGCAGGCTACTGGATCATCATCACGGTACTCACATTCTCCTCTTCATTAAAATCTAACCTATTGGAATCTAGGAAATATAGAACTTGTACCCATTCAAATTAAAAACGTAATCAACCAAGTAGCTTCGATGATTAATATTGCAATATATGCAAACTAACTTATGTTCTTGTTGAGAGTAAATGATGAAGAAACATCTTCCATGTTGGTGGTAAGTGATAATAGATCTTCTTGTTACCTGTAATCTACAATCTAGATCTGGTAGTCGTTTTTGAAAAAAGTAACATGATTGCTGAAGAATCTTCAGGCCATGTGACACGTGCTAGGGCTTCAGAAGGCTGATTATGAAAATTGAATAAAGTTGATGTAGCCTACATAAAAACTATGCCCTCATTACCCTTACTCAACACTACTCTATTATTTTTTGAAAGTGAAATTTTCTATTACCGAAATCGTTTTGGTGAACAAGGTGTGAATGCTTGCGGCAAAATATTCTTAACCAATCAAGTGATTTTTTCCTAATGATGGGGTGAAGTCAGCTAGGGGTGTATGGAGTATTTCTAGCCAGAGGATCGTTACTCATTCGCCATCTACCCTGTCATTACATGCTCATAACGTTCTCTTCGAATGCAACCTCAAATGGGAGAGTAAACTCCTACTATTCAGTCCATATATCAAGATACTGAACCTGCCTAAATTCGACTGAAGTTTGACAGCTGGAACCAAAAAATTGTTTGAACTTGATAAACACACAGCAATAGTTTATTTTTATTTTCTCTCTTTCAATGTTCTCATATTCTGTTTATTCTAAGGGTTCAATTTGTTTATTCTTGTATTGAAAAAAAAAACAATCCGCATCATTGAAATATGAAGTATTTATAATATAAACATAATGCATGTATCAATATTACTATCAAATGTAATGAAAAATGTTACCTTTTTTATATAAATTTTGAAAGTTCCAAAGTAATGACGACAAGCAAGTAACGAATTACAATATCAAAGGAACAGATCAGAAAACACTGTCAGAGAAGCAGAATCTTTGTTGAGTATATTTGGTATAACCGTTTTCAATTTATTGATATGTGGAATTTGTGATTTTTCTGTTTATTTGTTTGGATTAAATTATTGGAACAATTATTTCATTATAACTAGATTGCATCAAAACTAAAGACTATTAAAATTAATAGTTATCATTGCATTATCATGCAAGAATATTTTTTGTAGGCATTGTTGTCTGGATCAATATTGAGAAGATTAATTGTGATTGATATAAAATAATAAATATTGTTGAACATAGCTGCTTCTAGCCTTAATAGTGGTAAGACTAAAAATACCTCTTAATGTGAAAGTCATTTTCTTGGATTTCTTGTTCCATAACGATCTGCATTGTTAATATTAACTTTTTGTTGTAAATTTAACGACTTGCAGTCAGTTTTAGATAGTGAATATATAAAAAAAGGATGGGCTTCAACAACTCGAAAACGTTTGGCCACATGTGAGTACATTTTTTTATATATTCACTATCTAAAGCTGACTGCAAGTTGTTAAATTTACAACAAAAAGTTAAAATTAAAGTTATTAATGTTAGCAGAATGTAAATCAAATAAGATAATTCAATATTGTGTTATGATCCAATACATATTTATATTGCATGCTCTAACACTTGTTGAAAAAAAATGACAAAAACTGTACGTTAGTTAATGAATTTTTGGTATAATAATGGAAAAAAATGTTAATGAATTCTGTACAGAGTAATTTTAGTAGCATTTATGAAAAAAGTAATGGAAAAAGATCTTAATGAATTCTGTACAGAGGCAGATGACCACATTGAGTAACTTCAAGAAAATCAACTTAGGGCTACTCTCTTGGCACAATACAGTATTGTATAAATAGGTTATTCACTTTCTTTTTTCTTTTTCTACCCATCATTATATCATGAAAATGATTCTGAGGAATAGTAAACAAATTCTTCAAAAACAAACGTTTTGATGACAATTTGGCAGAAATCTGCAATGATATGGCGTTATCAGCTTTATTATCAGTTTATCACCATAGATGAATAGAAGATTTAATAGTGAGCTAGTCTGTGTTAACACTTACCCGGTGCCTCGGAATACACCTATAAAAATTAAGATGCACCTTTTATAACATCATTGTATCACACTTCAATATTAAGTATGTCTTCACCTCATCACCCATACCGTATGCAATTTTCAGGCACATGTAGCCTACGCTTCATGACAGACTAGTTTACTACTAGCTTAAACTGTTTTTATCTATGGTTTCATCAGCAATAAGAAAAATTATTTTCCAACAACCTATCTAGTAGATTCAAGTAATTTTTTTTTCAATTATTTTCGGAGGATGAAGCCCACATAGGTCTGAGACCTGTGCGTGGGTAATGAATTGGATGATTGTGATTGATGAGTTGGACCTACAGTTTTAGGTAGGTTGGTTCTGAACCACCGGGAAGTGATTTTGCAGCAGAGAACAGAGTATTTTTGCTGGCCAATCCAATCGGTCACCCTTACCAGTTTTAGTTCAATTAAATTCACCGGTACCTGCCTAATATATAATAATGTATTTTACTCATGGCAAAACTAAACTTGGTTTGGTTTCTATATTTTCGGCTTTAAAATCTCTAATTAAATTCAAAATTAAGTCTACTTTCTTTGGATTATTGGACTGTTTTAAAGCTGTTTCTAAAGTAAAATGCTAATTTTTTTTAAATTAAAGAATCAGTAATAATTGTACTTCAAAGTGAAAATCCTAGTTTAACTTTGACATAGCCTAAAATTATTGAAATATTTGTAAAGAAAGTAGTATAGTGGGCTATGCCTGTTATAGGCTATCTTTACTCAATTGTGTTTTGTGTAATAAATGAATAAATATTGAATAATATATGAATATACGAATAATAATAATAATAATAATAATAATGAATAAATTGTGACCAATAATTTATTTCTTGATTGAACTTTCTGCGACAATATATAACCTTCACCGACACCTACATTGCAGGTATATGCATTAGGTAAGCGGTTGATTCAATAATGTAAGATACTTGTAACCTGTGTTAATACATACAACACCTCTAATGAATTAGAGTTAGCTAGAAGCAGCAACTAGTGTAATGCATATAGTGCGACTGGAACTTTCCGATATTGAAACATTACAAGATTGGAGACATGCAGACGCTAGAGTAGGCGAGAATATTCCTAGAAGGGGCAGCTGTATATACAGTACATATATATATATATATACTGTAATTCTGCAGCCAAATGCGTCATTACAAGCCGGCCGCAATAATATACCGGCTTTAATGGCATGCATTATTATAGCCCACAGCTATTATAGTCTATTCTGTGTGTTACAAATTCCAATTGTCTGTTGCTTGGTGTAAAACTTCTTGACATAGTAATTGTATTCATATAAGATTAAGGTGTACTTAGCACTTGAACATGGCTTATTTACAGATTATTCTACAATAGAAGACAACTTGAAGCACTTCCATCTATGGAACCTAATCTACCAATACCCAGACAGCACAAAAACATTATTTTCACGTAAAAATCACGTTTTCATTTTTACATTTTAACGTTATTTTCATGTGTGGAAAAGGGAAAAATCACGTTATTTTCACGTGAATATAACATCAAAGTTTCACAACTTTTCACGTGAAAATGATGTTAAAATATTATGTGAAATTCACATTTCTATTATACCATATTTTTACATTCTAAAAATTTTTCACAAAATAACCACTTTTTTAAACAAGTGAAACAGAAAAACATTTCAATTGAGGATGCTTTGAATAATACAACAATAATCGAAAAATTTAAATATATTTTTAAAAATGATTTATTTTATAACAAATGATTATTAAAAATTACCAAAATTAAAATTTGAAAATTAGCATACCAAAATTATTTAAAATTGCCATTTTATCAGAATTATTTTCTTATTTTACATGTTCATAATACATGTCATGTTCTTCTTCTTCCACGTCTCTTCTTTGTCATGTTCTCTTTTTCTGAAAAAAAAATGTTAATGATTCATTTTACATACACATAATACATTAAAGTATTATCATTTATTTTTTCAACCTATTTCTTTTTAAAAGGAATTACATGGCGTACACAGTACATGCAAAAGGATTTGAAGTAGTCATTCTAAAAAAAGAGTAGGGGAGACCGGGGCACAATGGGTCATTTTTTACAAATAATTTTTTTGCGGAAAAAGGTTGAAGGTGTTAAGTCTGAAAAATATATATACTTACTATAGCACTTCTCAGGTACTTAAATAATTTTTTTTGTGATCATATTTCTATAATAAAAGGCCTCATAATAATAATAAAAAACCCTTGCATGCTGACCCACTGTGCCCCGGCCCGGGGTACAGTGGGTCGCGGTCTGGGGTACAATGGGTCATATAGAAATAAAACTTTAATTTAATTTTAATAATTGTTTATTAAAATTCAAACTTGTCAGAAATAGTTAAAATAGTTACATGGGACTAATGTACGTTATACTTGGTAAGATTCACCTGGAAAGAAAGCTTTTGCAAGGTTCTTTCTGT
The DNA here is from genome assembly GCA_948455865.1 of Conomelus anceps. Lineage (NCBI taxonomy): Eukaryota > Metazoa > Arthropoda > Insecta > Hemiptera > Delphacidae > Conomelus > Conomelus anceps. The sequence continues at coordinate 63,489,222 of OX418218.1, forward strand.
CCCAGCATGAACAATCGGAGTTGGCAGTTTCTTCACTACATCAGTTGAAAGAGCGAAATACAACTCTTCACTCACAAACACAAAGTTGTATGAAGGGGAAAGTCTTTTCATGTATTTAATTTCATAGCCATTTTCTTCAACTTCCATCACCTCAGCAACAAAGTGGTTGACGTTGCCTTTCTTTTTACCGCGAACTTCAACTAGCAGAAAGTCTCCAATGTTCACCTCCATGCTTAGGTCGTTGTCATCGCCGCTTCCCTCAGTTTCTGCTCCAGACAACTCCATCTCAAGATCGCTGTCAGATGACTCTTTCCATTCTTCTTCCTCGGAACTAGTTACATCTTGATAGAGTTTTTTGCAAATAGGCCTACTTTTTTTTACTTTTTCAGGATTATGTGGTTTAGGTCGTTGTTTTAGTGACTTATTTTTTGTTTTGTCATTTCTTTTAGATTTTTTGGGATTTTTTTCCCTTTCTAGCGTCTCCATCTCAATGCGGTTCTTCACTGGTGTATCTGTCAAAACCTCAGATTTGACAATCTTCCTCTTTGTTACTTTTGTCGTCCTTTCGCTGGCTTTCGGAAAGGGTCGTACCATTTCAGGTGTCAAACTTGAAGTGATGTTTACATTCGAGTTTGGAGGAGACTGAACAATTGAGGTTGAGCAGCATGGGATAGGCTGGTATTCTTCTGTTGCTGTTGCTGTATCATCTGTGGTTGTTGTGACAGTTGTGGTTGTTGTGTCAGTTGTGGTTGTTGTGTGAATTGTGGTTGTTGTGTGAATTGTGGTTGTTGTGTCGGTAGCGCTGGGGTCAGCTGGTGGATCTGGCTGCTGAAGGTCTGTAACACATGCAGCTGCAAAGTCATCTTCAGTAAAAATGTTAGAGTTGAACGGATAAATGCCCACTTTGGAAAAGCCTGACAAGATGTTGTTTGTCGAAAAGGCAAAAGGGAATGCTTGTCCAACTAATCCTGCTATTTCATGTATTGATATCCGTCTTCCTGGGTGGTTGATCAACCAGTTGCGACAAGCTTGATTATAATATCTTTTTAGGGGGCCAAATACAGCCTTGTCCAACGGTTGGATTTTGTGGCTGCAATGTGGTGGTAGAGTAAGCAGAATGACTCCATTCTCTTTGGCCAGTTTGATGACTGCTATGCTCACATGAGATTCATGATTGTCATATATTAAGAGCGTTTTGTTGGTAGGAGAAGATTTAGAATATTTAATGAAATGATTCATCACCATTGAAAATGTTTCTGTATTCATCCACCCAGAGGACGTAGCAGAACCTCCAGATCCCAAGGGTGCCCCATTGAGCATGGACTCACGAAAATTCACTCGAGGGAAGACAAAGAATGGTGGTATAGTATTACCAATAGCATTAATAGTACAACATAATGTCACAAGTTGTCCTCTCTCTGCTGAGGTAATTTGGCCAATTTGTTTGATTCCTTTTGGGGCCAAAATCTTCCAAGGTGTTTGGACTGAAGTTAAACCAGTTTCATCTAAATTATATATATTTTCTGGGCCAAATTTGTGTTTGACCAAAAGCTCTTGTAAAGTTTTGTAGAATTTGTCAATAACAGGCTTATTGAAGCCCATGGCTCTAGCTAATGAGGTGGCCTCAGGTTTTCTTAAAGATATTGTGTTACACCTTTTAATGAAGCCTGAAAGCCAGTCTTCACCAGCACATTCATTTTTTTCCCATGACGGTGGAATTTTATCTTTCTTCAGGCCTACAGCAAATTCATAGGCTAATTTTCTGGCTTCTTTAGGTGGCAGGCCATGGTGCATAGCACTAGCTTGTGTTAGATAGTTTTTCAAGTCATTTTCTTCTTTAGTAGTAAATATTTTATTTATTCCATAGTTTGGCTTGAACATTAAGTCACTTTCATCTTCGTTTTCTTCAAGGTTAACATTACTAAACTTTTTTACATACCGCTGCAGAGTCGTATTCTTAATATTGTAATGCTGAGCAGCTCCACGAACGGACATTTCTTTTTTCTGCACAGCCATTACTGCTTCTCTCATCATCTCCTCATCCACCAGACCTCTCTCAGTTTTCCGTTTGTGTGATCGCACCATTGTAGAATCTGCAAAACAGAAAAACAATAATAATTAAAAAAATATTGGCTTCTACCTGTATAATGATTATGTTGCTTTCCATGTAGCCTACTATAGAAAAAGGATAGCCAATAAGTATTCTTAATGCCCTGTGTAGGCCTAGGCTGTTGCTGTAGGCTAAGGCATAAGGTTAAAAGAAAAGTAAGCCTATTTAACATCCTTCTGTTGGCTTGGTTTATCAATCATGTAGCCCACCACAGACCAAAAGGCTTTATATGTTTCGTACCGTAAGTTTATTGTACTTACATTTTTATGTACAACTAGCCAACACCTAATAAATTTGATATTTTGTTTTTTTAACTGTTGAAAATATCTTAAAATATAATTTAAATACCAAATAAATGGTTGCATGGCATATACATGCTTTAAAAGTACATATGTTAATGCGATAACTAATATCAAAGTGCTGGGGCACAATGGGTCAGTGACCCATTGTGCCCCAATGTTCTTGACCCATTGTACCCCAGAGCATATGTGTTTTTAAATTGTAGAAATATTATTTTCTTGTTTAGTGTTGACCCATTATAATATTATGTGCTTGTAGAGGAATAATTATACCATATCTTGATATATAAATCATTCAAAACAAGATTAAATTTACAGTGGTAATTGAAAAATTAATACTAACCTCAAATTTACGTGAGATGATCCAAAACACAAAATGGCTGCTTTCTTCCTTCACTGAGATGTCAGCTGAATGATTTTTTCGTCAAACTTGGGCATCAGTGGTGCCAACCCATAGCTCATTTTCAATCTTACTTAAATTCCCTTAAAATGAGAAAAAATTCCCTGACCCATTGTACCCCATGACCCATTGTACCCCGGTCTCCCCTACTGTATGTGCTTCCAAGTTGAAAAAATAAATAATAAAATTTATTATTCATAGGCAAAGAAGATGTTATAAAATAATAAATTATATACATTTACTTTCAAAAGATGTTTCAATGAATTAGAATGATGATAATGACAAGTGATTTGTTAGTTTTTTCATTATTGGTTTATTATCATGTTTTTTCAATCTTCACAATAGGCTTAATTCTTGATATTTCAATAAGATTCAAATTAATATTTTTTCTATTATGTTTCTTTTTTTAATAAAACATGATCAGTTTCTTTCAAAAAATAAATGACATGGTATGCATAGTACACGCCCATGCACTCATTTAAGTAGGTCTTTATTAGTAGGTCATTCTAAGAAAGAGTAACATGAAAATCACAAAGTGATGAACTTTATAACATGACAATTGACGATCACATACTTATCAAAATTGATATTTAGACAACCCAAACACTTCAATGATCTGTAAATTTTATTTTTAAATAGCCCCAGTTTATTGACTCATAGCTGCCAGTATACAATCTGATATAAAAAAAAATAGGAGATTCATTTCATGCTAAACTTTAGGGCCAAAATGACCAACAATTTTATAATTCAAAATTTTATCAAAATAGCTCCTGTCAATTAAAAACACATTTCACCTAGGTATTCAAGATCATTAAAGTCATATGCTCATCGTAAACTATGGAATTATAAAACCAATAACAAAATTACTCTAGTGCAAAAAATTAGAAATTGCAGCATAATTTTATAAAAGTTGAAAGAATCATATATTAGGCATACCTTGATTTCTCTTTACACATCAGTCTATTTTTTGACAGTCTCAACCAATCTTTTATTATTCTTTCAATGTCTTCATCAGTTTCATTTGGATACTGCTTCAGTACAACTCCTGATCAGAAACGAACAACAATATCAATTAACAATAAAATAATAAAAATCACTACTATTAATTATCTACAATAGATGTCTACAATTATTCAATCACAAATAATAAAAGTTAAATGATTGTAAGTTTCAGGCTGTTTATACCATTAAAAAAATAAAAATATACTTAGAATTACAAAAGGTCTTATTTTTAATGGCTGATGATGCCCACGAGTCCAAGACTTGTGCGTGGGTAATGAGGTGAATGATAACACACAGACAGAGGAGTGGGATTTGAACGCATGACTGCTGAAGCAACAGTAAGCTTTAGTTTACCAACTGTGCTAAAGCGGCCCACCAAGAAGTATGTGTAAAGTTAAACAAATAGATAAAGACATAAGTTATTCTTTATCAGTGCAAACTAGCACCAAAATGTAAAAGAAATATTTAAAAATTTCTATTACTAACTGAATTTAAATTAGACTAATGCAGAGATTACCTCTCTGACCCTACAGTGTATTGGAAGGGGGGGGGGGGAGTCATGCAGGCAGGAGAAAGCACACTGTTATTGCAAAAAGCTGTCTGTTTATTGATTGTGAATCAATTCCTCTCTGGAACTAATGCCTAATCAGCCCAAGTCCCCAGGGGTTGGAAAAATACGTGGGGGAACAAAGCTGATTAGCTTAAACATCTTTATAGTCAGAAATAAATGTAGTTATAATGTTTTAATATAAATTGATGATAAATTTAAGAGGAAAGCAGCAATTATGGACAATTGGGGGAAAATTTGACTTCATTTTTCAATATTTTCATTTTAGGTTATTGTTACATATGTGGCACGATTACCATAAAACGTTTGAAAATAATCATTTTATGAACTTATGTTCACAATGAAGGATAATCCTAACTCTGGAAAGTTGGTTCCTAAATCGTACAGTAGGCTATTGCCAAACGCATGTCACAGCTTTTATTGCTGCCAAATACCGTATTACCGAATACCACTTCACACTGTTTATTGTTACAAGCTACCACACAGTATAACCAAACACTACCATGTTTTACTTTACCGTATCTTACTTGTTTCATGCTGATATTCATTCCAAAGTCGATTTCAAAATAACAACAATACATTGAAGAATTAATGCAGTCAAGTTGAACTTAATTTATCTAAAAAATATGATTCAATTTCTTACCTGAGTAAAAACTGTATCATCGTCTCAATGATAATTATTTCGAAGTAAAATGGTACAAAATACAAGAACACAGGTTTAATGGCGAGTTTGCAAACAGCAAAACAGCAAGGTGTGTAGACGACAAACATCACAGCCACAGGTCTACCAACACCATCTAGACCTACCCGGAGTTTTGTGTAACAATACTGAGCTGTAAACTACTTTCATAATAAATTAGCTTTAATATCATGTGATTTATCATATTATTCAATAAATTATATTATTGCTCATTTATCATAATTAATTATCAGTGTGTAATATCCACCAACCAATCAGCATTATGTGAGGCGGGAAATGGATTCGATTTGAAATACAGTATCCCAATATCTGCCCAGTCAATGAAAGTTTTGATTCCTAACAAATTTTAGGAAAGCTGAACTTCTACAGTACCTTACCTATGTTTTATTATGCAAGATACTAACTTGAAACAGCTAGAGTCCCGACCAACACCCATCTGGCTTCCCCCTCCAACAACACTTTTTTTGTAAGTCAAAAACATGGGGTCTGCAGTCCAAAAAAACGTCTATCGGCTCTAATAGGTCTAGCATGAAATTTTCGTGTGCTCCTGTCATTTCGGTCGCACCCTTCTCCAAACTGAACACCCCACAGAGGCGGACAAAAATTACATTTAGCTTGAACACATTTTGCCACTGCAGTAGTAGAAATTCGACCATTAACTTTTTTATATTTTTTAAAATTATGTATTCGCGTTAGCAACCAACAGAAGCATGAAAAACATTTCCATAGCAGCTGTATTATCTACTATAGCAAAGTTTAATGCCCATTAAAAAAAAAATATTCATCATTTTTAAATTTCAATATGTATTTTTTAAATTCAATTAGAATCATTTTTAACAAAAAAATGTTAATCATATATAAGCGTTCTGCACTTCTCTACATAACTTGAGTATACCGAATTTTTCCACTTTAATTGTCTGGTGTTCCTAAAAACTGATCAAAGACATTTACATGTAAACCCCATTGGTGTATTAATAATATAGATTAAAAAATGTGAAATTGGCATGTGATATTCACGTTTTAAATTTCACAAATTTTTTACATTTTTTTTACGTTATAAATGTCACAACTTTTTCACGTTTACATTTTTCACATTTTTTTTACGTGAAAAAGATATATTTATTTTTCCTTTTAACATTTTCACCTTTTTTCTACGTGAAAATAACGTTATTTCCACATTATGTGCTGACTGGGTAAACATTCCTCCATCAACAAATGTCTCAACATAATATTATTGCTTAAAACTGCAAGATATTATTTGGTTGTATTTTTTAATTACTTTTGATGCATTTAGGCCTATAGGGTGTATAGTAGTAGGGTATTAGCATAGCCGAGACATTCAAGCTTGTGAATGTTATTTGAATGTTTCGTTTATGGTATCAGCTATTCGGCTCTAAGTTTCAAAGTATTTATCGATTATAAATGCCAAAATGATTGAGTGATCATGTCTACTATATTATAGCAATAAAGGTATGGCACTTTAAATGCGGTAATTGAAAGAAATTTACATAGCTAGTACGATTATTCCAGTCAATTTATTCTAGCATCTGGACAAATTGTTGAAAAAAAGCTGAACTAATATCTTCGACTTTTATATACAACTAAATTTGCTATATATATATATATATATATATATATATATATATATATATATATATATATATATATAGCAATGAATCCATAGACATTATTTGATGACATAGCATCATATAAAAAAGATATTAGAAAATTATTATTTATGTTTTTACATTAAAAAATAACCTAATTAATGATGGATAAATATCTTCTTTTTGATGATAATGAAACCAGAAGGCTCTTGCATAATAGTTTACAAACTTGTTTCATTAGTATTTTTATTTGTAGTCAAGTAACTTCAAAATGTTATAACAATTTCCACTTGAAGATTGTGTTTGTAATTTTAATTTGAGAAATGTTATGCAACAGACCCCATAACAAAAATTATTCACAATCATTATTTAAGATACATAAAATAGAATTTTTTTTGTGAACTTCATCTAAAGTTACTCTTTCCTTATATCTTCATTATTCTTCTTCTTTGATATTCTTATTCTTCTTCCATTTTCTTATCCTTCTTATTTTTCTTTCTTCCTCTTCTTCTCTTCCTGTCTTTTTCTTCTTCTTCTCTTCTACTTCATCCTTCGCTCCAAAGGAACTTGGTTTTGGCACGCATTTTTCGGTTGGATGCCCATCTGCCACCAAACAAAATCTTCAACGGAGGCTGACGAAGCTTCTTTTCAGAAGTGAAATGCATCTCTCAAGCATCTCCAATATATGTTAGTAAAACATTATATGAAAGTGAAGTACAGTGTCAGTTTTAATATTAGATTGTCCATTAAGTATTTCGTCATGGAAAACATCACAGATTTCAAAAACTTCATGTAACCAATTTTACCACAACTACTATTATGAACCACCCTTGAGGAATGAAACCTGAAAAAGTACAACAAAACAGCCTTGAAGAGAGTCAATAGACCTGCACAATGTTTACGCTTTCATTCGTCATGTTTGTGTAAGCTGCTGCCCCGATTTTTTATAGTTGAAGACAAATAATCTGATTCTGTTTGGAGTGTTGAAAGTTTGATGTTGCAGGCGGTGTTTTACACATATATTGTATTGGAAGCGACGACGTTTTAGCACAAGATAAGATTTAGTGGGCAGTGTTGTGGGTGGGCGCTTGACTGCGTCGGATAGATGTGAAGTAATTGATTTTGTATCGCGCCTGCCTTCAGTATGAAGCTGATGCCATGGTGGCCGGTGGCCTGGCCTGGTCTGTTGCTCTTGTTGGCCTGGTTTGCCGCCGCCAAGCGCCAAGATTGAAAGATGGATGGGCTGAGATTAGGGCTTATTTTATGCTAAACGGCCGACCAGCACTAAATCGGCCTCCGGGGCATCTTCTGTCGGCTGGCACCCATCACAAAACCTCACCTACACACCCCTGCTCCACACCCCCGCTCCACAACTCCAAAACAACCACCCATGTACTCTTGTACTCGCCACCTTACACTGCTAACTACTGGCTCTTTCTCCACTATTCTAGCAAAACACTTTTCTATATTCAATAGCTCAAGTTGTAAACATTTTAAAAAGATGTGACTATTTCCATTTGACAGCTAAATATTTCTATATAATTTATTACCAAAAAAATTACTATACTGACAGGTAGATAGCTGAATATCCAGGGGTGCCCACAGGGGGGGGGGGCTATGACGCAGACTGCGTCATTGAAATTTTTTGGGGTTCTTAAAAAAGTTTGGGTGGGGGGTAAAGTTGATTGAAACCGTGTTTAACGTGACGACATTCAAAAATATATTACGGAATCACCAGATAGAATGTCAATTAATGACAATAGATTTATAATTAATATTATACTATTTAATATGAATTAGCTAAAATAATTAGCCTATGTTAAGGATTTGTGCATGAAGTTATTATTCAAGCTTAGCGAGACGTGAGAGCCAAGAGGGAGGGGCAAGGAATGACCCTTGATATTTGTTTTACCTTTACAAGAAAATGTCACCTACGTGAAGAATCTCAAGAAATATACGTACATTTTGTATATTATTGACTGGGTTTGAAATTGTTCAATACCTATCTTCTTTTAGTTTTAGAAAGAATAAGGGGGGCTTATTTTTTCGAATTTTTTGGAGTACCTAATTTATGGGGGGCTGGTGCTAAATTTAGGGGGTATGTCATGAGGCTTAGGGGGGGTGGGCACCCCTGGAATACCAAATGTAAAGAGATTGTCAGTGTGTCTAGTGGTTGAGGCGTCCACAGTGGGAAAACCACTTCAATTTTTCGTGGAATTTGAGAGGTTTTATTAAATATTATTTAATGATTAGAGTGTATCAAAACTACTTCAATTATTCACAGAATTTTTAAGAGTTTCTTTTGTTGTTACAGTTTTCATTGCGGTAGGTTATTAGTCACTTTAAATTTTCTTCATAGCCTTCTTTATATTTAACTGTATGTACTGCAATTTCTCGTGGAATTTATGACGGTTTACTCCAAGATTGCAATATCTATCACAGTATCTTTTATCTATTGGAGTAACCAAGACGTAATCTACAAAATAAAATCTGTTTCATTACAGTTTTCTTTGTATGGGAGATAGGGTAGTTAACAGATTCTGAAACAATTTTCAATTACAGCATCCTTATAGTAATGTGAGTTCGATCGGAAAATGTATGAAGTGGTTTGAATGTGTTATTGTTTAAATATTTTACATTTTTTAATATAGACAAGTTATTGATCTAATTGTTGTGCGAAATTAATCATAAATGCATCTACTATTTATTGAACAATGCTCAGCTGGAACAGACTAAACTGAAGAGTCTAGCTCCATCGGGAATCTCTATTAAACAGAATCAGGAATCAGCTGATCGTAACATCGTCCCGCAACAGCACACTATAAACACAACAAGAAGGTGCTACGTGACGGCACGGCGTTAGGATACTGGTGTGGGTGCAAAGGGAGTATTTTTTCCCTATTGACTGACACTCTTGCACTCTAGTCCACTGCAAGTGTTAAGAACTTTAATACTGTCAACCGCCTTCTGCTAAGTCCGGCATAATATTTATTGCCAAAGTTACCTTACACTTGTAAGTTTAAAAGTCAAGTTACACTTGCAAAGGAATTTTCATACTCTCATTTCATATAGCTGAGCTTAAAGAACACATACTTTTAAAAAAAATGTATAATAAAGACGTCAGCAAAAATCATTTATCTTTTGCAGAAAATTGCTCGCATGCTATTCAAATTATTGTTGTCCATGAATGTGTCAACAGCTGAGTTTATAACGCTGATCAATGAATAACCAGGAGAACATGTATCTGACACCCGTACAAAACAAGCAGGCGCCTTTAAAGTGAAAGTCGGTCGTAAATAAAATTTGAAACTGTTCAGCGCAGACTAAATACACAATAAATCCAGTTATTCTTGAAAAGGGCAGACAGAATAACAGGTGAAATCAACTTTTTCCATACAAGATTGTACGATACCCAGTCTTTTGGTACACGGAGAAGGAAGGGAGCTCACGAGTTATCATAAGCATATGATTTAATGACTTGCTGAAAAGAAAAATGAGGAATAAAACTGTATAGTACGTACGGTAAGCAATGGAGTGAGAAACGAGTATCCTCTATAAATCATTATCATGAACCCTTTCTGTTGGCATATTATTCTTTTACTATTAAATATTGAACACCATCTCCATTCCCTTCCTCACAAGTAACATTACAATTTTTTATCTTCCATTCGCAAGGAATATTAAAATAAAATATATGTGGAATTAAAATCGAAGATAAGATAAAAAAAAAGAAGAATTCTGTGCTTGGAGCAGAATGTGTAGATTCTATGATGTTTCACTCTGCAGATAATGCAGATTTTAAAAAAATCAAAATGCAGTGAGCTAAGAAAAAATGTTTAATTGATAATGTGAATGTGACAATAACATAATTTGCGCTGTGTAGTGATAAACAATGAAAAAATTGTTAAATGAGAAGTTTAGCCTACTACAGGTTAACAAGTATTCCAAGATGAAGAACAACAGTATTGGATAAAAAAATAGATTATTAAGTGTGATCTCTATAATTTGTTATATAAATTCTATTAAAATATGCAAAAATTAATAATCAAATTTAAATCATCAAAAAAGGAAAAATTGGCTTGAAAGGCAACAAATGGGTAGTAGAAGGAAATTGATGTAGTGAACTTCTGAGTTTAACGCAGAGAACTTCTAACTGAGTAGAAGTTCTAACGGAGTTTCTAAGCCAGGAATAAGCTAGAAATGCTCAATTATTTGAGCAAATGAATATGTTTTAACTGCTTGCTATATCTTCAATTCATACTTTCTGTCAATCAGATCCAACTATCAGGATAAGGTAAATCAAGCCTATTATTCAGTTCATTTTTGTTAAACTTATGTAATTTATGTTTTTCTTTCAATTAATTTTTTCTTTTTTTGTTTCTTTCAATCATAAAATTACACCACCAATATCTTGATCCCACAACTTGACAAGATTATGAGTTTCCACTTGTTTTATTTACAAGCTGGTGCATAACATTGATTTATGTTAGACGGTGCTCTCCAGCCTTTCCAATTTCCCAGTTCATCAAGGTAAATGCATCTTGAAAGCTTAATCGTTGATATTTGAGAGTGTTTTGACAGCAATGAGCGCCTTACGTAATGTTGATACAACTTTTAATTGAAATCATAGAACTACATCAGTTAAGAAGTTCATCACGGTGAATGCAGGTTCAGTAGGAACATCGTGACCGAATGTTGCGGTAAAGAAATCGAATAGTCTAGATTTAAAAGGCAATTAGTGCGAATAAATATTGTAAAGAACACGGGAGACGCTGCCTCGCTCAAGGACATTTCTGTCAGAAGCGCAGGTTGAGAGATTTGAATAAAAATCGTGTGCTAGCAATTTGTTGTGGCGATTGCTTTCTTGTAAGTAGTTCTGCTCGTTAAATCAAACAATCGGCCAGCTCTTCTTATCAGCTAATGCTCCGTACATGGGGTGAATTCCTATTATATTCTGAGTTCAGCAGCATCTCTCTGGCCATTTATCGACTTCGCAACTCCTCCAACGAACGAATCGAGGCCGCTCACTGAAAATAATGAAATATTGACGACCGAAGATCTCAATCCAGCATTAAATCATTTCGTAACACTGACAGCCGCTCTGTTTCTCGTGGCTGCAGGTTTGCGCGCCCCAACTGAAAATGACGTACCTACTGTCTACTGTGCCAAAACGACAGATTTCGCAGTCTAGAAAGCACGATTTGAACGAATATTCGAAAAGTAGAGTCAACTAGAACGGTCATAATGATTGATACAGAACACTAAAATCGATACAAAAAATGATGGCACTACCAGAGTAGTAGAGGGATAGAGTGACAATTTATTTGTCAATGAAAGTAGCTCGGGCGACAACAGATCGGTTGTAGCTGACACTTGAAGAGGAAGCGGGATACATACCATTTGCAATGACATACAATTCACTTTTAAGAATATTTGCTGTACAAATATACGTAATTTATAGAATATATACTACTGCATATACTTATACGTGATTTTAGAAATATAACTTATAAGAAATATATCTGCTTCACTCTTGCAGATTTATCCAGCTCTAGCCGTTGTAAGGGAGAGCAACAAGCGTCTACGTTTGGACGGGCTACAAATAAAAACAACACTAGTGCTGTACTGTGAATTTATTATCTACTTGATATTTCTCCAGACCCAGACCCTAACGAGTAGTTCCACCTCGTCGTTTGAACAATTTCATAGGGGAAAATGGGCGATCTACTGTCAGAAGACAGTTATATTATTATTATTTTAGGTGGGTTCCAAACCACAGGGAAAGTGATAAAAAAGCACGGACACCCATCCAAGCGCAGTATTGAGCGCTCGTGACTGAACATCACGATCGCATAATCACCACGTTCACCGCATGACCAATCACCACCCTTCAGACCCAATAAATCAATAATAATATTTTCTACTCGGTGGTTCAGAACCCACCTAAAGGTGTTTACCCATCATTCATAATATCATTGTATCCTCATTCTCCTTATTACACATGCACGAGTCTCAAACTCATGTGGTTTCATCAACAAGAAAAATATGTCAAAATTCAATTATTGGTTTCCATTCACTATTCTATTTCACAAACGGAAACTGTTATGTAGGATGTGTAGGAAAAGCATTGTTGGTGCATGCATATTTTTCACCAATGAATTTATGAGATATGTGGTAGGCCTACTAATATCGTACTGAGACTGCATAATGCTATTAGTGAACATATTTTGTTGATAATTTGAAGGAGTTTATAAGGTAATAAATGTTTCGTTAGCGCAATCATAGAAATATATGTAGCAAATTTCATTTTGATATATCTTTAGTTCTTTCTTTTATTTTATAATCTATTCTATTGAAGTCTATAATCATTATAAATTAGTTTATTTATATATTCCTGGATTTATTGTTCCATGACAAACTGCGTTGTTAATATTAACTTTTTAAGTGAATTCAACGACTTGCAGTCAAATTTAACAGCAAGTCGTTGAATTCACTTTAAAAGTTAATATTTATTATATATTTGTCTTTTAAAGAAAGTACAAATTTTGAGGCTGCAAACCTGCAAATAAATATGCTTTTAAAAAAATAGGATACATAGCTCTTACAACCAATCTGGTTTTTATCGAATCGAAAGAATGGTGCTGAATAATTAGCATGTACAAAAATTATATTTTTTAAAAAGTCAATTTCATGTATGTCAATAAAATAATATCAACCTTTATAAGAACATGCTATTAGCCTTGGCTATTTAGCCTTTATAAGAACAATGTCAGTGCAATTTCAATACAGATACCATCCAGGATAATTATGTAGGAAGCAAAAGGCAAGGCAATTAGAAGAGATCTCTTTCAATATTACCCTGACAATAACTATCGCTAATATCATCTCTCTCAAACTGTCAGGTGAAATATTATTCACACCATACTTAGCACTAAGCACTTTCAAATTCGTTTATATCGGAAATCTGAAACAGCAGAAATTCACCGTACATTTTACTCATGATGTCCTTGAAAAACACTGAAAAATATTCGATTATATAAGTTAATTCAACTTAAACCATTCAGTTTGAGCCGAATATGAGTAGGTAAGCTACCTATGAGGTTTATTTCAACAGATATTTTTAAAATGGAACATAAAAAACAAAAAACAGAGATGAAAGATTAGTAAAAACATTTGTGCGATTCAATGTCAGAAGTGAAGTGGTCAGGTTAATTGCAATTTTTCAAGGAAATGAAAAAATAATCGCTTCCCAATGTTGGTAAGATAGCTGAGTAAAATGCAGGACACGTTCAATAGCCGGTCTAGAAGGCTTTCCAAAGAGTATCAGATAAAATCAAGTTCTCCCTATAGCAATTGCTTCATCGGTCAATATGGAATCAATTGGACCACATTCCATGAGAGTAGGAGTTATAGCCAACGAGAAATAATATTATCTCATGTACGGCTATCTATTTAATAAAATTATATACTTCATTTACGACATGAAAAACTGATCTAATATAATCCAGCCCAATCATGAAATCCTATATTGTCCCAAGGTTAGTGAGATTTAGCCTACAGGTATAAGTAGGAAACAAAAATTTTCACCATTGTTTTTCCATTTTCGCTATTCATTTACCATAACTTATAGTGCTTTCAGGGTTTTTTTTGGAAAATGGTGAATTTATTAATGAAACCCACTAAAATTGCACTTTTTTTAAAAACCAACAGTTGAAACGTTACGAAAAAAATTGTTACATTTTTTTAAATGTATTTCAGTTTTCTCCAATTAATTAAATGGATTATTATTATTTTTATTATTATTATTATTATTATCATTATTATTTACTATTATTATTATTATTACTATTTTGTCTTATGAAATCTTATAAAATTACAAGTACATTTTCAACAAAATAATTCAGAAAATTGATAATGGTAAATCACTGGTAAAAATAAAAACACCATCTAGTAATCGTCAGGACAGAGCTTTCACCAAATATGATGAAAAAATGCAATAGTTTCAATGACCAGAATAATTGTAAGATTTTAAACATTTAAGGCAAATAACGAATGTAGTATATTAAGCAATCAAATTCAACAATACAAATCAGACAAGCAAATTAGACACTTCATTATACTTTATAATTAAATAACAAAGAAACAACAAATTAAAAAAAGTAAATTTAATAGAACGAAAATCATAAGACATAAGGTTATGTAAATGTTCGATTCCCTTTAGCAGTTAAGGGAGTAGGAACTACAATTCCATTAACCAGAAGTGTAGAATATTTAGCTAATGTAACATACAATATACAATAGATTTGAATCTATTAGAGGGCGTCAGTTCTTCTCACCAAACACCCACACCGGGAGTTGAAGTGCGAACCTTGAATGCATTGCACGATTGCACCAATGTTGTGCTAATAGTGAAGCTGTGTATATTGACAGAAGAGACGCAATGTACCGTAGTTGTAATTCTTATGTAGACCATAAGGTATTGTCACACTCCTGTGGAGTGGCGCCTCAACCAGCGATCGAGTCCATTGCTCAGTGTTCAACCCTGATGAATAGTACCCGACTGTTTTCCGCCATGAGAAAAATATTGTCCGACTTCTGTCCGCACTCTAGCAACATAAAAAAAGGACACAGTCATGCCCTCTTTTTCTTTTCAATGAACCTGGATTGTCTGACTATCTTTCTCTTTTCTCTCTCGCACTCTCTAACTCTCTCACCCTCTCTCATTTCTCATTCACTCTCAGACTTTTGTACACGCCCTGCATAAAATACAGCTCTCTAAAACAAAGCTCAGAGACAAATAACTTGTTTCCATGCGCTCCAACAATGGGCTTGCATCGTTGTCAACTGACTGTCGCTTTGTCAAATTGACCCTGGTTTATGTTCGCCTCATACATTCAACTAACGCAAATATACGCCACTTTACGGCATGCTAATGTAATCTTTTGCAATGTTGTGGCTGACTGATCAACTCTACTAAAATAGTACAGGTTCTCAAATCTTCCCATAAGCCTTTGAGAAGTTATAGTCACAGTGTGGGAGTCTAAGCCTACTTAAACACGGATCTTCTGATGTCAGCACTTTCCATCACAAGCAAATGTGTACTAGCATTCATAATTTCTAGTACAAATTTGAATAATCCTGTCACCGTCAAAATTTACAATCTGATGAGCGTCCACGCAATCTTAGATCGATGTGATTCCTACAACATTACAACATTGAACAATATGTGGTTATTCAAAACATTAGGCTATATGTGAACCTAATTTTTTCTAAATAGGTTGTTTTGATTCACTTATTTGTCCAAAATGACAAAAATCGTTTATATTTTCGTTTTACTGTATAAGTTCGGAGCATATTAACAATGAGCAAACTTATTGCACACGTTGCTGATGAGGGGTAATTACTATCGGTATTCATATAGATAGAAAGTGCTTCTATTGGAGTGATAAGGATATATCGTATCAGGGCTGGCTCAAGGAAAAATCTTCACCTGAGCAAGGATCCCTTGAGTCGCCCAGAAGTTGCCCAGAACTACAGAAAGTCTACGAAATAATGAAATATATAATTTATATAAATATAAAAGCTAAATACCACTGGTTAATTGACTAATCACAATTTTTCGAGAGACACTTGGCTCATACGAGGCCCTAGATGCGTGCAAAGAGACAGTTTCAAAAAATTCTTCCAAAATTGACGTTTTTTTGAAAAATGAGCTACTGTGTAGGCTCTCCTCAAGTACTAAAAGGACAGAGAAAGTGCAATATGGTAGCCTTATCAAATTGGTGGACCCAGACGCGTGTAATAGGGGATTTCCGAAAATTTCTCCAGAATACGCGCAAATCGACGTTTTTGGAAAATTAGTGACTATTTTACAGCTTTCCCAGAGCCCCATGCACTTGAGCAAAATTAAAATGAAAGTTTGGGATATCTGTTCTATTCGGTTGAGAGACTCAGACACATACTAAAAAAATATCATAAAAGTTTCTCCAAATACGCCAAAAATGAACAATTTTGGAAATTTCACTGTTTTGCCATTTTTCAAAAAAGCAATGCTGACAAAATTCAAATCTGGTACACAACTATTGTTGAAGCCTTTCCGTGTAGGCTACTAGAAAATTGTTTAGAAATTTATGCCCAATATACGTGTAAAATGAACAATTAAAGAAAATTCATTTTTTTACTGTTTTGGAAATTCAACTTTTTTGCCATCTTTCAAAAACAGCAATGCCGACAAAATTCAAATCTGGTACACAAATATTGTTGAAGCCTTTCCGTGTAGGCTACTAGAAAATTGTTTAGAAATTTATGCCCAATATACGTGTAAAATGAACAATTAAAGAAAATTCATTTTTTTACTGTTTTGGAAATTCAACTTTTTTGCCATCTTTCAAAAACAGCAATGCCGACAAAATTCAAATCTGGTACACAAATATTGTTGAAGCCTTTCCGTGTAGGCTACTAGAAAATTGTTTAGAAATTTATGCCCAATATACGTGCAAAATTAACAATTTTAGAAAATTCATTTGTTTACTGTAGGCTATCTAAAGAACCGCTGGCTGAAAAATTTAGAATTTGGTATACATGATCTATTGAAGCCATGATTCATTGACTCGTGCTGGAAAAAGGGTTTAAAATATTCTTCAAGAGACTTCAAAATAATTCAGCGTTTTTAAGGTGTTGGGCCCAATAATTTTTCGGAACTTATGAAAATTAGTGAAAAGTTAATCATGGTTTTTTAAGAGCTAAGTGGTCTAAAAAGTTCGGTGTCCAGCTCCATTTAAGATAATAGACGAGAACCATGTAAAGCTATCAACATTTCTCCCATGAGGCGCTAAAAATGATCAACTCTCTAATTTTAAATAAATTTCTCCATCGCACCACTGAGTCAAGGTGAGCGAAGCGACCCTTCTTATACTTGCTGAGGAAAGCTTTCAAAATGTTGTCTATTTTGAGTAAAAAATTGACATTTTTTGAAATTCAGCGTTTACCAGCACTAGACAATTTCAAGTGCATAGGCCCGAAATTGAAGATTTTAAAAAAATTTAACAAACTACCGTTTCTCAAGTACCACGAAGCCAGTTCACGTCCGTTTCTATAAAAGAGGAAATTTTCACTACGTGCACTCACTATCCTTGAAGTAAGCAAGATTCTAACAGCATTGATAATTTTCATGAATTCTCAACTGTTTTAACAGGTAGACCGAACTTTTTTGCTATCCTTTTTTGCAACAACACGGATATTATAGTGATGATTTATTGATAGGTATCACGCAATTGCCAATAAGTAATGATAACAGAGAAGTATGGAAATTTATTACAAGAGTGTGATAAGATAAAACAGGTCTGAACTAGGATGAGAATATTAATAATATTTATTTTCGCTGCAAGTTTTTTCAGTGATACCGGGTACTAAAGGTGAGAGATTTAGCCGCAGGAAGTGAGGACAAAGTAAAAAGGCTATGCAAATAGAGACCTTGTTTAGTTTAGCTATACCCAGCAGCCTTGATATTTTCCACACCCCCTGGCATACTAATTCGTTGTGTCGTATTTCTCTGCAAGGTTAGATGGAGTAAGACAATATGAATGAAAGCGTTGTGAAAGGATGAATGGACGACGAACGGATGGATGGATGTGTGCGACACGAGTTTGCTAGTTCCGCGTACGCTGCGAGCAAAGTGTTGACGAACGTGTTCAGATTTATTTATCGCGACGAGATCGCGCCCATGCGCGTGGGTAGGACGCACCTGTCTCACCGGCGCCACAACCGCGCCCTGTGCCCTGCTGTTGTCACCCCCGGGCCCAGGGACCCCCTCGCAATCACGCCTCCTCTCAAAATATTCCTGAAAAGCAGCCGTCTCATTGTCTCAACTTCATTAGCCCATAATCACTGTCTAAGAACTTTTAAATAATTATGTGTGAATAAGAATGTTGGTGCCCTCAATAAAATCCAGTATGGTACCACAATTTACAGCATCAAAACGAATTTCAAAATAGAGTTTATTCTGCATATAAAACTGTGATAAATACCAATGGAAGTAATTGGTCGCAATTTTTATGCAACAGACCCCAGTCCGAAAATTGGAAAAATTATAAAGTTCTCCAATTCAAGAGATAAATCCAAACAAGAAATATAGACGCCAATATGATCATTATCATTTCATCATTATTGCACTTTCTTAGTCTTCATCCTAAAGAGCTTTTAGGGTAGATTTCATCATGTTTATCATCATTTCATTTTTATTACCTATATAAACCATTTTTCATAACTTTTTTACTATTGTAATTTTACTGAGAGTAAGCTTATCATATTAATTATTTTGTTCTAGGAAATATTTTTGCTTTTATTATTTTGCTAAGTACCTATTGTTTATCACTTGCTTACTTTTATTTTTTATACTTACAATAATTCTCATAATCATGTCTTATTTTCATTTATCTGTGTGTCATGGGAGCAAAATGGATCGATGTATCTGTTGCTCCCACATGAATGTAACTTTAAATAAATAAATAAATAAATTCAATATTTGCAAAAAAATCATCGGAGCTGTCATTTAACTATTGCAAAGTCTAGCGTTTGAATGTCACCATCATTTTCATTTATATTTTACTTCAAATAAAATATATATAACACAAGAAACTGAATGGACAGAAAATAATTCTTCAAGTCAATTATTCAGCTTCGAATAGCTACAAAATTTGATGAATTCAGTAATTTAGAAAGACATTTTTCATACTGAGAATCGAACCTTGAACAGTAGTCATGAAACCATGGATTTTACCATTTACCTTTACCATTACACCCTCTTAATTGACTTGAAGGTGATGATGTAATTACTCAATAATTACTTTCCCTATCAACTACCTATCATCCTACTATCTTGGTTTTTGTTATCCCATTCGTTTATTATTTGGAATGTGAATATTGATAATTGTATGCTCTTTTAGTCCATTGAACAATCATCACATTCTCACTCTTTCAAGGGATTGATAACGTGTGTTTCAAAGAGAATTAACGCATACATTAAAAAAGTAGAGCTCATGCGTATAGCCTATAGTAATTTTTTTGCATGCTGATCAATACTTTAGCAACATTCAATTCAAGGTCAAAACTATTTGAGACAATTAAAATACACTTGTCGGGAATGATACTCAAAATCTTTATATTAGATTGTATCACACCCCAGATTGTCGGGAATGATACTCAAAATCTTTATATTAGATTGTATCACACCCTAGATTGTGTTCATCACCCCAAAGAAATATTTTTTCCTAGAGACCGACAGCTTTTATAATGTTTAATGATCATTATTTCTATTGAGTCCTTTGAATGGTGTACAGTTGATACGCTGTTTTACAATTCTGATACAAATTAATACAAACGGTTTAATTTTATAACGCAAGTATGCACCTTTTTATGGTGAAAAGTATACAAGTAACAAGTATAAACGTACAATATTTTTTGATTAACTTGGAACTCTAGCTTAAGCGGAATTTTAAAGATTACTTCAATTTAAATGCTCATTGTGGATGAGTGGCGGGCCGGATGAGTGTGGATGAGTGCTCAAGTGGCGGGCCGCTTAGCGCAGTTGGTTGGGGCGTCGCAACTTCAGCTTGCTGTCGATTAAGCGGTCGTGGGCTTAAACTTTTGGTAATTTATCTCCAAAATACATAGGTATTTAACTGTCTACTTTTACAATGCTCAATAATACTACACTTACATCAAATTATTTTGATAGACAACACTGATTATTATCAGTCTATTGAACTATAAAATAATTGCAGGACTATCATATAGTTCAATTTAGTAAGTTTCAGCGGTCGTGGGCTCGAATCCTGCTCCTCCGTCTGACATTTATGTGTTATCATTCACCTCATTGCGCTCGCACAACTCTCGGACTCAAGTGGGCATCGTTAGCAATAAAAGTAAAAATAAAATGGTCTCAGGGAGAGATATTGAATATTCATCACCATTTATACAGTTTTAGATCTCACAATAAGTAGCTTTATAAACTGGCGAAATCGGCTCAAGATGGATAGAGTTGAGGCGGGACAGTTGAGACCACTATCAATATCACGTGATGTACGGTGAATAATTGATTGAGCTCATGTTAGCCTTATTCTCATGTCATCTACCGGTAAATAAATAGCTGATGAGCTGCATCGACCGACGTTCCTAAAAACGACAACACAGTGCTCACCGGTGAACAGTCTGACGTATCTTATGAAATTATTGTGCTCGGCCATGGGCGTTTGCCCCACTGTGCGATTCAGTCCAACTGTAAATTATCTAAATTGGACTAGTAAAGTTTTTGAAGGTGTCTCAAAATATGTGAAGAAGTGTCAAATTATGTATCTAGGAGTAAAAACTTGACAATATGAATATTTTCGGTTATTTCAGTAGAAAGCTGGTTCCTAATTCCTAAACAGGCTTCAATTGCATCCTACTTCAATTGCATCCTACTTCAATTGCATCCTACTTCAATTGGATCCTACTTCTGTGGTGACGATAAGGAGTGCCAGTGGCCCCATCACTTTCAAAGAAAATAAATTTTAGAAAACATTAAATGTAAAAAGTAAATCGCCGCCAGTGTTACTGCAATAGTTTCAATTACAAAATTGCATAGAATATTCTTTGTAAAGAATAATGGGATTGGGAATTCGGTCTATTGATACATTGTTTAGGGGACTCAAAAAAACACTGGTTCTGATAAATACATAATTATAAGAAGTTCATCACAGGCCACAGACAATCATAGTTTCATATTTATGGGCCCTAAAGGATCAAGCCCCCCACCGTGTTGCAATAAAAGGGAAAGAAGCCTCGTCACAAACGCCATTTTCATAGTGTAATCTGCTTCTAATCATTTATTGCTTTGAGTTTTACTTTTCTTTCTTCAAAATAATTTTGTATTTTTTCATTTTTTTATAATTTAATTTTGTAATAATTCCATTTCATTTGCAAAATCCTGGAGAATTCTATTTGGTGGAAGTGGGATTTACTTTTTTAAATATTTTAATTTGAATTGTACTAAGAATTTTATTAATAAATTATTGAATTGTACTAGTTGCACATCGGAGTCCATATAGCTGAATAAGTGTAAATTCATTAGTGTGTAGCAGTGTAGCCTATATCCTTTCTCCTTCATTGAATACAAAAGTGGTTTTGTTTGTCAAAAATGATCTAATTTTAGTTTTGGTACATTGAAAAGGATTACATAGAAAATTTCTGTCTAAGATAGCTCCAAGACAAATTTGGAACACTCAAATTAGAATTTTTTGGGTAGAACCACCGAACATCCCTATTTCTCATTACCATTCCAAACTAAGATTTGATCTTGCACAAATTTCTTTTCGCCTCTTCAACCTTACAACATAAAATTTTATATGGAGTAAGCTTGAACCATACTTTGTCTCTCATGCTGCCTCAGTTCATAATTCAAGTACCTAATTATTTGAATAATTAGTTTTGCCTATGTTCATAATTTTATGCACCTGCGTTGGTCCAGGATTTTATTCTGAAAGGACAACATACAAAAACCAAATAATATAAAACATACAGAAGTACATGATATTTTATTCATTTATTACAAAGATTTATTATTCCAAATACTTAATTTAGAGGTCCAAAATGACATAATGTTACTTTTTTCACATTACTTTTCTAACATTTTTTCTAAAATAGATTATAGGTAACATTTTTATGTTTTCAATATGAAATATTAACTTTTTATTGTAAATTCAACGACTTGCAGTCAATTAAACAACTTTAACAAATCCAACGTTAACAAGTTAACAACGCAGATCGTTATGGACCAAGAAATCCAACAATGAAACTCAATTGAAATAATAGAAAGTGAAAATATTTTGACCAGTTCCTGGATTTAAAATAGCTATAATGCTCTATTCTTTTTAATGCCCAATAGACATCACTTTTTCTAAAAAAAATGAGTTCTGCCTTTCTGTATTTTCTGTACTAATAATTAATTGACCGAACGAAGAGAGATCTCTGTATCAAGTCGACCGTTTTGCATTTGTCTGTTTGTAACACATTTACGGTTGAACGCGTGAACCGATTTCTTTGAAATTTGGCATGAATATTCCTTTTAGTAATGCGCAGCGATGTGCAGGGATTTTTGAAAATTTATTAAATTTAAATGATAATTAAAAGGCAAAAAAGGAAAGGCAACCAAGCCTTTTTCTATAAGAACATATTTTTACGGGTTCTATCCCTAAAATGCCGCTGGTAACAATTTAGATTAACACAAATTATCCACAACCCTCACTAATCAGTTATTTCTTACACAAAATAAGCAATCAGAAGCAGATAAATCGATAATGCTCAGCTAATAAAGATTTTGCTATACCACTGTTCAAAAATCAATCACTAAATGTCAAAAGGCCGATCTAATATTAATAATAACTGTTCAATAATTCGAGGAGAAGCGTCTAATACATAATAATTAAAACTCTACAAGCACTTACAAGTCACTGTATAAACTGTAAAGTAAGCCTGAATAATAATATGTCACAATATATACTATACGATTGAACACTTCAACAAAAGTTTGTTTAACATGGTCTGTATAAGCGCTCACTGGTAAACAGGAACTGTCACTTCTGCCACTTATCGCATTAACGATCGAATCACAAGTGAACTCACTTTTACGAGTGTTTCTCCTTTTTATACATTTTTCAACATATTCCAAAGAGGACTAAATGGCACTCCATTTTTCTATTGAATTCTGAAATAAACAGATAAGGATTCTCGCATTTTCCACAAACTTCTAAATAAACATTCTCCATTCATCGAGACTATTTTAATTGCCGAGATAAGAATATTCCAAATAAACCACAAGGCGAGGAGAGTACGGGGGGAAAGTAAGCAATTAGCTTAGACCAAAGACTTGTTGACACATGCAGATAACAGAGAATTACTGTCCATTCTTCCATAACAATAAGAGAAATGAGCTTCTCCATAATATGAGCTTCATAAAATGAGCTTCTCCATAATATGCAATTTATTGGAATCAGATCCATGGATAGCCCTCGGGTCGTAACACCTCTGGTTATTCATCTGGTTTAGCCTTATTGATATGAATAAAGTTATTATCATTCATATTCGTTTGTTTCATTTCTAATATTTTAACTTTTATCAAGTATAATAACAAGTGATTATAAGTAAATTATGTACAAATTTAATTAATATTGTTTTATAAACTCATTCATCACACATCTGAACTCTAATTTTTTGCAATTAGCTGATGCCTCACAAAGAGAAAACACAGACTTGTTGATATGATACAGAGTGACCTTTTGTTAAAATCAGACATAAAATAGACTCGATCATTGGCGTAGCCAAAGGAGGGTCCCGGGTTACAACCCCCTTGAGCCTGTAAAAGAGACACCAAAAACGAGTAGGGAGGCATCAATAAAAATACGATAATATATCAGTTACTGGAGGTAAAAAAATGTTCATACGTGGAAAGTAAATGATGTTACAGCTAGAAAAACTACTAAGATTTTAACTAAAAAAAAGGTGATGTTGAAGATCCATCTTGTTTCCACTAATATGTATTATAAACTTAAAAAACACTTTTGAATGGAAATTGACTCACGTTATGGCGTGACGGCCGTTTCGCTCTGTTGTCTAGAGCATCATCAGACGACCCACAGTACACTGATTCAAGGCATGAGTTTGAGGGTTAGTTCTAATACTCATAACTAACCCTCAAACTCATGCCTTGAATCAGTGTACTGTGGGTCGTCTGATGATGCTCTAGACAACAGAGCGAAACGGCCGTCACGCCATAACGTGAGTCAATTTCCATTCAAAAGTGTTTTTTAAGTTTATAATAAAAAAAATGCTTTAAATACCGCAACTAAAAAAAATACATCCATTATAACTAAAAAAAATATACTTCAATTAAAGTAAAAGAGGAGATGAGGCGAACAATGCAAGTTTCCTTGATCCTCAACATCAAGGGGCAACATCATTTTACAAATGTAAGCAAGTAACAAAACAAAAATAAAATATGGAGTCCAATAATTGTCCAACCCCCCTTTTCTCCATTTTGACGTCTAGAGGCCCCTTAGATGCCTAACAGACCCTAGAGGCTCCTGGCGCCGCAGGCCCATTTCTATTGACAGTATAATCATGTGAAGTAGAGATTCAAGAAGACTACATCTATTGTTATATGTCTAATAAATCATTAATTAGAACAAGGTGTTTTTCCAGATAATTTAAAAGAGGGGAAGATCTTGCCAATCTTCAAAAGTGGTGATAGAGAAAAGGTAGAAAACTATAGGCCCATTAGTATTTTAAATGTAATAAGTAAAATTTTTGAAAGAGTAGTTCTAAATAGGTTACTTCTGCACTTTCAAGAAGCTAACTTTATCTATGATGAACAGCATGGCTTCCAGAAAGGGAGATCAACAAAGATAGTTTCTCTAGTTGAAAAACTAATAGATATAATAGATGCAGGTGATAAAGCTACTGCAATCTTCTTAGATCTGTCAAAGGCATTTGATTGTGTTAATCATAGAACTTTATTGGAAATACTGCAAAATAATGTAGGTGTAAATGGGGTTGAACTGAAATGGTTTGAATCATATCTTATTGGGAGAAAACAATGTGTAGAACTAACTACAGTAGTTGGTAATAGTATAGTAAAGAATAAATCTAATAAATTAGAGGTGCAAGCTGGAGTGCCTCAGGGGTCAATACTAGGTCCATTGCTTTTTTTGTTATATGTCAACCGTTTACCTAAAGAATTAATTAGTGGTAGAGCCCTCTTAATTGCAGACGATACATCACTCATTTTCAGCAATTCCATTCTAGATAATTTAGAAATAAGTGCCCATATAGGTGTGCAGTCCATTGTCCAATTTTTAAATCAGTTGAAATTAACAATAAATCGTAAAAAATGCCAATACCTTCAATTCAAAAACAAACATAATTTAAATGAAGATAGGGCTATGAACGTGTTTGTAAACGATAATCAATTTATTAGACCAGGAAGAAAAAATTTCATTTCTAGGAGTTATGTTGGATAGACGATTGACCTGGACTCTATACATTGAGAAAATATGTTGTAAAATTTCATCTGGGGTATTTTGTCCTGCGACAGCTCGCTAGATTGAATTACAAAAAGTTACTTTTTACCGCTTACCATGGGCTCTTACTGTCACATATTAGGTATGCTATCTTAGTATGGGGTAATTCATCAAAACAAAACCTTGTTAGGGTGTTTAAGATCCAAAAGAAAGCGGTTAGGTGTATGGAAAGAGTAAATATAGATTAGATTCATGTAGGCCGTTGTTCAAGAGACTTGGTCTCCTAACTGTACCCTGCTTATATGTGTATGAAGCTACTTTATATGTAAAAGCGAATGATATATTAACCAACATCTTGATGTACATGATTATAATACAAGAAGCCAAGGAGATTATCACTTGGTGAGTCACAATATAGTAGCTTATTCAAACAAAACCCAGTTATATTGGTAGGAAATTCTACAGCAAGCAACTCAGTTTTTGAAGAGTCTTGAAAATATAGAAATATTTAAAAAACAATTGAAGAAATATTTAGTTGATAAAGCTTTTTATATAGTGTACAAGAGTTCCTTTCACATCAAAATTAAGCCTCACCTCAACTAATTGAAGTAATTATGGTATCTAGTGTATAATATTGTTGATCTGACTTGTCTTATACTCCTTAACTGGAGTCTCCAAGACGTAACTTAATCTACAAAAAAAAAAAATTCGAACTTCAACGTTTATACACCAGGGTCCCCTAATTGCCTCGACTTTCGGCCTTCAAAGGCCCCACAATTATGGTGAGTCAAGTATTTTCGGAGCCCCCAAACATGGATTTGAATGTCCCCCAGCCTACCTGAATGAAGTTGACACAGTAGGCTTGAAAGGAGAAAATGCCTCTTAATATTTTTGCAGATGGGCTTCAAATGCTCATTTCTGTTACTTTTCAGATCTGATACCCCATATATAGAGTTTATTGTGATTGTAATCATGAATCGATCAACGCCATGAATCAATCAACAAACAGTATGAGGGAAGAGGTTAATAGCCACAAAAAACCTTAGAGTTGCATTTCAATACAAGGATACAAGGAAAACAATTTTTTCTCCGGTTCTGTCAACATCTATATGTAATTATTACAAAATTATTGAAACTTCAAGTTTTGAAATTGGATGTGTTATTATAATTCATTCTCTTTTTTGCAAGTTGAATCAAGTTCCATTCCAAGTCATAATATAATTTTCATATTTTACATATTCCAGTATTAGTGAATAGTTCGATGCAAATTCAAGAGATTACACAAAATTAGAAGAGAAGTTTATCTCTCTCTCTCTCTGATGCCACTCAGTGCTCTTTTCCCTAGATTCCACGCCTTTTTCATGGAATATGGTTTTCAGTTGACCTACACTCGAATTTTATCTTAAAAAAAACAAATCAAATATTATTACACAGATTCTTTTGAGTACAGTAGGCAACTAGGCATAGCTGGAAGACATATTTAATGCTAGTTGGGAAATAAGAGTCATTAATTTTGAAAATACATTGGTGTATAGGCTTTAGGGCAAAGATGCAAGGGAGCCTCCAGCCAGGACTCTGTCCCGGGCCACTAAAATACCCCTGGGAGGCCCTGATTGTAATAATAATATTTGAAACAACTATAGCTTGTTAAATTGGTACTATAAAAGTAGTATATTGTATTCTATACATTAAAATTTGTTCGTAAAACTAATTAATGAACTAACAATATATGAAGAGTAGATTCAAGTTCTTAGGCAAACGATCCATAAAAGTAATGATTTCTTTAATTTAAGCTTTCACTCAATCCAATTTATAAACTTCATTTTAATAAATACTCCTTAAAATTACTGTTTTTGAGCCTCAAATCAAGCTCTCAACGTCGAAAATATTTGTAGAGTTAAATGAATGGATTTAAGCTTTTCTAGTGATATGAGTCTATAATCTCTTGGAATACGATTTTAGAGGTACTATTTACCAACATTTGATCAGTTACCGGTAAAGCTCCCAGGAGCTCCATCATTCGTTGAGTTCTTGGGAGCTTTACAGGTAACTAACTATTAATGTTATCGGATATTGGTGGCGTCTGATTGGTATATTCAAATTCTCACGGCCAGTTGTAAAAAAGATAATTAAATTCAACCACCGTAAGATGACGTCATCTTACAGTGCTCAATGGGAAGTCGTTGCACTGGCTCAATCAAATGACGTCATCTACCGGTACATGAGAAGGTTCCCATGAGTTCAATCATTAATAGAAATAGACCACTATCGTTGTTCGAGTTCCTGTCAGCTTTACCGGTAACTGGTAAATTGCGTCTGATTTGTCTGTTCTTTTTTTTACTTCCGAAGAATTAGAGTAGAATAATCAGACGCCACCAGTAGCATTTAAGAACTGCCAGTAAAGCTCCCAGGAACTCGAGCAATATCATATCAAATGTACGGTAAATTCAAGCCAAATTCCCCACAATTGGATAGCTTGTGTCTGACAACACTGTGCAGACTGCTGATGACACTAACCTAAAATTTGTAAATTGTTCGACTTTAAGTAAAATATGGAGGAGGCGTTAGATGAGCTTGTTTCGTTAGATGATTTACAGGTAAATATTATTTTCTATGAGTTTCTGTGTAAATATTCTATCAGGATATGGACTTTGTAATCGCTGAGTTGTCCCACAGAAAAAGGATCTATTCTGACATAAAAGGTAGTGATAGTTAGGTTATGTTGTTATTTATAATGAATAGTATCATTCTATTTTTATTTCCCAATTTCTCTCAAGACAAATATTTTTATATCAAGAATTATTCATTTCTTAGTCAAACTTTCCCAATTTATGCAACCTGCTATCTCGTGTTTGCAGAATTTCAGAATTCTTAGGCTGAGCTGTAGTAGGACTTTTTGTCACAATATTGCACCATCATAATATTTTTTCATGCAATGGTAAAAGTTCTTCAATGACACAAATTGATTTTTATACTTGAAACTTGGATTAAAAGGTAATTGTGCCTAACAACCTAAGAAGCTATGACTACACAAGTTAATCGATTAGGAGGTTATCTGTTCCCTTTATAAGTGATTCACGTAGGTCTTAGTAGACGTACGTAGAAACTCGATTTTGTAAGAAGAATTGATAAATGAATCGAAAATCTTCTCTGTAACTTGAAAAGTTAATAAAGTTATCCCCTTCTAGAAGTCATCAATGCAATCTTTATTAGGCTATATCATTGAGTTATCAATTCCATTGTATATGGAACCCAATTAAGTTACTATATTTGAATTTATCAAACTTGTAATTCATACGGTATTTTCTTTGATATATGCGAAAGCTCTAGTTATCTAAAGCGTTTTCATTATTATTATTAATCCAATAGATTAGTAGCCTACGTTCAAAATATTGCATAATATTTCATTCCTCGTTTGCATTTAGTCTCTAGAATGCAATCTTAACAGGTTTTTTCACTTTCTTACTAAAGAACATTCAGAATCTACAAGACTACAATATGTTAATCCCGTTACTTCTGTGTTCAATACCATGACAAATATCGAATCCCTCATAACTTGATTAAGGATATATTCATCCAGAGTTCTGTATCAAATTCACTAAGTGCGCCTTCACATTAAGCGACTCAGCAGCCCTGCAAAAAGTCGCGGCAAAATATTTTTATAGCGCGTCTATGAGTCCGTGAAAATAAAGCTGGGCATTCACGTTCCGATTTGCAGTACCACTTGCAGTCCAACCTCCAAGGTTGGATCCGAAAACGGACCGTGAATGGGCTTGTTGGATGGTTGGAATTGTAGATGGACGACTTCCGAGTGTCGACGGTGTTGGACCGTGTATGGGGGCGTCGGATCAAAGTCGTCCAACCTATCTCAGTCAGTGCATGACCTTTGGGCAAGTTCGGGCAACTTCGGTTACATTTTT
The DNA here is from genome assembly GCA_948455865.1 of Conomelus anceps. NCBI lineage: Eukaryota > Metazoa > Arthropoda > Insecta > Hemiptera > Delphacidae > Conomelus > Conomelus anceps. Next base: position 63,518,880 of record OX418218.1, read on the forward strand.
CAGCTCGAGAGCGACGTTCACAGCTGACTAGGAATAAAGTTGGATTGCAAGGAGCGTGAGTGGAGTCGACTATCCATCTAGCAGTACTACTAGCAGTACTGCAAGTGGTACTGCAAGTTGGAACGTGAATGCCCAGCTTAATACAAGTAGAACACAATGCTGAATTGAATTGAATTTGATATTTATTTCAACAAATTAAAATAAGCAGATTGCATAATGCATTTGTTCAGGGTACAATACACTTTACATAATACACATCATAAAGTATGAATAAGAAGATAATAAGTTATGTAAAATAATAATTCATTAAAAAAAAACTAATAATAATACATTTACCGTAACTCAATCATCATTTAAATACTGTGCAGCATACATATATTCCGATCAATGAAATATTAATTGCCCACATAGACCTGTTTGGTCTAATAGTGTGCAGCACTGCAGCTGGTAGTGCATCATAAACTTTTAATTTTCAAAGTATATCATACATTTTAGGCGTAAATGGGGTTGAACTGAAATGGTTTGAATCATTTCAAACCATTTGATTCAATTCAAATCGGTTTGAGCAAACAATGTGTACCTAGAACATTTTACATTAGTTGGAAATAGAACAGTAAAGCATAAATCCGATAAATTGGAGGTCCAAACAGGAGTGCCTTAGGGTTCAATACTAGGTCCATTGCTTTTTTTATATGTCAACCGTTTACCTAAAGAATTAATTAGTGGTAGAGTCTTCTTATTTGCAGACGATACATCACTCATTTTCAGCAATTCCGTTCTAGATAATTTAGAAATAAGACCATATAGATGTGCAGTCCATTGTCCAATTCTTAAACCAGTTGAAATTAACAATAAATAGTAAAAAATGCCAATACCTTCAATTCAAAAACAAACAATTCAAATGAAGATAGAGCTATAAACGTGTTTGTAAACGATAATCAAGTAGACCAGGAAGAAAAAATTGCATTTCTAGGAGTTATGCTGGATAGACGATTGACCTGGGCTCCATACATTGAGAAATATGTTGTAAAATTTCATCTGGGGTAGCCTATTTGTCCTGCGACAGCTTGCTAGATCAAATGACAAAAAATTACTTTTTACAGCTTACTATGGGCTCTTACTGTCACATATTAGGTACGCTATCTTAGCATGGGGGTAATTCATCAAAACAAAACCATGATAGGGTGTTTAAGACCCAAAAGAAAGCTGTTAGGTGTATGGAAAGAGTAAATAGATAAGATTCATGTAGGCCGTTGCTCAAGAGACTTTGTCTCCTAGCTGTACCCAACTTCTATGTCTATAAAGCTACTCTATATGTAAAAAAGAGTGATATCAACCAAAACCTTGACATACTCAATTTCAATACAAGAAGCCGAGGTGATTATTAATATTGGTGAGTCACAATAGCTTATTCAAACATAAACTTAGTTGTATTGGTAGGAAACTCTGCAACAAGCTACCACCGTTTTTAAAGAATCTTGAAAATATAGAAATATTTAAAAATCAATTGAGAAAATATTTAGTTCATAAAGCTTTTTATAGTGTACAAGAGTTACTTTCACATCAAAATTAAGCATCACCTCAGCTAATTGATATAGTAATAATTATGGTATCTAGTGTATAATATTGGTGATCTGACTTGTCTTATACTCCTTAACTGGAGTCTCCAAAACCTAATCTACAAAACAAAAAAAAACATCATTCAGTTTCGAGATGGACGATGACGTCCGTGAATTTATTATTTATAAATTCATAAAAGTTGTGCACCGTCTTCTAGAAGTCAGAGAATTGTATATATAAAATTTAAAAAAATGTTTGAATACACTATTTTTTATTTAAAAATCTAATTATGAAATAAGTTAGATTCAGGATATGGGGATGAATTGATAAACTAATTAAAACTTTACAATTTTATATTGAAAGTTGGATATTATATTAAGGAAAATTATAATAGCGAAATGCTTTATAAAAAGCGAATGGGTTTTGTTTCGTCATTTTATAATTGGGTCCCTTTCAGAGAACACTGAACAATTAATAACTCTGGAGAATTTTTTAAATAATTTTAAGTAGACTATTTCCTTCCACAAATATAACTGCACTAAAAAGTGATAACTTAGAATATCTTTAAAAAAACTTTTCAAATTTTTCATAGTTAACGATTGCAGAAACATTTTTATGGTACTGTCTGAGTATTGGGCATATTCAGATAAAATTGAAATGAAGACGTTATTGAATTTGGGCTAAGTATTGAGCTGACCCTTGCAAAACTTGAATGGGACCACCGCTTAATGATGCTTTATCATTAAAAAAAAACACAATTATTTAAATCGGTTCAATAGTATTTGAGTAGTTGATGCACCAACATGAAAAACAGGTCGAATTGATAACCTCCTCCTTCTTTAAAATCGGTTAAAACATGAAATTTTTATAAAATTTATTTCAGATATTTGCATTTTTCAAAATTCTAAAATATTTTAGTACTTTTCGTGTGCACCTATTTAGCAGCTTAAATTTGTCTGTTAGCATAGAATTTGATAATTTTATCAAATCGTAATTTGGCCAATTCATTAAACTTTAAATTAGATGGTTCATAAATTCCTTAAATTTCATGGTACGAGAAAAGTTCAAGTTGGTATGTAATCAGTAGAGTAAATGTATACCTTATCATGATGACATTTTAAAAAAAAAACATTTAAGATAACTTGTTCGCCAGTGGGAATAGGAGCATAATTAATAAAGTTGCAAATAAAGTCATCAATTAATAACTACGATAAGTCAATAAAGTCATCAACGAAAAGAACAAACCCCATACACGCACCGCACAAACACAATAAAAAAAAGAAACAAATTAAAAATATAACTACAATAAAATAAAAGATAATGTTTCACGTCCTTATCAGCAGCGCTGCTGAGTCGCCTAATGTGAAGGGATACGGCAGCGCTCCTCAGTCACTACTATTAGCTACCGAATGAAAGTCGCAAAGACCCATAACCCATAAAATCGCACAAAACGTAGTCTGAAGGGTTTTTCGACTTTTGCATTGAAAGAAAACACGTTTAATGTATTTCCATCAGCAGCGCTGCTGAGTCGCCTTTATGTGGGGTCACTAACATGTCAACTATATATCATACAATATAACATTATTTACGAACAATGCAAATCTTCACATCTAAAGGTTTATCATCGCTGCATGTTTTTGATGTTCAACTAATAACACTGTAGTTACCTCAAGCCACTCCCGTGTTTCGGAGGACACGTTGAGCTGTCGGTCCCGGCTGCCTAAAAATAGTTGTTAAGTCACGCCAGAGGCCCCGAACTTATTCAGGTGCGACCTGGGAACTCTGACTTCAGACCTGAGCCAGCCAGGTCACACGATGTTATTATTATTATATTGTAAATTGTGGAAATTAATTTCTTTGATAATTTTTCTAAAATCTAGAATTTAAGATTGTTTTGATTGATAAGATTTTGTCTCAGGTTTCTTAAATTCTCTCAAATCGCTTTATCAATTATTACTGACCAACAAGGTAGTTTTGAATTCACATAATACTGTAAATCCATAACCACTTCCTGTATTTTTTGTATCACTAAAACTGTTTTTAAGTTTTCTATTGACTGCTGTATTATTTCAAAGACACCTTGGGAAACATCCAATCACTTCCATTCATGTTTGATTCATCATCATCATCATGTACAATTTCTACATGAGTTAGAATTAAAGCCTTGCTTAAATCTACATCATTCTTTCCAGTTAGTGAATACGTTGAGGCCAACGAGGAAATTGTAGACTGTCCCTGACGCTATCTTCGATTATTTTTATTGGTATCTTTCAAAAATATTGTGCCAGCTACCCAGTTTGCTTGTCGTGAATGAAAAATAAGAAACTATTTGAGAATTTAATCATTTGTCGTTCAGCTCCAAGTTTATCTGCTCTGTTATCATAGAATCGCTTTTATTTTCTGTTGAATTATCAACAGTTTTTTGAATTTATAATAATATATTGTGTTGGTATTGTTTCCAGAAATTTGAACGCGCATATAATGAACAACTTTTCACAGACAGCGTAACTAAAGAAACGCAATTCAATTATGCATGGTGCTTAGTCCGCAGCAAATATCCAGCTGACATTCGTAAAGGCCTCATCCTTTTGGAAGAACTATTTAAAAGAGATCAAACTGAGGAAGGAAAACGAGATTACCTGTACTACCTGGCTGTAGGAAATACAAGAATTAAGGTTGGTTAATGTATTTATAGCTTTAAATGTAAAAAATTGATTGCACTCTCTAAAAGTGCAATTTGTTTGCAGCGACTCTTACGACTTGAGCCGCGTTTTGAGGTGGGACTACACGAACGGGTGGTCATTGTGCACTACCGTATTGTTGTTTTGTGTACCACTACCTGAATTTGGCATGCTGCAACGCTTAATTTGTCTAGTGTCATCCGCCACGCAGCTCGATTCGTCAGAGTTGCTGCATAGGAATTTCACCTTCAGACTTGTCTTCGATTGGGATTGACAGTACTGTATTTGAATTTATAATACAGTATTTAGTCTGGTTACTATGATATAATATATTTCCCACAACCAGTTGTCAATTTTGTCCTTTAACAGTATTTTACTTACTAAAATATTAAAAAAAGTTCAATCAGAGAGATAAGCTGCGTTCTCGTAGGTCCTGTTCGTAACGGTGACCGATTAGATTGGCCAGCAAAAAAGACTCTGTTCTCTGCTGTAAAATCACTTCCCGGTGGTTCGGAACCCACCTAAAACTGTAGGTCCAACTCATCAATCACCATCATCCAACTCATTACCCACGCACAGGTCTCAGACCTATGTGGGCTTCATCCTCAAAAAAAAAAAATATTTCTATCTCCAAAGATGCTTCAATATCCCATTTATAATAGTAACCGGTAGCTACGTAAGTTTATTAGGTACTTTTCTTGAAATCATTGTTTTTTATTGTCCCCAATTGTTATGTTTCAAGATAGAACTAACTTTAAAAGTGAGGAAGGAATAACAATGTGTATTATTCTGAATTCAGAATAATTATGTCATGATCATATACTTATTTTTTTGGTATTGACAAATGCTAGAAAATAGAACTAATCTAGAACTTTCTCTCTATGATGACCACATGAATCTGAGACTTGTGGGTATTGAGGAATCGAGCCCGTGACCTCAGGAATAACTTAATGGCTGAAGAGTTCAATATAATGGATGAGTTATCGAAAAAATGTTTATTTCTCTTCTGTATAATACCGTAGGCTAGTAGTAATGTAGCTTTCTCGTATTCTTGATCAACTTCAATCTGAGAAATCAGGTTATTGAATTATTGTTGCTTTCTGTAAATCTCCATTCATGCCACTAGGATCCACAAAACATATTTTGTATTATTTGCTCCATTCTCTAGTTTATTTTCTTTTACTCTTGTTTGTTCTCAAGTGAAAATAATACATATTGATTTTCCTAAACTCATCGAGAATCAATTAGTTGTTGTATTCAATGATATAGTACTTTCTACTTGAGTATTGCATCAAATTTCTTCATGTTGACAGGAATATGGAAAAGCTCTACAGTTTGTTCGAGCGTTTCTCCATTTGGAACCAGGCAATACACAGGTTCAAAATTTGGAAACCATAATCAAAAAACGCATGGAAAGAGGTACGTCAATTTTTTCTAAAATATAGGTGAATCTAAACGAGTCTTCTTATGACAGGAAAAATATGTCAATCCCATTTGTTGACAACATGGCGGCTCTAACCATCCCTAACCTACCTAGCCTAGTAAATTAGAACTAGAATACGTATGTTGGTAACGTCCGCCATCTTTTGTAAACAAATGGAATTAACATATTTTTCCTGTATTTAGGTAAACCCGAATCTAAATAAGGTCAGCCAATTTTTCTTGATACCTGGAATAATAATATCGTGTAATCTGGCTGGCTCAGGTCTGGTGTCAGAGTTATCAGGTCGCACCTGAATAAGTTCAGGGCCTCTGACGTGACTTAACGACTGTTTTTAGGCAGTTGTATGGAATCTGGATGCGCGTTAGCACTATATCAGTGCTATATCTAGTATGAGACTAGAACCGGGGTCTAACTGACGCCTGACGCCTTTCAAGAGACTCGCAGGTAGTGAAATGAGTGCAAAATAATAATCTGTCGATGAAAACAAGTAATACGAGGTGCATCGAAGCTGTAAGGCCTCCAACTTTTTTCTAAGGTCCTAAAACAAATAGAAGCATGCGGGTTGTTTTATAATGGACGCTCATTCTTTGTCAATGCATGGTAGAGATGATAGCACTGGCGGCAAATAAAATTTCAGCGGCAGAATTAAAATTTTATTTGATATCTAAAATAACGGAGTTTTGGTAATAAAATTTGGGTTAGGGTCAGTATTGAAAAAATGATGGTGGCCATGTTCTGGAACAGCGATAGCGTACTCCTTACCTTGGCTATCCGTAATCTTTCAAGAATATTCTGTCCGAAAACAAAGCCTCCCCCCATCAATTTTTCTTGCACTGGCGCTTACCCAAATTTTGTACCCGAAACTTTGTCATTTCAAGTGTCAAAAACAGTTCTAATTTTTTGCAGCTGCCGCTACAGCTCTATCTGCTGTACAAAGTTGCCATTTCTGTCATGCATTGATAAAGAATGAGCGTCCATTTTCTATTCGTTTTAGGTCAAGAGATAAAAAATCAGGGGCCTTATAACTTGGAAGCATCTCGATCAGAGAGAGTAATTTCCAGGTTTACTTCGCATATTTTGAAGACCAAGAAAAAGCTTACCTAATGTAATTTTGGAAAATATAATCTATTATTTCATCCTCAAAACACAATTTGTTCAATAATGTTTGTACACTGCTGCATCTAAGCTTGTGAGAAGTTTATTTCTATGTTGGATTAATGTCATTATATATTAGTTTATGCAACAGTTGTATTATAACTGCCTTGAAGCCACAAGTGAGATGTAAGTTAGAAGTCGAGAAAAAACGAATGTTTTAAACATCTCACCTCAACAATCGTCGCATAAATGAGGTGAATTATGATAAACTGCATGTTATCAATGGTGAAAGTACAGTTTTAGGTAGGTTCCAACCTTCAGATAACTGATAAAGCAGAGTTATTTCTGCCGGTCACCATTCCAAGCGCAGTGCCTAGCGTTCGTGACTAAACACGATTGTAATTGCATGGTGCATCTTATGTGTGTCAATAGAGTGAACCCGCTGTTTAAAATACATTACAAACTCATATTTGGACCAATCCACTCGAATATAATGCGCTTTTATAATCATTATCTAATTCTGTAAAATGATTGGTGTCTAAATATCTATTCCAAGAGAATGATTCTTTGTTTTTCAGAGGGTCTGATGGGAATAGCATTGGCGTCGGGATTTATAATTGCCGTCGGAGCGATCGTTGGAGTTATTTTGGCTAAAAGATAATCCTAGATAACTCGTGAAACAAATTGTATTGCTTGCACTCGATGTAAATGTGTCTTTGTGGAAATTGTAAATGGAATTTATCTCTCTAGCAATGTATTCTTGTAAGGAAAATCCATCTTAATTTATTCACCAAAAGAAATTGTTTTCTATTGATTTTTTGATGTAGTGATGTATTTATCTTTAGTATGAGACGGCACGTTAAAAGCTGTGACAGCTTTGCTATCCACGTATGTATAGGCCTAAGAATATTTCTTTAAAGAATTACTTGTGAGAAATGTATAGAGTTTGTAGCTCAGTTGAAAAACTGTTAGCTATGAAGAAGGAAAACAGAAAAGTTGTTGGTAGTTCAGGTAGAATAATTTTTCATGAAAATTAATTTTCATCGCCTGCATGTGAAGAAAGGAATAATATAGATTTATATAGTCTAATCTCATCACATGACATCATGCAATGCATACGACCGCATTGCGAGACTTATCCAAATTATTTTATCACTATGTTGACAAAGTAAGTTTTATAATAACTTTTATTAAAAGCTTGAAAACTCCGACATTCAAAATTTATTGGAACCGGAAACCACTAATCAAAATTAACTATAATTATTATAATACCTGTTTCAAGAACCAAAACAAACTTTGTATGATTATTGGTAATCATTTAAGATATTTCTATTTTTCTCAGCTTTTGATATTGGAATATTCAATCTAAAAATCGTAATTCAATGATTGTGCACCATATCTTGATATTGCACCATGATAATCCAAAATCATATTGAGCTTAACGCTATCTTAATTTACAAGCTTGAGCTTTATTGTACTTCATTATTAAGCTTAATAATGAGCTTTATTGTGCTTCATTATTAAGCTTAATAATGAGCTTTATTTGAGCTTAGTGCAATTTCCATTTTCAAGCTTAATCTTTTTTTGATTCTACAATTTATAGATCATAATTCATCTTTATTATATTCTTCCTTTTATTGTTTTAAAATTTGGGAATAGTGTGCCATACATCGATCGTGGTCATAAATTTGTGAAGAATCGAACAAATTAAATGTTGAAGGCATTGTGTAGCAAGAGAACATTGCCAACTTTAACATGTTAAAGTAAGGTCATCATGTTCCACAAAAAAATATCAATCAAATCACCGTCTAGAATATTATTTGATTGAAATCAACTTAATAAATATAATGTTACCATTGGTCGACTCAAAAATGCGTCGATACATTGAAAAATTCTTAGTTATCAATAATTAAGTCTAATATTGTAAAAATGATTCGTTTATAATAGCATTTTATTCAGTTTCATTATATAAAGACGCCTTCTTGAAATGGAACAGCAATTATATATCTTTAAGTGGAAATTTTCTAAACTAAACAAGTAAAATATGAAGATTTGGATACAAATTAAAATTTTCTATTTTAAGCAGATTTGGGCTCAAAGACCATGACCTATTCACTTTAAATTGTGTATTCAGTCAGGATGAATAAATAAATAACTTATAAACTGTTATTAAATGTTATTGAATATTCAAGCTAATCTTGTGATTAGAAAGATGACCAGTTACATAAATATTTGAACTTTTCGTCTATTTTTTTTGAATGATACTATTTTTAATGTGATACTATTTTTATTTGAATGATATGGAAAATGATTTTTCAGAGCCAGTAGAAGTTATAACATTTTCAAGTTTTTTTCTAATAAATCGGAAAACTTGCTTTAAGCTATAATTATTATCATCAACGTTTATTTTCCAAAGCATCATTCTTGCAAAAGTCATATGTACCTCAATAATTCTCCTTTTCGTTGTTCAGTGAACTTATTTGGCATTGCTGCAGACCTCATAAATATTTCTTCCGTGATAATTCTTTAGGAGACAGTGTTTTCAGCTTTTTTTTTATTTAGGCTTATTAACTTGAAACAAAAATAAGAGGTAATTTATAAAGAATGTGAATAGAATAAATATAGAATCTGGAAAAATATTATGTAAGTTCTTTAAAAATAAAAATGGGTGCGGTATGCACAATGTGATACAGTGAACATCAAGGGCGTTTATCATTGCACTTATTGTGCACCGTACAATATCAAAATTGGATACTCTGATCAATTATTGCAAAACAAATCTGACAGCGTAGTCAGAAAACTGTTTCAAGTTTATAACATGTTACTTCCATGCAGAGGTCTTTCGTATAATTATCGGCAAAACATAACTAAAATTTATAGCCAAACATAACTCTAGAAATTGATAGCTTCTCCTTAACATCACTTTTTTCCATTCCTGTGGTATTCTTAAAGCATATAGTATTAGTATCTTCACATTAGTATTCTATTCTATTCTAGTCTGTGATTTGTACACTGAACAGATCTTTTGTTATTTATTTGTATGTTGATTTCTGTAAATAAATAGCCATTGATAGTACGTTTATTAACTCTTTTATTCAATATTCAATCAGTAAGAAACTCGATTTAATTAATTTGGTATGGATAAATCAAAAAAATAAAAATTCAAAGCTATATAAATATTCGTGAAAGATTATTCTAATAATTCTAAAAATATGTTACAATTGAATTACGCTTGTTAAGAAATTATTCTCCAATATTTACTACTACTCTATCTTTAATTCAATTCTTGTTCCAAAACAATCTGCATTGTTAATATTAACTTTTTATGGTAAATTCAACGACTTGCAGTTAATTTCAATTGTGTGTAGAAATGTTATTTATTCACAATCAAAAAATTGATTGCAAGTCGTTGAATTTACAATAAAAAGTATTTAAATTCTATTTTAATTTTTTTGTAGAATTCTAGGCACATTTCTCTATTTGAATGTTTTCTTCCCATATGGTTGAATTAACAAATTAATAGAATATACAATATATTGAATCGTGTTAAATTTTGGAAATTAATTTTTACAAGTCCATGTATTCCTTTGAGATTTATTGTAGATAGAGTGGGTTTAGCATAGACAGAAAATTGTAATACTACTTTGTGGCATTTGTGTTGAAGCACTCTACACAAGCAACGACAAGGCTTATTCCATTTGTGTCATATAAAGCGTGCCACTTGTGGCCCTTAAGGAATATTATGAGACGTTCATGAAATTGCATTTTTCTTATTGGTACATTTTTTTGTTTTTGATTAATCCAAAAATCATATTGCATTGTTTTATAGCATGCAACTTTCTTTACTAATATCTTATAAATTAGTGCAGTTATACTAAAATCTAATATTCTATGCTGCTATAATTGAGTAAGAAAAATAAGATCTTCTTTAGTCTCCACCAACTTATGATAAAGGAGTTGTTTTTGATAAATCCAAACAACAGACTGCATTGTTTTCTAACATACATCTAATAGAGCTAATATTTCTGGAAAGAACGCAGTAATACTAAAGTCTATTTTTACGCTGTTCCTTAATAAAGGAACATTGTCAGAAAAAAATAAATCTTGCTTTAGAGAGATATGATCTCTCTAATCACTTGTAATCAAGCAATTATTAATTAGAATTCAGTAGGCTAACTATGTTACTCACATCTACTAAACTATTACAATAATTTTGATTATTATAGATAATTTATAATGCATTTTTATTATTTCTTAGAGCTCAGCAACTTCTCCTTCCATAACAATTCCTGGTAGAAGTTCAGTTTGAACTTTGGATTTCCTTTGCCTCCCATAAGGACTCTCACAGGCTGAATCCTCGTCAATGGTGAACTGAGGAAATCTCTTATTTTGGATGTGCGACTGAGAACGATTGTATTCTGATTTCCGATATCTTTCTTCACTACTCTGTTTCTGACCGGCATTACTGTTGTAAACCACATTATTATTGGAGTTGTAGCCGGTGTTTCTCAGATTTTTGCCCTGGAATGAATTACTGGAGTTTGAGCCATAATCGTTGTGTGTAACGTTTCTATTGTATGTGTCCTCTGGCTCTGGTGACCTTCTGAGTGATGCACGAGTCACATTTGTCTTCCTCAACATTGCCTGGAAATGAAAAATGATTTTTAGAAATGTGATCACGAGAGAAAGCATCAGAAAAATGAATGGGAAGATTCTTTACAGATATTTAATAACCTTTTAATCTATGAGTGGGAAATTTAATTAGGCGATTTAAATTTCTATACTTGATTATCAATCAAATGAGCCAAAATGTTTCATAAATTTTAGTTTCCATCTTGATCTGCAATATTAATCAACTATATAAAATAGTAGTGTAAAAAATGATGTTGCAGTCACTGTGGTTTGAATTCAGTAGGATTAATTCAAACTGGGCTGCGCACAGCCTTAAACTCACCGTAATTAACGTTTTCTAGAGTAAAAAAAACCAGTGAAGGAACAGAAATTCCTACCTTACGGAAAATATCTGATTACTTCTCTATTCATGGTAGAGAAATAGGTTTTAAAGACATTTCGCTCTTCTGTTTAAAGTAGACTAGCTATTTTGTGCCCGTCCTTCGTACGGATTATGTTTAGAAATAAGACTAAATATGTTTCGGCTTTTTTGATAGCAACGATCATGAAGTTGTTAGCAGCTTAGTAAACAACTTAGAATGTAAACAATTCAGTGACAGTTATCAGAAAGAATATTTGAGAACAGCTGATTGATATATCATGATAAATTACGTGATTTGTTCTTATCTATCGATCTATCTATCTATACTATTATAAAAATGAGATGGTGTCTGTCTGAACATCCATCACGCCTAGAATACTTGACTGATAAAGCTGAAATTTTGCATAAAGATTGTCTGTATACCAAGGAAGGACATAGGCCTATTTAAATATTTCAATAGTTCATATAAATAATAAATAATTAGTAAAATTACAGACCTAACCTATCAAACTTGACATCCATTGATTGTCCGAACAATAATGCTCCTATTTGAAAGCCATGTGAAATTGATCAGTCATGCTAAAAAATTGTCATTCTCGGAGAACGGCGCGTTGGTCTATTGGCTAGCAAGCCTGCTTTTCACCTAGAATTCGTTGGTTCGAATCCGACCGGGTTGAAATTTTTTTGACAACTTTCAGTATTGATTAATATTGTATTCACATTCACACGCTTCAAAATGTAAGAATTCGCGAGTTCGAATCCAAGACAGATTAAATTTTTTTTACAACACTTTCAGCATTGGTTAATATTGATTATTATCCACACGCTTTGAATATTAGTATTTTGCAGATTTCTTTTAATTTCCATCAATAAATCAGTTTCCGGTACCTTAATTTTAAAGGTACTATTGGAAGCTCTATTTTGCAAATTATTTAATTTTCACTTCATGTCGGGCTATTTCTATTATTTCCAAGTTTCAAAATAGTGTAGTTAATAGGAAAGTAAATATTCTATTTTCAGTTAAAAAGAGTGGCTGCGAATACTTATAATATAAAATATGAAACAAACTAACAAAGTATGGTATTACGATTTGAAAGCAGACTTCGTTTCCGAACGTCCCAACCTTTGTTGGTAGAACTAATGACGTTGTTGGTAGAACCGTTCAGCCTACAAACCTTGACTTGAAAAAAATAAGAGAAACTGCCAGACGTTCTAAAGTGGTAATCTCTTCCATCCCACTCAGGTATGACAAACCCCTGTTGAATGTTAATGTAGATAAATTGAACACATGGATTTCTAAAGAAATCGAGAAAATCCCTAACACTCAGCTGCTAGATCTAAGTAATTTTGAGATGTCTGACTATACTAAACATGGCCTACACTTGAATAAACATAAAGGAAAACCAAAACTTGTAAGACACTTGAGAGATCACATAATACGATCACATTCTTTAAACATAAGATGAATGACAAAGCAAATAGATATGCTGCACATAAAACTCAACCTTTTAGTTATTGTTATAGTAGGTCATCAAATATTTTCAGCATGCTGTTCTGGAATGTTCAGGGCTTGACAAACAAAGTTGATGATCTTGCTCTTCTAACAACACAGCACACAATTGATGTAATTGCTGTTGCTGAACACTGGTTCAGAGCTGATGAAATGAATTACGTGTCTATTCCGCAATACAAGCTTGTGACTTCTTTTTGTAGGCTCAATCATATACGGGGTGGAACTGCATTGTTTGTTAAAGATGCTTATGTTGTAAAAAATCTTGAAGAAGTTAATAGAATGTCCATTGAAATGGTGTGTGAAGTCTGTGCAATTGAAATTCCTCAACTGAAAGTAATAGCCTTGTCAATTTATAGGCCATATAATAATAATTATGCTCTTTATACAACTTTCCTTAACCGTTTTCATGAAATATTACAATTAGTTTACAGACAAGGTTATATTTTGATGATCGGCGGTGATTTTAATGTAAAATTAGATACGGTAGTGAGAATAGGGAAAAAATATATCTATGTAATTTGCTAGATAGATTTGGTCTATGTCTCACTACAAAAAGCATTACAAGGCCAGGTGTGGTTAACCTGGGTTCTTGTATTGACAATGTATTAACAAACATACATCACAGTAGGTGCAATAGCCTACTACTGTAATTCACTCGCCCCTCTCTGATCACAATGCTTTATTATTTGAATCTAATATAATGAGTGAACCTGCATCTAGTGAAATTCTAAATAATTCTAAAATTACAAATAAAACTAGGATAATGAATGTTAATAATATTAAGTTTTTCTTACAGTTACTGCAGACTATTAGATGGTTTGATGTTTATGTTAGTGAGAGTGATAAGAAATTTAAGAGTTTTCTGGATCTATATCTATGGGCTGTTAATTCAGCTTTCCCTTTGGTAGATGCTAAACATAGGATTCAAAAGGCTGACTCCAAATGGTATACAAAAGAGTTACAAAGCCTCAAAGAAAAATGTGATAGTCTATACTCTCTCCACCAGGTTCTTCCATCCCATAGTTTGAAAAATGAGTACAACAATATCAAAAAGGAGTATAAGAAATCTGTTAGAGAAACAAGAAAATATTACTTTGGTAATATGATAATTAATTCACAATGTAAAAGTAAAACCATGTGGAATATAGTTGGAAGGCTGACTAATGTAAACTCCAAATCAAATAGAAATTGCTCAATTACTGCGAAAACTTTCAATTACTTCTTTATTGGACATATTAGTGATCTGAGCAGTAACATTCCACAAAGTAGATATGATTCTTCTCATTACTTGAAAAATTCTAGGAAGCCTACCAGCAATTTTTCCTTTAGTTACACCAGTGTAGAACGGGTCTATGCAGTAATTAATAAGCTCAGCAACAGCAAGTGTTTGGATATGTATGGATTGGATTCACGGATACTGAAGTTATCGTCAGGTTATATATGTGAGGTTTTAGCTTACTTCTTTAATGAGTGTGTTGTTGATGGTTGCAATTTTCCTGCAGAGCTAAAGAATATAAAAGTTATTCCGATTCACAAGAAGGGATCAAAAGATGATCCATTGAATTTTAGACCCATATCAATCGTTCCTATATTCTCTAAAGTTTTTGAAAAAATTATGCAGGAGCAGCTATCTGAATATTTTGAAAAAAGTAGATTGCTTTCAGAAAAACAATACGGATTCAGGGCAAAGCATAGTACCAGTGAAGCTGTACTGCAATTAACAAATCAAGTTGTTATGGATATTGATAAAAGTTTATTTGTTGGTTTCAGATCATTTGACATGACTAAAGCCTTTGACACAGTCCATCACAATTTATTAATTAGAAAATTAGAATTTTATGGTTTAAGTGTAGAATCCGTTAAAGCAATTGAATCATATTTGAGGGACAGGAATCAATTTGTCTACCAATCTGGGATTTTTTCCAGTGGCAATAAAGTGTTGTATGGAGTGCCGCAGGGATCTGTATTGGGCCCACTTTTATTCATTATATATATTAATGACTTGACTCCTAATATTGACAGTGCTTGTAGAGAAGGGTTTCTGTTTGCAGATGACCTTGGATTGAAAATAAAAGCTAGTGCAGAGTTAGAATTAAGTAATGTATTGATGAGTAGTACAGATGTTGTGACTGATTGGTGCTCAGCAAATAGTTTAGTTTTGAACCTCAATAAAATCTGTGATATTAATTTCAGCTTCAGAAATAGAAATAATGATAATAATCCATTTAGTGAGTCAATTAAGTTTTTAGGAATAAATCTTGATGCAGGATTGAACTGGTATGCACATATTGAATCATTAAATAAGAAACTGTCCAAAGTATTATATCTTTTACGTAGACTACAAGGAGTAGTAAATACTGATGTGATGTTGTGTGTGTATTATGCGCAGATATACTCACTGCTGATGTCATATGGGGTGGCTGTATGGGGTAATAGCTCAAGATCTGTTGAAGTATTCAAACTGCAGAAAAGAGCAGTAAGGATTATTCTTAATGTTCATCAACAATCTCACTGTAAACCTCTGTTTAAAAAATTAGGCTTATTATCTCTACCTTCTATATATGTATTATCTGTTTTACTATATGTGCATAGCAATAAAAATCAGTTCAAGACAAATAGTGATGTGCATAGGTACAATACAAGAACTAGAAATAACTTCAGAGTGGAATTCCTACACCACACTAGGTCTCAAAAAAGTTGGCATTTCACTTCAAATAAACTTTATAATGCTCTGCCTGCGAGTGTCAGAGACCTCCACATCACTCAATTCAAGAGAAGACTTAAGGCTATGTTGATAGATGAATGCTTATATCGCGTACAGGATTTTTATGCTATAGACTTTAAACAATAATTGTAATGAAATTTATGAACCTGTATTTGACTGTGATATTAACTATGTTTAGTGTTATGTGTATTTTTTCATGTTTTGTAGCAAAAATAAGATAATAGTTCATAAAATTATGAATATTGAATGATAATTGAGGCATTCTTCGGAAAAAGGGCCCATAGCCTTATAGGCCCTTTTTCCGGAGAAGTGTTTAAACGAACCGCCATACTTTTCTCTATAAGTGTAGAAAGTTTCATGTCGATAGCATTTATCTAGGAGGCACTGTTCGATTTCAAGTGGAGTAGTGTCCAGCTGACACTTAACCTCAAATTTTATTCTTCAACAAGCATCAAACACAAGGAGGATAGAACGTTATTATCCTTGCTCAAATTAACATTATATTACTGTTGTAGAACTTAAAGTGAAAATGAGTGATCAAGAAGAAGTAGAATTCGCTAAAAAGGATTATAATAAAGTGAGTAAAAAACAAAAACAAAAATCAGAAAATAGACATTCTGGTAAACAATACATTTCTAATAGTGGTAAAATAGTAGATGAAAAAAAGTTTCATTATTTATCAAAGTGCTGTAAGGACAAGTGTCATTCGAAATTAAGTTGTGACCAGCAAAAGGAACTGTTTAGTTTGTTCTATAATGATACTAAGGAATTGCAAGATGCCAAACTCTCTACATATATGAAGAAAAAATCATCTGAAGGTAATGTGAAACCTTTGGCCAAAGTTCTTCGCCTCAATATTTGGGAATATGAAGTTATTCATGATGGAAACATTCATAAGGTTTGTCGAAATTTTATCCTTGAACTCTTTCAAATATCGCAGAAACGTTTGAGAGTAATTCAAAAGAAGATAATGGAAAATGTGTCCTTCAAGGAGATGCGCGGAACACACGGAAACCGTCCTCACAAACTGGAAGATAATGTTTACAGTTTAATCAAAAGCCATTTAGAATCAATTCCTTCAAAGAAAAGTCATTACTCCCAACATAAATCCGAACTGAAGTATTTTGAAAATAGTGAACTCAATGTGAAAAAACTTTATGAGTTATTTCAAATATATTACAAGGAAAAGACTCAAAAAAATTTGAAAATGGCTTACAAGACTTATTTTGCATACTTCAAGAAGAACTGTTCTTATAGTTTTAAGAAGCCAAAAAGTGATGTGTGTGACTTCTGCACAGAGAATGAAATAAAATTAGCTGCTAACCCAGATGATCCCTGCAAGGTTTCTTATATGCTTCACAAACGGAAGGTCGCGAAATACATGAGTATGAAAAAACAGTTACTGGAGCGTTGTCAAAATGATGATAACATATTAGTTGTTGAGTTTGACTATGGTCAAAATTTGCCAGTCCCTAAGTTAAATGTGACATCTCAGTTTTACAAGCGACTTTTGTGGTTGTACTTATTTAACATTCACTTCCACAATGATGGGTCTTCTTACATGTATTGTTTTATGGAGACACAGTCCAAAAAAGGAGCAGATTCTGTAGCATCTTTTCTATACCACTGTGTATCAAAAAAAGTACGTAAAAATCCTAATATAAAAGAATTTTTTTTTTATCCGACGCGTGTGGAGGCCAAAATAAAAACTTTTCTATTGTTACATTTTGCATGTGGTTCTCCAAGCGGTTTGCTGTTGATATTACACACATGTATCCGGTTCGAGGACATTCATTCGGGCAGTGTGATCGCAATTTTGGAATAATCAAATCTCAGTTGAAGAATAAAGGAATAGTACCGACAGCTAAGCCATATCTGGAATGTATGGTGACCTGCAGGAACAATCCATCACCATTTCATGTGACAATGGATCGTGATTTGATAAAAGACTGGAAAAGTTCTCTATCACCCTTTTTTTATAAAAAACCCTTATCGCAAAAGTGTATATTTCAAATCCAAAAGTATGTGATAATGAAGTACAAACAAAATGGTACTCTCTTGTGTTCCCGAACATATACTGAACAATATTCTCCCTTCAAGATATGGAAAAGAAGTTCGACAGATGCCATGAATATTTGCCCAGCTGTAGTCCCATATCCAGCTATCAACAAGGAAAAAGTAAAGGATGTTAAAGATTTATTCAAGTATTTGAATGAAGAAGATAGACAGTGGATAGAGATGATTATTGATGAAGGGCGAGTTTGAAACACACAGTAAGGACTTTTTTCAGTATATGCAATGTTTTTTTATCTTTGTAATGATTTTTATTTTTCAAATATGCTACTTCACTAGTTTTGTGACATTTTTTACATAGAAAAATGACATTCAAATGATAATGGTGGAATTTTTCTTAAAAAATTATCGTTCTATCAAAAAAGGGCCCATAACATCATGTAGAAAAATTGTGAAAATACAGAATTCCTTTAATTAAATTGCTGTGTTATTATTTGTAATGTCTTAGATGAATAACAATAGTTACACTAAAGAGCATATAAAATGACTATTAACTTTTACTAAACTACAATATATAAGCAAAAACATCAATTGGCTTTTTCTCAAAACCATGTTTCATGCCATGAGCCCTTTTTCCGGAGAATGCCTCAATTATGACTAATAATTCATGACGATGGCGATGCATTGTAAAATGTCTATGTCAATAAAAAAATTTCTATTTCTATTTCAAATTTCTATTTCCTTCGAGTACCCGGATTCGGCACAAGGATACAGCACTAACAGTCTAGCACACAGCGGGAAGTTTCAAGCAAATTCAGACCTGTTGTAACCTCATTGTTGAATTGAAATAAGTTAGCTCAGTCTGTAGAAAGTTCACTTTATTATTTTTTCAAGTTTTCATCTCGATAAAATATTGTGAGTGAGGCGGATAGTTTAAATTGACAGTTTAATGTTTAATGTTGTCTAATGTCAGTTTAATATTGTTTAATGTTTAATTTTATTTTAGTAATTCAATGTAATTGTAATGTAATTTAATGTTTCATGATATAAAACCTTCTACACCGACTTTTTTCCCCGGTGCGAAGCACGGGTATAGCAGCTAGTGTGGTAATAAAACTTAGAAGAAATGTATCCAAAATCGCACAATACTTGGTTTTTAAACGTTTATTATTCTGTTAAAAAATTTAGCAAATTGTTTAATTATAACTTTATTGTTGTTCAGAATTTTTTTTTAATTATTTATTTTCACTGATATGAAATCAGTGAAATTTTTGTAGCCAAAAGCTTAGAAGAAATCCTTGCATTAGATTATGTTTTATAACTAAAATAATTTAGTCACCTGGAAATTGAAAGGCGGGTTATCATCATCATCATCACTTTGTTGGCGTATTCCTCTCATTTCCATTTCAATTATAGGATTATGATCTCTTTTCAGTCCTCCTGGACCAGCTTTTATCCTAAAATTCAGAATACATCATTAATTTAAAAGGATTATTACAAGAGTGAACGAAACTGATATACATTTTTAACATTTAAACAGAATAACCAATATTGAAAGTAGGCGCCCATCAAAAGTTTTGCGTCACTATCAAGATTGCGCATGCGCCGCGTAGACAACTGAACTGTCGTCTGCGAACTGGGAATTTCCCAGTGGGAAATATCATGGTGTGAGATGTGTGTAGTACAAAAGAGTGACAAATGAATTCTGAAGATTCAAGGTTTCACAGAATACAGACAGGTACGATAATTATTTGATTGAGGAAATACCTAGCTTATAGCTTACAGGATAAACTTCGTTAAAATAATTATTTATGACTGATGAACCGAACGCTGAATTTGCTCAACAAGAACTGCATGCAAAAACAAATTGGTAAGTTAGTAACAAATTGGTAATAGTCTGTAACTTATACCGACCTATTATTATAGGTAGTTTTTAAAATAACGATATAAAACTGCTGATTTGGGTCTCATTTCTTCCATGCTAAATGAGTTTCTAGATAGACAATTCAACTGAACAATTCTTGTTTCTTGTTATTATCTCAACATAACCACACTGAACAGCACCCTGTGTGTAGTTGCAATTTTTACCAAAAGATACAAATTGAAAGTTATGCATAACTTAATGCTGGAAATCGTTGTCATATTTTCGTACTATGTGTAACATTAGGATACATGGAGGTTTTTGCTGATTATGATGCCCGCACGAGACTTGTGCGTGGGTAATGAGGTGACCGATTAAGTTACGGTACGCAGAATATGCCAGACTGAACGGGAATCGAACCCGTGATCGCAGCACTGTTCACGCAAAAATACATTTGACCTCTCCTCCTCTTACCCTTATTTATCGCATGGCAATAAGTCAAATTGAAAATTGGTTGATTACTAGAGCGGTTGCGCAATTCTAGGCTAAAAATTTCGATTGCGCAAACTCTTGTACGGTTAGGACCGCCGTACTTGTCAGTTCATTAGCGTCAAGTTGCGCAGGGTACCCCCAAAGGGGACAGACTAGCTTTACACCTAATTTTTTTTGATCGGGTTCACCCTTTATTTACTCAGTCTAATTTATTTCTGAATAAATGTAAGAACTTCCAACTAGAATTGATTCTGCATTAAGTCTCGTCAAGCCTAAAAGTGTTCATTCTGCATACCGTACCAGAGTGCACAGGGACAGGTGTTAACTGATTTTGGAAATATTTCAGAGTTTTACTCAAAACAGACTATTATAACTTATGAGAAACATAATTTACCTGTTTTCATTATCAGAGTATTTATTTCCAGCTGTAATACTTCTGTTGCTGACATAGTTGTTATTATTGGAGTAAGCGCCAGGGGGTGGAGGAGCAAATGTTTTTTCTGGGTTCAAGTCTCTGAAATTGGCAGCTTGCTGTCTCACATTCACACCAGCCTGATATGATGAGGCTTGAGGGATTGGAGCTCGATTGGATTTTATTGATCTTTTTCTTTTTCCTGTGTCATACTGGAAATTTTTTAGCGAAAGGTGTTAGTCAAAATATGTTTAGTAAGGCATTTACTAAAAACGTCTATTGTAACTTACCTATTTTACAACATAAAAACAATGACAAAATGAATAACGTCGAAAATGTATGAACTGTTCTGTGAAAACTGATGTTCTTTGAAAGATTTGAAAATATGAGTCTTGGATATTATAAGACTGCTGTTCAATTTTATTAGGCTGAGTTGTATAGATCTATTGTAAAAATTGCAATTATGATTAGTAAGAAATTAGGATGCAATACTTGGAAAGCTATTTATAGAAAGCTGAACTTGAAACATTCTCAAAATATTGAGTAAAACAATGACAGTGGAATTAAATAGGCCGGCCTACCTTCCTGTAAGGTTGTCCTTGGTATACAGATTCAGCGATGTCTGGATCACGACAGTAAGGAGTTTGTATGAAGTTAATGACATCTTTGTTGTCTTCTTCTCTGACATAGATTTTTTTCTTCTCGTTTTCTGAAAATTTCATGATTTATTTTGATCAACTTCTTAAATTACCTGCAATGTTGGTCTGAGTTACTCAGAAAATAATTTTTCAGTTGAAGTGCCTTTGTTTTGTCTCAATCAGGATCTTTTTATTACTGTCTTTGCTCAACAGAAAATTCTTCTTTATAGTTGCCTCTAATCTTCTTGGTATTTGATGGCTCTTTAACTTTACTATTTCTCTGCATGCAGAGGTGCCCATCCCCCCCAAGGTCAAGAGCGCAAATCCCCCCCACCCATTTTATACTGCCCCCTTTTTTTACCCCCCAAACTTGGGTATCTGCCCCCTTCCCTAATACAGGAGACACTATGAGGTACTAATGAAAAAATGAAATTTAAATGATTTTCAAATTCAAATTTATCTCACCAAATTGATACAATAATAATTATTTAATTCAACATATTTATATACATATCATGCACATATTACATTCTTTAATATAAACACATATAATTATTCATTGAACATAGATAAATTGAAAAATTATTTGTGTACGGCAAGTAAAGTAGGATAATTGTGTGCTGGCTGCAAATTTAAAACAAAATGAAAAATCAATTACCTCCTCAAAAAACTAAGTAGCCTAATGAAGTTCTCTAACTGAATTATGCATTACTTTTATTGAATTGCAATGTGGGTTTCACAAAATACTTCTCTATATTAACACTTTGAATTTCACTAAATAAGAATTATTTCTTTCAATATTGAAAATTATATTAATTTATTAAAACACCACAGCATAAAACTGAAAAATTCAGATTAAATGAGAAATTGAAAGTGTAAATACTCTACACAAAATAAAATGAAAAATATTGCAATAAATTTGCTTGCTTTGAGTTTTAAGATAGTTATTAAATTATTGATGAATTCCATTTTTATGCAATTCAATGGCATACTACCTTTATTAAGACACATTTGTTAAGGATTGACATCAAATATTAAATTTCTATCTGTCAAATGACTCGCTTGCATCCCTAGAGACTTTAGCCATTTAGCTGAAATTTTCCTGGCAATAAATAGTTCCTCTAAAATCGTATTCCAAGAGATTCTAGATTCATGTCTAGAAAAGCTTAAATCCATTCATTTTAGTCTTCATTATGGATTTTTGTTTTTTAATTTTCGATATTGAGAGCTTGATTTGAGGCTTAAAATCAGTAGTTTTATATGAGTATTTATTAAAATGAGGTTTATAAATTGGGTAAAGTGAAAGCATAAATTCAATAAATCATTGCTTTTATGAATCGTTTGACTGAGCTTGAACCCACTTTTCGTATATTGTTGGTTCATTAATTAGTTGTGAACAAATTTTAATGTATAAAATATAAAAAATACTACGTTTATGAAGTGATTTTAACAAGTTATAGTGGTTTCAAATTATTATAACAGGGCCACCAAGAGACATTTTATTTAGTGGCCCAGGCAAAGACGTAGATTTCAAGATTTTGAATTGGGGGGGGGGGGCCGATTGACCGGGTGTATTATTGTCCGGGTGTACTTCCCCGCAAATTTTTTGAAAAATAGAAGCCCTAGAACGGTCTTTTTCAGCGCTCCTGGCATTGAAAATTAACACCAACGTCAGTGCTTTGTCTTACTATGTCCATGCATTTAGATTTCTTAATCTGTGGTCCAGGCATCTTTCTACTATGTTTATTTGATTGAATGAAAAGCGTTGCCAGATTGTGCACTTCTGCATTTTCATACCAAACCATAGATAAGTTAGTAGTTTGTATATATAAATATGAATCTGAATAACCAATTATTATATGCTTAGTCAGTTCATGTCTATGGTTCAAGATTATTCTAAATTATTTCAATAATTATGTTGGTGCTTTCAACTTTCAGAAGTGGTCTGAGTTTGTAAGAGATGTAGACACCAACATGGTTACCAGATACAACATAGTTGAATTCGATCTCAAGTATCTTTTAGGAAGAGCTCAAAAAATCGAAGCTGAAGAATTTCCTAAACTGGGCTGCTTAGTAAATATCTGGTGAGTTAGCTTGAATGAATAAAAATTTTGTAAATCAAAATTTTCAGTATGAGTCATCCTCAATGTTTTAGATAATATTATAGCATACTAAAAATTTGTAGAGAGTAGTTTTGAACTTGAGTCTGTTGCTTTTATACATTCATTCTAATCTTGTCTTTTGAATTGGGGGGGGGGGGGGGGTCGATTGACCGGGTGTATTATTGTCCGGGTGTACTTCCCCGCAAATTTTTTGAAAAATAGAAGCCCTAGAACGGTCTTTTTCAGCGCTCCTGGCATTGAAAATTAACACCAACGTCAGTGCTTTGTCTTACTATGTCCATGCATTTAGATTTCTTAATCTGTGGTCCAGGCATCTTTCTACTATGTTTATTTGATTGAATGAAAAGCGTTGCCAGATTGTGCACTTCTGCATTTTCATACCAAACCATAGATAAGTTAGTAGTTTGTATATATAAATATGAATCTGAATAACCAATTATTGACCTACTAACTTGAAATTTTATTACTGGATTTCTTGTTCCATGACGACCTGCGTTGTTAATATTAACTTTTTATGTGAATTTAACGACTTGCAGTCAAATATATTGAGTCAATAATATTTGACTGCAAGTCGTTAAATTCACATAAAAAGTTAATTATAATTTTAATAAAAAGAAATAAGGAACAGTATAGTTATATAATTTTACGTTTAAATAAAATTCAAGACCGGAAGGGGGGTCCGGACCCCCCCCCTGGCTACGTTACTGGCCCAGGACAGTGTTGCGGCTGGAGGCTCCCTTACACCTTCACCCTAAACACCAATTTTCAATGAATGACTCGATTTTTCTTGCTGGTAACTCCCAAAAAGAATTTTCTCGGGATTACCTAATTTCTCTTGTCTTAGAAGAATTAAGTTTCGTTTGAATTGTACTTTATTTTTATAAGAGAAATAAAACATTTATTCATTTCCCATATATAGCATTGATTGTCTTTCAGCTGTGCCTAGTTGCCAACTGTACTAAAAAAATCTGTTTAACTAATTTGAATTGTTTTTTTTTTCAATTTAAAGATGAAATGGAGTGTAGGCCAACTGAAAACCATTCCATGAAAAAGCTGTGGAAGCTAGGGAAAAGGGCAATGAGTGGCACCAGAGAGAGCTATAAACTTCTCTTCTATTTTTGTTAATCTCTTGAATTCGCATCGAACTACACTAATACTGAAATATGACTTTGAATGGAACTTGATTCAACTTGCATAGAGAATAAATTAATAACACATCCAATTCCAAATTTTATCTTATAATAATTTTGTATTTACATATAGATGGTTACGGTACCCCAAAACATTGGGGACTCTGAGGGTTCTCCACCGGAGAAAAGGATTGTTTTCCAGGTCCTGAAAATGCGACAGCTTTTTTTGTGGTTATCAAACTCTTCCCTCATATTATTTGTTTCATGGTGTGAAAAATTTCACAATCACAATAAACTCTATGGGGTATCAGAGTAGTACCATAAACGGTAACAGAAATGAGCATTTGAAGCCCGCCGTCAGCAAAAATATTGAGAGGCCTTTTCTCCTTTCAAGCCTATAGCATCAACTTCATTCAAGTGGTCTGGGGGACCTTCAAACCCATGTTTGGGGGCTCCGAAAATACTGGGACCCACCAGCATCTTGTGGCCTTTGATGGCCAAAAGCCGAGGCAATTAGGAAACCTTTGTTTATTAATGTAGAAATTTGAAATATTCTAGGTGCAGCCTACTTGAATTTCTACTTCACATGACTATACTGGCAATAAAAACGGGCCCGAAGGGCCCGCGCCGCCAGGGGCTTCTAGGGTCTGTTAAGCTTCTAAGGGGCCTCGAGAGGTTTAAACTGGAGAAAAAAAGGGCCCTGGAGGCCCCTAGTTGGAAAATTTGGGGCCCCCTATTAAATTCTTTTTGTCACTTGCTTACATTTTGTAAAATTATGTGGCCCCTTGACGTTCAGGCCCAAAAAACTTGCCTTGTTCACCCCATCTTTAGGAAATTTAGGGTCTGGTCTGCCCCCCCCCTCCGATTGTTTATTGAGGTGGCCGAAAGTGACTTGACTTGCTCCCCCCCCCCCCCCAAACTTGGTGTTACTGGTTGCAAAGATCTGTGCGGGAAGGGCTAAAGCAAGTTAGCACAGTCAATGGTTGGTATCCCTCGTCACTGCTGGCTAGCAGGCAGCCATCAATGAAAATTGCAGAGCAAAATACAGCACAGTATTGTTAATATGAAAAGCAAAGATTCTATTATGGGCTAATTATAAAATAGTGCTAAAACAAATAATACTCCCCAAAAATCCCCCCCACAAATATAAAAAGTTATAAAATATTAAGAATACTTTTTTTTCCCCTATTATTTGAATTAGCACCTAGTTAGAAACTAATAAGCTATTTATTCTATCCTAATTTTACTAAGTAGAGACATTACCAAACTTATATAATGCTTGGGTTTGGTTACTATTTGATCACATTTCAAGGCTTGAAATTGAACACTATCACCTTCTTTTGTACACTAAACACATAAGCACACTTCACTTCACTAGCTCATGTGGTTTTATTCTGTCGAGCCTCCGGACCAGATCACAAACGTCAAGCAGCTGGATTGCCTCAATGTTGTCATGTTGGTGGAGTCTCTCTTCATGCTTAGCTGCAAACCTCTCTATCGCTGTAGTGACTGTCTCCACTTGAAGATCACGGTGAAGATCAGCATTCCTGATGTACCAAGGAGCATTTACTATATTCCTCAGTACTTTGTTTTGAAAACGCTGTATTATTTGTACATTAGATGGTTTGGTACAGCCCCAAAGTTGAATACCATAGGTCCATACAGGCTTCAGTAGCTGTTTGTACAGAAGAATTTTGTTGTATACTGACAGCTTGGATCCTCTTCCCAGCAACCAATACATTTTCCTGAATTTGATTCCTAGTTCTTCCCTTTTCTTCTTGACATGTGCTTTCCATTTGAGCTTGACATCCAGCGGCATACCCAAATATTTGGCAGTATTTGCATGAGGAATGACTTTTTCATTAATGTAAACTGGAATATATTGGATTTTCTTGTTAGTGAAATTCACATGCACAGACTTTGTATCATTGAGTTTAATGAGCCAATGATTTGTCCATGTGTTCACTTCATTAACTGCTCTTTGTAGTTTTTCTGTAGACTCTTCAACTTTTTCTGCAACTGAAAGAATTGCTGTGTCGTCTGCAAATGTAGCTATGGTAACCCCTTCTGGCTTTGGAATGTCGCTTGTGTATAGCAGGTATAAGAGAGGTCCTAGTACACTTCCTTGAGGTACCCCAGCTTTAATTTGCCTTAATGTGGAGTATTCATCATCTATCTTTACCCTAAAATATCTTTCCTCCAAGTAAGACTTCAGTAGTTGGCTATATTCTGATGGTAGAAACTGATCTAACTTGTGACACAAGCCTTCATGCCAAACTTTGTCAAAGGCTTGTGCTATATCTAAGAATACAGTAGAACAAACTTTTTTCTCTTCCAGACTTCTTTCTATTACATCTGTTAGTCTGTGCACTTGATCAATTGTTGAGTGTTTGCTGCGAAATCCAAACTGATGTAAAGGTATAAGCTGTTGTTCTTGCAGAATTGGCTTCAGTCTTGCTAATAGTATTCTTTCAAAAAGTTTTGATAGTATTGGTAGAAGAGATATTGGTCTATAGGAGGTTACTTCATGCAGAGGCTTTCCTGGCTTTGGAATCATTATAACTTCAGCTACTTTCCATAGGATTGGCACATATTTCAAGTGGAAGGCTGCATTGAATAAATGACACAATTTTACAATTGCTTTTCTAGGAAGATGTAGTAATATTTCTCCTGTAATAAGGTCATATCCTGGTGATTTCTTTTTTGCCATGTTTTTCATTTCTTTCTGGATTTCTCTTGGAGAAGTTGAAGGGATATTATCTGGAAGTCTTGGCTGTGTGGTTCTATCTATCTCATCATCTGGAGTTCTGCTTTCATGAGGAGTAAATGTTTTCTCTAAATGATTGGCAAATAAGTCTGCTTTATCCTTATTGCTGTGAGCCCATGATCCATCATATTTCCTTATTGGAACAACTTGTTCAACTGGTCTCTTCAATTTTCTAGTTGCTTTCCATAGTGAATAGTTGGTACTGGAGTCATTACTGAGCTCTTCTAGGTAAATATTAATATCCTGCTGTCTTAAATCCTGTATCAATCGTCTTAAGTTATTAGTAATCCTATTCAAATCGGTCTTTATTCTTGGGTTTCTTGTCATTTGCCACATTCTTCTTGCTCTTCTTTCAAGTATCAGCTCTCTGACTGCTAGTGGATAGCAATTACCTTTGATCTTGCTCTGAAGTAGAGGTGTATTTTCCCAAGCACATTGTTGAATGTTGGTCACAAATTCCTGCACTTCATATTCAAGGTCTTCAATTGTTTGTATGGGTGTATTCAAATCAGTTCTATTTTTAATCATGTTCCTAAATTCTTCTATGTTAGTATTTTTATTTATAAGTTGCGGTGCTCTATCTTTTTTTACAGCAGATGAAAAAGTCTATCAGGTCTGAAATCTTAGCTCTATCTGTTGGCCAATAGGTTGGCTTTCTTGTTGAGTGAACTTTGCAATTATATTCATCAATGGCCAGCTGCAGCTCCTTTCCTTTGGTTGTAGTTAATCGGGAGCCCCACTTAGTATTCTTGGAATTGAAGTCTCCACCAATAATAAATTTTCCTGTGAAGTTCTTATGGAATTCACTGTATTTTGGTTTCTTCAAGTTGAAGCTAGGTGGGCAGTAGACAGCTGCTATTGTTACCTCTTATGTTGGATGACCAGATAGCTTAGCCTTTATTGAAATTGACTGGAACTCCTGTAATTCGATTTTCATGAATTCATTGTGGATGATTTCTCTAACAATAACTGCACTTCCCCCTCTACAACTATTGTTGGGATGTATTGCATGGTATGTTTTGTAACATCTAATTTTTAAATAGGATTCTTTATTAAAGTGCGTCTCTGAGATAAGGCAGACATCAATTTTATGTTCTGTAATAATAGCCAATAGATCATCCTTGTGCTGTAAAAGCCCATTGGCATTCCATGTCATTATTTTTAATTTATTTTCCATATTTCTTGTAGACAGCTTCCTTTGCATTTTCTAATTTCTCTAGCCTAGATAAAATTGATTTGTTGAATTCATCTTGCCCCAATAGCTTCTCAAGAATTAACTGGAGTTGCGTAGCTATGTTCAATTTGAAATTTTCACCCAAGGTATGAGGTATGAACTGGGATTTTTCATCTATTTTTGTAGCTGATACATTTTTTAGCCTATCAGCATAGGATTGGTTTCCAGTAGCCCTATCAATATTAAATTTTCTTTGAGGTACCACAGCTTTGTTATCTTCTTTGTTAACATATGTTACAGATTTAGGTTGAATCTTTTTATTTCGGAGCGCTTGTAACTCTTGTGCTACAACGCATCCCCTGTAATTAGCTGGGTGTTCCATACCACAATTGTAGCATTTGGGTTTGGCTTCTTCTGGTTTTGTACAATCGATGGTAAGGTGGGAACCTGCACATTTCACACATCTGGATTCCTTTTTACAGTATTTTCTTGTATGACCCCACGCTTGACAGTTCTTACACTGGGGAAGAAATTTGGATTTTTTGACCGGGCAAATCTCAACCTTCATGCCCATAATTACATTAATATCATATATTTTATTTATGCTCTCTGAATTTTCGAAAGTGAGCATGAATATTGGAAGAGGGTCTTTTGTCTTCCACTTCAATATATTCACAACTTCTAAGATTTTAAATCCTTTTTCCTGAAGTTCTTGTTTTATATCACCTGGATCGCAAGTGCTATGTAACTTCTTGACAATTACTCTGATAGGTCTTGTTTGTTTGTTTTCAAAAGAAGACCATGTAATTTTTTCGTCATTCAATACTACCGTAGCTATCCTGTAATTGTCCTCAGATTGTACGTTTAGCTTTAGACTACCATTATTCAATAAAGTCACTTTGTAGGAGTCTTTCATCTTGTCATTTAGAATTTTATACACAACTTGATAATCTTGAATATTGTATAAAATTATAGCTGGCGGTTTCAAAATCTTTTCAACTAGTTTGTTGCTGGATAATTGTTTTGGTTCGGCATTCTCTTTTACCTGGTTCCCCCCACGTGAAGGGATAATCCGCTTATTAGATGATTGAAATGGAGGTGAATCAGAATGCTCTCTCCTCCTCTTCCTTCGCTTTTGACGAATCCATTCCGTTTCAGCAGATAATTCCTCTTCATCTGTATGATAATTTTCTACATTATTTTTTAAGTCACTATTAGAATTATTTTCTAGCGCAGATAACCTAGATTGAATTTGATCGAGTTGGTTTCTCAGTTCAACATTGGTATTTTCTGATTGTTTTAATTTTTCATTAGCTTCTTTCCATGCTTTAAGTAATAACTTCTCTGCTTCCGATGTAAGTCTATCTTCATGTAGAGTGTATTTGACTTGACTATCTTTCTCTGTTATTGTAATAATATTTTCCAGTTGTTCTCTATTCGACATTTTTTGGCAGTTCTATCAAAGTGAATGTTCAGCACTTACCAGGATGGAGTTGAATTTCCATTCGCGGCGACTAATACGCGCGCACACACGCGCACACACAATCACACGCACTTTTGTTACCCGTAATGCCGATTTTTCTTGACTCAACGATAACCTAATTTTCAACACAATTGAATTTACTGTCTTCAACACGTCCGCTCGCTTTGACTTCCAAATGCTGACTGATTAAGAATAATATGTAAAAAACCCCCCCCCCCCCCCCCAAAATTCCAGGAGCGCAAACTGCGCACCGGAACCCCCCTCTTGGCACCCTTGTCTGCATGAGAAAGATCATATTGCATCCAAGTACTGAAATGACATACTATTTGGTGGCCCAAGTACTTCCAACCACAGGGTGTTTGGTATCTATACCTCATGTTAGATAACTTTTACTATTACATCTCGTATGTGCCGTGATCAAAACATTACAAATTCCTGGATTTCTTGTTCCATAACGATCTGCTTTGTTAACATTAATGTTTTATTGTAAATGTAACGAATTGCAGTCAATTTTAATTGAGAATAAATAATAGATAGATGGATAATTTAGCAGCCTCTGACCTTCTCTCAAATGGCTGTATGGATTTGCCACTATTTTTACTCACTTTAGGCCAAACGTTTTCGATTCATGGAGACTCATCTTCATGGCCTTTGAAGATATGTCTCCATGACTCGAAAACGTTTGGCCTAAAGTGAGTAAAAATATGATTTATTCTCAATTAAAATTGACTGCAAGTCGTTGAATTCACCATAAAACGTTAACACTACAAATCAAGTTTCTTACTCAAACTATTTCCATTTATTCAGTTAGTCTCTTATTTTATACACTTATTGATACATCTGCTATTGAATCGTCACATTATTTTCAAATGTTGGGAAACTGTTGGAAACGTCTTATCATTTTTAAGTCACCAGAATGTTCTTGAAATATTCGCCTATGAAATAAGATATTTTGTACCGTACTTACTTTTCATGACATAAGCATAGTAGTCGGAAGGAGCTTGATACTTGAATGGATCATCCCAAGAGATATCATCACCCATTTGTATTCTGTAAGTAACAGACACCGTTTATTATTATTATTAAAGAAATTATTGTTATTATCATTATTAGACATGTACCTGAGCTTCGTAATTTCAGCATAGTTTCTGATGCTATTCAAGTGATTCTAAAATATTCAATTTATAAATAACAGTACATACTTATTCGATGGATCGAGATGAGTATCACAAAATGAAAAATCATTTATTCGGAATGGTATTTTCCTTATTGCTTGTCTGAAGTCACCCAGAAACTGCGATGCCTTTACGCGTTGGTCAATATTTTTTAGAGGTATGTGATCTTTGTTGCAACTCATCATAGCACTCACAGCATTCCCATTGTATAAATGTGCCTGGAAATAGAAAATTAATTGAAGAAGGTAAATTATGCTCTAGAATAAAAAATACTACCATTCTTATCAAAATAATTCATTAAGTCTATTCTTATAAAGAATGCAAAAATCGCATTTTAATTAACTTTGTATGTGGAGAAAGGGGCTCTTGTGCCTCAACTTCACCCACAGCCCCTGGTACTTGTAAAGTGCACGAATAAAAGCCATTTATCTATCTAAATAGTGATCAACACAAAAAAGAATGGAATTGAGTTCTGGAGCATAAATTTCGTCGAAATCATGAGATTAGAATATCTAGGTAATGTTAGAACACAGTGGGCCTACTTGCTTTCAAATTGAAATTCATTCAGGGTCTAAAAAAAGTTTGAACGGTAGCTCAGAGGAGATGAGTTTTATATTATATTGTTATAAATATAAATAATCCTTATTCAGCTCCTCATTCTGTAATCTCATCAATTTGCTATAAATTCTGGATAAAATAACATCTCAAGTCACTTTTTAATTGGCTTGTAAAATAATTGTTGAGAATACAATTGGATAAGTATCAAGTTGTTTGCCCTTAGGCCTGCATTAAAGTAATGTTACTTCTTCTTCTGCTAGTGCCTATTCGTTCCGAATATTGGCGATCAGTCTGACTATGGTTATCCTATTTACAGCCATCCTGAAAAATTCTGTTGTAGTCTTGGAGAACCAGGTACGCAGGTTACTACTACTACTACTAAAAGTTACTCAAAGTAGAATAGAATGAACAATTATTCCTGCAACAGAAAAAATTGCGCAGTCGGTTTCAATTCAACAAATCAACTTAAATAATCCTCTAGCAAAATAAATTTGATAAAATGTTGTGATAAATAGAAATATCAGGCACCCCTGTAGGATAACTATTTTGGGTTATCATAATATTAAAGATATGAGGTGACTTATTAAAAAATATTCATCTAAGCGTTCTTATTTAATGAATGAATGGAAACTTCTAAATATTTTTAAATGTATTCTAGATAAAAGACTACTTATCCTCTTATTCATACCTTTCTGCTGGAACTTATATTATTTTATTTATTGTACAGAAACTAGAATATACTAGAAAACTAGAAAATAAACTTGTACAAAGGTCAACTTACTTGTTGCGAAAAATAAACGAGCTCTTGATACTTTGTTGCTCGATACAATAATAAAACTTGAAATATCGATGAGGATTTCCACTTCTTACAAAACTGTTTCATGAAGGTTCTTGTCGCTGTATCCATTTTGCTAGACACTAAAAAAGACATTTAAATTATTAGAAGTTCACTTCTTGAGCACAGTTATAAGGTTCAGTGAAGCATTAGTGGCAGAGGATGCAAAAATCGGTCTATTATATCAGAGGCTCCCATTTTCGATCAGCCAATAGTATCACTTATCAGATTATCAGATCGTGTAGGCCGAAAGGTATATCTGTATTTTGTGGATTAATTGCCCTGTTTTTTATTTTGATAGATTTCGAGAATGATGGGCATGATGAAACTATAGTATCTTGTTTTCATAATAAGTGTGGTTTTTACAATATTATCTTAATCATCGTAGATTATGAATATATACCACATTTTCATCACCAATTTTATATTCCACATTAAAATGGTTGGAGCACTTGTCTAAGATAAGATAAGGCTCTGGCTGGCTTCGTTTCCTGCAGACTGGTTCGAATCTCATTCAGCCATGGATATGTTTCTCATCTTTTACCTATTCACCTCATTACCCACACACAAGTCTCCAGACTCATGTGGGCATCCGCAATAAAAAAAAAGCTTCAAGTTGAGGGACATTCTGATCATGTATTGGTGGTTTTGTTAACCTATACAAAATAAGTTTTCTGCTCTGTTTCTCCTGATGCTAGCAGTACACTATCGCCGAATGTAGGCAAACTAAGACGAGCGCGATAATGTACCCGGTGTGCACGTGTACATTCGGGGTAGTTCGCATCGCCAACATTCGTGTTCGCCTGCGCTCGCTATTTTAGCGGTCTCCGACAGGGATCAAAGGAGGCGAATGCCCACGATCGAGGGCGAATGCCGAGCGGCGGACAGATACCAACTTGAGCCAGTACACACGCGCTTACATTCGTCAAGAGTCACGAATGCGCTCTATCTACAGTATTCAGTGCGCTGATTATTATTCTAGCCTATTATTTAACCTTTCGATACTTGCGCTCATTTGCTTAATGCGAGTACTCAGGCGTTGTACTTTGTACAACATACGTTCTAACTAAGTTTTATCATCTTAAATGCTTTTATATTTATTTTATACTTTTAAATTATATTTTCAATGACTAAAAAAACCTTAGGCTACATTATTGTATAACAATAATTGGACTGTTTGGATTTGTTTACTCAGTATCACTCTCTTTGTCACCATTGTTTCCTTGTTTACAGTGTAAGCAGATTCTGTTTTTCTGTGTTTGTAAGCACACAAACTACACTTCATGGTCGCTGATGAGTTTTTCTTCCGTCCACGCAACCAGCAGGTTCTTTTGTAAGACTTTTCTTCTTGGAGGAAGTTCACCATTGATGTTAAAAGTTAAAATCACCCTGGCATTGATCGATGCTATTGACAAAATACAGAAGACCATTAGATGAGGAGGAAGAAGTTGAGCAAAGAAGAAAAGTACCTGCTGGTTGTGTGGACGAAAGAAAAACTCATCAGCGACCATGAAGTGTAGTTTGTGTGCTTACAACACACAGAAAAACAGACTCTTCGCTTACACTGTAAACAAAGAAACAATGGTGACAAAGAGAGTTGTGCTGAGTAAGCAATTTTAACATTCCATGCTGAGTAAGCATTTTTAACAGTCCACTTGATTTGTAAACTGTTTTGCCAGGAATACACATGATTTGGGTTCGGCATGATTCGGCCGAACTAAGGCGATAGTGTACTTGTATAGTTCGGGGTGGTTCGGTTCGGTGGTTCGTCAACATTCGCGGTCGTAATCTGACCCGAACATTCGGCGAAACATTCGGGCGAATATTCGGCGATAGTGTACTGCTGGCATTACAGAATAAAAGTGAAGAATAATCCATATTGACAAGAAATCTCTACCAGTCTCCAAAATGTAATCATCTTCAAGAAAATAATGGAATTATATACAGTATTTTCAAGTTAGTTGATTTAGAAATAAAATATTGTTTCAATTTTTCAGGCAAAGTGCAGCATCAGTGACATCTGTGATGCACTGTCCGCCAAAATCAAAACATTTGAGATGTTTCCTACCACTTGGCTCAATCGGGGAGGTGGAACCACCAGCTCAAGAATATCTTTGCTGAATAAATGCTGAAGGTATGCTAAAAATGTATAATAATAGAATTTAATAAAAATGTATAATAATAGAATTTAATAGAATTTTAAGAATGTTCTAATAATACAGGAAAGCTTGCAATTATTGATTCACTACTACTACATGTACAGACTTCTTTCTAAGCTTCAATGATTATAATAATCTGTGCAATCTATTATCAATTCATAATAACTAAAAATAAGCAGCAATAACCAGTTATTGGTCAGTTTTAAAAATAGCAGTAATTCAAAAAAACATTTATTAGAGGCGTGAAAATACAATTTTTAGAGAATTTTTAATGCATTCATATTAATGTTTTATTATTTTAAAGTAGATTTATAAGGAAATTAAATAATAAATCTGCATGTTTTGAAAATGATTTGGCAATCCAATACAGTTATTAATTAGGCTAACTAATATAAATCGGAATCAAATAACGACTGCAAAATTGTAACAAAAATTCCTAACCATCATAAAATAATAATTTAGATAGCTTACTTCCTCCTCCAATTTTATTTCCATACTTCTTCCTTGCTTGGAATCCTCTGTATTCTATAAAGGAAATAAAATATCGAAAATCAAACGCTCTCATAGTTGGTTAGAACATTATTAAATAAATCAATTAAAATTAGATCTTTCGATAAACCGAACCAAAAAATTTTAAAACTATAATTAAATAGATTATCTAGGAAGTTACTGATAGAAGGAGAAATAAAGTTTTGAATTACATATTTTAGAGGTGTAAAAAATAAAACTTTACTTTGCAAAAACGTAAAATAAAATAACTTGAGACAAATGTGGAGAAATGGTTCATCTGGTATTGAACATGAAACCAGTTGTTTGGTCTCAAAACGAGAAAAATGTTTCGATTCTTTAAACGTGAAGGCAAATATTTATCTTAGCTGTAGGTCCTATCATATTTTGAACCCCAAACTCATATAAGCTTAAACTCATCTAAAACTATCTTCTAAGAATGAATTAGCATTCTATCTATACATTGATAGCAAAATGCCAACTTCACACATTCATCACTGTAATCTTTCTATAACTATATCTGTTCATATTTAAATTTTATTTGTATTGTTCAATAAAAGCAACACTGAATTCAGCAATATTGTTATTCATTTGATGAAAAATGCATTTCCAGGCAATCACTGAGGATTGTCTTAGAAAAGTCCTTCTTCTTGAGTACGCCTACACTATAACTACATTAAAACAATTGCATTCTATACTGAAGTGTTGTTTAGTGCTGTATCCATTGAAATAACTAATGACTAAATAGAAATAAAATATGAAATATTCATATTTTGTGTACAATAGATAACTAAGACTAGTCTGTCCAAAGCTTAAACACTAAATTAAACAGAGAGGGAAGATAGAATCCGTTTATGTGTTCTCAGGCATTGGAAAATTCAACTATGACCAAGATAAATCAAACATTTTCATCAACTACTATGATTTTTCATGTCAAACTATAATTTACCCAAGTTAATGGTTATTTCCAAAAGGAAATATCAAGTTTATATTTGCAGAGGAATTGAATGGACTGAAGTTTTCTTCAAAAATTGTGTTACTGAGGTTTCTTTTGCAATTTGTGCTATAAATGGATATGAATTTACTGCTTTTAATCGATACTTATGAGTTTGCATAAGACTCAACGTATTTTTTTACACGCTGATTTGACAACAGTGATAGAGAAAGATTTATTTCATGGAAGAAATTGATTATGAGGAATTTACTACTCGTAAAATGAAAAATATTTAATATGTTAACCTGAAATATTGATCATGATTGAACGGTTGAAATTACTGATAACAACAACAGAGAATGAATGTTGTAGTAATATTAAACGAGATGAAGCTCCATCGTATTAAAACAGTTATTCCTTAAGCAAGAAGCTCAGTTTTATCTGGAATTTTGAAATTAAATATAAAGCACTCTACTTCCATAATATTTTAATATTTCAATTGAATTGTCGTAGACTTTAACTTCCCCACTCTGCTTCTATTCTAGTAGGTAACATGATTTTGCGCTTTTTAAAATAATTCTTTCGAAAGCTCAAGTATTTCTTCTATTTCAATGACAGTAAATACAGTAAGAATGTACAGTCCAGTGGAAATGACTACTAACGTGATTGAATGATGACTGCTGCCTCATCCTGTGACATATCTTCCTTCTTCCGAGGGGGTTTTTGATTCTTATTCGCTGAAAGAAAAACATATCTTGTTGCCATACTACTCAAATTGAAAGAATATCAATTAAAAGAATATAGATTAGATCAATAGGAGTATTGATGTTCTTGATATTTTGTTCATCTTAGTTGCAGTTTTCTAAAACATAGACTTATGCGATTTCTCAGCAGTATATTTATGTCCAAACAAATTACAACTTTTTTGTTATTGAACAACAGTCTATTATGTTGCAGGGAAAGTTCAATACAGAGTCCAATCGGGTCTTTGCCCTCATCTTAGAAAAATCTTTATTAATATACCTGCCTTTGGTCAATACTCCTTTGATATCTAAATTGCTTTTGATTTAAACGTGATAGAAAAAGGCAAAGAAGAAATTCCTGGTATAACATATGCTTAATATTGCTGGTATAATGATGAAAACTGGGAATATTTATAATGTGGTCAACACCATTAACACAGAATATAATATATTCTATATACTATATTAAATCATATATATATTTTGTGCTAGTGACTAACATCAACTTTTCGAATAACTTTGATGTGAAGGAATAAATTTATTTATTAATAATTTCAATAGGAATCTTCTTTTTGTTTTAAAAGAATGTATATGAATATAATGGATAATTTACACTTCTTCAGGGTACCAAAGCCATAGTTTATGCAGAAGATACAGGAATGTTGATGAATCAAATCCTCTTTATTTGTAGCCTGATTGAAATTGAGCAGGCTCAAGAGTCCTGAGTAGACCTAAATCTAATAATCGATTGGTATTTTCAGTTATTTATTCTAAACTTGAACCGGCCAATAAATCAGCACTGGACACTTGTGCAAGGCAATAAACATGCATAACAGAGGAAAAAACATTACAATGCAGAGGAAGCTGATGTCAATAGATTGATCAATAGATATGCAACTGACTATCAATAGATATTATCTTCAGTAACCGTTTAAAATGTACTTTTGCTGAAATTATCAATCCATTTTACTATATTCAAGGTGGTTTTTAGTTAAATTTTTGAAATTATTAATTGGAAAGCTATTTAATACATCAGTATCGTATAAAATATATACTTTTTTGATTTCATTAATCATGGTTCATTTCACCATAACCATTCACTCATAACCTACATAATATATCGGAACAATTACATGCTAAATATCATTACATGCTACATGGGAATTTATTGTCCATATGCAGAATCATGCGTTTGAAAGTGATCTTTAATGTTTATCAGTTGATGGTATCATCAACATGTCCATAAAAATTAACTCTCTACTATTGAAATTTCCAATAGGATAGTTTTCAAGGTAAATTGCAGCAAGTATTTTTTATCATACTGAATCGTCGCATAATGGAATGAAACATTACTGTTGGAAAATTGAATTGTAATCCAAAATCACAAGTTGTTCATATTCGTAGAAAACTATATTCTATTAGAGTGATAGGATTATAATTTATTTAAGGGAATAATGAGCTCAATATGATAAAGAATGCTTACTCCAATTTATTTTCAATAAAATAAAATGAGACAAAATTTTTGGCAATTAATCCAGTTTATTCTGATAAAATCTTTCAAATCAACAATAGAATACAATTTTCTCGAATATCAACCATTCGAAGATCTTGGATACACCATTCTCCAATTATTAATGTTCCTTACACTATACGATATCCAAGGGTTTCTAAACATGTGATTATTTAGATTTTTATATTGTAAAATAACATATGATACACTTTATTTGTTAGGTTTATTAGAATCATCATCATAATGTGTATTTTATTCTGCCTCCAATTAATTATGGGTGGAGATGGGTAGTTGCAATCATTTTTAACTAAAATGTATGTCCACATGTACAATCATTGATGGGAAAAGAGAGTGGGTTTTATATTGAAACTTTTAATTTTTTAATCTTTAAAAATTATCAGGAGTCTTCCCGTAATGCATTATTTTATATCAATAGCTGGGATTGATGTTCAAGTAAACATTTGTATAGTTTAGGTTTGGGACTTTCAAGAATTATTCTTGTCTCTCTGGCTGATATAGTTGGTAACTGATGCTACGAAAGCCCAGATCTTAAAATTGGATGACACCCGTTTTGCATGCTGCTCTTGTAGTGAAAACACACAGGATTGCATAAAATATGTGAATACCATGTAAAATGTTGCTTGAAAAACTATATTTCTGGAGTAGGCTTATTCGGAATGAATGTAATACTGTCATGTTATAGATAACAGCCAAAGAGATTATAGATTATTT
This sequence comes from Conomelus anceps, assembly GCA_948455865.1. Taxonomy (NCBI): domain Eukaryota; kingdom Metazoa; phylum Arthropoda; class Insecta; order Hemiptera; family Delphacidae; genus Conomelus; species Conomelus anceps. Next base: position 63,558,137 of record OX418218.1, read on the forward strand.
TGATTATATTGGGATGTCCTTGATTATATAAGTGAATATTTCGGTGGTTGGTTATTCAAACTATCAAACCAGTTATAAGGAACTGAAAATTACTCAAACTTTTCAATTTTCCCCTTCTGACTGGCTCATAGCCTCCAAAGCCTCCTCATCATTGGCTTCCTGCATGTTTTCAGCTTCCCCTTCGGCTTCCCCTTCAGCTCCCCCTTCAGCTTCCCCTTCAGCTTCCCCTTCATCATTCTCTTTGTTCTCTTCTATATTATCGACATTACCCGTCTCCTTGTCCACTGGTTCAATGGCCGTTGAGTCCTGTGACTTGAACTTCTTGAGTTTTGAAGCGAAATTCCTCTTAGCTAAGAAGGCCCGCATCATACACTGCACCTTGACAATTTTCTTCACTTGAGTCTCATACAATCTGAAATTATCAAAATATTCAATTACTAATAATTACTGCTTGTTTTTTTTAAGAGTTTAGAAGCCTGAAAGACTACGATCAACTTTTGAAACAATACTACACTTACAATAATGAATCTTCCTTCTGTGTTTGTCATCCATAAGTGAACTATGATTTTTATCAATGGTTTACTTATAATTTAATTAACAACAGAACTTGACTGGTATTCTATTTTTCAGGACGTTTTACAGGAACTGAGTCCCATCTTCAGTGAACACTAGGTTTTCTGTTTGCTGTAGATGAAACTCAAGTCTTGAAACAAGTCCGTCACTATTCATAAATGTGAGTTATGTTGCTGATAAAAACGCTTATGTATATATTTACCATCGATAAATCATATTGTTATAAGTTCAAATCGCAGCTCTATTGATGTACTGACTAAAATTGATATAATTGCATTTTTCATTATTCTCTCACGTATAAAAATTCTTGGAAGCAGTATAATAGTCTGCGTTATTTACTATATTTTAGACATTGAAATTCTTTTGCATATTATTTGTCGTTCAAAGAAGAATGCTAAAACCATCCATTCGTTTTATCAGTTTATGAGATCCTCTCAAGCATGATCAATTCAACAAAGATAATGCAGTATAAATGGAATTTCACCATGAAAAATACTATATGATCACTATTCCTTGTATTTTATGATGATCCATGCACTAATAGCTAGCTTAGTAAACTGGTGAAATATTCTCAAGAAGTGAGCCTTCTGACGTCATTCCTTTTCAAATCAACAAAACAACATGCTGCGAGTTATCCATTTAATATTTTACAAAGTTTCTGTTGCTAAAACTAAATGAATTTCACTGGTAGAATAACTATTATTATAAACTTGGGATCGTCTGATTGAACTGTTCTATACCTTGACAAGTATTCCTCATTATAGTATTTCAAAAATACTTTGGTTTTTCCAATTGTCCATCCTTCCATTTTTAGTCGAACCAACAGCAATCGGCAGTTATCTCGGGATACATCAACATTTTCATCAAAGTCGAAGGCCAAAAATTTGTATCTAGAAGAAATTATAAGAAACACTCATTGGAATAATAGAATTAACTATTGAAATACTTAAACTGTGAACCCACATTTAAAGTACTTTGAATGTAGGACAACATAATTCAATGACATTCTTTTTTAAATCAAATTCTTACTTCGTGAATGAATCAATTATTAAAATTAACTTTTTATTGTAAATTCAACGACTTGCAGTCAATTTTAATTGTGAATAAATAATATTTATACTCACTATTGGTCTAACGTTTTCGAGTAATGGAGACTCATCTTCAAGGCCCTTATAAGTCCCTTATAGTCTCCATGACTCGTAACGTTTGGCTAATAGTGAGTATAAATATTATTTATTCACAATTAAAATTGACTTGAAGTCGTTGAATTTACAATAAAAAGTTAATATTAACAACGCAGATTGTTATGGAACAAGAAATCCAAGAATTCAATTATTAAACTTTGAAATTTGCCCATGCAAACTATTACGGCTTCCGATACCTGAAAATTAGCCAAGATTAATAGTTTTGGCTGTTGCCAAAGCCAAATACCTGCTATTGTTTATTTGGTAGATGAAATACGGGAAATTCAATGAACAAAGTTTTCTTGAATTTGTGATTGATTTATTATAAATTCTTTCTCGCATGAATGTCCAATATCTAATTCATTTCAATTTACAAAAACAACATCTCGTTAAGGTGATTGCAAACAGGCAAACATAGGAAACGCAAAATTGTAAAAAAATATTGTTTTTTTTTTGTTATATATTTCTTGAAATATCTATAAAATATCTATGTGTACGAAATAATGTAAGCCTTGACAAATAAAACCAAATAAAACACGTAATAAAATGCTGATTTTTATTTTACAAAGTATAAATTTCAAAAAATATATTTATAAAACATATTAGAAGAGTTGAGAAAATATTGAATTTCATTGGAGTTCTGACCTCCATGTTGATGAGCGGTGTACACTGAACAGTAGTAGTCAATATGTGTACCATTACCGATTTTGACTGTAGGTGACTCTTCAGACCCCATGATTTAGTCAAAATAGCATTCAAAGTATTTCTTGTAAAAAATGAAAAATTCAAATCCTAAAAACGAGGAGTGAGTTAGGCTGTGGGTGATTTTCTCATTGAGGTAACATGTTCATACTAAAATGCCTAGCCCACCGATACAAAGTCTGAATACAGACTGTCTGATTGACAGTCCATTCCCACCACTACACAGCGTCTGGCTGCATAGGTGAGTGCGTATACTATCCAGCACACCTCTGAGCAACTTCCTGCGTTCAAGCCATAATCCGACGTCTCTGATTGGAAAGCAACAAAATAATTGATGTATCCTTTTTTATATCTGAGATGAACAAAACTTAATCCACCTCAAGCCAAAATAAGGCACCAGTAATATGCCTTACTATTATTCTAAAGTGAGTAATTTGTCATTTCACAATATCCCTGAATTCTTTAAGCTTTTACTTTTAAATACAACTCTTACAGCCTAGTAGAGTAGTTGGTAATTTTCTATTCATAAATAATTGAAATTGTTTGTAATTCTAACAATTCTGAAATTAACACATTTTTCACGACCTCATAGAGTTAACGTATTACTTTTCGATTAATCAATTTAAGAAGTTCTCTGAAAAATCTCATTTTTGATTTCAGAGTTCATCTGTCACATCTCTTGTATACGCCCAAACCTTTTCAAAAGTAGCTATTTGTATATAAAATCTGCTATGAAAAGTCTTCAACCAATAACTGAAACCATGGTTCGAAAAGCGTTCGCTGTGACTCAAAAGGTTAGTTCTGCTTAACAAGCTCATATAATGCAGATCATGAGAATGAATATTCACATCCATAATGATCCAAAAGTTTTCAGTATCTTTGGCGGCTCTGGTAGCGCAATTGGTTGTAGCGCTTTTCTGTGATTGGATAAGATCTGGCTGGCTTCATTTTCTGCAGCCTTGAGTTTGAATCTCTTTGAGAAATGGATGTTTCTCATCAATCACCTCATCACCTACACACAATTATACAGACTCTTGTGGGAATCATCGGCCATAAAAAATGAAAAATAAAAAAATCTCACCTCCGAATGAAATCTGGGAATGAGATGCGGCAGGAGTATCCCTTCTGTCGTGCCCTGGCCGTGTCAACTATGGCCAAAGCCCTCAATTGCTGACGCACCACTTCGGCTTGGAATTGGCGCGGCGTTCCGGTCAGATTAGTTCTCAAGCAGCGCACAAAATGGATGCTACCAGGCTCCGGCCCCATGCCCAAACTGCGCAGCACCTCCAAGCTGGATGCCCTGAAAGTAGCTGCTGCCGTTCGCATTCTTCTCGTTTGTGAGTATTCACCTTTTGATTCTGTATTGAATTTCTGCAAATAATAGTTCAAAATCAGGAAATCTCAAAGGCTGTAGGCCAGTTGAAGAAAGTTAGTACTCATATGTGTCCAAGCAACATACCCCAAAAAATCAGAACCACAATACGTTTTGCAAGTAGACCCTCTTTTTCTGAAATGGGTAATGGCATGTCCAACATGGATGGACTAATGTGTTGTATTGATGACACAAAAATTTGTTCTTTTGTATGGTTTCAGATGAATGGTGAATTTGATTTATTGAAATTAACTTATCAGTAGATTTGTGGAATGATGTTGTGGAACTCCATAATAAAGGTAAAAACAGTCAATATTTTAATACGTAGGATTGACCAATATTTCTACTTTATAATTGATTATAAAGTAGAAACTGAAGTTATTGAAGTTATTCAATTAATTCAAAGCTCATCACCTGGTTGTCGTCATATTCACTCTATTGTCTCGGCAAGATCAACATTAGAAAATCGGCTAGATAACATCGCTTTCTTTATTGCTAGCATTGATGAGCCATGGAGAAAATAAAAACATAGTTAAATCATCCTTAATTGCCGTTTCTAAGATCTTCACGATGATGAACAAGAAACCATTATCCTTGCCAATATCATTTTATAAGAATTTCTTAGGGTGCATGCACAGTGAAGCATCCAATACGCGATGATAATGACCATCGCAAAATCAAATACATCCACTGAAATGGTGGTATTTAAGCTGGTATGCACTACACAGAGAATGTGTAGTTATTATCCTCGAGTATTGGCTGCTCCACGTTTGCGTAGTACGCTCTTTGGACTAAAACAAAACGTTGAGATCTGAAGGCTCACCTATGTGATATACACATACATTATGATGCTCCACTGAGCAAGGACTCATACAGTTTTCAACATTACAGTTGTTTCGGATTAAGTTCTTAAACTTGAATTTTCTGTATTCGAAGTAAACTCACCCTTCCATTATCAGACTCGGCGACAAGGGCAGCTCCCCAGCGCTTCTTCCGTCCACTGGTGACGGAAACAGTTTGATCAGAGGAGAACGTCAGATTGCCGCTCTTCGTCAACTGATTTGTGAACAACTGTTTCATCACCATGTCCGAAGAAAGCCGCATTGTTTCAATCATTTCAGGTGGCAAGAAATCTCTATTCTTTTCAGCCATTTTGCTTGTTTCATACATAACTTTACCAGTGTAATGGGCCACGCAGAAATCTTTCGTCGTTGACATTTTTACTCTTGGACCTTTAGGTTTGTTGGTAAGAGTTTCTGGAAGGAAAGCGTAGACAAAAGTAGTATTAGTTTTGCATTGATGGTAATAACAGAAATGCAACACATCCTGATTGAGTCCAGTGTTATTCCCTATATTCTTAGAATTATTCGTTAGTAGGCTACTTTGGTTTATTATGTTTTCAAAACACCAAATTTCCATTTAAGCTTTCACGCTCCGATTTGCAGTACGACTTGTAATCCAACCTCTAAGGTTGGATCTGATATCGGAACGGGAATTGGCTTGTTGGATAGTTGGAAGTGTAGATGGACCACTCGGAGCATGTGGAGGGACGACTGGAAGGTCCGACTTCCTACTGTTGATGTAGTTGGAGTGGGAGTGGGGGAGTCGGATCAAAGTCGTCCAACTTACCTCATTCAATGCTTGACCTTCGGGCAACTTCGGTTACATTTTTCGGCTCGAGAGCGATGTTCACAGCTGACTAGGACTAAATTTGGATCGCTAGTTGGATAGCAAGTCGGAGCGTGAGTGGAGTCGACTATCCAACTAGCAGTCCTACTAAGTCGTACTACAAGTTGGAACGTGAATGCCCAGCTTTACAGAGATCTTCAGAGCGAAATTTGTTATTCCAATAATGGATTGGAACGTGCAACTACTGACACTTCCGTTCATATTATTCTTAAACAGTATAATTATAGAATGTTAAATAATAACTCTTCTGGCCTCTTTATTAACAAAAAAAAAAATAAATAAATAAATCGAATTCTTTTGTTTGTTTTTTTCTAAAATTAAAATGACGACAAAAATAGTCTATTGGAAAATGATAAAAGTTCCATTAAAATCTAAACAATCAGAAGCTAGTAAAATTCTCATAATTCCTTGGAACTATTGTTTAGATAAAGATAGGTCTATATCTAATTAGACACTAAACCTGATTGGAAAAAGAGAGCGTTGAAAATCAACAAAATTAAAAGTAGAAAGCATAATATTCCAGCCTCAATGCATCAAATTTAGATTAGTTTTGATTTCGTTTCATACAACTTTTGTAATGAGTCATTTTATTACTATTTTGTGTTCTATTCATTTTTTAGATTTTTAAAAATAAATTTCTGTTGTAGAAGGCTGAAACATTTTGTAGGCACGATGATTAATCAGCATTATAATCCCAGTTACTAGTATGATCAATAGTATAATTTATTGGACTCACCTATAATGAATTCCGAGCCAAGTGGGCTACGACTTGCTTCGTCAACCATATACATCAAGCCGTCAGGTTTCATCATCAACTCATCCACGGTTGGTTTATTGTCATAGTACTGCAAGGGTGCCAAGGATATGTCTTCTTCCTCTTGTTCTTGCTGTAAGAAAGAAATGCTCATTACCAGACATTTATCATGGCTCACAAGATTAATTGAAGAAAGTGTTCTGAATGTGAACTTCTGATTCAGTTAGTGAAAATTCAAACTCAGTGAAAATAAGATATATTTTTTTTTTTTTTAGGATGAAGCCCACATAGGTCTGAGACCTGTGCGTGGGTAATGAGTTGGATGATGGTGATTGATGAGTTGGACCTACAGGTTTAGGTGGGTTCCGAACCACCGGGAAGTGATTTTACAGCAGAGAACAGTGTCCTTTTTGCTGGCCATATTCTTATGTGTTTGACCACTTATTCTAGTGGGTTCGGAACTCACCTAAAACTGGAGGTCCAACTCATCAATCACCATCATCCAATTCATCCAAGTGTAACACACGCACATGTCTCGGACCCATGTGGGCTTTATCCTTCAAAAAGAACTTATTCTATTCCAATGTGATGAAGGTCAGAATGAATTATATGAGGTGAATTTCAAGTTTTATTCTTGATCTTGATGAACGCAGTGTATATTCCGCTATCATTGAGAACTGAATGAATAATAAGACGAAATTGTCACAACCACATTTATTAAGAATATTGAGAAACTAGTTTCGGTTGTTATACCATTATCAATCTTAATCAAACCAGTCTCAATCAAGCAGTTTGATTGAGATTGATAATGGTAGTATAACAACCGAAACTAGTTTCTCAATAATCCTAATAAATGTGGTTGTGACAATTTCGTCTTATTATTCATTATGGATACCTTCCACAATATCACCTCCGCCACTACAAAGAAAATACTGTTGTATTTGAAAGAATATTGTCAATGACTTTCAAAATTCTTCTCACTACATGTTGCAATCCTAGTACAAGTTAACCGTTGTAAATGGCTCGTGAGATAAATGGGATTAGTCTGGGTTCATTACTAAAACTCATGTACTGAATTTCAAAACTATTCATCCAATGATTTGGCATTTATGCCTCCATATCTTGATATATTACTTGGTAAAAATAAGACTTGGTGATATTTTTACCCACACATGCGATTCACTACAATGTCTAATATGATGTTTCACTGTATGTCTAATGTGACGTTGTGAAAACATAGGTGGTATTTCTCACTTACCATTTCACTCACGAATACTCGCTGATTAAAAAAGTATTGTAGCTGCTCATTCATGGTGTTGACAAAGAGCTGCTCAAGACCATTTTTCTGGTAGCATTCGAATCCAAAAAGATCCAGAACAGTTGTGTAGTATTTATCACCACTAAAATGAGAAAGACATAATACGTCATTTTCTACAAGATTAAATCTTTATATAAAGTCCTTTCTAGTATAGGAGAAAGCTCTTGATTCAAATTTCTCTTTTATCTTGGATTCCCTACTCATTTATCATAAATATCTCTAACCTGAATACTTTTAAGGTCTAATAAATCTGAGTATTATAAATTCTTATGTTATATAGCTTGAAAGTTTATAAGAATAAGAATATATCTAATTGTTCAAAAATTGTACAGAATTATATGGACCTAGTTATATAGCTATCACAGAACACTCATAAAATACAAGAAATAGTTGACAGGGAAATATACAAATAATCACTCACAGATAATGTTGCTGATACAATATTGCCCATTCAGTATTATAGCAACACCTGCTATATTCAACTAATAACTTACCGGTGGTGGCAGAGTCAATTGGCCTACATCAGTGGAAAAGTTAGTTACCTTGTTACTTGAAACGTATTCAATTAACTCCAATAAATTTATTTACAAACGTCAATTTTTGATGTTTTATTTATTGAAATAATGTTTTTCTTTCAAATTAGATTCAATCATGATCTGTTATAACTAAACCAAATATTCCACTTTACTTTTTCCAGTTATTTGAGCTAGCACCTAGGCTAGTTAGAGACTGATATAAGATATTTATTTTAAGTTCATTGTCACAAGTGAACCATTTCAAACTTTATGCAATGATTGGGAAGTGATAGCCGAGTGCCGTAGCACTCAATCAGAGATAAGCTACGAAACTCCTAGGCGCTCTTTGTAGGGGTGACCGATTGGATTGGCCAGCAAAAAAGACTCTGTTCTCTGCTGTAAACTCACTTCCCGGTGGTTCGGAACCCACCTAAAACTGTAGGTCCAACTCATCATCCAATTCATTACCCACGCACAGGTCTCAGACCTATGTGGGCTTCATACTCCGAAAAAAAAATATTGATTGGGTCTTCCTTTATTCTAACAATAATTTCCACATTAAAAATTCACGTACCGGTATTTGAGGTTTGTGTATCATCTTCTGAGTTTCAATGAGCTATAAATATTATTAAAGACTGAATATATTGAAAGAAATATTTATTTCAGCCAAATTACTCACAAGACAGCCCTTGAAAATGAGAGTTTCAAGTTGATCACATTAACCAGCCAGTCAAAAAGTCGGTAATATATGCCTGATACCAAAACGTTTCTTGCCTCTTCAGCTTCGCTCTTGGTATGTTTGCGCCTTACAGCCTGGCCTTTCAGTATTACGCAGTAGTTGCAGAGAGCCCAATTGAATTTCTTCTCGTCAAGCTTCAATAGCTCAGCAGCTTAAAAAAATAGTTTAAAATATTTAGGTATATTATTCGGATACTTGAACAGTACAGACGAGTTTTCAAATCACGTTATTTAATCAATAAAAATATCAACTTTTTATTGTAAATTCAAATACTTGCAGTCAATTTTAATTGTGAATAAATAATATTTCTACTCTCTTTTGGCAAAACGTTTTCGAGTCATGGAGACTCATCTTCAAAAGTTTCCATGACTCGAAAACTTTTGAGCTAAAGTGAATAGAAATATTATTTATCTACAATTAAATTGACTGCAAATCGTTGAATTTATTAAAAAAATTAATATTAACGTTATAGAACAAGAAATCCAAGAATTCAATAAAAGTACGTAATGTGTAGCAATAACCTTCCAAGTATTAAATCTTGTGCATAGGCAGCAATCTCTACTTATGAATTATTCATTTCGCATTTTAACTAGTAGTTTATATTATTTATCATTTCGACTTGTATAATATGTATTTACCAAGTTTGAACGTATTAGTAAAATTCGAAATAAATTGAACTTGAAATGGCTTGGTCTCTCACATGTTCACTGTCCACGTTTTTATCTTTGCTTTTGTCAACTTCCATATTATTCTAATGTTTTAAATCGTGAATAAATTGTAAGAATCTATACGAATTTTGAAGAATGATTAATTATTTTCTCTAGCCTTTATGATATTTTTTGTTTTATCACATACAGCAAATAGTCATGTTTCAAATTTCGTGTTGAACTATCTGTACAAAAGGATGACTCAAAACTTAACAAAATGTATGTCTTTGGGTGCTTTCACAGTGGAGCATACTCGATGATCACCACCACAGATTCAAACAAATGCTATGGAATGGTGTATCAGAGATTAGAGCAGCTTGAATACCACCATTCCACAGCATGTGTTTTATTTTGTCATTGAGTATTGGATGCTTTACTGTGCAAGCAGCCTAAAGCCGCGTTTACACCAAATTTGACGACTAGAAGTTGTCAACTAATAGTTTTCAACTAAAAGTCGTCAACTAAAAGTAGCTCTTCTCAAATTTAGAGCAACAAGTGGAAAACTTGTTCATTCTTTCTTTCTTCTGTTCTTCTTCCTTTCTTTTTACCTTCTCTCTTTCTACTGATCTTCCTCCTGTTTTCTTTCTTTTCACCTTCTCTTTCTACTGCTCTTCCTTCTCTTTTTTTCTACTGATCTTCCTTTTTACCTTCTCTTTCTTTCTACTGTTCTTCCTTCTCTTTCTTTCTATTATTCTTCTTCCTTTCTTTTTACATTCTCTTTCTACTATTCTTCCTTTATGTTTAACGTTCTTCCTTACTTTTTACTTTCTTTTCTACTTCTTTCTTTCTACCTTCTCTCCCTTCTTTCTTTTTAACTTGTCTTTCTTTCTATTGTTCTTCTTCCTTCTCTTTCTTTCTTTATTCTTCTTCCTTTCTTTTTATCTTCTCTTTCTACTACTCTTCTTCCTTTCTTTTTACTGTTCTTGTTTTCTTTTTTACCTTCTCTTTCTATTGTTCTTCTTCCTTCTCTTTCTTTCTACTGTTCTTCTTATTCTCTTTCTTTCTACTGTTCTTCCTCTTCTTTCCGGATTTCCTTATTCCAATTCGGTTTAAAATTGTCTGGGTTATTATAGAAGTAATCAATAATGCATCAATATTGTATATATATTTATTATTGTATATATTGTAACATCAATATTGTGTATTATATATTTAAAATGGTATATATTGTAATATATATCAATTATAAATCAATAATATACTCCTGGATTTCTTGTTCCATGACGAACTGCGTTGTTAATATTAACTTTTTAAGTGAATTCAACGACTTGCAGTCAAATTTTCATTAAGAATAAGTAGAATTTACTTACTCTGTAGGCCGAACGTTTTCGAATCTTTGAGATCCATTTTCAGAGGAACCTCTGAATACACTGTTGAATACACTTAAAAGGTTAACAATAATATACACCAATTTGTATATTATATATTGCCATCAATATTGTACATTAATATTGTAATGAATGACTGAATTACCATAATTGAAGGAGAAAATATATATTCCACGGAGTGGAATACTGTCAAAGTCAACTAGAGCGCTTGATCACGTACAGGGCGCGTGGAGGGGGAAGAGTTCTCCACTAGTTTTCCACTAGTTGCTAGCGCAAAGCAACAAGTTTTCCACTTTTAGTTGTCAACTTTCTTTGATATTTACCGACACTCTGTGGTAAACCAGAATTTAGTGGAAAACTGAAAAAGTTGCTGCATTTTATAGAAAAAGCAACTAGTTGCTGCAACTAGTGGAAAACTTGGTGGAAGACTGGTGTAAACGCGGCTTAAGACGTATTTTGTTTATCATTGAGATCTCAATTCATTTTTGACTTTTCCGATCTTGTGTTTCATTCTAATCTAGTCAGTGTTTATTACTTCAATAAGTCTAATTCTACTGTTTTAAGGCTCGCCTTAATGTGTAACAATATATTTAGTACTCGATGATCGCCATCAGAAATTCAAACAAATACTGTGGAATGCTCTATTGCAGATTAGATCAGCGTTAATGCCATCATTCCACAGTTTGTGCTTCATTTTATAGAAGCCATTGTAATATTCATCAATTTAAAAGGTGGCATTGGACCGTATGACAAAACAAAGTCAGCTCTTTCAATTCGTGATTTTTTAAGCGTTTTAATTGTGAAACGCCGTGCTTATCCACACCATCTCGTTAGTCATATACTATACCTACAACTTTAAAGAATGAGTAGAAATTCATTGAAAGACTGAAACGTGGAATTTGATGGGATAAAATGTTCAACTTTCGAAATAATTTTTAAAGCAGATTGCAATCAATCATTCACAACTACTTGCATTGTATTTATTCTTCATAAAATAGTAGTCTCACCTTTTGATGATATTTCAGGATTCTTAATATCTGCTTTGCCATCCTCGTGATCTTGGAAACGAACTTCTCCTAGAAGCAGAATGGCGGCCAATGATCTGAATATGGTTTCTATGTGGCCTTCGTCAAACTCCATTTTCTCCAGGTAGGACTTTATTTCTTTGAACTTATCTACATTATCAGCTGAATTCTCTCTGGGTCCACTGGCACCTCTTGTATCACTGTCATCATCTCCCAAAGTGTGTAAGAAGTTGTACTTTCTTCCAGGCTCTAGTTTATATTTATCCAGCAAGTCATTGGCAACCAAATAGTCGTAAAAGTAGTAAAATATGTGAAATGTGGCTTTCTGCTGGCTCCTGAAATGAACATTTCTAATTAATATTTATGAAAAACTTGGTAAAAATGATTGAATTGTTAAAATATGAATCCGATACATGGATACGAGTAGGTGTCACTCCCATATCTATTTATACTGAATTTCTAAGTGACTATGTAGTTTCTGCTTTTATCCCCTTATCAAATTGAATCTATCAAGACTGATAATGGTGTAATAACCGAACCGCGATCGTGATGTTCAATCATGAGCGTTTGGACTGCGTTTAGAAGAGTGACCGGCTGTGATGGCAAGATTATCACTTACCTGGTAATTCGGAACCCACATAAAATTGTAATTCCACCATTCATACCATCATTTATTAACATTCACCTCATTACCCATGCACAAGTCACTGTTGTGATTTTCATCAGCAAAAAAATTCTTGAATCATTTTAGTGGTGCAGATACATTAAAGAACAAACCTATTGCCAGTTATCCTCCATTTGTCCAATTGATAGAGCCAAAATATGGCGCCGCTGACTTTTCCACTGCTTGAGTATGTTATTTGCGTCTGAACGATATGTCTGGTCGAATCTGGATTGAAGGCGGTGGCCGCATTACCAAATGCATGGATAGTCTTGATTGCTTGCTCAATTTTCTCGCCTACTTTATTTGGGCTCTGTAATAATCGAGAAAAACACCATTATAAATACGAACACTTGCCTCTGATGGATGAAGTTTTGAAAATTTAATTCGGGATAATACTGAGAAAAATAATTAACGGAATAAAAATGATTAATGTTATTTATAAAAAGTTTTTAAAAAACTAGAAGATAGTACTGTTTGACCAGCAAAAGAATGCCCCCAGCGAAGTGGTGCAGTTGCAGGCTTCAACCTACTTCAGTAGCTTTATCGTGCATTCCCACAAACATCAGCCATAAAATAAAATGTTTTTCCAATTACTTCTGAAATAGTGAATTATGGATGATAAAAACGTCAGGAATCATTTATGTCCGGTAACAATTTTTCATAAATAAACTCATTTTAAAGATAAATTCGATTTTTGCTGTGATAATGATTTTCATCAAAAACCCGTAATTTTTTGTTTACAACTCATTTGTTCAATAACTATTCAATAAAATTCGATGATTTCCTCAATGAATGTTCTTTGATGCTTCTTTAAACAGATTTTATAGACATTTTCACGAAAAACTTGTCGGCTTCTTTAATAACGGGTCATTTCTTCCATTAAGTCTGAATTTTAATGGCAAAACAAGAAAAAGTTTGTAATCAATAAACTTTTTATGGTTAGAGTAAACCACACATATTAATCGTATTAAAGGATAATAACATCATAAATTTATTTTCAGTGAAAGAATCACTGAAATTGGATAATGGGTTTTCGAATTATAAAATAAAATCTGAAGTTCAATTTTACTGGAGCGCTTTATGCACAGCTCACATTGCATACTAGTCAGTGTAAAATAAATATTAGCGAGCTTCCGTTGAGTTCCTCGTATCTTAAGACAAATGACGCATGCGCATGATGGCTGATGTTTGTGGGAATGCACGATAAAGCCAGTCGAGCCTGCTATAGCTCCACTCCGCCGGGGGCATTCTTTCGCTGGTCAAACATTACTAGAAACTTGTAAAGCCGCGTCTCCACCAACCGAACATGCTCGGCGAACAGTGTTCGCTGGAATCAGCTGATGTCGCCGAACATTTTTTGGAGTTGGTTTGGTGTGGACGACTTCTCGAAAATTATGATCGGTGTGGTGGGGTTAGTGGCGGGAACCTGTTGTTGGTCGTCACTGTTCGCTCACAGACCGAACGTTTCAATTAAACTCACGAACATGTTCGGTGACCCATAGGTTTAATGTTTGCCCGTTTTTTGTATTGGCCAACAATGTTCGGCAGACATGTTCGGTTGGTGGAGACGCGGCTTAAAAGTAACATATAGAGTGAAGAATTGAAAATATCATGATAAGTAAAAAATTCATTTATTTCACTAGAGAAAACTGATTTATTTAATTATTAGAATTCGAATTATTCGTTTCCATGAATTACAACAGTTATTACTCACACCAGTTCAATGTTATGTATACTTTTAGGTCCAAGGTGAATAGACCGCAGCTTTTATTACGCAGTCTCCGCATTCATTTTTGTGGGACACAGAAGTAAATGATAATTCATTAATAAAAGCGAAGATTTATTACATCCACTTCCACTATTGTTGATTTATTCAATGAATTGGACAACACTTGTATTTCTAGATTATCATGAATTTCTGTGCTGCACAAAAATGAACTCGGTGACTGCCTAGTGAATGGTGTGATCTATTTGCGCCAAGCTTAAATGTTTACTTGTTGATTGAGACTTTGTAGCAAGTATTATTGTAACGCAGTATTGCAGCCGGTAGCCTATAACCTGTATTTCATCCAATTATCAGTAGCCTACCTAATGTTCAAGACTTGAAGTCCTGCTCCCTTGTGATTAAGATTATTTTCCTCACTTGTAGTACTCATACGACAAAATTATTATTTTGCATAAGAGTTTCTATTATAAATAGGAATATAACACTGAGAAACTTATTAATTACCAAGCCGAGGTAGAGTAGATGTTTGACGAGATGTTTGCATTGAGTTGTTTTTCCTGACATGGTCTCTCCTGCTAAAACAATATGCTGAGGCTCATCGTGATGTAACATATCTTGATATGCACTGTCAGCTACACTAAATATATGAGGCGCATTATCTGATCTTGATTTGAACTGGTACCTGGTCTGCATCTAAAATTGATTAAACCAACATACAGTAAAGAAATACAGAAATTATGCGGCTCACTGGACAGAAAACTCTTATGAACAAGTGGGTAATTTTGTCATACTATTTCGACTGTTAAAATCATTTCTTCTCAAAGTATTATTTTTTTTTTTGGTGGGCGAAAATCAATGATTGTTGAGAAATTTTCTCTGTGGGTGAGAAGTGGATAATTCTTCCTAATAACTGCAATTTATCATTAGTATCACATTTTTTATGTCGAAAGAAGTATATATTGAATAATTATAACATCTGCCATGTATAAAAATTAGTATTTTTCAAGTATTTTAATTATAGTAATGTTTAATATTCAGCTTCGTACAATTCTTAATATTCTTACTATACAATCTTATGGTGCCTCAATACGATTTTCAATGAGGTTACCTAACTACTTTTTCCCATTTTGTATTGCATCTATAAATGTTGTATTATTGTATTTTGGAAACTTTATTTAAATAAATGAAATGAAATGAATACATCATTCTCAGAATACACTTTTAACCACTAGTATGTAGTTCACTTGCATATTTCGGAATAAACCATTGACTCATTTCATTTTAATAATGGAACTACATTAATATTTCATAATTGATAGAACTGTTGATCGAATAAAACCAATTTCATTAAATGTATTATTTTTTTCACTTTAAAAAGGCAAGACTGGATGGATACAGTGTGGGACCACGCCAAGACTGGTAGTGGAATTGAAGCTCAACTGATGAATAACATTGATTAACCTCTATCTGCTTGGGCTAAAAGTCTCTAAAACAATCTTAATCGCCAGTCCAATGGTAAGCACTTCAAACTACAGAATTTTAACTTTGATTAAGATTTTTCCGCATATTATTTTGACACATCAACATATCAGTGCTTCAATTTTTTGAAGGCAACATTTGCGTACACATAAGTTCACAAGTCAAGACTCAACACTCTCTTGTCTTATGCTATGAAGAAGATTATGACCGTCACATTACCCTAGTGCAGCAGTTGTAGTTCATTGACCTATTTTGAATTAATCAGAAATGAAAATTAGAATTAAGTTCATTATGAGTGGAGTTCTCATCAACATAATTATGTCCTGTCGAACCCCTAATTTCAACTTTAGAAGTTGTATTTCAAATTTGTGCTTTAGTGTTCCAACCATGGTATTAACTATGTTCAGAGTAAAAAATGATGCGAATAGAAAGATTGCTAAATTTCAATCTAGGGGCATAACGAATTGACAAACGAATTCATTAGTACATGTATGTTATTTTTAGCTAGTAAATTGTCAATCAACAATCCGAAGGAGGAAGTAATAGATTAATGAATTACTTAGTATAATTGATTACCTCCGGATCATAGATATTCCTTTCTTCATTAGGGTTCAGATACAAAAGTACATCCCCAACAAATGTATAATCTTTCCCAGTCTTTGAGCGCTCCTCAAGTTCGACAAGAATTGAATCTTCAGTAATACCATCAAGAGCCGCAAGATCTTCAACTCTCAAGATTTTGGGTTCTTCTCCTTTGTCCTACAAAAATTATAAAAATTCAATCAATTTTTTCATGAAATATGTTGTACTAGGTACTTTCATTTAAATTGACAAAAGTTGAGGAAAAGTGAATTGACAATTGAAAAACACAATAATGTTCAAATCAAATTAAAAAATTGCGATTCTAGTTACTCACTTGTAGTAGTCCTTTCCTTATTTGTCGTTCTGGCTTTCTTGTTGAAACTATTTCTGGTGTAATAGAGTCCAGTAGACTTTTAATTTCACATGTCAGCTGAAAATCACAAACATTATTTCATTAAGTCAAAACATTTTATTTGAGAATTATGGATTATTATTTTCTTTTGTAACAAAATGTCAATTACTGGAGACATGCAATGTAGTTGTGAAGTTATGTTATGGAGCTATGTAGTTGAACCTGGAGGTACAAAAAAATTAATTATAAAATGCAGCGTTTGTATAAAGGACTGAGGTTGTGCCTACAATTTTTTTGATTTATTTATAACGTTCATCTATAATGTAATTTTAATTTATTATTTTGATGGAAATAATCACCCCAAATCTGCCTCTTTAAAAACATAATTAATATTACATAATGTCAAATTCAAAGTACTAACAAATTTGTGTGTTCAGGTGAAATTTAAATTAAATTAAGGGTCAAAGGACAACTTCAATTTTTTATTCTTATCAACACTCACATGAAAGTCGTTCTCTGGAAGATTCGTGAGGAATGGATGCTCTAGAATTTCGACCATGAATGGTCGATTCTCTGGATTTTTTTCTAAACATCTGAAATGGGGAAAAATAAATGAAGCTATTACAAAACTTCAACTGAACAAATTTAATATAATAATTATTTAGAGAGAAAAACTATTTCTCTTTTCTTCTGAATGGAGAAGACACAATGTATAATATAAAATTTTGGGTATCTATATAATATGTTATCAAAATTTACAATTGAAAATCAACATTATTAGGATAAATTAATTGTGAATTGTGGGAAAACAAAATAGTATCATTGAATTATTCAGAACTGCGTCTGTAAGTGGAATTGTGAGAAAAAAATCAGTAAACTAAAGTCTATCTTCCTTTGTACCAAAACAATTTGTGGATCCAGTTAATTCCGCTTGGAATTGCCTCTCCCGTCAGGGAAATTTGAATTTATAACATAAATATTCAAAAAGGAAAGGAGATCCTAGACTGAAGGTTGTGAAGAGTGTTCCTTTTTGAATAAATCTTTAATAAACCTTCTTTGTATGAAGAAACCTTAAATCGAATAAGCTAAGCACCTGAAGTATGCAAAACTAGAAAAAATGCATTTTATTCATCTCAATTTCATGCATTTCTTGATTGATATAATGTTGGAAAATGTTATTGGACTCTTTGAAATATTAAAAGTTACAAAAATAGATATTTTTTGGCCCTATTTTCTTGATTGATGATGGAAGAGTGGAATAGTATAAACCTCAATCAAATATTAAAACTGACACTCTATTTGACTCAAAAGTGAAATTCAGTGTAATTTTTAATATTTGACTGTTCATTAAGTATTTCGTCATGGAAAACATCACAGTATAAAACCTACTCGGCAATGAAGTCGTTATATATCTGTGTCCAATTGGCTGGTCGGTACAATAATGGCGGTGGGTTGCGCACGATCTGAAACAGAGCTCTTGTGGGGTGGATATCTTCGAATGGAGCTTTACCATCACCCAGTTCTATAGCTGTAATCCCTGTTGAAGCAGAAAAACTAAACTCAAGATCTGTTGAATAACTAAATAATATATAAAATACTTCAATGCTACGAATGCTTGTTTGTTGAACATATATAAAATATCTTTCAAATAATATAAAGCCCAAATATCAAAATTACTTAATAACTTCCTTTTCGAAGAATGAGAGATTTTTAAATTTAATTGAATAGGTTAGCACAAAACCTGACAAGTGAATACTGATTATTAACGAGGCGAAATTTCATTTGCGATGTAAATTAGGAATGATTTTCAAAGAAGTTGGACAATTTCCATTAAATACTGAGTCAGATTTAACCTCTCGATACTGCCAATTTTTAATGTAGGCTTTTATTAATATAATAATATTGTTAATTTTGAATTATGATTAAAAATGTGTTTAGTAAAAAGTGTGGTCTTTTTGAAGAAATTATTTCCAGTTCAGAAGATAGATTAGCTTTTTATCATTCATTTAACAACTATTTGGAAACAATTTTTTCCAATTTTGAGCCTCTCGGATCAAGCAAGAAATGCATTATTCAAATTTGAAAAATACGAAAAGCATTCATTATAATGGAAATTACTCGAAACTGATTTGCTGTGATTTACTCGAAAGTATTTACTATTAGCACATGCAAGTTTATAATATAGTCCAGTAAAATTCACCAAAAAAAGTTCGTTTTCAGAAATTAGATTATGCAGTTCCATTTTTTAGGGAAGGGCATTACTGGGCTTGATGAACAACGTTTAATATTTTCCCATGAAAAACCTGGCCTGCTAAAGGAAGGATGATGGGGTGAAGGTACACTTTTTCAGTTTTCTGCTTGTAATTCGAAAACAGGGCGTTTGTGGAAAGTTATTCAAATTAAATTTAAAATTTACTGAATTATTAAAACCTTGTTATTTTGCATAATTTAAAAAAATCGCACGATTTCCAAGTTATAAGCTCTCCAAAATGGATAATTTCCTAAAACATCTTAGATTTTTCTAATATAGCAGCCTATATTGAAGAAGTATTCTATTTCATAATCACAGTTTGATTTCTAGAAAAGGTTAAATTTTGTGACGCTAATGTTCTATTTAAGTATCTTTTTGGCTTTATGCATGTGATCTACTTATTGTATTTTTGTCAGGGTGATTAGCGATATACCGCACTCATGCAGTCTGACACTTCTTGTATTCACTTATCCTATTTACTCAACTTGCATTAGCTTATGCTTTACAATTACTTGATTAGCCACAAATTTATTTATTGTAGCCCCAATTTATTTATTGTACAAAGGCAACTTCTGAAGTATTTTAAGCCTAGGTGATAGATGAAGTGATGTGTTACAAATTTGGAATAAATGGTTGGTGATGATTTTGTACTAAAGTTAAAACTAAATAGAACATTAAACTTATTAAAGCCAAAAAAGAATAAAAAACGTACCTTTATAGCACAGTCAACTATACTATTTAATTAACATATTGCTAACTGAAAATACATTGAATTATTATAGCATCGAATATTACGATTGTTAGCCAAGGCTAGCGTTCTAACTTATTGCCCATTATTGAATTAACTACCTGTGTATTAATTTTATATCGCCGTTGATACATTTATTTATACATTCATACATTTATTTCAAAGCAAAATAGAATAGACGAGAAATTTACAAATACAGCAATAAATAGCTAAAAGTGAAGTATATAACTCCAAAAATATTAGTTCAGAAAATTGAGGATTGTGATCTTGCCTTTTTTAAAAATATAACGCATCATTTCTTCTACCACAAATTAGTTTCCTTTAGTTTATTATCGTGGTAGAATAAATAAATAGTTGAGAAATAGATATTATGAGGATTGCAATTACCAAGAGACCACACATCAATGCGACTATCATAGGATGAATCGCTCTTGGCAGCTGTCACCACTTCAGGAGCCATCCAAGAAGGAGATCCCACACTTGTTCCTCTCCTGCCCTCACTATTTTTGGCATTTCTGAAAAATAGATTATGATAAAATATAATATCTCCTTGCTTCAATTATGCCAACAATCTTGCTAGCCCACTTGTAATGACTACTAAATTCTATGCGTCCAATTTATTATAGTATTCAATAAATAAACGTTTGGATGCCAACGAAATCAGCGCTCCATGTGACAAAAAATGAACTAGTTGCATTACTGATAAGCGAGTCAAGAAGAAGGAGAAGAAGAAGGGAAAGATGGATAAGAAAAAATAGACACTTGATATAATTTGAAGATAACTTATATCACAATTTAGTTTGAATGAATGAAGAAGTAACTTGACAAATATACAGACGCAGAATTTATTAATTTCTTATATAATAGCACTTGAAGGAATTCGAAATTAATAAAAACTTATATCATGTAGTAGAGACCCAGATTCAATGAAATCCGGTATCGTGTTTGTTTAATATCTAAACGTCTAGAACTAGATGCTGTTCTCTGTCGACGAAACTCTAGCGCTGGTGAATAGTGGGGGGGGGGGGGGGAGCGTAGGGCGAATGGGGAGAAAAATTTGAGAAGAAAGATCAAGAAAAAGAAACAGAAAAGAATGACAATGAAGATGAAGGAGAGAGCAAAAAAAGAATAATAAGAGAAAAAAGAAAAGATGGAAGAGAAAGGAGAAGAATAAATTATTAGAAGGAAAAGAACAAAGGATAAGTAGAAAAAAATGAGATAAAAATGGAGGAAGAGAAGAAGAAGGATATAGCGAAGAAGATATTCCAATTCAATTGAATTGGGCCACCTTCTAGTTCATCAATAGTCATCATTAGAAATTTATTGATCGGATGGAATAAATTGAAATGTGCGATGTCTTCTAAGACGAAATAGCTATTGAATAATATTCTATAAAAACTGACTTTCTATTGATGTCTTGAAGTGGTTGATTCTTCCCATTCAGTAATGCTATTATTACTCTCCTTTTGGGAAAATGTATTCCTGATTCGAAAAACTCAAATAAAATCAACTACTTGGAAAAGTGCAGTGTCAGTTTTTCTAGAAGAAATAGTTTTTTAGGTGTTAAGGTGACAGTAAAATATAGAATAGAATTTTTAGAATTTGGCGGCTCTGGTAGCGCAGTTGGTTGAAATGCTTGTCTGTGATAAGATAAGGTTCTGGCTAACTTAGTTTCCTACAGATTTGGGTTCGAATTTCATTCAGCCATGAATCTTTCTGTTCATTCACCCATTTACTTCATTACCCACGCACAAGTCTCCAGACTTATGTGGGCGTCATCAGCAATAAAAAAAAGAATACTGTAAACTGAATTGTGAGAAATATTATTTTAGTGCAAGAGCAGTTATTCGTATTTAGTATTTTAGTCGTAGAGCAGATAGAGTAGATATGTAGTCAAATACATTACTATTATTCGCTTATTCTAACACTATAAAGTTTATCTGCTGAAAATTCAGTAGTTTTGAACCAGTACCTAATGCCAGAAAACTAGACTAAAATGAATTTTGAATCTCTTTTCAAACAAAATTTCAACTCAATTTAAAACAAATTTCACATTTCCAAATATATACTGTAATTTCATTAATATCTTGCTTTACTGTAATATTTCAGTAGAATAATTCAAAAAATTAATTCTGAAATGGCTCGTTTAAAATTTATTAAAAATCTTTGGGGCAATAAAAGTTAATTATTATTTTAATTTTATGACTTAAATTGACCACAATTGAAAATATATAGAGGCAGTATATTTTGAGATAGTGTTGAAACTCTTTATTCTCTTTAACCTTTATTATTTTCATAATAATGATTTTAATAACATCATCTTTCATTAATTGCAATAACAATCTTATTAGTCTAATTTTAACTGAAATACAGTCAAATGTTACTAATTTAATCAGTATAAAATAGTAGCCTCCAAGCCACAAGTTTCTTAAAGGCTACGTACAAACGTTGCATACACTACTTTTTGTCTACAGCTACCAATAACTCACTTTCACTTTTATTCAACTATTCAACAATCACTTGGATAACTTAATCAAACTAACATAACCAAGAATGCTCAATTGTTGACGATCGGTCGTGGGTTTAAAATCAAATTCTAACTCATTTTGATTTCGACACTGAATTTGAAAAATCCTGGGTTCTGTTTTTTCCTTAATAGGTTCATTATGCAACCGTTTTGATTAGGCATGATTGAAGTCAGCTGCTTTGGCATTACTTTCTAACCACTTATAATTATTTACTATTTTATAGCGTAGTCGTATATGAAAGCTATATCAATCACTTAGAATTCAGTTTCAAAAGCAGTCAGCTGTTGTAAACAATTTTAAGCTTCTGTTATATTGAAAGCATATTTATATTGAGTGTTCTGTTGTTTATTATTTTCTACAAAACTATTTAAAATATATTAAAAATAAATCATGATTGCCTGCATTATAAACCCAAACCCACTTTCATATCGAAGTGAATTAGATCCATTGTGTACCGAAGCTCATTATGAAAGCTCACTAGAATGACCAAATTTTTTCTAACTACGGAATAAATATCTCAAAAATACATTTTTTAAAAATTAGTATTATCACAAACCTTGATAGTCCGAAGTCCACAAGCTTGATTTCACCATTATGTGTTATGAGAATGTTGCTTCCTCTGACATCTCTGTGTATGATGTTGTGCTCATGAAGATGAACCAACGCCTACAAATGTAAAGGTACAGTTCGACACTTAGATTACTCCAAATTATCTCTCAATCAAAAGAATATTTTAATGTTAAATGTTTCCTATCTATGTAGTAAATTTAATGAAAAACGCTTTTTTTAAATGCTTGTAGCCTTATTTTCAAATACTGTAATGTATACAGTACAGTACTTGAATAAAGTTTCAATTGACTTGATTTTTTTGTTTTGATATTGATTTTTCTTACTTTTCTAAGTTATTGTCATACATAGGCCTTGGATGGATATCCCCACCAACAATAGCCTTACGCTTGTCATTATAAATTATGCTGGAAAATGAAGAATCAAATATTACTATTAATGGAAAACTATAATAATATTATCATAGTAAACCAAAAATTAATTTTAGGCTTTTCCAATACACTTGAACAACAAATATCGCCTGATTGAAATATTTCGTAGATAATATGAATACTATAAAATACATAGCACAACAGAATGGTTACAAACACACACTAATAGACAAACTACTGCACAGAATAGCAACAAAACCAATCACTCACACCAGCAACAAACAGAATGACAACCCCCATACATTCATCACACTTACCTACCTCAACAACAAAACTCATAAAATAGCAGCTTCATTCAGGAAACTCAAATATAAAATAGCTTACAGAACAACTAATTCACTCAAAAAACACCTGCATTCTCAGACAACATCTCAAAACAAGTACAACAGATCTGGAATTTACAAATTGAAATGTGATGACTGCAACAAGTTCTATATAGGACAAACTGGCAGGACATTCACCACTAGATTCAAAGAACACACAAGAGCCATCTCACACCCAAACACACATTCCACTTTTGCTGAACACATCATTTCAACAGGCCACAGTTATACAGACATTGACACTAATTTAGACACACTACACTTCACTCACAAAAGCCAGAAACTCAATGTTTTAGAACAATATGAGATATACAAACATGCAAAGCAGCAACCTGACAACATTTTAAATGATCAACTTAACTTCTTCTCACATACTCTATTTGACAAAATAATCGCAATTTCAAACCTCCCGCCTACTCATCCCCCCACCCCTTCACCATTCCAACATACATAACCCTCAAACTCATGCCTTGAATCAGTGTACTGTGGGTCGTCTGATGATGCTCTAGACAACAGAGCGAAACGGCCGTCACGCCATAACGTGAGTCAATTTCCATTTAAAAGTGTTTTTTAAGTTTATAATAATTATTATTATTATAACAAACCTTGATAGTCCAATATCACCAAGTTTGATTTTGGATAATCAAGATTGGATTGGATAAGATTTTGGATAGGAATATTTTTCTTCCTAGGTACTTGATTAGGCATTACCGATTGCTCTGAACTTCTTCTATACCTTTGTTTCATAGATGAATAAATTATGAAGATTTGAATTGTGACATCTACTGTAATAAATATTTACCTTCACAGTCTCTTTCAAAATGTATGCAATATGCTCTTCAGTCATTCTTTTGTTCTGTTTCTGTAATCCTCGTACCAAATCAGTGATTGAACCTCCATCACAGAGCTGGAAAAATAAACTCAAAATGAACTAAATACAAATTTACAAAAATGCATAATAAAAAAAACAACTAAAAATGCGAATTTATTGAAATTGTAATTTTTTTTTGCTGAAGTTATTCTAGCACCTAGTCTGAGACTAATAAGCTATTTTATTTCAACCTAAATTGCTAATTATTTACTATGGAAAGGATTAACCCATTGGCTTGACCTCCTCTATTTAACAATAAACAATATTTAAAGAATATTTTAAATCACTTTCATACACACTTCTGCTTTTACACTTTCATACACACTTTTGCTTTTAACTTTTGCACATTAAAAAAAACTCTGCTTTTGCACTTCACACTACACTAATTCGTGTGGCTTCTTCCTCTTTAGCCTTCGTATCATCCCATGGACGTTCAGCAGCTGGATTGCCTCTACGTTCTGGTGTTGATGCAGTCTATCTTCATGTTTATTGGCAAATCTCTTGATTTCACTGGCTATTGTCTCCACCCCTAGATCGCGGTGAAGATCAGTGTTTCTGACATACCATGGAGCATCAACAATATTCCTAAGTACCTTATTCTGGAGAAATTGTATTGATAACTCATTTGGAAACTCTTATGTTCATACTATGGTTATAAAATATATAATAATAGTATAAATAATTATGATATAATAAATAAAAAGAGCTCTAGTGACAACGATCAAATTTCATGCTGATTCGAATATAAAATCAGCAAATTAATTAAGGTTGTGCAATAGCTAGCATAAGGTTTCACAGTAACCTGAAATATATAACTCACAAGTCCAAAGTATGTTTTGTTCTTCAATGAATATCCCTTAGTAGTTAACAGCCCTATATTGGAATATCAATAAAGATGTTCATGGATTTTTCTAGTTGAAAAGAAGAGTTTTCAAGTTATTCAGTAGTACTGTATCAGCTTAAAGGTTCCTAGCTAATGGAAGAAACGAAGGTTGTATTCAATGAAAACTATATGGCGTGAAAATATTAGCCCTTAGAAGAATGTGGGACTGTAATTGAATTATAATATATTTTCAATCACTAAAATAATGCTAATAACACTTGAAAGTGAAACATAAACTTTATCAACACAATTAAATTCACTCCAGGCACTAATAATCAATTATCACAAGAAATCAATAAAGCAGATAAACTAAATCAACTCAAACTAACAAAGAATATTTCATTAAATATATTAATCAATGTCCAAAACTAATCAATCACTATCTGGTAGGCCGATCAATCACAACTGATAAATGCCAAACTAACGTAATAGATTCATTTACTTCACACTAGTCTAAAAAAAGTTATATTATCCCCAATAACTTGACTCATAGTTATTCACACACTAGTCGCCGAAATACACTTGTACTGCTTATAATCTGCACTTATACTGTCTTTAGACATAGACTTACACATAGAACATAGATCTTTCACAACGAACATTGTCACATAAACTTGTAAAAGAAACTAGGAACTAGTTTTACTAGTATAACTAGTAATCAGCAGTGCATCAACCTTGTTTGACCATAAACAAGCATTTATAAAGAGGCATTGTTTCCAGAGAGTTCCAGAACCATAATTGTCAATTCGTATTTTACATAGTAGAATCCAGAATCCTCCTAAAGGTTTCCAAAATAGTGTAGAATCGCCCAGAAGCTCATCCAATGTATGAGAGAGAATGAGATAGTAGATGAAGAGAGAAATAAAAAGCGTCCATTTGTTTACTTTATGGCTGAAGACAAACCACGGCTCAAACAAACAATATACAAAAGTTTATGTGACAATGTTCGTTGTGAAAGCTCTATGTTGTATGTCTAAAGACAGTACAAGTGCTGATTATAAGCAGTACACGTGAATTTCGGTGACTAGTGTGAGAATAACTATGACAGTGAATGTGATACAGTTATTGAGGATAATATAACTTTTTTTACATTTTGTATACTGCGATCATACAAACAGTTATACATTACTTCTGTTTCTCGTAACAATATGGAATATGATTTTGTTATATTTTCATCATACTGTATTGTAATGAATTACTAAAAATGTGAAAGATTTATATTGAACTGCATTCAACAACATGCTTATCAAACACCTACCTGCATGACAAACCAGATCTCATCTCCACTGCGGTTTTGTTTTTTGTAAGCTCCATAGAAATCTGGGAAATTAGGATGAGTTGCAAGCTCACTTAGAATATTATATTCTTCTTCTAAATCTTGTTTTGTATCAGAGTTCAAACTCTGAACTTTTATTGCTACTTTCTTATCGCCTGAAAAACGTTGAAATCAATGTTACTCAACTGCAATGTATCATGTTATAGGCTACTATTTATTAGCAATAACACAGCTTTAGTCTGTTTCTTACCAACTGGGCTATATAACTGAAACTTTTGAAGCGGTCATTTTTGCAGATGTAATGCAAAAACATTACAGTCATTGTTGCTTAAATTTCCTTCTTTATAAAGAATGTTCATTATTAATGTTGTGCCTTTACTGGAATAGCAATTTAATTAGTTGATGGTGTGGAAATTTTATCCTCTTGCATTGATTATACCTGTTGATAATAATGGAAGTTCAGTACTCTAATCTAATCTCATTTATAGTTTTTCTTTGAATAATATAACGTGGATCTGAATATTATTATATATTTGAATATTTGAATAATGTAGACGTAGACTAAGAGTGCTTGCTCAATGGGACATACAATATTTTATGATAATCACGGTCGCAAAATTAATTAGTATGTATGCACCCTTATGTCAATGTGAAACGGAGTTACTCAAGTAGAATATTTTGAACAATGTTCAGTATTTAAAAGTGGGAATTCAATCTTAAATAAGCCTACTTCTTAAATTCACACTGTAAGTAACCATATACTTATCACTTTTTCTTATAAGCTGTTTATTTAAAAAGATATTATAGCAATGGTTGACATAGGTATATTTTTAATTTTATTTTACGGGCAAGGAATCAATTGCAACAAATTTTGACTTAACTAGGAGGAAAAAAACAGATCTCATGGAGATGGCAAGTAATGATTTATTTAATGTAAAACTTCAAATCTTTTTGTTGGATACATACTTTATAGAGCATATCATATTATTATAATTCTATGAAATTCCTTGATAAGAAAATCCAATTGAAATTTTGTGAACATTCTCAATTTACACGTTTACACAAATGATAGATATAATTTCATTTTGATAGTTCCTCCAAAGCACTAGAAGGGTAAAAAGGTGTTATCCGCTATAACTAATCAAGACAAGTCACATCTATTTATACAAAGTGCAGGTTTTCATGTCGCAACCAGTAATTTAAGCTATTTATTGAATTAATTAAATTAATCATTTAGTTTTAGATATTGTTTCGGGTTAAAGAATACATTTCCATGATTACTACAAACTATTACATAACTCGTTATAATGAGTATGGAATTACTACGTCACTAAAACCCATCCTCATTCAGCTCTCATATTTCTGGCTGGAAACAGCTGTATACAATGTGTTAGTTTAGAATCTATGAACAGTTTACTGTTTTACGTGGTAGTATTACTCCACCAGAAAATCTTACTTAATCTTCTTGTTCTCAATGTCAAAGACTAGAAAACAGGGAGAAAGAAGCCACACATCTTCCATTCATGGTGGAATTTGATATAATAGCATTATTGTTGACGTTCTAGAAAAATCAATAGCAATTCTTATATTTGAGATACAGCAGTAATTAGTAGGTATTTAATGTAATAATTATTGTAAGTTAACAATAGGGATTTTAACAAAAAAACCTATTTGTAGGAAATGGTTTTCAACGAAACGATTACAACTACTTTTAATTTAGGCTTCTTATAAACATTTAAACATTGAAACAGAATTGTATTCTAGCGAGTATTGACCGGGTTGTAATTTTCCCCCTTCTTTTTTGTCGCATTTGTGCTTTCAGTAAAGTTTCTTTTGAAACACCGGTTTCAAAATTGGATTCGCCCGTCATTATGCAAAACATTCTTGACAGCTCAATTAATTTGACTCACGGATGTCGGCTGTCGGCATTCCATTAATGAATACTATTCAAAGCTGTGATATATTCTCACATACTTCATCATATAAAGAATGACTATATCTTAGTACAGCCGCTTGAAAAGCTGTTTGCTGCAAAGACAAAAAAAACTTGAAAAGCTGTATGCTTGTATGCTGCGAAGAGAAAAAAATGCGTTTATTCGCACTACTAATAATCTGACAAACTTTACTGTCATTTATTGAGTTCTTAATACGTGTAATTCATTTATTATAAGTGAATGATATTTTTTGACTATAAAACTAAATTAATAAAAGCACTCACCTGATTGAGAGTCGCTAGCTGCATACACTGTACCATACACCCCACTTCCAAGTACATCCCCCAATGTATATCTATCACCTGGGTCTCTTAAGCCCTCCAAACTCATTGAAGGCATGCTAGAAAAGCGTAATTTTTTATAAGAGCAGAAATAGAAATTGATCTTTAATAAAGAAATAATGTCTATTTAAAAAGAAAATGTCTATCAGGAATAGATGTCAGGAAAGATGTCTATTAGGATTATACTGTAATAACAAATAATTGTTTATATGGCAGAATATAAAGAAATGATATATAACTTGTAAATCATGCACACAATGATTAAATGATATAAACCTTAATTCATGCACACAATAATATTACATTTAGCTTCAACATCAGATCTTTGGCAAATAATGGTAGCATTCTATCAACACAGTACAATTTAATCTTGATTTTAATATTTATTTGGTGTGTACTTCCTTATTACTTTTCCACTTGGAAATTTAAACATGGATAATTATTAAAAATGCACTTTACTGGTGAATTGGACATTTACTTATTTGCGTGATGGCCATTCCGCATTGTTGAAATGCTTCCTCAGACTCGGCTGGAGACCCACTGAATCAGGTTGGAAAAACTGGGGTTATGGTTTTCGTTGTGATAAGGTGATGGGTGGATGAGATGGTGTGGGATTTGGACCTTAAATTTTGTAATCAAAGGGTGTGTGAGGAGAACTGGAGTTGTAAAAAATGCGAAATGGTCATCACACAAACAAGTACGTGTGGAATCATTATTAAAGTTAATTTTTAATAAATATTGTTTTAATATTTATTATTTGAAAAAGTGTTTCAAAAAAAATATATATATATTTAAAAGAATAATTATCCCAATCCCTTGAATATAATTACTGATCGATCCATAAATTTTCTGGTTATACTTTAATTTAAATACACTCTTGGAGGGCGGTAAGTGCTACTAAACTATTCAAAAAAACTGAAACAGAATCTAATTTGTCTGTCACTTTGTCTGTATCAACACTATTCTTCTGTTAACTTTGCTCCCCAGAGATCAGTTTGAAATCTCTTAATGAATTGAATCATTTTTTTAAAATAATCAAGAAATCACACAAAACAAATTTTTACAGTCATGAACTGGTAAAATTTATCAGGTGCAATAAATCAAGAAGATGAATTTTTATTGTTGAATAAGCCGGTTTTACTTGAACAATGTTCATCAAACAGAATTCAAGAGAAATTGTAAGATTCCTCCTGACGTTGTAACCTCAAAAATGAGATAAAGTTGACAATATTGTCAGGAAGTTCATGAATTTCCAAGAACTTGGAAAGTGCAATGTCAGCTCATGTTGTGCAGATTTGACCTTGTACAAGAATAAATAGTAGTACTTGAATACCTCTTTCTTCTGTAGAAATCTTTTGCAAGTATTTAATGGATCAGGATAAACAGATTGAGTTGCTTTTCTACAATGATTGGATTAAGCTGGCAAAAATTCCAATGCACTATAATTGTGTTCCATCAGCGAAGTGAAAGAAATAGCTTTTTTTGAGAATAATAAAGATACCTTTCCTGCAGAAAGCATATCCCTGACAGCTCTACATGACTCCTATCTCACTAAAGGTGTGTCTCAGTCAGGTAAACACCTAAATATAAAACTCTACTGTGTGCTCTCCTATCCTTGCTGAATAGCCAGATGACTGAGAAGCCAAATTACCTGGCTCATATGCTGAGAGTATGCCAGAAGCGGAGGTGATAGAAGGAGCTCAATCAAGAGCAAAGGTTTAGATCAGGGGTGCCCAACCTACAGACCCCCCAGTTCACCACCGGCCTGGCCCGCCTTCCCTTTGACTGTTGACAATGTGGCCCTTGAGCCCTTGATTAAAAAAGGTTGGGCTCCCCTGGTTTAGATTATATCAGATCAGGGAGGAGAAGAGAAGACAAAGAAGACTTGACCATGAAGACACGAAGAAAGAAAACACTTTCCCAGTAGTACAGTAGAAACAATTAGTCTGAGCGCGTGGCCGTTTGGTAGTCAGCCATGGCGCGGGGTGGAGAGGGGAGTGTTTATCGCTCATTTCTAAAAACATGTGGCCCGTGCGACGCTGCAGATGTCTTCAAGGTCGACCAGTCAACTTTTACAGGACGGCTAGTAGTGAAACCAGAGCCACGTGCCCAGACTAATTGTTTCTACTGTAGTTGAGTAGTCCCAACTGCATCCGACTAAAGTAAGTCGTTTTGGAGCAACACTATACATCTATTATGCACCTGCCAAAGGGGTTCGGAGGTCACATCATAATATATGGGCACCTTGAACTTCAAGAAAGATTCTGGTTTATTCTGGGGCCCATCAATTAATTCACCTGATTTTAATATAACTTTAGACTAGACTTTTTTGAAATGAAAAATTAGTCTCATAATAATTTAAACAAATTTCGTGGTGGAGCATGAATACTTTATATACGTCCAATAAAGGTCACCAGTAGCTCAATATTACCGTCAAGTTATTTATTTTTTTATTTTTATTTTTTGTATATTACGTATGGAGACTCCAGTATAGACAAGTCAGATTAACACTAGTCATATATACACTAGATACCATAATTACTATATCAATTAGTTGAGGTGGTGAGGCTTAATTTTGATGTGAAAGGAAGATGTAACAGTCTATATTAATTTACTATAATGTTGACAAGATAATTAATTTTAAAATTCCTTTTGCTATGCGGAATTGACAATATATATGCTATAAATTATGCCAGAGACCTCAACTATTGCGGACATCAATTTAATCAATATTAGTTGCTAGTTGACATGCAATTCTTATTGGTATTGGTGATGGCGATATTGTGGTAGATATCCTTAATGAATAATACAGATTCTGACACAACCAGTAGAATAATTAACACACGAGGTACTATATAGTATCGACTGTTACATAATTTTGAATCTCCAATTAAAACTAATGTTCAGAGTATCTCAATATAATGTACCCTTCTTAGACGAACACTATTGGTTCATAAACTGACAGCTTCTTATTTATTTATTTATTGCCACAACTTTACAAACAAAACAAATTGAAGTTTCATTAACTTAATGTTAATAAATTAATACATGAAATAGAATAACTTCTTAAATAAATGTAAAAAAAATGTTTTTTTTTTTTGCACCAACCAGCAGAAGGAAAAAACCTTATTGGTCGTACTCCACGTTGGAGGCCTGTCATTGGTTGATAACAGACACGCCCATTAGTAACAAGAAATAGCCTACCAATACGGAACAGCAATGATAAACAAGTAGGATATAGGTGTCCCATCGGCCTGACTCAAATCAACGATTATAAACATAAAAAATATTGAAGGTCAATATATTAACGACGGTCGAGCAAACTAAAAATCAATCGACACAAGCCTGTCTTAGAAAAATTTAAATCTTGACATTACTAGTTTGATATTTTTGTGAATTATAGAAATTAAATCAATAATTTTATTTTAAGTATCACTCTTGGATATTTATGGGGAGATTGCTATGGTTTGAATGAAAATAAGTGGAACGCGTACAATGTAAAACGTTTCTCATAACGCATCTTCTTCCTCCAAGGACGATTCATCCAACTGAGATAACTTCACAATAGATTTCCTTGAAATGGAAAATTAGTATAATAATAATTTAAACGAATTTAATGGCAAAGTACGGTTAAATTATACAGGTCCAATGACCTTATTAATTAGTTAGTAGGTACTGTAGTTCAATATTAGCTGCTAGCCAACATTGGCGAATTTAAGTCCTAACATAATGTTAGAATTTTATCATAAAGGCCGAATACTATAACAATTACAAAGATGTTATGGAACCAAAATTTAAATGCAAATTTATGAATGGAAAGCGTGAGTCCTAGAACTTTTTTTGTAACTTATCTTCCATTTTTTACACCTTTCACTGACTCTCCAACCGAACTACACTGTAATTTTCTGAGGACCCAGAATTTGGAATATATTGCTTCAGGTAGTAACTGAGTAGATTAAGAAAATGAATGCAATAGAAGTGGAACTAACACGCACAATAAATTGTTTATCAGTGTATTGGAATCAATGATGCAATTTAGTTGACTAGAAAAAGCTGTTAATACGGTATTTTGGTAATTATCCTTGCTGAGAATACTTTTTTGTAGCAATTTTTTAACATTAGGAAAATCCCAATTCATTATCTTTGTACCCGTCTGCGCCAAATTAAAGACAAATGAATTCATCTATGGCATTGAAATACTTCTGACCTAATTAACGTCTACTGCTTCATCAATGTTACAACGTGTTTTAAAATGCAACATTCTACTAAAAATATTCCTTGAATACGATTTGAGAAATAAAACATATCTTTCAAACTTTAAGATTAAACCCAATGGTGACAACTTCTCCCATCCTCCTGGAATATATTATTCCAGTAATATTCTCAAATTAATTTAATTCAGTAGTCTAAAAATATATTATTACTTTACTTACATTTATACAATACTGACATCTTCATTAGGCATTTAAAAATGTTTTAATACAGTTTCATTTATCATAATCTGTTACCATATCACACAGTAATAATTGAAAAAGTCTATATATTATTTCAAGGAATTATTTTCTAATTATGAGAATCCGAGTACTAAAAAGTGAAAGAAAAGTTTATCAAAGGTTCACTACGGAATGTTTCACGAGGATTTTTTATAGATTATCTTGGAATTTGGATCTATCAAAACTCTTCGTCTATTTTGTGTTTGAGAGACCATTCTTCAAGGGAGGAATGCAGTTTTTTGCACCAGCAAGAGAATAAAATCAATTCATGTATCTAAAAAATATTTTATGTGGGAGCTACTATTAAAAAAAGCATATTACAAATTTTATTCAACTTAAGATTATAAAATCAATTTCAACCTCTAAGAAAAAAATGAATTTATTCTATCATTATTATTACAGAATCACTATCATGACAATTACTTTTATCATTATTATATTGTCATTATCATTAATATATTCTTTGTTACCGTACTATTAAGTTGTTATTATCATTGCCCAGTCAATATAATAGTAATTATTATTATCATTATTATTTTGGGTAAAATATGATAAACTTTAAGGAAATTTATGCAAAATAAGTTGATTGAATAATGAAAATAATCATATACCATTGTTCATAATAATGTATTATCATATGTGATCTTTTCTTTAGATTTCAGTTTAATTTGAATTTTATAGAACCTGCTTTCATTCAAAGTTACTTCCCAAACTCTTTCTTCAATGTCCTAGTTCTATATTTTATGAATTAATTTAGATTTGGATGCAGTATTTAATAACAAAGCACTTACTTTGAGACTCACAGATGATTTGATTTCTCAGATGAACAATTCAGAGCCTGAGTTTTTGCTGTAGAAACACTGAATTTGTAGAAGTTCCAGTAATAGATATTGAAAGTGACTAATTTTCCCCAACTAAAGAGTTTTGTATCGTCAGAGAGCACAGTCAAGAGAAAATGTGAATCTGTCAATACAGTTTGAAACCTTTCAAATATTGTTAGTTCATATGGTTTCTCACCTGTGGCTAATCAAATTTGCACTCCTCTCCACGTTGTCGTCACCAATTATTTCCCTTGAATGATCCAATTTGAGCCTAGTAATATAGCTCTTTAACAACAGTGAAATCCAAGAGAAAATTGTTTTAACTATTCAGTAGTTACCTATTATGAGTATTTCATTTCTCCTTTCTTTCTTCTACATCACCTTTTAGTACCTTTTCATTTTTTTTCAAATTTAATTAATAACACACGAGATACTATCGTTTCAGCTGCCACAAAATTTTAAATCACAATTAAACTCTGTTGGCATCTCTCGTATGTTATTAATTGAAGTGGTTGTGACAACATCAGTATTGTTCATTATGGATATATCCACCATAATATCACCAATACCAAGAAGATCACAGTGTAATGGTTCGTTTTAAAATAGCAAATCAACTAATTCCATTAAAGCAATGTTTATCTCAACAAATTTCATGTATCATGATGGCTCTGGTAGGGCAGTTGGTTGGAGCGCTTGTCTGAGATAAAATAAGGCTCTGACTGGCTTCGTTTCTTGCAGCCTTGGGTTCGAATCCAATTCAGTAATGGATGTTTCTTATCATTCACCTCATTATCCACGCACAAGTCTCCAGACTCATGTGAGCATCATCCGCAATAAAAAAATCCATATTGTAGAAGGGTGTACGAAAGGAAGAACTTATCATGCTATGGCAAACCCACCTATTAGGATTAGTAGTGAGGCAATTGTTAAAAAAAAGCATGAGTCTAGAATTATTTCAAACTCTTTATTAATTTCGCACTCCTCAAAGTACTTTTAATTTTGAGGAATTCAAAATTAATAAATTCTGTTTCTGTCCATTTTCCAGTTTTTTAAATTATCAGTTATACTTCAAACTAACTTGTGAGATACCAGCCGATATAGTCACGTCTAAAATAAACGCTGCAATAACAGAAGGGTCACTGTAGTCTAGTGGTTAAGCCCGACCGGCAATTGGGAGGTCCGCGGTTCGATTCCCTGCGGTGTCTGATATTTTTGTACAGTATCATTCATCGATTTCCATCAGCTATTCAATGATGTTGACAATATCCGCCGTTGCAAAAGTCTTCAGTATGAATTAATAGCACTTTGAGGAATTCGAAATTAATTAATTGTGTTTCTGTATATTTATCAGTTTGTTAAATTATCAAACTAACTTGTAGATGTAAAAGTAGCACTTTTATAATTCATAGCCTCCCTTTAAAGGGGAATGTAAACTGAAACATAGTTATAACTAGCAGGTTTCCGGGTTCAATTGAATGTAATTTTCTAAAATGTGTAGTACCTATGTGAACCTTTCTACAAGTTTGATTTAAAAATCTCTCTTTTCTCATCCCTATTCTTCTGTATAAAAAATGTGTATTTATTTTTCTTTTCCCCCTTCTTTTTCACCTTTATTTTTCTGCTAATTCTTTTTCCTTTCCTCCTCCTTCAATCTCCAGAGTATGGTCGACAGATAACAGCAAGTAGCTGTTTATAATATAGGATTCTACTATCAATAGACTCCAAGATTGATTGTGCTACAGAAAAACTCCAAAGCTCCATCAGAAAGATTCAAGAGTGAACAACAAAATGGAGAATTAAGCTCAATGAAACAAAATCGGTTCACATTAATTTCACCAATATGAAATGTGAGCCCATCCCAATAATCATAAATAATCAAGTTGTTCCATATTCTAATAATGCCAAGTACCTTGGAATGACTTTGGATGCAAAGCTTCGCTGGAAGGCCCATGTCAAAAAGAAAAGAGAAGAGCTTGGGATAAAGTTCAAGAAACTTTACTGGCTGATTGGAAGAAACTCCACACTTTCAATCCCCAACAAAGTGCTGATCTACAATCAAGTCTTGAAACCAGTCTGGACTTATGGTATACAACTTTGGGGGTGTACCAAACAAAGCAAGGTCAACATCATACAACGCTCCCAGAACAAGGTGCTGAGGAGCATTGTTAATGCACCTTGGTATGTGAGGAACAGCGATCTCCATAGAGACCTGGGAGTCGACCTGGTATCCAGCGAAATCCAGAGGTATGCTGCAAAACATGAAGAACGTCTCCACCAACACAACAACGTCGAAGCAATCCAGCTGCTGGACTATGGAGGATTGGTGCGGAGGCTCAAAAAGATAAAGCCATTTGAATTAGTTTAGTGATTGATTTAAGTGTCTGTGTCCAGTGAAAAAGCAGAGCAGTGATTGAGTGAAGCCCAGCTAAGTAGTGAAAACATAAGTTCACATATACCATATATAATTAGATGTAGCTTAAAGACCCTAAGGAGGATTTCTATGTTTTAAGTTAATTTAGTAATGTAGGCTAGAAAAAAGATGCTCATTAGTCTTAAGACTAGATAGTAACAGTAAATATAAAAAAATATAGGATTGAGACGGTTGTAAAGACCACCAAGGTTAGTAGCAGACAGATCTATCTACTAATTTTGGGTGTCCCTAACTTCGCCAATCGCCAGTCTTATTATTCACAATCACTATGGTAACCCAACGTCATGGGACTTCTCAGCTCTGTCTCTAGTGAAGAGATAGCCCCAAACGGGGGTGCCCAGAACGTACGTTTCCCAACTCACATGGTGTGTGGCAACAATACCAGACGTAAGGTTGACTTGCCGCTCCTTCCGAAATGGAGCCTTGTGGGCCACGCAAGTTGAATACTGCTCCTAATTGCAATCCTTTAACGGAGGGAGATATTTTTGGAGTCGAGAGACAACCCCTGGGGTACTTTCAGATATCAATTCTGTCCTGCCAACTGAACAGTATTTTTTGATCACATAAGTTGTTATAAATAATAATTGTTTTAAAAAGGATACAGTTAAATGTCAACCTCATCTGCTGGATTTTCTGCAGTACTCCTATGACAAAACAAACCACCCACTTACATAAAAATATACATAAAACTATTCCCACGCTCTAGAAGCTCAAAAAACCTCCAAGAAACACAATACCACACCTCCAGATTCACCTATCCACGTCCTGGCCTAGTTGTTCTCCCACCATCGAGGTGCTCACTCTCATTGATAAGTTAGCATATCTTTGTTGTAGGAGAAATTGTCGAAGAAAAAATATTAAATTATGTCATCTTTAATTTAGATTTTTGAATTAATATCTACTTTCAACATTCCATTAAAAAATGAGGTGCCGATTTGAGCTGAAATCAGGTCTTATTTTAAATTGCTATACTTTTAATAACGCTAGGTAATTTTTGTTATTTTTATATCATGTACACAGAAGGGTCACTATAGTTTAGTGGTTAAGGTGCCCACGATTTCCGCGGTTCGATTCCCGGTGGTGACTGATATTTTTGTACAGTAGCATTCATCGATTTCCACCAGCTATTCAATGCTGTTGTCAATATCTGCTATTGCGGAAGTCTTCATTTTAAATTAATAGCACTTGAAGAAATTCGAAATTAATAAATTCTGTTTCTGTATATTTGTCAGTTTATTACATTGTCAGTTACTTCAAATTAACTTGTGAGATACGAGCCGATATGGTCGAGTTTAAAATAAGTGCTGCTGTGCAGAAAAGTCACTATAGTCTAGTGGTTAAGGCGGGACCCCGCCAAACTCGTACGCCGCCAAAGTTGCAGTTGCCACAGTAGCACTCCTCGATTTCCATCAGCTATTCAATGCTGTTGTCAATATGTGCCATTGCGGAAGTCTTCATTATCAGTTGATAGGTTTAATAATAAATTCTGTTTTTTATATTATTGTTCGTGCTAATGAATATTTATAATTTATGCTTCATTTAATTTATTACATTTTTATTCAACAGAGTTTCAACAACTTTCAATGTTAATTATTGTTCTATGCTAGGCTTACATATTTATCAAGAACAAAATTTTTAAAATCCCTACTCTTGATGGGTTTCACTTTATTGGCAGGTGCAAGTGCAGCACTTTTAAGTTTTGTTTCACTTTCAAAATCGGTCTAGCTTCTAATTGCAGACTTTCAAAACCTTCAAGATAATTTACACCCGAACAGCTTAATATTCGTTGACTTTAATGCGATTTTAGACCAACATATTATCGCAGTTCATTGAAATCTCCTGCTTAACGGTTGCTACTTTATCTTTACTTCACACAATTTTCTGAATATGCTAATAATTTTTCAGAAGTCAATATCTAGTGTTGGTTTTCAAGGATTTCTTGTATTTTGCTTCAACTATTTGGGACATACTATGAGAGAGGTGCCTATCCAGTATTATTTGCATCACTCCTACCACTTCTACTTGTTCACCTCCCAGCCAATCAAATCTGGCTAGCTTAGGGTAAAAACCGGAGAAGTTCCTGTTAGCGCTCAGTACTGGTCAGTGATCACTGAACACAGCTTGCCACAGTGTTGCTGGATAGAATAACTGAAGGTAAAGTGATTCTTATTATCGGAAGCTGTTTTTGTCGCATCATTTTTATCTAATACTTTCTCAAAACAATAAGTTTTACGTCTCGATTAGTATAATTTTTTATATTCTTTAAAAAATTAACTTAAAATAATACCTAATGTCTTGTACAAAAGTACTTTTCATACACGGAAAATACCGTAAATAAATTATATTCATAGTACGTTTATTAGACTAGCTGAGCCGGTAATTAAAAATAAAATAATCTCAATAAACTGTGCATACTTAGACGTACCTTCTAAAAAATAATCTGGTGATAAATTAAATACAAAAGTTCATTGAGGAAAATAAATATTAATGGGAAAATTATTAAACATTTTTTTAATTAATTATATTTTAATTAGTTTATAAGACTAGCTGTGCCGGCAATTAAAATTAAAATAATCTCAATAAACTGTGCATACTTAGACGTATCTTCTAAAAAAAAAATCTGGTGATAAATTGAATACAAAAGTTCATTGAGGAAAGAAAAAAAAATTAATGGAAAAGTATTTTTTAGTCGAATTTCACTTTTGTAGTGCTCTTATTTGCAAATTTTTTATAATAATACAAATACTTCGGCATTTTGAGAAAATTAGTATGATAGTTAGGGGTAGGCTACAGTATTTTTTCCTCCAAAAAATATAAATGAATTTTTTTTAATCGATGACAAGTTATGAACTCTTTGATGTGCACTCGTAATTTCAATCATTCATGATAATCTTTGGGTGTTTCATTTATCACTCTTTGTCAATAAGTACATCATAGTGTCTGATAAGCACCTCGCAGTGTATGACCGACAGTAATGAGGTGTGCGCAAAACAAATAGAATAATTTATCAAGAAGTCAATTTTTTCATTTATATAATTATATTTCTTCTCAATTTTTCTTAGAGATTTTTGAAGTTGTCGACCAACACAGTGTATTAATGGTTAGAGCCGTTTTCACCTATTAACATTTTAATAGATGACAGAGTTAGAGCTCTTGTCTGCCTCTCCGACGGTCTCCGGTTCCATTGCCGATCCAGTCTGGCATTCTTATATCATTACTCCCCTCGTTATTCATGCTTAAGTCTCAGACTCCTGTGGATTTCATCTGAAATTTTTCCAGAAGAATACAATATCTAAATAAATAAAATTTTCCAAAACACAGAATTATGTAGTATAATGAGGAGGATTAATTTTTCAACTTTTTTTATTAACATTTTCTTAGTGTTTTTTTTTTGGAATGCGTACAGGAGAAACAATTAGCCTGGGCGCGCGGCCGTTTGGTGGTCAGCCATGGCACGGGGTGGAAAGAGGAGTTTTTATCGCTCATTTCTAATAACACTTTTTCATAGTGTGTTTTTTCTGGAAGAAGAATACACCATCTAAAGAAATAATACTTTCCAAAACACAGAATTATGTATTATAATAAGGATGATTATTTATTTTTCAACTTTTTTCAATAACGTTTTCTCATAGTGTGTTTTTCCGGAATGCGTACAGTAGAAAAAATTAGCCTGGGTGCGCGGCCGTTTGGTGGTCAGCCATGGCGCGAGTTGGAGAGGGGAGTGTTTATCGCTCATTTCTAAAAACATGTGACCCGCGTGGTGCTGCAGGTATCTTCAAGGTCAGGCGAGGTGAACGCAATGTGAGTGATGTGACTCATCTCTCTTGTAATCGATCGATTTAAGTGAGCGAGCCAACTTTTACAGGACGGCCAGTAGTGCCAGAGTCGCACGCTCAGAGTAATTGTTTCCACTGTTCACTGGCTAGTAGGAGATTGTTCTTGCTTCAGCAATTGATTGATACAATCAAAAGAAATCCTCATCTTGCAAGTTTTATTTTTCTATAAGGGATAGAATACCGTATTGGAATTCAAAAATTTATCTACAAATAATAACGTAAAATTACTGTAGTTTCCAAAAAACGAAGCCAGCAAAAATGGTATATGATAAGATGGATTTCCGATAGTTTTAATTTTCTCTGCCTGTAGTTTTCATCTTTAGTCAGAAAATGTGGTTTTGTGTATAATAAAATTGGTTTCCAATTTTAGTTTGCTTTGATGTACTGTATAATCTAAAATATTTTAAAAAGTTGATGTAATGGGAATCAATTCATTAACAAAAAAACGTTTACTTACGATTGTTTCCATCCTTAAGCTGGTAAATATTAAGCTAATAAAGAAAAATGATTAAATTGTTATTTCTGTATCTGGGGCTGCTTGTCTACGCCTAAAAAGGTACCTTTGTTGAAACTTGTCTTAGTTCTTCAACTGCATAATAGGGATATGGGATAGATATAGAGACATCAAACACTTTCATTCAAACTGGGAATTAATAAATTGGTGACTTAGTTGTTGTCCTTTACTCCTCAAACATTAATGGCGGGCGGCCTCCAAAAGCGGAGCTGTGCTGTGCTAAGCTGCGTTCCAGGGAGTTGGCAACCGAAAGCGTAGCAGACGAGCTGCTCAGTGCAGTTAGTGGGGTGGGGAAAACTACAATAAAGATACAAAACCGGAATCGGTTGATTCAAAGCTGTGCTGTGCTACGCAGACCAGCACAGCTTTGTACCGGTAGTTGACCGTTTATTGAAAACCATTGTTGCGGTTTGAACTAAAGACAATAGGATGTACTACACATGTTAGTCCGTGGTTTGAAAGCTGTCCCAGCAAAGCACAGCTTTTATTGTTTTTGTTTTTTTTTTAATTGTATTTCCACTATCTTCTATCTATAAAAGAATTATTTTGAACTGTACGATATTTTGTATTGCATTGAAGCTTGTAAATAAATATCAAATTTGAAATTTTGTAAAATCATATGGACCAACTTTGTCTAAGATATTTTAATTTTGTCAACAGGCTGAAATTAAGCACTTTCCTTTATAAAGAAAATTGATTGGTAAAATTCTCGGCCCGCTTACAAATTCATTTTATTATAAAGGATTCAGTAATATAATATCATAATTATTACCGTATCACAATTTTAGATGAGAAGTAGACTAGTCTACAAGATTAAGGTGACAATTTAGGCCTACCGGTATCACGGTTCCCACTAATTTTATGCACTATAATTGAAGCTTGATTGATAAGATAAGATTGGTTTCACGTACTGCATTCCAAGTAATCACGTTCTTCTGAAGAAATACCCATAAGTTCAAGAAATATTATAAGTAGTGAATAAGCATCGAAGCAAACTCATTTATAAATTCAAGCATTTTAGGCTAATATTTTTTGATAAATTTTGAATTGTTGATTAGTTTGTCAAGTCTTTTAAAGGGGAATTTTAGAACAGTCATTGTAATTCTTCAGAAGGCCTCTTGTTTCAATGTTTCACCGCTATAACAATCTAGACATTTTTTACTTTTACAAACTTGAACAGGCTTGAATCTGTGTGTAGTCTTATTTCATGGAAAATATTACTGTGAAATTGATAACCAGAATAAGCGTATGGCTAGTATATTGGTGTGGATACCCTTTTACCTCGTCGTTTGAGCCTCATTATTGTTTTTTTTTTTTTTGTAGATTACGTTTTTGAGACTCCAGTAAAGGATTATAAGACAAGTCAGATTAAATTATTAAATTATACTAACTTATACACTAGTTATCGTAATTACTACATCAATTAGTTGAGGTAATGCTTAATTTTTACATGAAGAGAACTCTTGTGCACTATAAATAGCTTTATCAACTAAATATTTTTCCAATTGTTTTTTTAATATTCCTATGTTTTTAACTTTTTAAAAACTGCGGTAGCTTGTTGTAGAGTTTCCTACCAATATAACTAGGTTTTTGATT
The DNA here is from genome assembly GCA_948455865.1 of Conomelus anceps. NCBI lineage: Eukaryota > Metazoa > Arthropoda > Insecta > Hemiptera > Delphacidae > Conomelus > Conomelus anceps. Next base: position 63,600,690 of record OX418218.1, read on the forward strand.
GAATAAGTTAATTGAATACTGTTGTGGCTTACCAAGTGATAATCTCTTCGGCGTCTTGTGTTATAATCGTGTATGTCAAGATTTTGGGGAATATCACCTTTTTTTACATATAAAGTAGCTTTATACACATATAAGAAGGGGACAGTTAGGAGACCAAGTCTCTTGAACAACGGCCTACATGAATCTAATCTATTTACTCTTTCTATTTACATAACCGCTTTCTTTTGAATCTTAAACACCCTATCAAGGTTTTGTTTTGATGAATTACGGTACCCCTTACTAAGATAGCATACCTAACGTGTGACAGTAAAAGCCCATGGTAAGCTGTAAAAAGAAACTTTTTGTCATTTGATCTAGCAAGCTATCGCAGGACAAATAGGCTACCCCAGATGAAATTTTACATAATATTTTTTCAAAGTATGGAGCCCAGGTCAATCGTCTTTCCAACAAAATTCCTAGAAATCTTCCTGGTTAGTTGATTATCGTTTAAAACGTTTATATCCCGTTTATTTAAATTATGTTTGTTTTTGAATTGAAGGTATTAGCATTTTTTACTATTTATTGTTAATTTCAACTTATTTAAGAATTGGACAATGAACTGCACACCCATAAGGGCACTTATTTCTAAATTATCTAGAATGGAATTGCTGAAAATGAGTGATGTATCGTGTGCAAATAAGAGGGCTTTAGCACTAATACCACTAATTATTATGGGAAACATGGTGGACCTACAATCTACACAATCAATTTGAAACATTAATAAGCCTGGTTCAGTGGTTCTAGAATTTCTTTTTATTTTCAGTGAACGTCGAAATCATAATAGACCTACAAAAGAAAGGAATCCTGATTGGATTGATTTTATTGAAATGTTTCTCGACTATTATATTATGTAATCTTGCATAACACAGCTGACTTCTATTGCTGCAGAACTTGTATCCCAGTCGTGCGCCGTATGTGTGGAACCGGTTTCTCTACATCTCTACATACAACAACCATTGTCCTCTTTGACCAAATAAATGCCTCCTATAGAGTTTATGAAATCCTCTGAAATTGATAAGCGTTGCTTTTAAGCGTTTCTCACCTTTACGAATATAACCGTACTGCAATTAATCAAGACCGTTTCAAAACATTCGATATTTTCGGACTCGCGTCCAACTTTACATAGGTCTATTGCTTGATGATAGTGAAAGCTAAAAGTACTAGTTGACTATAGGTTACACTATAAATTAGTGTATACTAGGACTGTAATGCAGGAATAAGTTTTAACAATTTTTTTTTTTTTTTACAATACACAAGTTGTAGCCGCTGTTTACGGTTGCATCCCTGAGAGCAACTGTGCATCCTTAAGTATACAGAGAGTATAGAAATGGTAGTAGAAAGTGTTACGAAAAGCATTCAAGCAATAGACCATACATACCATCAGCAATAATTATGACGAATCTATAATATTCTGAGTGGGGTTTTTTACTAACTTTTGAGATTAGAAATAATAAATTTATAAAATTAATGTTGTCGGCCCAATGACCCAATCCAAACAAATTTTTGTAGTAGTTTATCTATATTAGATGAAATGGAGTTCTGTAATCTACAAACAACATCTCAGTAGGGGTATTTTAACTTAATAGCATAATCTCAAACATGAATAATTGATCAACGCCAATTTTCTTCAGAATAAAGAAAATATTATTCATATCATAGAATTGAATTATTTCCTCGTAGCTTAGGCTAGCCATTGAGAATTAATAATATAGTTCATCAGGAGATTTCTTAGAATTCACCTCGATTCATGCACTTACATTCTTTATTGAGAATAATTCATATAACCTTTTTCCTATTATGTAAATTAACACTTTATTCGCCTTGATCAAATTTCTCTGATTTGGAAATGGTATTGGTTTCAAATTCATTGGCATTCACATGAGAATGAGCGTTCTTTACTTTCTAAATTAATTATGGGAAGTGATAGCCGAGCGCCGTAGCAGGTATCTGTTCAATCAGATATAAGCTACAAAACTACTGGGTCATATTTGTAACGGTGATCGATTGGATTGGCCAGCATAAAAGACTCTGTTCTCTGCTGTAAAGTCACTTCCCGGTGGTTCGGAACCCACCTAAAACTGTAGGTCCAACTCATCAATCACCATCATCCCATTTATTACCCACGCACAGGTCTCAGACCTATGTGGGATTCATCCTCCGAAAAAAAATGTATGGTAATGCTGTAGGTGTTAGCCAAATTTTACACCAATACAATTTTCGTATTTATTGTACGTATATCATTATCTCGTATAATCATTACCAAGAAGCCTCAATCTCATGAATGATTTCAAAAGTATTACACTAAGATTAAAGAATTAAGCTATGCGTGTGGACCGTAGCGTTGTCTCTGGAAATCAGACCCCCCCCCCCCCCACCCACCCACCCATAACAATAAAAGAAATATTTCTTGACATGACGAACATACAATACAGCAGAGGTAGGTCTAGGAGCTCTAGGTATTGTTTTTTACCTATTGTCCTATCAGTATGTGTGCCTACATTAGATACTCCATGGTTTTGTTTTATTAGAAAAAAATATTTTGTTGGAAATAGTGTCATTATAAGTATGATGTCCTATTATGCCAGAATAATGTTAGTCTCGGCCTTTGTGTTCGATGATCGAAATTTTAAATTTGATATGATTCAATCATAATAGCTAAATTCAATCAGTAGGAAGGCCTCGATCTCTATTATGATAAAGTCTGATAGTTTGATGGAAATTGGTTCTAAATGGCTAAGTATTATAGCCAACGGTGGATCTGATTTTTTGTAGAAAGTACTGGAATTTGCAAAAAAAAACAACCTTGAATAATATTAAGAACTCCTTACTCACTACATGGAATCACAGTACAGTATTGAGCTTCCTTGATAGAATAAACTAGCCGCGTACATTTGACCACTTCCTCCATTCCAATAGCCTTGAAATCTTAATCATAGTCCTTTTACCTTCAATATGAAATTAAATAATAATTAGTCTCGAAGAAAATAACATAATATTGAAAATAATGGCTCGCAATGACTTTTTGTTTTTTAATGTATTCGTGAAGAATTTTATCCACGTAATGAGTTATGGGCAGTTCACAGCGCTGTAGTCTATATGCTATGAGATACCATGATATCTAGCTCATTCTTCCAATCAGTGAGCTTACAATAGAATTTAGAAGTAAATTGCAGTATATTTTGATATTTAAACAGTATATTTTGCATTGAAAATTGTATTTTACTTGTTTAATATACACATAATTTATAAAATTGAGTACTAGCCTAATTGTACTAATAAATTTGAATTATTTGCTCAGAAATTTATGTTATACAAATACATTTTCTAAGGAAGTGCAGTAGAAAAATTCCTTTCCTCCCCTCAAAATATAGTTTGTTCATCTCATTGCCATTATTCTTACATTAGCCTAATTGCTACTGAAATATAATCATTAGAGTACGGCAGATTTAGATCAAGCTATATCTGCCGAAACCGTTATTATTGTGTCAGTGTCAGTAATCCCTATATACGTCAATAAACATTTGTCATAGCATATGAAAATTCTACTTGAAAAGGGCAAGCTGAGTCACTGTACAATTCAAGAGAAGAAAATAACTAATTGTAAACTGTATCTAGTCATTTTTTAAGAATGTCGTATCCGTAATGAAAAAATTAATACTGTAGGCTACACCTATGATGTCAATTTAAAATGATTGTTTGATTATTATTATACCAAATATTCTACTCGTTTCAATGATTATAATTATTAGGCCTATGCATGAAAAGTACAGCATAAATAGGTCATAAAATTATCTCTAATCGCTATTATACGAATTTTATTTCCCAGATAAAAAATACTTTAATTTTAAAATAATGTCCTTGGTTGCAGTCTACTGAATAAACGAACCTAATTTTTATAATAGAGTACATCTTAGTGAAGAACAGTCTCTTTGATTTTTCGGAATATATTTGAGTCTCTTTGACTCGGTGCTGCTTTTGAACCAGATCAGTTTCTTCATAGAAAAAAATCATTGAGTAAATTAAATTACTCGATGATTCAGCCTTAGGACAAAGAGTGACGTTGATTAGCTCATAATTTTCATTGGAGAAACAATCACAGTATAAGCTTCAACTCTTTATTTACTTGGAAATTACAAGTAATACCAATAGTCCTATTAAAGCTAAAAAAAAGCAGGTCCAATGTACAGAAGGAGTAATGAATGGATCTGTTCAAATTCTGTCTCAAGATGTGAGAATAATAAATTCACCAGCTACAGTAATTAATTTCTAATAAGTTCCTAATTGGATTAGCATGTAAATATAAAAAAATCCTATTCATTGTTGGAAATACTAGTCATTGTTCAGTGCGTAATCTAGTGGCACTTCCTTAACAGGTTTCAACATTTCCTTGGTACTGTATCGTATAAAGACATTGATAGGCTTCTGAGCCATAAATTCTTCAACTGCGGTTCCTGACATTTATGTGCGTTTAGAAACCTTGAATGAATTCATGAATGGAAAGGAATGGAAGAAACTTCATCAAATCAATGAATAATTTGTGTCTGAGTTGAAATTGTTATTCTAAAAAAGACTTTGGGACAAAGTGCGAGTGCTTTATTACTAAATTTCAATTTTAGGCTACATTAATAATTTGATTTTTCCTGGATTTCTTGTTTCATAACGATCTGCGTTGTTAATATTAACTTTTTATAGTAAATTCAACGACTTGCAGTCAATTTTAATTCAGAATAAATAATATTTTTACTCACTGTTTGGCTGAAAATTGAATAGAAATATTATTAATTGTCAATTAAAATTGACTGCAAGTCGTTGAATTTACCAAAAAAAGTTAATAAATTATTATTGACAAGCGGCATAGAGTTCTACTCGTTAGATTTATCTAGACAATACATTTTATAATTGTATTTAATATGTGAATTTTATATTAAAAAATCAAATATTTATATAAACCTGAAATTCTCCTCTTCTAGTGTTTATTTATGAAAATACAATCAATCTGTTGAAGACGGAGGGGAATATTTTATAAGAAAGATTATTTGTTGGAGAATTAGAATTCAACTTTCAAAATATCCTTGCTTCGCAAAAATTATTATTTGTTAGCTAGAGTTGACTATTCAACACATCTGTTGATACAATTCAAATTTCGGTATTTACCAAACATTTTATGGATCTAGACGTGTGGTAACATTTTATTTTGTTACATTTGCATTCTCAATTACTGTACCTTTTAAAACAATGACTTTCAATAGGTACTCAAGTCTTTCTATGTCGTATGTGTCTTGTGAAGAGCTGAAAATATTCGACGTCAGAAAATAATATCCTAGCAACCCATTACAAAGCATTACGACTGGATGATAAGCTGGACAAGTCCAGCTGGACTATCAAATAAATTAAAAAATTCTAACATTGAAAAGTTGGTTTTTGAAATGATTAACTCCTTAAATGGTTGTAGTGTTGTGGTGAAATAATAAATTTACATATTGCATACGATTATCACTTTCAAAACTTGGATAAATGCTCAAATCGTTTATTCAACTTAGTATGTCATACAACTTTTGAGACAAGTTGTATGGTTAACAGAAATTGTGTCATGGAGGTCAAGAACACAGGCAATCACGCAATGAAAGCAGATTCAACGTTTTCATATAAATTATAATTAATAATCTATGCCATTAAAAATTAAGTTGGGAGCATTCGTTGGAATAGCCTGTAATTTAATGTCATAGGCCTATTTCATGAAAATGATACCTACTTATAATAATCGACATTTAAACAAGATATAACAAATTACTCTAGTAATTCAGAACGTCTAGATAACGAAGAAAATTAAATTATTATAATAAATGTTTGAGTAGAGCCCATCTATGGCGACAGCTTTATGATCAGTATTATGCAGAGATAGTTATTAATTAAACTATAGATTAAAACTGGACATTGCTGTCACTTTTTCAAGAAAATAATAGAATTTATTTTTCTTGAGGATCACAATCAAGAAGGATCATGGCGGCTCAAAGTTCTTGTTGTCAAGTAAGAAATAATGTTATTATTTTTAAAAAAGTGACTGCGATTTCGGTTTTTGATTAACCAATGAAATGCATTTAACCAAATTCACTGTTCGTGATAAGAAAATCAAGAATATTTATCAGTCTTTGGAGAGTGTCATTTTCAGTTAAATAAAAAATGAGAATTCGCGTTCAAAAAATATGCAGTAGAGGTGTTGGAAAAAATTAATGATTAAAAGCTTGATTCAAAACAAATTCAAATATGAATATTTTTTATTCTATTTTTTGCAAAATTTATTCGATATTAAAACTTTAAGTATTGATTTAATAATGAATAATAAGACGAAATTGTCACAAACACATTTATTAAAACTTTGAGAAACTAGTTTCGGTTGTTACACCATTACCAATCTCAATCAGGAGTTTGATTGATATTGATAATGGTGTAATAACCGAAACTAGTTTCTCAAAGTTTTAATAAATGTGGTTGTGACAGTTTCGTCTTATTATTCATTATGGATACCTTCCACAATATCACCTTCGCCACTACAAAGAAAGTTATTTATTTAATATAAGAGATTTTGTAAAAAAAATTCAATTACAAATTGAAAGATCTCTTTGGTGAGCTACGCTCATTCTATGACGTTTCTATTATAACTCAATCTCATAGGCTACATGTTATTAAGTGCTGGTGCCGAACCGGTATTAGGTTAATGGCTTTTCAAAACCACTCCTTTGTTTTGATTTATGACGATACATAATACATTATTGTAAATTGTAGTAATACTGCTATTAATATTGAATGAGGAGTTGTGTTCAGTTGGATGGTTTTCAATAAATAATGTGCTTTTTTCTTTCTTTTTTTTATAGTTTTTTTTAATATGAAAAGTGAACATACAATAAATTTTAATAAGATATTGGCAAGAACATGGTATGACAATAAACCAACAGCAAATAGCAAGAGGTAACCTACGTAGGAACCTGTTTGAGTAATCCAAGCTCAAATGGAAATCGATTATGGTACAGTGATATGTAGGTAGTGTAGTGTTTAAACATTTAAGTATTCAGAAACTAATAGAGCTTAGACTTCTATATTTATTATAATTTAGAGACCTGTTCATTTGCTGCTAGTGTTTTTTCACAACTGACTATTTTTTTATTGATCTTTTTACTTTGTGCTGTCTATGTTCCATTGCTATAATATCCTCATGTCATTAAATCTATCTCTGGGCTGAGATTCTTCAAGGAATAAAAAGACTAGTTATTTGAACTCAACACGTCATTCTTTCTCACAATAAAGAGTATGGTACAGGATTGTGTTCTTAGAATCAGAAACGAGTTATACTTTTTATAAAAGGTACCTTTTATAATTAACTATTATTTCACAGCCGTGCTCGGATATTAAATGAACTGTTCATCACTCAAAGTCATTTTAGGGGCTTGAAGTTTGAAATTTCTTAATCTTGTAAAATTGGTTCACAAATTTCTGATTTTTCTTATTTTTTACAATGATTTCAACAGTCTATTATAGATACAAATAAGAAGTAATTATTCATTCATAAAATAAATTATATAAGCCTATACGGTGTATTACCCAAGTAGCAACTATATAATTTCCACAGTTTCCATATAGCAGTCTTCAAAAGAGCAAGCATGGAGAAAATGATCTTACCAAACTTATAAGATATTTATCACCTCACCATTCAGTGTATTTAACAATAACGCAAGGAACCATGTCAGATTAACTAATTAAACCCAAATAAAATGACGGAAATAATACATTTATGATAGATATAGCTGGTGTGTAGATTTATGAAACTTATGCATTGATATATATAATAAATAATTTTTTGTAGTTCCGATATACTACAGCTAATATTCCAATCATGCTAATTCAGTTCATTTTTAAATGAAATTATTATACAATAATGCTAATTCACTTAATTGTGTAATAAAATAATTATATGTTAGCTTTATTAGGTCTGTGAAAATATTTAAATATATTTCTGAGTTATTATTGGCAGTGAAATAATGTTTTAATGGTATTGCACTGCATGATAATTGACAATGCATGATCATTGATATCACTAATAAACAAGTAGAATTCTTATAGAGCTTTCCACAATGATGGACTGTAATTATAAATTAACTACTGTAGTCTGGTTTCTGGTTTTCACCGGGTTAGTATGCAATTAATGTACAATTTATTACAATCCACCACGTCAGTACCTAGCTGCAAGTGTCTTTGAACTTTTTGTATTCCCAGATTGCACACAAGGAAATCGTCCTCGTAATATTTATGAGTCCTTGAGTAACGGAATACAACTGCTGAAACTTGAATTTCTCGATGTTAATTTTCAGACTCAACCTTTCCTAATAAACACACAGTGCATTATGTTCACGCTAATAATTATTTACTATACACCAATGTCAATTATAAGCCTATTGTACTAGAAAAAATCCTTATCAACAGCCTTCATAATAAATACTGTAATGAAACAAAATTTCACATCTTTTGTTTCCACTCAACCAAGTGTGAAAACATTCGGAAGGTAACATCGGAAGACAGTGTAGAAAACCTACAAGACTACAGGCTGAACCATTATCAAACACGTGATTGCTATTCTTCTTAATTAGGCTATGACATGATGAGCATTGTCTACGCTATAGACATATAGTACTTCCTATAATAGAATCTTCTATAAGACAAGGAAACTAGCCTGTAATCTTCACACTTACTATACATGTACTTTAGAATCAAATTCTGTACATGTTTTATTAAAAAAAAGGCTTGTAAATTGCACAATCAACCAAGTACATCCACTTCAAACTTGAAAACGTGTTTTTGGGCCACTGTTACATGTTTAGTTGAATGTCAAAAAAATTACTACATTAACCGTCTTATTTGTTTTAGATTTTTCAGTTTACATAGAGCCTGACCAAATTGGAGATATTAGAAATTTATGTTTGAATAGATAGGGGTAGTTCCTAACTTCCGCCATTTTTAACTCTTTTACAATCCATCATTCCCAGAACTATGCTTCATGAGCGTTTTTCATTATTTTAGTGATAACAAGCCCGCTCATAGGTAACTCTATGCGAAACATCATGTACACAGTTGATTATTTTTCAAAACAGAACATCAAAATGTTCCATCACATTAGCAAAATATTTTGAGCAAATCAGAAAACATTTATCCACTTCCATGCTGGGCCATTTAAAATAGCTTTTTCTGGTTTTTATGCTCCGCATGAACTTTTAAACTTGAAAAGGTACAAATTTCACTATCAGGAATAGGCATACCATATCATTAATGGAGATTCCCTTACGAGTAGTTTCAACAAGCCTATTGAGCAATTTTATAGTAAAATACTGAATCATGAATATGCAATACTGCATCTAGACTAAAGTACATCATGATACTACATGAAATTCCATATTAAAAAATATACTGCGCGAGCATATACGCAATTTATTATGATTCCAACTGTATTCAGAATTTAATGTAAATTAAGTTCATTGCAAAATAAATGAATATTATTTCAGATTTATATAATATTTACTCATCAATTCAATTTATAGACAGACTTTTCAAAAGAAATAATTTTTCATGCTGAAAGCTGTTATTCACGGTTTTCAATTTGATATTCAAGATCGCAATGAATGTTGTTGAAAAAAAAATGTTCACTTGTTTAAAGAGAAAACTTCAATGCATAAAGTTAGTATTAATAAAAATATCATCTTTTCATTTTAACCTGATTACTAAAAAAAAAGGCAATGCATGAAATTGTTATTGGTAAGAAATATCTTCTTTTCATCTTTAACTTGTTTAGAGGAAATCTTCCATCATGAGATTGTTATTTATAAAAAATAGTGACTTTTCCTTTTTAAATTGTTTACCGAGAAAAATCTTCAATGCATGAAATTGATTTCGCTGTTACAGATGGCAGTCAAATATGTACTTATTGGAAGTCTTTTATGCCTGAGCGTAGTACACAGAGTGGAATCCTACGCAACTGGCGCTCCTACCGGTGCATGCCAAGATTTAGTGCCGCAGCATGGAGTGGATGGCCAGAAGGGAGCCTCGCCCTACGTGATACAACCATCTCTCAGCAAAGTGAGGCCCGGTGGCAAAACTGAAATTGTCATTTTCAGCCCTAAGAAGCTGTCATTCAAAGGATTCATTGTTCAAGCTCGTGTAGGAGATATTCCGTATGGCACATTTGAGCCATCAAATCAATACTCACTTTTGGACTGTCCTAACGGTAAAAGGGTATGTATTTTTGTTATTTCAGGCTATTTATTTATTAATGAAATGTGAATCCGCAACAGACTTGAAGCCAAAAACTATGGCAATCGCTGTAGACATCATTAAATTAAATAACATTGTACAAGAATTTTATTTTTCACATCAACTAGTAACTGATATTTATGGTTATCTATGTAACTAAATTGAAAGAATGAGAAGTTGAAAGGGCAGTACAGTTGAATTAAGTGGGTACAGTTCCAGTGTGTTTGATAGCTGAATTAAACTGGAAATTCAATTTTCCAGTCTGGGAATAAATATTTTTGATTCTACATTCAATTTTCATCAGAGTACACATCCCAGTTTTCTCTTTCCTTCTACCGTTTTATGACTCCATTTGTTATTGCTTGGATCAATATTACTGAACTTCTTGAATAATCATCACAAAAACAATTGGTTTGACTGACAAAATGTATTTCTTATTAAGAAAGAAAAACAAAAAATATTTATACAAAATAATATTTTAATAAATTTAGTAAGTGGATAATGGAAACATCAAATTCAATCTTCATTAGAGTAGCAGCAATATAAAAAAGAAAAAGAAAAGTCTTTTTTCTTCTGGCAGTATTAATTTGCCCATGCTCATGCCTAATTTATCTTAGATATTATTTATCCTTCAAATTTGATTTCAACGGCAGAATATAGCGGGTGTTTAAATTATTGATAGGTAGAACAGAATTGGGTTTATTAATATTATTCATTTGCTGTTTCGATATGAATTGATTTCCAGAACACTGCAACACACAAGAATGCTGAAGAAAAATACAATGTAACATTGATATGGAATGCGCCAGCAAAATTGAGAGAAAGCGTCAAGTTCACGTAAGAGCAGCTTGATATTATCATCAATTCCAGTGCGCGAAAGCACTTTTCCGCACTCCAGATTTGCAACCTAACAAAACAAAATAGTGAGCATGTAATACGCAGGTTCCCTATTCTACATTCAAAAATAGGTTGGCTACTCTGTTTCAGCTACAAAATACAGTCAGCTGTAGTTGTTGTTTAAAACGATTCATTGGGAGTTGAGTTATGTGAGGAATTGTCAGGTTATGTATGTCCTGTTTAAATTACTTTATACGTTACTGTAGAAAAAATTTAATGTGTAATTCGAGCGCAAAGTATTGTTTCTGCACACGAGAAACTTTTTCACTCGCCTTCGACACGTGAAAAAAACTGTTCCTCTCGGTGCAGAAATACCCCACTTTGCACTCAAGTTACAAAAATAGCTATTTCAACCCACTGCTAGCGCATAAGCTTCATATACTTATGCTAGTTTCAATCTCATCTTTGACAGACATATGTGTTTACTTTCATTTGCAAAATGTATACATTATTTTCAAGTTTAGAATGCTAGTATTCCAAAAATGAATAATATATACTGTAATGAATCGTACATTCAATTTTATTAAGCAGTATTCTTTTCGCAAGAGCACGATTCATCATAGTCGAATGCTTTTGAATTATTCAGTATTCTACACGCTAATCATGTATTGTTTTCATAGTATATTATAGGTAGTTTAAGCTATCTGTAAAGCTTCATTTTCTAATAGCTCCACCTTTTCACAACTTACATTATATTTATCATGTTGAAGATCCATCTTGTTTCCACTAATATGTCATAAAAGTTTTTATTATATTTATCGTTTGGTAAAAAAGTTATGCAAGGAGAGCAATTGGTTTTCTGGCTGTCATAAATACTTGCCTGCTCATTTAGCGTTAACGTATCGAAAAATGAGAACAGAAAATAAAAATTAACATATTTTTCTTTCAGTGGAACAGTTGCTAAGAATGGTGGTGAGTTTTGGATCGCACAAAAATCTGTCCCAGTACAGATACAATGAGTGGAAAATATCGAGTAAGTATAAAAATAATTAAAATATTTATGCATGATAGAATACTTATAATCGAAATGTCTATTTTCATCAGTAACATAGAACCGAATAGCATAATTTTCTATTTAATTATTAGTTGAATTTGGTGCTATTGCTATTTCATTTTTCGGTGATAATTGAAGCTCATCATAACATAATTTGAATTGTGTGCTGTAGGAAATATTTAGGACTGAAGCCTTTTTTTGCAGATGATGCTCAAATGAGTGTTTAAGACTTGTGCGTGGGTAATGAGTTGAATGATAATGTCACAAAGATAATGTCAGACCGTGACCACCTGAGTAGGAGTCAGTCAGATATATGCGCCGTAACTAATTACACCGCGGCAGCTTGCTGATTTTGAATTTTAATCTTTTATTGCAGGGGTTCTCAAACTTTTTGCTCCACGCCCCCCTTAGAATCCTGAATTTTTCTCACGGCCCACATCCCCCCCCCCCCCCCCAATATTAATCTCATTCATCAGCTAAGTAAGAAATGTGTTGGGGCGAGAAAAAACATATGGAATTTCACTTTTAATATTTTTTTATTGAATATAAATGAAATAAAATATCCATACTGGTGCATATAAATTGGTATTGAGTGGTTAGTTGCTAAAATTTCTTACAGCCACTCTTGTATTTACATAACATTTTAATGAGAGGGTTGGCACTGTTTTTCATTAACAAGCTGCTTGATATTTCTGCAACTGTGACAAAGCACGCCTCAAGTCACTCTCAACGTCCAGTCTTGCTCGATATTTTGATTTTAAATAAGCCAAAGTAGAAAATCCAGATTCACAAAGGTACGTTGAAGAAAACTGGACTAGCAGCTTTAAGGATTCCAAAGAAACTTGAGGGTAAAGAGGAGAATATGTCAACCAAAAATCTTCAATGCTCATATTTGGAAACTCTGATTTTGCTTTGGAATCACATTGAAGGTCGATTGACTGTTCCTGCATATCCTCAGGAAGTGTATCAACTTTGACTTTGAAGGGGTCTCTTGTGCCTTAAATATCCAGCTTTTAGAACTAATGTCCAGGAAGTAGTCTCCGATCTCGTTTTTCTAGGAGCGCTCACGCCCCCCCCCCCCTGAAATCCTTCCACGCCCTTCCAGGTTGAGAACCGCTGTTTTATTGTGTAATCATGAGCTTTTAGAAATCATCAAAAAAGTCTAACTATGTTTGTTCATTATTCATGTATAAAATTTCACTCTTTCAGGGGATGAGTCAGAAGGCATTAAATAAGACTTGAATCGGAGGACTGGAGAAGAGAAGATACATTCCGGGCTCCAAATTCCAGAATAGAATTCTGTGGACATACAACTTTCTAAAGAATTGACAAGAATTCAGCTCAACATGAAATGGAAATTTTATCGACCGAACAACGATGTGCAGAGAAAACTCAAAGATAATAAAAACATCAAAAATATTATTTTATTGAAGTAGTATAAAATACTACTTTAATTCAATTCAATTTGATTTGTTCAAATCAAAGACTTTTTTCAAAAAGAATCAATGGACTTTCAATTCTATTGGATTAAGTTCCTCTTGTACAAAGTGAATTTTACATTTTATAGAAGTTACTAACTTTGATTTTTTTAGATGAATAAACTATCTGATTGAATTAACCACAATATCTTATGGTTGTCTTTTTTTAAGTTCTTTTATATTTTCTGTATTTATTGAAATAGCCCTCAGGCGGGCGACAGATACAGCACTGGAAACAATAACTAGATATTCAATGACACATCTAATGTGATTTGATTTTTGTTTTCTAGCGAGAACGAAGTACCTATAATTACTATTTTTCAAGTACATCATTGGCGTTAAAGCCCTAAAAGGACTAGGTTTTTAATCTATTAGACTAGAAGGTATAAGCTACTATCATCGTGCATACATCTTCTGTAAAACGATACGCATTGAGTAATAATCTTTTGGCACAATTTCAAGATTGATAATTATTTATCAAAACACTGATTAGTACACGGAAATGTTCAGAAAACCTTTGTTGATACACAAAAATTCAATTCGTGGATTTCTTGTTCCGTGACGAACTGCGTTGTTAATATTAACTTTTCAAGTGAATTCAACGACTTGCAGTCAAGGCCTTGAAGATGGGTTTTAACAACTCGAAAACGTTCGGCCTACAGAGTAAGTAAAATACTACTTAATAAACATTCGACTGCAAGTCGTTGAATTCACTTAAAAAGTTAACAAAAATTCACTTACACAATCCACTTGAACACGGTTGTTTTCAATACTGTTTTCTGAAACAAGATCATGAATTCCTTTCCATTAATTTAATAACCATAGCAATAGAATACAAAATTTAATATAACATGAAGAGAATGGATACACATTTTTTGTTGAAAGATTAGACCAATGAGAAGTATCAAAATATGAAACGAAAAGTTATAAACAGGGGAAAATCGATAAAAAATATGGTATGAAAAAAACTAAAATGTTTTAGGGTTGTCTCATTCAAGTTAGATGAAAAACGTTCCACTAGCCAAAAATACTAGATTATTTTGATAGTCCTTGATTCGTGTGAAATATTATTTATTTAAAACCTTACAGACTCAGAATTTTGTGAAAATTTGATGGAAGATGCTGATTGTGAAAATATCAAACATGACAGGCTAAGAATATTCTAAACAACGAATCAATTTTAAAAGTATCTCAATTTAAAAATTCATTTAAAGAAGACGACGAAGATCGACAGGAAAAGACAATGTGAAGTAAATAAGTGAGTGGAATAAACTCAAAATAGGCAGAATAATCTCGAAATGATCTATTTGAAAAAAGAAGGTTTGTCTACTTGAAATAAATTAAAAAAATATATATTTTTGTCATGTGGATGTAGGAGCCACAATATATATTATGTACATAAAATTTGATGAATGTTTTCAATATTTCTTTTCATATTGAAAATAAAACAAATTATTACTTTTCAAGTTTCTTTTCAGTTCGTCATGGAACAAGAAATTCAGGACAAATTTTAATACTGTACAAAAAAAAGAAACCGATTTCAATGAAATGATACTCAAACAATAAATACGCACTAAAAAGTATGAATAAAGTATTTACTTTAAACTGAGAACATTTTTAATTTAATAAGAGTAATATTTTGAAGTCGGAGCCAAATTCTTATTTCTTATTTTATTCTTATTTGAAGTCGGAGATTCTTATGTACAGAGCATTTCTTATTAACTTCATAGAATATTTGGCTCCGACTTCAAAAGATTACTCATTTTAAATTTAAATTGTTCTCAGTTATACTTTATTTTAAATTTTTTAGTAAGTGAGTATTTGATGTTTGAGTATCATTTCATTGAAGTTGGTTTCTTTTTTTGTTTTAAAAGTTGTTTTATTTTAAGCTTTTTAGTTGCATTTTCAAACTTTGAAAACATGAGAAATTTCTTACCCTACATTATGGAAATATTTATCAAATTAGCAAGCTAATATAAAATCCGAACTGAAGTAACTTAAAATCTAGCTATAAGAAAAGATAAACTAAGGAAAATTCTACAACTCTCTATTAGTCCAGTAATTTTAGATCAAAATCGGCCCTCAAAAAAAAAAAATGATACAAGCAAGAAACTTGGCACATATGTACTACTTTTCATGCTGAATAACATACTAAAAGTCGTCGGCGATAAAAGTTGTGCTTCAGCCGCCATCTTGGAAAATGGCGGCCAAATTTCAGGCTCCCAATTTTCTCAAAAACCACCAACCGCATCGGAAAAAATTTCAAATAAAAAATGTTTTTTAGATTAATATCTACAACTTTTGTTCTTTGCATTTTTTCAATATCTTCAACCATTACGCCATAAAATTCAAAATAAAAGATCACCTTTTTTCAAATTTTCTCAAACATAAAGTTTGACTCATGATTTCTCATTGAAATCAATAGTTGACATGGCAAAATTCTCACCAAATCGATAAACCATGATAGGTACCGTAGCTCATTTTTATGATGGTAGACCAAGTTATTTATCACTCTAGAATTGTTCAACCCTTTATCTCTCACCAAACCACCCCCTAGCTTCCAATGTGAAAATTCATCTTATGATTTACAACCAATTATTTGCAATTGAAATGGAAATATCATGATGATTTATTACGAATAGGATTCAAAATGATAAATTCAAGTTTTTCAGTGAAGGAATCTGACACATGGCCGCCATATTGGAAAATGGCAGATAAAAACTAATTTTCTTGTTTACTTGAAAACTATTGCTCAGATTGGAAAAAAGTATAAATAAAAAATGATCCTTACTCGAAGATCTAAAACTTTTGTTTACTTTTTCTCACATATTATCACCTTTTTGATATTTTCAACCCTTGAGTTGTAAAATGATCTCAAAAAGATTTTAATGTTTCCATTCACAAGACTATACTTGGAATTCTCAGCAAAATCGACTATTTCATTGGAATGTTCTACAAAAGTTTCTCAACAATATTAATGGATTCAATGCTAATTACATCGCAAAAATTTTCGTGAACAGGGGGGGTGGCTCAAGTAGAAAATTTGTGGTGAGTGTTGTTCTGGTGGGTGAATCTTGTAACATGATGTAATTCTTATAATAAAATCTGTAAAAGAGTTTTATATCACCCTCTCATCCTTATAAGTTTGTTGGCTTTGTTATCAGAAGGTCCTTGTTTAGGGGGATAAAAACCACCCCAAGTCTACAAATGATAAGAAAACTAGTAGTGGTAGTTTGTCGCATCCTGTCATTGTATGAACAAAAAGAATCATCTCACCAATTTCTCCTACAATACTTTGCTGCTTTGAGATTATGTAAATAGTCTCATTTATCTTGGATTCAGAACCTGGCCGCAAATGCATCACATTGTATTTTTTAGAGGCAGAGGAAACTAAAAAAACAAATAAGTTTGCATCTTAGCCTACAACCACTACTGTTTTGCCGCTTTTAGATCTATCCAAATCTGTAGACGCAATCAGGCAATCAGCATCTGCCTCTGCTGAGCAAACTTTGATTTTGTTAGCAATACATCTTTGGATAAGCATTTCAATCAAGCATTTCTTGTTTTGCTTATTTATCAAAAATGCAGCTTGCGTTGTTGTTGTCGAATTGCTTTCATGTGCTTTAATTTTAGCAGAGGTTCGCCTTGCAGCTCTGTGTTCTTGCTCACAACATTTAATCGTAGGGTGGTCAGGATATCAATGAAATACCACTACGCACTTATCCTTATACTGGGATTTCAAATGCGATATATGAATCCAAAACTTCCTTATAAGTAGCTGGTCTTGGCCATGTAACTCAGTGCAAGAGATGTCCACCATCCACAATTTAGGTGTAGTCTTCAGGTATCTCAATCACTTTTCCAGGAAGAAATGCTTTCATGAGAGATGATTTCACTACTTTACGAAGTGACACTTCATCAAATAAGGAAGAAGGCCAGAAATGTTGTGAGCAAGAACACAGAGCTGCAAGGCGAACCTCTGCTAAAATTAAAGCACATGAAAGCAATTCGACAACAACAACGCAAGCTGCATTTTTGATAAATAAGCAAAACAAGAAATGCTTGATTGAAATGCTTATCCAAAGATGTATTGCTAACAAAATCAAAGTTTGCTCAGCAGAGGCAGATGCTGATTGCCTGATTGCGTCTACAGATTTGGATAGATCTAAAAGCGGCAAAACAGTAGTGGTTGTAGGCTAAGATGCAAACTTATTTGTTTTTTTAGTTTCCTCTGCCTCTAAAAAATACAATGTGATGCATTTGCGGCCAGGTTCTGAATCCAAGATAAATGAGACTATTTACATAATCTCAAAGCAGCAAAGTATTGTAGGAGAAATTGGTGAGATGATTCTTTTTGTTCATACAATGACAGGATGCGACAAACTACCACTACTAGTTTTCTTATCATTTGTAGACTTGGGGTGGTTTTTATCCCCCTAAACAAGGACCTTCTGATAACAAAGCCAACAAACTTATAAGGATGAGAGGGTGATATAAAACTCTTTTACAGATTTTATTATAAGAATTACATCATGTTACAAGATTCACCCACCAGAACAACACTCACCACAAATTTTCTACTTGAGCCACCCCCCCTGTTCACGAAAATTTTAGCGATGTAATTAGCATTGAATCCATTAATATTGTTGAGAAACTTTTGTAGAACATTCCAATGAAATAGTCGATTTTGCTGAGAATTTCAAGTGTAGTCTTGTGAATGGAAACATTAAAATCTTTTTGAGATCATTTTACAACTCAAGGGTTGAAAATATCAAAAATGTGTTAATATGTGAGAAAAAGTAAACAAAAGTTTTAGATCTTCGAGTAAGGATCATTTTTTTATTTATACTTTTTTCCAATCTGAGCAATAGTTTTCAAGTAAACAAGAAAATTAGTTTTTATCTGCCATTTTCCAATATGGCGGCCATGTGTCAGATTCCTTCACTGAAAAACTTGAATTTATCATTTTGAATCCTATTCGTAATAAATCATCATGATATTTCCATTTCAATTGCAAATAATTGGTTGTAAATCATAAGATGAATTTCCACATTGGAAGCTAGGGGGTGGTTTGGTGAGAGATGATAAAGGGTTGCACAATTTTAGAGTGATAAATAACTTGGTCTTCCATCATAAAAATGAGCTACGGTACCTATCATGGTTTATCGATTTGGTGAGAATTTTGCCATGTCAACTATTGATTTCAATGAGAAATCATGAGTCAAACTTTATGTTTGAGAAAATTTGAAAAAAGGTGATCTTTTATTTTGAATTTTATGGCGTAAGGGTTGAAGATATTGAAAAAATGCAAAGAACAAAAGTTGTAGATATTAATCTAAAAAACATTTTTTATTTGAAATTTTTTCCGATGCGGCTGATGGTTTTTGAGAAAATTGGGAGACTGAAATTTGGCCGCCATTTTCCAAGATGGCGGCTGAAGCACAACTTTTATCGCCGACGACTTTTAGTATGTTATTCAGCATGAAAAGTAGTACATATGTGCCAAGTTTCTTGCTTTTATCATTTTTTTTTTAATTTCCTAAAATTACTGGACCATATTTAATGTGGAATATTGTATTTAGGAAAATTATAATAACGAGACTTCTTAAAAGTGAAATGGCTTTTGATTCATTTTAATGCGGCCCCTTTCAGAATATACCTACAGTGAAAAATTAATAACTACGAAGAATATTGTTCAATTACTTTTTTTTAAATTATCTGTTCAATCAGATAGATAAGCTGCCTTCTCGTAGGTCCTGTTTGTAACGGTGACCGATTAGATTGGCCAGCAAAAAAGGCACTGTTCTCTGCTGAAAATCACTTCCCGGTGGTTCGGAACCCACCTAAAACTGTAGGTCCAACTCATAAATCACCATCATCCAACTCGTTACCCACGCACAGGTCTCAGACCTATGTGGGCTTCATCATTAAAAAAAAAAAAAAACGATCTCAAAAACATTTTACTATATAACCTTATTCTTCTTACGACTCCATAACATCAAGTAAATTATTTACAATGCTCATAACAGAAATATTATATTCTTATTCTCGATTTAAATTAAATTCACCTGATTGGTCAAAACGGGACTTTACAGGCTTGTTTCACACTATACCAGCTTTGGGTAACCGATGTCGTATACCCAGCATAATGTGATTTCGAAAATGGTCTAGATGTGAAGCGCTCCATGTGATACAATGATTAGCCTGGTAAACGACACCGGTTATCCAACTGGCAGTTATCGTATTCGATCAAAATTGAAATGAAGACATCGTTGAATGCTCCTTTTTGTTTAATATTGGGCCGATCCTTGCGAAACTTGGATGGTACCACCGCTGAATGATGCTCTTTCATTTTAAAAAATCATCGAAATCGGTTTAATAGTGATCGAATAGTTCATGTACAAACATTAAAAAAAACCAGGTCGAATAATTGAGAACCTCGTTCTGTTTTGGAAGTCGGTTAAAAATATCAGCACAGTCTCAAAAATGAAACACGAAAATCGGCTTTCTGATACAGAAGCTGTTCATATGATTATCTGGTTCAGTTGGATAGTCAAACTAGTTAATTATCATAATCATCATCGTATGATAATCATTGCCGGGGAGATCCTAACGGGTAGATCAAATTAGTTAAATACGGTAGTGAAATGGTTGTGGTTCATTCAAATCAAGGTGAAACGCAACAATAGAGAAATAATATCCATTTATTCATTCAAGAAATACTTCAATTACACTTAATTTACTCCATCTAAAAGATAAAACGAACAATAAGACGTGAGGAATCACAATAAATAAGGTTAAAAAAGATAGTTTGGAACCACTAAATGTGAGCCTATATAATAGACCGTGAATAAAACATACAACAAATGAATAAAATTACTAAATTTTGGATAAAACTTAATTTGATTGCACAGAGGTGTTTCAAATTATGAAAAATAATCAAAGACAAACAGCACAATCAAATAAAGAAATTAAACGTTAGAAAAGCTGTTGATTGTACATCACAGTCCTCGAATTATATTAATGTACATAGAAAAGTGTACCACAATAAAATGTTGTGATATTAACTTTTAAATTAGAATTAGTTTTTTTATTCTAAACTAAACAAAGCTACAATTACCTTTTTCATTTTTAAATTAGTGCCTGACTCAGTTCTCAAATTTCTAGTTTATATCTATTAAAAATTCCAAATGTGTAGGCCTATATAGAATGCGAGTTTGCATTTAATTCAAAATAAATTCCAGCTCAAGTACATCTACAGAAGAAATTCGAAACATTAAAGTTTGACAAATACAATACTTTTAAGAATGTCGATTGAATAAGTTGAAATTAATAATTCAATTATCAAGTAATAATCGAGTAAACTTGTCATACCTGATTCAATTCTGAAGTCACTTCCATACAATCTTTGAACCTACAACGGTTCTAATAAAATAATTATTAGATTTGGAAGAACATCCAAAGAGGCTGATGAATAGGTCATTTGGATTCGATGTTCATCCTCTTGCAAACTAGGATTTAGAGTGGGTCAATTAAAAATTTGGAGTAGATCAACTAGTGCACTTGGTTAAATTAAGATGGATGTAAAATAAGTTTGTACTTATACAGGCTGTGGAGTGAATTACAATTAGCCGACTATCGATTGCCTGCACCAGCTTGTGCGACTTACAAGAAATGAGGGAATTGATTATCAGTAAACACACAGGCTGGTTAAAAATTCGCCAGAGCAATATTGGAAAATTTCCTGTACAAATATAGCTGTCAACAGCAATCAAGATGGCAATGGCCAGAAGTTGCATTCACGACAAATCAAAATTAATTCGATAATTCGTCTTCCCACCAGAAAACTCGTCATTTGAAGAGCGAGGAAATTTGTGACTATGGGTAGGTATCAATGGAACTTTGTACACAACTTAGCCTCACATTTTTCCACCCTAAAGATGGAAAGACAATCAGACTAACGACCTATAGGCTACCGAGTTCCATTTACCAGCGAATATTTCCAAGAACAAAGACAAATGGTATGGGCAAACCAGTCACACATATGTTAAAAGCTTCTTTTGATATAATCATGGAAGACGCTTCCAAAGTACTGGACGAGAATACAAATCAATGAGTCGTGATAATATTTTAAAATCTAGAAGTGTTCCATAATTAACATTCAATTTTTCGTTTCAAGTATTTTACAGGGTGTGTCTAGCGACCGGGAAGTCAGGGAATTTTCAAATTCTGGAAAAGACATGGTATTTTTAAAAAAATATCGGGAAAACTTCGTAGTAATTATATACCGGTACACCTAATAATAATTATACTAATTATAGGAACCCTCACATGAAATGCGCCAATATCGAACTTGAAATGCGTTTTTAGATGGACAACCAGACAAATAAGCTAGGTAGGCCAACAAACCATGAAATTGTTTTGATTATTCGCTAAGGTCTTTTTGTTTTACATCTATATAGAAGCCACATATTCACGGACTCATTCATCAGCGTTTCTTGAAAACCACACGGCTAATTAAGTTGAAATTTGGTACGCATGTCCCGTTGGGGCTCTAGATGCATGCTAAGAAAGAATTTTGAAAAATTCCAAAAATACAGCCAAAAGTTAAAATTTAAAAATTATATATAAGAAATATGGAGTTGTGAATTGAATAACTGTGCCCGTATCCATGACTACAGATGATCAACAAACAAAAGTGCTGGATCGATTCACGATTTTGTACAAATTTTAAACCACCCTCTGGGGTCCTGTCCACTCTGCCCCCTGGCTTAACGGTTAAGGCGAGCGAAGTGAGGCTGCCGGCTAGTACCTTGTATTGGTCAGGAAAATTTTTTATTACAGATCAGGGAAATGTCAGGGAATTTTTGTAGCTTACTTTGCTAGACATCCTGTAATTAATTGGTAACGAATTGGAACTTTCATGAATAAAATAATTTGGTAAATCAAAAACTATCAAACAGCCTGATAGGTTCACGATGGACTGAATAAAAACCTCATTTAGAATTATAACTAATTAAAATAATTGCTCTATGAACTTCTAAAACCATTAAACTCAGTTATTAAAAAACCACACCTAAGTAGGTAACATCACCATTTTAACTATCGTTGTATCCAGCAGAACATGCTTTATCAACAGAATAGTACAGGAAAATTATTTATACATTGGTGTCATAAAATCAAATTGCAATAACATCAAAAGCATTGAAATGGGAGTGTGATGAGTATTCATTTTGTTAAAAATTCAATCTGGAGGGCCAAGAAAATGTGCTGCCTTTTCTTGAAACCAGGTGAATATAGTTTTATTTATTCAAATGATAAACTGTTTTTCAAGTACATGCATTTGCAAATAGAATGATAAAATTTCACTTTTCACCAGTAAAAATATCTTATAACGAGAAGAATGAATTAAAAATGTCTTTATGTGATGAATTGTGCAAAACATATTTATTTATAATTACACATCAGTGAGATCAAGTTGTGGTACAATTGCTAAATCTTCAATCTGCTATCCGTAGGTCGCACAACTCTGTTGTGCATTATTTAGTTTGGAACCCATTACATTCTTTATGAAAAACTTCATTAATAAATACTGAGTATAGAGATATGACAAAATAAATACGTTGCTCTTTATTCTTTCCATGAGCAATACCATTTCTCAACTATGATAACGTTTTCCATTATTTCTAACAATCTGTTATCCAGAAACAGTAAACATTAAAAAGAATTGACTAACATTAACCTACTCAAAATAGAACGAAACCGATTTGATCACACTTTCAGAATCATATCATTTTCAGTAATTTACAACGAAATCTTCTCGCTACACAAAAAATTCGTATGCAAGAGCAGACTTCAATAATGCAGTTATGCGAAATTTAAAAAGAAAATATACAACAGATATAATCATTTCAAGTGAACAACATTCATTTCAACTGAAAGCTAACTTGCTTTGACAATTAAAATTGACTAAATTTTTTTAAATGAGACTTGAAGGTGAACTTCACAATAAGTTACAAGTATTAGCGATAAATTTGGCATTCATCTGCTTTGATAGACGAAACTTATCATGCAACATTTGAAAAACAAAATGGTGAATATTATTTCTAAAATAAACCCCACTGAATCTTCGCTAAAAATAATCTGATAGTTCAAATGTTCGAATAAACTGTAGAGTTCCGAGTCCTATAGAAATATACACTCACAAAGTTCAAATTAAATATTTACATACATGAACGCTGAGTCATTAATTTCCAAACAACTAGAAACGAGAAGCACACTTCGGTCAATTCTTCCAATTGACAAGTTCAACAAAACTTCCACCTATTACCACATTCATTGCATAAGACAAATGTTGTCATAGGTTCATCAGCACTTCTTGTCTGCACCTGAAACAATGCACAAATTGAATTAGATTCGTACGATTTCATTTTACCAATCAGTAAATTCCACTTGTCAATTTTGTATTTTACAACTTTATACAAAGTACAAACTTTATGATTACCAATGAAAGCGATAAAATAAATAGTAATATGATAGATGAATTGAATGTTTTTGAGCATTTTACAAACTGGAAAGAGAGTGTGCTTTGTAACTAATTTAGACGAAAAGTTCAAGAATGTTAGTTTTAGACCAATCAGCCACTGCTCTTTACAATAGAACTCAAAATCGAAAATTCAATGAGAAAAATTAATACAATAGAAAGTTGAATCTGTAATTATGAACTACATTACAAATTATTTGTACAGTACTTTGAGCCATGCGTTAAAAAGGGAAGACGAATGATAATAACTTCACTAATTTTACCTACTTTTGGAAGCAGGTTCATAATGTTTACTTTTCTTATATTTATATCAATGAGACAACCTCTTAAAATTATTTCTGTTACTATTAATTAAAAAATCATAATATCCATTAATTGGCTATAAAATTATTCAATTATTCAATGCTATTGCCTTGACTATGATATTATATACAATGCACATCGTACAAGCATGAAGAATTACTTCTTTAATTACTGCGAATTATTTATCTCTTATTTCAATGATAAAAACCCCGGAACATTTCAAGTTTATTTAAATATCAAGATCATCCGTTATTTGAAGCGGTTTTCCTTTAGCTATTCTGAAAGCAAGAAATGATCTTACCTGGTTGTACGTGCAATTCCTCTTTTTGCATTTTCCACATTTTAGTAGATCAGTCTTGGTTCCTTGGACTGTGGCCAATTGAGCATCATCGATTGCTTCTTTCATGAACTTATTCCTTATTGCCTTCATTTCATCACTGGCCATTTCCTGTTGAAAAATAATACAATGCAGTATTTTTTTATTTAAATATTGAAAACAAGAATGGATAAAAATGTATGACAAAGAAGGGTAAACTAAATAGGGTCGATAAATTTGTCAAGATTTGCATACATCAATGGTCTGAGGTCAAAGTACAAAAATTTCGTCTTTATTAGTTCCTCTTTGTCTCTATGGGATTTACATCAAACAAAATTTTTTGAGACATTCTGATTCACCTTGTTCGTTTGAAAAACGGTTAATAATATTCGGTTCTCACATACCATGGAACTCCATAACATACATAGAATGGAGGATTTTCAAAATAATCACAATCAAATCCAACTGAAATTGATAAAAATAATGAAATTAATTTCAATAGGTTAATGACATTAAGAACAGAACAACCACTTTGTTTCGAATTAGCTTGAAACGCCTATTGTCGAGTGAAGACTATATAATTATATTGACAATCCTGAGGCCCTGCGCTGACTTTTTAGGATGAAGCCCACATAGGTCTGAGACCTGTGCGTGGGTAATGAGTTGGATGATGGTGATTGATGAGTTGGACCTACAGTTTTAGGTGGGTTCCGAACCACCGGGAAGTGATTTTACAGCAGAGAACAGTGTCTTTTTTGCTGGCCAATCTAATCGGTCACCGTTACGAACAGGACAACGAAAATACAGCTTATCTCTATCTGATTGAACAGATACCTGCTACGGCTCGCGGCTATCACTTCCCTAGTTCACTTGCAATAGTTTTCTGCAACATTTGCAGAGTTTTTGACAGAAATACTGTACTTTCAAGTAGAAACGCCTTATTACCAATTGGAGAGTAAATTTAAATAAAATAAAATTTTACCTTCCATTGACTACATATTTCAAAACAGATCATAATTCATTAATAACCTCGAAAGTTTCATGAGCATGACAAGGAATAGGGCTACATCAACAGCAATTAGGGTGGGCCAGACTGTGATTCTTAATTTGTGTGAGGCGACTTGGACTGAGCTAGCATATCATGATTCTGAGCAATTTGATACTCACTGATCTGCTTTAAAAATATCATCAATAGAAGGTAAGACACTACCTTGTAAATAATGCTACAAGACACATTAGAAACAACTGTAAATAACTCATATAAAGGAGGAGTTTAATTAACTACATAACAGTATTTATATAAAATATATCACCAGATAAATACCAAATATATCACCAACAAATTTTGTGCCCGGAGCTAGTTGTTGTAACGCGGGCGCAAATACGATAATTCATGCTACTGTACATGCGTGTTCAGTATTTACGTCCTCGATACAGCACATTTAGCAACAAATGGAGAAAACCTATGTCAAATAGACTATTTCGAGGCCATAGCACACATGCTCATACACACGTACAGGGCTCAATTTTCAATTCCGTAGAATAATGACTTAATTAATTATATTTAAATTCTTGAATAATTATTATTTATGAATATGAATATTTTTAAAATTATCAATATATAAATATTTTGAAACCGCCATAAGAGTGTGAAGAGTTTATAAAAGAAGTCATAGAGTTGAGCGGACTTTGAACTGACTGTTCGACTCGCAATGCCATTACGTACAAGAGTGCATCTAGCGATTTGCCATCAATCACGATTAGAATAGATTTCAAAGAAAAATACCTCAGCAGTCATAACCGCAAGCCTTGAAGCTGGGAGAGCTCCAATTAAGAAATTGGTCCGAAGTTGAGGATTCTTTGAGTCTTTCAGGTTGGCAACTCTGCTTCTAACCCTATTCTTGTAGCGGTTGTCTGTATTGCGGAATTCTTGATATATAGCCTCTTCCAATTCTTCAGCTAACTCTTCAGGACTTGCACAGCCTTCCAAAGTTGCGGGTGCTGTGAAAAGAAACAAAAAATGAATATTTCTATCAAGAACTGAGTGACAATGATAATTTTGGTATTGAATCTAGAATATCTTATAGTGTTGTGGACACGGAAAGAAGGAACAGTTTTCAGCGTTATCTGCTTGTGTCAATATTAATTTCCGGAAGCAATTAATTACTCTTCTCCTACACTCTCCTTGCCTTGCAGTTTATCTACAATAATTGTAGAATGTTTAATTAGAATTTCTCGGAATCTTGTCGAAGATTGTAGAATGTCTTATCTGTTTATTTTAGAATTCGATAGAAAAACGAAGAGATATCTAGTTCATATCTAGTTTTTTTTTTAGATTATTGAAAAATGTATAAATAGGAGAAACTTTCATAAAAGGAGTTCAGTCTTGTTTGAAATTTGTCGAAACAAGTAGTAGCAGTTTTGTTCATAGTACAAGCGTTTGTTGTGTTAATCGCAGTATATTGTGACAGATTATTATTCAGGCTTACTTGACAGTTTATACAGTGACTCGTAAGTGCTTGTAGTGTTTCAACTGTTATGTATTAGACGCTTCTCCTTGAATTGTTGAACAGTTATTATTTAATATAAGATCGGCCTTTCGACATTTAGTGATTGATTTTTGAACAGTAGTACAGCAAAATCTTTATTAGCTGAACATTATCGATTTATCTGCTTCCGATTACATTATTTTGTGTAAGATATAACTGATCAGTGCGTGTTGTAGATAATTTGTGTTAATAAAGTGCAAGTGTTATATTCAAGTGTTGCCAGCGTTATTTTAGATATAGAACCCATAATAATATGAATGATAAATAATAAACTCATGTGATGGGTACTAGTGGGTATTGGCAAGGAGGGCAACTATGGACCCGTTTCACAGTCTCAAGCCTATAACTAACAAGTTCATCTTTAGACTAGAGGTTACAAATAATTCGTCTGTTATCAACAAGTATTTATAGGTGACTGACATGTGTAGTGGACAATGCTTATAACATAAACTTGGTAGTAAGTGATTATTTTCTATGCATACAATTATGTGAGCTGTTTTGTAAAAATTCTGCAATTGATTTCTTATTGTGAAAAGGGTTGAATTATTCTAAGTACAGTATTGTTGTGATTTTTATAAACGGATGTATGGTAATGATTGATTACACTAAAAACCAAGTAGGCTACAGATAAAGGTCAGTTTTCAATGTGGCAGACAAGTTTGCCACTCCCACAATTGTCAGGAACAAATATTCCACTTCAAGACAACAAGTTTTGCATAATCTTAGTGAAACGCTAGTAGTTGACAACATGTAATTATAAGACCTTGGTCTCAACAAGATTAAAAATACATGTAGATTTGTGAACGGGTCGCAGATATTGTTGTAGTTGAAATTTAATGTTTCACATCGAAGTAGAGAAAATAGTGGTTCTGATATGGGAATAAATGTGTAAAAAAGGGTTTTTGAGTGAGGTCGAAATCCCACATAGTAGAAACTGGTGCCTTTTGACGAGGTTTCCTCTTCGAAAAAACAATGATCAGAGTGACTCAATATGATCAAACGATATTATTACTGACAATGTTCTCCCTACCAGGGGCTGGATGTACGACAATTTATGTATAAGTAATCGTATTTGTAGTTACTGCAAAATCATAAGGAAGTTTTTAATTGTAGATCGTGATAGTGATTTGTAAATTGTTACGCAAGAGAATCCTTTAAAAGGACGTACATAGATAGATAGATAGATAGATAATTTGTCTTTATTGAGGCGAAGTTAGGACTCGCAGGTCCTCTCTTACACTTAACCCTAACAACTACATTATCAATTAGTATTCAATCCATGAACAATATATAGAACATGGTAATATATAGTGTAACATAAAGGTAATTAAAAGAAGGCCTAGCGAAAAGTGCGAGAAAAAGAGGGAGAAATTAATTTTACACGAATTTCGAGAAAGGATAAGTAATGAACACATACAATCGCACCATGAAAGCGTACCTTCAGTACCACCACCGTGTTATACATATTTAAAAACAATATGTCTTCTTGAAAACCGACATGATGGAAAAACTAATAAATATGTGTTGCACAAAATGAGAATATCAATATTGATTATTAATAAAATTTCGAAATAGCGAATACATAAAATGGTCCAACTTGTTTGACTAGAAAGCCGTTAAAAGTATCACAAACATTTGCCGTATCTATCACAAACATTTGACGTATCTAAAGGTATGGCAAGAAAACATTGATTTTTAGCCTGTTTCATATTTTTCAGTTGTTAATTGTATTGGGTATTAGTTGTATAGGGTATTAGTTGTATTGGGGCTGTAATTGTAAGGGTGTTAATACCCCGAGAATATTACAGATTTCTCATCATACCTCAGTTGTTTATGATCCGATTTTTAAAACTCAGGTAAAATTTTGTAAACAATGAAAGACCAACATTTTCAATAAAGAATATGGTTTTTAAAAATCAATGGTTCTTGTTTAAAGCAAGTTTGAAGTTTTTAATGTCTTTTCCAGGAGATATTGACCAATTTTGGTACTTTCAATTCCTTGAACACAAAAAAAATGGTAAAGTATGCATGCCAAGTATCAAGGAGAAAGTTCAATCCGTTCACATCATGCTAATTTAAGAAAACCAAATGGCGAATGACGGAAAAACTATGGAGGGATTGACATTTTTTTATTGTTTTGTCATGTAGAACTGGTGGTACTAGAGGTACGCTCTACAGCACACGGTCTTCACAGGACAATCTACATGGCGTTGATATTTAGAAAGATTTGAGAATTTAATGACTGAATTCACCAGTTACATTTTCAGGTGAAAATAGATTATTTTAAATGCATACTGAAGGAAACTTTGGCAAGGTAATCAAGCAAAAGGAGATTATACTATTAAAAAGGAAAGAGATCCCATCATGAAACTGCAGAGTTAATAATGGATATTGAGAGGATGGTTTTTGGGCAGATGGATGCTGAGTTGGAAGTAGTAGTTTGTAGAAAATGACAAAATTTGTGGTATTTGATACAGCAATGGAGTAAGTGGTAACGTCTGACTGTGAATTGTTACAAGCAATTTAATTTCTATTATATGTTCAGATCACCATTAAGCAGTTAGTAGTTCTGTATTAGTATTCTGTCAGTTAGTATTCCTGCAACGTTTGTATTTTCAGTCCGGTGAAATGCTAGATTTCCATTTGAATATGAATTTTCAATACAAAAACTGACTTTTACAGCACAATTGTGTTCTAAGCACAATTCTGGGTTCCACTTCCACATGAATATGACATAAGTAATAGAAAAGACTAAATGAGTATTCAACTTAAGCTCGGACTCCACGTACAAACTCATCGTCAGTTTTGCATGATCATGTCATGCCAAGTTTGACATATATAAGACTGTATTGGCTGACGCGTCTACACTATTCAGTTTTCGCTCAAGCATGGACGAAGAACTGTTGATGTCATCAGTCTTGCATAAACCCAAGGTCGAGCCCATCAGTCTCTTCCTGGTCTGTCAAACCTATTGTTTGTCATGCAAAACGTCAAATCTGCTGTCCACGTGTATTTGTCAAACTTGGCATGATCATGCAAAACTGACGATAAGTTTGTACGTGGAGACTAGGCTTTAGCCGTCAATGTATGTATGATGGTCAAAACCGGAATAGGTTGGTAGTCAGTAGCCCCAGCTACTAAACTGAGAAGGTTCTCCTTCGTACCTAGGAGGCACGATACATTATTAGCCTATCTTAAATGAAAAGACTTACTTTGGTCAACTCGTATGGCGTTTGCGAGTAGTTCTCTGCATTTTAGGCGAACTGCATCTGTAGTGTTTGCTGGTGGAAACGAAGATTGCATTTTCCTGTCCTTTTCTTTAGTCTCTTTCTCTTCTTTCTCTTTGGGCTTATCTTCTTTCTCTTTTGGCTTTTTTGACCCACCGGCTGGGGTATCTTTTGAAGCATTGGGACCGGCTAAAAAGGCAAAAACGTAAACACACAAAACACTGAAATATTTATTCTTCTTCTCGATCAAAATCAGAGATTCAAAAACAATCTTCTGAGAAGATTTTTTCACAGATTGTCTCAAATCCAGCTGCTATGAGTAATTACAGCAATCCCTTATCATAATTAGGCTATAGAAAATCACAAAATTGTTACGAACAATGATTTAATTAATTGCGCTTTTTTCTAAAACTAAACTTTGAATTTCCCAATTTATATTCATTTGTTTGTGAGTTGAACTGAACAATTTATTTACTTTGGCGGAACTGAAGAGGCAATTACTATTCAAGAGAAATACATATTTTAAAGAGGTTCAAGAATCAACATTCTTATTAGAAATTATCACTTTAATAATTCAACTTCTATTCAAAAGAATGAAAAAAAAATCATGGAAAATGTAAGTATGGAGATGATTACATATGATATGCTACATATTTGCAATTGCATTTATTGATACTTTGTCATTATCATTTTTAAACAACAGAAAAATCAATTTAAAGCGAAACGTACAATGAACGCAGGTCAATGGGGAAACTTACCAAGAAATTTTTTCCAGTTCTTGATAAGTGTCTTGGATAAACTGATAACTTCTTCATCTTTGCTGGACTTTCTCAGAGCATTGACAGTCATTCCAATCCTTGTCTTCGTTAAAATTTCCAAATTGACTGGCAGGTTCTGCAATGCTTTTAACAAGTCTAAAGCCTGCTCTTGTCCCTAAGAAAAAAGAAGTAATGACGCATTCATTAATAGCACTTGAAGGAATTCGAAATTAATAAATTCTGTTTTTAATAAATTCATTTCAAAACAATTACAAACAAAGCCTAGAAGGACAGTCCCTGTTCGCTTCCAAATCCTAACTTTACTGGGGACAGTATGGACGAGAGGGGTAGTAAAAAAAAAGGTAAAAAATCGCACACTTTGATCTTTTAAAATTTTCCAGCTGAAACAACCTTTGAAAACCTAGCTTTAAATCATATGGATCTAACTTTCTGATCAAAACAAATTAATCAAAGGCACTAAATTTATTTCCGAAGGTAATCTACCTCTATAAAACTTCAACATTTATATTGGCCTAGATTGAAAATAAATAATAGCACAAATGGATTGTGATCTTTATTTATGATATCTTTGTCATTGATAGGAGCGCAAAACCCTTGCAACAATAATAAAAAAGAGATTTTTGTAGAACTCAAGTAACTTAAGTTATAGTGTCTTCTTGAAAATGGTAGAACATTAAATTAATAAAATATATGGAAATTATATAGCTTTTCAAGTAAGAATATAGCGCATATTGGGGAGATGCAAGGGTGGTATAAACGTGAACATGACAGAAAATGTATTCCTGCCTTTATACTATGTTCATAGGCTCATTGCTTAAAAAATTCAGAATACTGGAAATACCGGCTCTGTACGATTTTGGGTATTCACGGACCTTGTACAATGCTGATTGTAGATTTAGGCTACTTTAAATAGAGTTGAACGGATAAATATTCAAAATTTGTTGATGAATATGTAGTCTATGATTTATTGTATATTGTTTTCTAGTTTTGACGATGTCATGCATTTTGTGTACCAACAATAATATCCTCAATACTATTTATTGACCGAGCGTAGTGAGGTCCCAGTTTTAACTCGACCGTTCGGCATTTCGTTCGGTTCGTTCATTGCGGTCAAACGCCTGACCGATTGTTATGACATTTATTCTAGGCCGAGCGATGAATACATAAGGGGTTTTTCAAAAAGTGTCCCCCAATTTTTTAAGGGACCCAATTTTGAGTGTCTGATTTGGGTGCAGGTGGTTTAAAATTAACATTTCAACATTAGAGGGGACTTGATCCCCAAAAAATTCGATAAACATAACAGATTTTGAGAGGTGGGTTCAAATTTTTTAAATCTTCAATATTGAGATCTTTTAAATTTCTATATTATAATTTGGTAGTAATGTTTGAGATGAATGAAATTCTGTATGAGTTCTTAATAAATTGAGCATTTGGGTGGGGGAGAATTTACTTACTATGATTGAAGATAAATAACAAGAGCGGGAAGTAAATTCTCCCCCAAGATGATGAGAATGTATAGGAACCCTTTGTTTGGCATAAGGGGTGATTTCTAGAGGGTGTCAAAATTGTTAAACTTATCAAACATTGACTTTATTCACTTTTTTCATCAATAATAGAGCAATAAAAATTGAACCGAAAGTGCTCTTGAACTTTCTTCAAAGATATTCACTTTTGAGTGACGAGTGTTTCACTTTTGAGTAGCGAGGTCTACTATTCTCAGAACTAATACTATTCAGCTTAGCTTTCATATCCTTATAGTTATCTAGTATAGTATTCTATCACTATAGCTGTAAAGCTGTTTTAGTTAGCTAGAATTCATCATTTCGGCGCACATGTCTTCAAATTTTAGGTTAACTATTCCATTATCCGTATTAAAAAACAGACAATTTACAATAGCGTGAAATTACTAAGCTAACTCATCTTGATAGTCTTCTCTAATTATGTCAGAATCCCATTCAAGTTACTTGAAAGACGGAAGATCGACTAATCTTCATAACAGTTATTACAATAATATTCAAATGCTATTTCATTATTACCGAATTCACTCTCGATTTATCACGCATTTATTAAGCATTACATGTTTGTATTGATTTGGGTTACGTAAATTACATAAAAAAGTACCAGTTAAAAACTTTACTTGAAATTGAATTGCTATAAACGAGAAGTAAAGCAACCGGTTGAACATAGGAATTTTGAGAATCACAGTGAAGCTTCAAAGGAAAAACGTCAACAACTTACTGATCCATCTTCGGAAGTCATTTTGGTAAGTTTTTTCTGAATCTTCATGACTTCTTCTTCAACATTCATTTTGAAAAAATTGCTGGGGCAATAATCAAAACTGAATATGAAACTAGAAATGAAGTGAAACGACCAACTAACTACAAATCTTTTGCCTGCCTATTGCCTAAATGGTAAATGCTACCATGAACCATCGACAACGGTACGCATCTCGCGTCTGAAATCCCAGATCAGTTTGCTTGTGGAGGCACTGAGCTATGAATGATAAAGGACATATAGAGAGCTCTCAATTTATTGTTCAAACGCTATCTGCAAACAATTTCATCTAATATTATAAAATTATATATATTCCAGAATCATAATTCTCTGAGAAAAATTATTATTTATGTAAAAAATCAGTATGTTTTCAAATTAATTTTTTTGTAGTTATACATTTTATCTATTTCCATTAGATACACCTTCAGTCAATATCTAAATAGAAAAAATTCGATCAGAGCATATATATATTTCTGATTTTCAAAGATATCTCAACTGTGGAGATAAATAATATAAAATATTTGTGCATTCACCAAGAATGTGCTCTTCTAGAAATTAGTTATTTTTAAACATTCATACCAGTAGCAGCACATGCTAAATAAAGAACTGTCTGTTGCAGAAGCAGATGGTGGGTGATACTATAAACTTTTGTTTACTAATCATTAAACAGTGAGTGGCACTTGGGGATATCGAAGATAAATATTGATATTAGTATCAAATTATATATCGCTTGACAATATCGATATCAACGATATATCGGACTCAAAATATCGATATTCTATCATATCGAATATTGATATCGAGAGCCTTGTTAAGTGTTTATTAGTTGTTGTTTACATTCTCCCAGTCAGAAAGAAACAGAAAGTTTGATCAACATTGGATACTGAATTGTGCTCTCCACTCACAGATTTTATTGAAAAAAAATTTGTTACAGAACGTGATATAAGCCAAATTTCGAGCAAAATCTCCATTGCTTTGCTAAATGTCCAGTGTATTAGAACGAAACTTGACCTCCTCGAGCTCTTCTTTGATGAGACAAATACAGACATCTTCTGTGTAACTGAACACTGGCTGAAAGAGGATGAATCTGATTTTTATGATGGACTGCATAATCTTGCTCTAGCTTGTGCCTACTATAGGAAACACCATATCAATGGTGGCTCAGCAATATATCTAAAAAAGACTCTAAAATATAAGGTAATAGATGTGAATGATTTCTGTTATGAACTTGTCTTGGAGATAGCTGCATGTAAACTGCTTGACCCTTCAGTGATTATAGTGTCTGTGTATCACTCCCCTGATGGTAGTCTGGATCAATTTTTTGAGAAATTTGAAAATTTTCTGAAATTTTTGTACAACTTCAACACAAGACTTATAATAGGTGGAGATTTCAATATTCATCTTGAAACCCACAGTGAAGCAAGCTTCAGGTTCACATGCCTGCTGCGCGAATATGGACTCTACACTGCCCACCAGCTACCAACCAGGGGTGCAGCAATTTTGGACATCATTGCCACCAACCTGGACTCTTGGGAACATAAAACAACTGTAGTCGACCCGATGATTTCTGATCACAGTGCTGTTCTGATGGAAATCATACTCCAAACAACAGCAGATTTTCCTGAACCAGTGATAAATTGGAAGTCGGAATATGTATTTTATAGGAGGGTAGTCAGAGATGAACATATACCATTACTTTGTAGTGAACTAAAACATATAAACTGGGTAGAAGTTTTTGATAAAGTACGGCCAGATCTTAAACTTGACAAGCTTATCTCAGTCTACATAGAGAAATTTAATCAAGTTTTTCCCCAAACCCTATCAAAGGCTACAAATAAAAGGAAAAAATCCTCTGAACCCCTAAGAGATGATAAGTCCTGGTTCACCAAGGAGCTGCACGACCTTAAGGGCCTGGTGGAGACCTTCCACTATATATACAAGAATGCCAACTCTCCTGAACAACAAGCCTCTTCATACTCAAATTACACAAGGATGAATAGAGTGTACAGGAAAGCAGTAAATGAGGCAAAAAGGACCCATACAGCAAACTATATCAAATCAGCTGCTAACATCTGCAAGGCTGCATGGAATGTAATAAATGACCATCGACCAAAAAGACTAGAAGTGGAGTCCCCCTTGAGTCCAGATGACTTCAACAACTATTTTGTGATGGTTGCGGATGAGATCCAAGCAGGCCTCCCAACCACCGATGTAGACCCAGCTTCTAACATCATAGTGGGACAACACAGAATGACTGAGTGGAAAGAAGTTAGTCCCTCGCAGGTTGTAAGTCTGGTGAATAAATTTAGAAACTCTAAAACGCAAGACATCCATGGATTATCATGTTCTATTCTAAAAGAAACAATCACACTGATTGCTGAACCAATGGCTGCAGCCATAAATGACTGTCTAAAGGGTGGCAGATTTCCAGATGTCCTGAAAACATCAAAGACTAGACCAATCTACAAGAAAGGTGAGATTGACCAACCAGCGAACTTCAGGCCAATATCTATCCCTCCTACTATGTCAAAAGTAGTCGAGACAATCATGAAGCAGCAAATGGTGGAATACTTTGAAAAGAATGATCTCCTCTGTAAAACACAACACGGCTTCAGAAGTGGTCGCTCAACAACAAGTGCACTGATTGCCCTGACAAGTGAAATACAGAATGCATTTGAGTCAGGTGATCTAATGGCTCTTACACTCTTTGACCTGAGTAAAGCTTTTGATTGTGTTCCACACAAAATTCTTATCAAAAAACTGGAGAAATATGGAATTAGTGGACCAGTCCAGAAAACAATCATCAGCTACCTCGAAAACAGGAAACAAGCTGTCTCAATAAAAGGTGCAACTTCAAAGATTAGAGACATTGAGCACAGAGTACCACAGGGGTCTGTATTGGGCCCTTTGCTGTTCATCCTCTTAACAAATGACTTTGTCCCATGCAATGACTCCATACTGTTTGCGGATGATACAACAGTAGTGTCAAGAGGAAATACAAGTGACCAAGTTATGGCAGGAAATGAAGCCCATACCCAAGAGGCAAAGAGATGGTTCCTGACAAACAGGCTCAAACTCAATGAGGACAAATCTCAATTACTGATCTGTTCCCTGAAAAATGGAAACACAAACAGCGCCACTGAGCCGGTGAAGCTATTGGGTTTTTGGCTTGATGGAAAATTGAAGTGGAACAGACACATCACACAGACTTGTGTCAAACTCTCAAGGGTACTGCATCTCCTCAAAAAATTGAGATATGTTGTCACTTTGGAGTATCTATTAACTGCTTACCACTCACTGTTCCACAGCCACATAATATATGGTATTCTTCTCTGGGGACATGCTTCAGCTAGTTCAGAGGTCTTATTGTTACAAAAAAAGGCTATCAGAATTATCACCTTCTCTGACCGCCTGGAACACTGTAAGCCACTGTTCAAAAAATTGAGAATACTGACCATATTCAGCCAGTATGTATACTGTTCACTTGTATACACGAAGGACAAAGTTGACAGATTAAAGAAGAGGAGCAATGTGCATGTCCACCACACTCGAGGTGCAAATGACCTGGACTTACCGCGCACTAGATTGACTGGGACTCAGAAAAGTTTCCAGATATATGGAGTGAAGTTGTTCAATCTGCTCCCAGACCATGTAAAGGATGCAGAAACCACAAAGTTCAAGCGCATTTTGAGGGAGCACTTGGTGGAACGACCCATCTACTCGCTGGCAGAACTGGTGGATGAGCCATTATCTTTCCAGTACAAACTGCTGCCATCCTAGAGCCAAAGGGGAGGTACCCCGCTGACACAGTCTGTCTGGTATTCCCAGTCAACAACTAAGAAATCAAGTATCAAGTAAGTATCAAGTAAGATAAAATCAGCACTAGTATTTCTAGTCCCCAGACTTGTATGTTAGTAAAATATTTTGAAAGTTCATGCAACAGAACTTTTCAAGTTACCAGTTGGGGACTAATATTACTAGCTAGTATTTTCTCATGCAATAGGCCCCTACTCTCCAAAATGACCGTACGGTATATACGTACAGTATTTTTAAGTGTATGAATGATTATACGGGTGCAGTTTCATATCTGTGCCACCTTACTATCGATCTTTAAACTAACAAATCAAAAGCAGTAATAAAAACAGTTAAAAGTTAGATATTTTCATTACATTATTCTAGTGTTTTCAATAATTTCTGCAATCCCGATATTATCGAATAGAAAATATCGATATCGCAATATTATTGGAAATACAATATCGATATAAATATCGATACTATCGGAACCAAAATATCGATATTCGATAATATCGATATTCGATAATATCGATATCGGAGGCCCATGCCTAGTGGCACTGTGGCAGTGGGAGTAACAGTGGCTTAAAAGGAACCAAAGGGTGTTAATCATAAATTTAATTATTTCTGTTGGAAGTTTATTTGGATTTTTTCATCTTTATTGATAGCATTAATCGTATGCGTATAAGATTTCATCACAAGAATGTACCCATTTTACGTCTGTAAGTAAGCATTGAAAAACTGTTTTGATATTTGTTGAATTTTATAGGTTATACAACATAAATAAAATCTCTATCGTTAATGTTTTCACAATGATTAATTAATAGGATCCAATTAATTTCACGATAGCCTAATTATTAGGATCCATCAATTTCACGAAAGCCTTGAATAGTCATATCTAATTATCTTTTGGACTATTTGGTTTATTGTGATATTCTAATATTGGGTGGGTAAGGCGTTCCACAACGACTATCGGTCGGGTTAACTTAACTGTATAATAGCGGCCAGGTACGATTTCTTCAAATTTCTGGTTCGATACTGTTTGTCATGTTAGTTTAAAAAAATTCCCGCTCACCAATAGATAAAAATTACTACATTTGATACTCTACTAACCTCACTTTCGTTATTCATTAGTTCATGTTTTATGAAACAATGTCGTATACTGAAGCTAATCTCTATGATTCATTTGATGGTATTTATTTAGTATCCGAACTTTTCGATTTTTCCAACAATTTTTTCCCCACACACTCAAAACACACTAGTAAGTAATAATACACTGATATTTTGTGGGGGCAACACTTATTTGGCATTCAAATTAGAGTTTTCTGATGGAACTATTTTTCTCCCGCGTATGAATACTATGAACACACTGTAACACTGCCAGACTAGGCTAGGTTAGGATAGGTTTGGTTTAGAGCTTAGCAAGGTCGGTGAAGTAGCCATTCAATCCAAAAATATCATAGTTTGATAACATATGTTTTTTTTGAAATGAAAAGATTTTGTGTTTGGTCAGATCGACAATTATTGTTAGATCACATGGAAGATATACATTCATATTTATTCATTACGTGAGATGTGTGACAGAGAGTGCGAAAAGGACGTGATTGAATTTTTGTTCAGGCATGGTGTTTTTAAAGAGATTTCTGTATGTTTAAAGTGTGGTGCGGAGTTGATTGTGAATAAATCAAATTTTAAATTTCGTTGTCAAAAGAAAATTCGAATTGGGAAGAAGGCGGCTGCGGTTTGTGGCTTTACTGGCTCGGCAAGGGTGGGCTCGTTCTTGGACAATTGTAGACTCCCAATAGAAAAATATTTCTATGCGCTGTACGATTCCAAGGTTTGGAGTCAAAAAAGCGCATTTCGCCGGCTACCTTGCCGAGTTTCAGTTTAAGCGCCGATATCAGCGGGAGGAGCGTTTGCATTACTTTTTTAAAGCGGCTGCAGAGTTGTATCCCCCCAAGTATTGAAAGGTTAGTAAGCTTACTTTTCTTCAGATATGTGATTATTGATTTGATTTATATGGTTTAATGGTTGGGAGTTCATAATATGTTTGCAAATTATGAATTTTATAAATGAAAAATAAAATTTTCGTAAAAAATTTTTTTTTTCGAAAATTTGAATTTTTGGGTAAAAGAGACGCGACCCCCAAAGAATTTCAACGGATTATTACTTCGTGGGGTGTGTAGATGTCACAAAAAAAAAATTGTTGAAAAAATCGAGAAGTTCGGATACTAAATAATTACCTAACTTAGTTACCGGTGGTTCGGAACCCACCTTAAACTATAGGTCCAGCACATACATCATCATCCAACTCACGCACAGGTCTCGTCTCAGTCCTATGTGGGTTTTATACAACTTGAAAAATCTGCATTTTCTGCTGTTTAAATAAATTAAGTTAATTTCTTTCACATAATTTAAAGTGATGCTTATTACATTGTTACATTATTGTGCTGTTGATCGGTCGATACTCGGCGTTCAATATCGATTTAATTTGTTCAATTCGAAATTTTTTGTAAAACGCAGAAAAATTTAAAATAAGTGTCGAAAATTCCGGGCATTGTGCAAAAAAATGGGCTCTCTCATATGTTAGCCCATTTAGCCACTCAGAAAGGTTAGGTTAGTTAAGCATCACGTAATGCTGTATGAAAACCAACTGTAGTTCATTTGTGTCTGTGATCATAGAACATTAAAACATTGATGCCTCTTTTCTTTCGACTCATCGATCTGTTTGACAAACCTCTCAATGCAAGGTATTTTGAACTGTTTCAAACGAACTTGACGAATCCTGAACCTCAGTCATAGACGAAGTGCCAAAGTATATTGATAGAAATAACCAAATAACCTTTAATTTCAAGTTTGAAGAACATTCATTCATAGTATCAAGGGTCATTAAAAACAGCCAAAAACATTTGCCCGATTTCCAACTTGATTAAGGAAGGTTGTAATAAAGATTTGATTTTTTCACTAAAAAGTATACAAAATCCTGAAATTTCTCTTTTTAATGTTACAGGTTTCAATGCCCCTGTGGTACAACAGAAATCTAAGTGATTATGTACCTCCGTCCAGGTCTGCTGTATCATGTAAGTCACAATTGCGGTTGCAGTGTTGATTCGTTCCCTTGTGTATCTCAGGTTCCGGATTGTTGTGCCATGGACAATGAGGTTTTATTTGATGTTTCTACCAAAATGGAATCACTGATATTGAATTACAATTGTTAGAAAGTTATTTGTCAAACAGGTTACTAATGACTAGTATTAATGGTTTATGCTCTGAGTACAGAAGAGTTGTAACTGGAGTCCCACAAAGGTCTATCTTGGGACCGTTCTTATTTAGTGTTTATCAATGATTTCAGTTTTAATGTCCCTAATTTGACTGTTTTATTTGCTGATGACACTATGCTTTGCTCAGATTATGATCATCTCTCTGTAGAATCTTGTTTGTTGCATTCATTTGAACAAGCATTAGTCTGGTACGCAGCTAACTCTCTGATTATTAATGAAAATAAAACTGAAAATATACATCAGAATACTTAGCAATATAAATAATAATGTATCATTTAGAACTCATTTTCCCAAACTGAAAATTGGCATGTCTCTTCATCTATCAGAACTTAAACGTGAAAGATAGTGTAGGTAAATTCAAAGCCAATGACAGTGTGCATAAATTTAACACTAGGCATAAATATGACTTGATAACTGCTCATGTTAGAATAAGTAAAACATTATAAAGTCACAGTTATCTACAGCTTAAACTAATAAGTTGCCTTCATCCATTAGACTTTTACCAGCTTAAATGGCTGACGGCTAGAGTGTTCTACTCAACAGATGAATATTTTAATAATAGTGATTTTAGGAGTCTGATGAATTGACGATGCCTAATGTAAACATGTTTTATTTAGTGGCAAATAAGGCTCTAGTATTGTCTTGGTCTGTTTAAAAATTGGTGTTCTGTCTATGTTTAAGTTTATTGTATTGTATATTTTAGACTTCGCCTATTGTACTTAAATGTACTTAATGGCCAATAAAATATTATTCTATTAAATAATAAGTCCAAAGAGGCTCCTTGTTGGCTATGCAATGTAGTGAAAAAAGTCTACCCATCTTTATTATAGTCTAATTAATTTATTGTAACTGGGGGGTTTGCCAATATCTCTTGTCAATTAAGAATAGACCCAAATTTTTCTAATGAACTTTCTCAATTGGCATTGAATGGAACATACCTCGGTTGATAATATCTTCTATCTCAGATAGTATCAGACGCATCCGTACCCTGTTCTTGGTTACTCGGCCGGGAGGGTGCTTCTGATCTCATCGATCCTGGGATCGGGACTCGTAGATCCAAATGCGTAAATATTCTAGTTATTTTAACTTGTGTAATTCCAAAAATTCAACCTTATTATAATTATACTGAACTAAGACTAACATTCGGGATATGGAACGAAACATATTCTAATTCTACTAAAACTTTATTTAACTCCTAACATTATAGAATGAAATAGGATATAAAATGTTGAAATCTTCTATATAGGCCTACTATGTCATGTTGATAATCAG
The DNA here is from genome assembly GCA_948455865.1 of Conomelus anceps. Taxonomy (NCBI): domain Eukaryota; kingdom Metazoa; phylum Arthropoda; class Insecta; order Hemiptera; family Delphacidae; genus Conomelus; species Conomelus anceps. The sequence continues at coordinate 63,642,727 of OX418218.1, forward strand.
TAATTCAATTAAGATAACTCAGATTCTGCTACATCCATTCTGAATCTATTACTCTAATAATATTTTGTTAAATTAAATAAATTCAGTGAATTTTTACAACATATCCAAATTATCGTTTTCCCGTTCCATTCCCCTGATATTTAGGGATCTCGGTCAAGTTGATAAGGGCCGTAATAGGAGAGCTAAATAATTCATGTTTGGCACTCACCGTCTGCCGAAATTCCAAGTAAACAGCAAATAATCCCAAATAAATGGACACTCCACAACCCGATTATCACCATAATACACTTTGCCTTTTTCGGTGTTTACCCCCCTATCGTGCTGTGTGAGGAACTGGGCTTTCTTCGGCCCAAACGTTTTCACGCCTCTGCAATTCACACGGTCGCAAGCTGCACGTGGAGGAAAATCATTTTCACGGATTTGGGAAGGTGGATAGTGAAAACATTGCAGTATTTCCCTGAGAGAATAAGCTACAAGTTGTCAAATATCCACACTTTCTCGGCTATTGGAGCCGCAACTTCTGTGTGATCGCCAAAAAAAACTCTTGCAACGAAATTAAATTTAAGGCGTCTCGCGGACGCATTTGTTAGCAGAATTTTGTTACTTATGACAAAATGAATTTCCCACGTTGGAACAATTTCTCATTGAATTAACGCCGGCAATTTATACAATTATTGAACTAATAGTAGTCTTTTTCGTTCTTAATAATTTTTCAAAGATAATGTTCAAAAAAAATTCTGAAATAAGAACAACATCAAAACAAATAAATATTCACAATATCAATAATTCTCCACGTTACATTATTAATGTTTAGAATGTGGTCTTTTTTTATGACCCTGAATAACAGAGAACTGAAGGACCATTGAACAACAACATAATTAATTTCGAATTTCCTATTAATATTAAAAATTATACTGCGGACATTCAAAATAGCATTATGTTAATTAATGAATGTCATCGCACAAAAATATTCAGTTAGCATCGGGAATCGAATCACGGATTTCCTAACTGCTGGTCAGACGTCTTAACCATTAGACTATACTGACTTTTTATAGTAGTATATTTAATTGAGATTTTGCCAAATTGGTCAAATAATGATTAAGTTGGGAAATTTTAGTAATTTAATAAATCTTGAAATCTTTCAAAGTAATTGCAGCACTATTAAACAATTGAATGGGTGATTAATGCAAATAACATGCCTTAGATGCTTTATTATGGCAAACCAAGGTAAGTTTGGTAGGTTAGATAATATTGTTCTGTTTTATTTCTATTTGAAAAATATATTCTGTTACAGAATTTTTGAAGCAAGAGATGAAGCAATGATAATGACAACCGAAATGGCTTCAAGAAATGCCTCAGATGGCAATTCAAGGGAGGAACAAGTGATGAAACCAGATGATGTTAATCTTCTTGAGTTTGGAGAACTAATAGATGATATTTGCTCTCACTATGTTGAGGAGGAAATCTTCAATGCTGATAATGTTATCGATAGCTACGATTTTTTCTACAATCAAAGCAATGAGATGTTCATGAATAATAATGTTAATCAAAGTAATGGTGCTGAATCGTTTCTACAAGACTTTCATCTTGGCGAGGAGGTATCTGTAGCTACAATTAACCCGGGAGAAGAATTATCCACAATTGAAATAGATAGTATAAACAATTTATATGATGAAATTTGCAATGAAAGTGAACAACAAACTGAAAATGTGCCAGAACTTTTCAACATGCCAATAGATGAGCCTGAACAGTTGAACTTCAACTCTCAGCAGGATATCTCATATGTTAATCATTTTGATACTGAACTTGGTCAAAATATCTGGTATGATGACAATCTTGAAAACATTGTTCCAAATTTTGATTGTGATATGCTTCCTTTTAGTGAGGTTGGACTAAGTTACTCTGATCCGCAACAAGTGAATAGTTTGGACAGCAACAAATATGGAAACTGCAATAAGTACTCTCAAAATATTGTTGACCACACAGAATATACAATATCTGCCGATTTAATGGATAACAACCAAAATAATATACCACTGTACAAAAATATAATTAACGATAGCTTCTGCAATGAATCGTTCCACAGTTCCACAGTTGAAAATCCCTTACCGTCCGTTGAAACTAATGTTAGTTCAATATTTAGAAGACCTAACAAAATCGTTGAAAATATCCCATTGACAAATCAAAATCAGAAAGATATTTCAAATATAAAAAATAAAACTCTTTCTCTAGTAACTAGTTCTAAATCGCCAATAAACACCTCCCGGTTTCAGCGTGTAATGAAAATTAAAAATCATTATATGAAATATTCTGTTGTTGATAATCCATTAACATTGAATAAGGTGCGATTCGTGAATAAACCAAATATAATGAATAATTTGCAAGTCATTCATAGAAGTGACTTGAAAAATGTTGAAAATCCTCTGATGGGTCAATGTGCTGATGACAATACTCTACTAAAAATCTCGATTAAACATAACACCCGACCAATAAATAAATGTGCTCAAACGAATAGGAAGGACAAAGTGAAAAGTGTTGGAATATCAACAGATGCCGTAATGAAAACTATTAGTAACGTAAAAGTAAATACATTACCAAAGAAACAATATATAGAAATGGACAATGATGTTGATAAAATACGAAAGTTTGATTTTTCTGTGGATTCTTCATTGTTGAACATTTTTGCGTCATTAAAGCGTTCATCTAAAAAAAGCTCAGAACTATGCAAAGATAACTTTATAAATAATAATGAAAAAATACAATATTATACTGGAATACCTGGCTATCAGTACTTTATTGCACTTCTCAATTGTTTGGATCTGCCAAGTATTCCTATTGCTACACCTTTTGAAATGTTACTACTGACTTTGGTGAAAATCAAATTGAATCTTGATTGGACTGATTTAGCATACAGATTTGGAGAGAGTGTTCAATGTGTGAAGGATATATTTGGATTGACAGTTTCTATTATTTTTAAGTGTCTTCCGAAATTGATTCAATGGTTACCAGAATGCATACATTTCGATCATGGATCTCTCATTTTCTATGTTCTTAAAGTTGATCTAATTCCGAAAAATGCTTGTGACGTCGAATATGCACAGGAAAGACTTTTCATCTGTATGTCAAATTCTACTCACCCGGTAATGTTCATCTCGAATCCGATTTCTGAACACTTTTCAAATGGTGCTGAACTATTGGAAAAAAGCGGAATCAGACAAAGATTGGCACATGGAGACATCATCATATTCGACAGTAGTGTTTGCCTTCTACTGAGTGATATTCTAGATTCTGTCGACCTTTCAAGACAGCCAACTAATGCTATACCGCTTGATAAACGAATCTTCCAGTTGCAGACATTTGAGGGAAGCCAATTCCAACTCGTAAGGAAATCAAGTATAATGAATAAGAAATTATTGAATCAAGTACGCCATGTTCAAAAAATAGCATCTTTAATGTTCAACTTCAACTTTATCAACGATTCCATACGTTGTGAGTGGTTCAATGATGCCAGCCATCATGAACTCTTTTGTGATGTACTAAGGATAGTCTGTGGTATTTTGAATTTGTGCAATATTCTGCCATACACTAAACGTAATGTCAAAACATTGATTGACGAAAGGAAAAATATCAGAATAGCTATAGCATGAACTCATCATTATGAATGATCAGAAATGCCACTATTCAATAATATTAGGATATAATCTTATAGAGTTTTTGACATTCGATATAGCCACTTTAAATGATGAAAGCTTCATTCCCTAGGCCATAAAGCAGCTATGGCCATATTCATGATCATTATCAAATCAACATTATGTCAATGATGAACTAGTATTCTCATTGATAAATCAATGTTTGACTATCTGCAATCATTTTCACTTTCATGCAGATTAATACCCCCCCCCCCCCCCCCCACTAGGTATCAGCTCACATCCCCTACTTTGAAAATCCCTGTTTCTATGTAGTTTAAATCTGTTGAAAATAATGAATAACGCACTTTAATATACAAGGAAGTCTTAGAAGCCTATTTTGTTTTATTGTATTTGATAATAGTTGCAGAGACTGTGGCTAGGCTTTAGCGGCCTTCATAATAATATTTACCGTATCTGTTAAAATTACCAAAAAAAAATATTATCTTGATTATATTTGTTAGTACATTGAACCATTAATCCGGAAAATATTTAACTGAAATAACCTGAAAATTGTCTTCTAAATTAATTGAAATGGAAGTAGAACTTGAGGGCAATGGTTTCTTTCAACTTCTCGATTGACACTGGCTTGAGTTTTGTGATTTTTTTTCAACAGTTTTTACAGCACATTCATGTTTTTTCTACTTTTTAGTTTCTCTATTAGAGCCCTTGAGTTATGTATTCCATTCAAATACTCTTATGGTTCCCGATTTGGCATTGTATAAGTCAATTGAAGCAATTGACAATACGATTTACAGATTAATACGTATATAAAAAATATTTCATTATACTTGATACAGTACAACAATTGGCTGCTCGGATGATGTGGTTGAGGTAGTTTTGTATTTTTGACTACAGTATTTACTGAATATTTTACTTCTCGGGAATTAAATCTTATTGTGAACCCAGAGGCCATGATGTTCGTTTAGTGTAGAAACCAATTTAATAATCAATTTTGAGAATCAAACAATTGTTTCTAATATAAATGAATAGAAATATCTATTTTTAGCTATAGTTTGCAATGACTATTGCTTTAGTTGACTGTCTATAATTCTAAACTATGGATTGTGTTATGCTATGTAATCATAGTATTAATTTCTAGCTGTAGATGGATTTTGAATATTTAATACTTCAAGTGTGTAAAATATGCTGGTTTAGTTCCATATTAGTTGATCTCTTATGAGTATATTTTCCATGACAAAATTGAAAATAATGTCAAAAAATCAACCTGTAGCTTCTTAGCTGAGAGGTTGATTTCCTCAATACTGTTACAAGTACCAGTACCAGTTTCTTAAAAAATGTTCTTCTGCCCATTGTTACTGCTAGTTTCCTTCACTAATGTGAGAAAGTAGAATTCTGTAATATTATTTTTCAATTATATATTTCAACTCAATTGTAATAATTGATTGTACTTTATCAAAATCTGATGCATTAATGAGAAAAATGATTTTTTGAATAATCTAAGAACTAATTTTTATAGAGTAATAAAAAATTCGATTTATGAATAAATAATTTTTATTTTTTATTCATTGAATGAGTCAAAACTCATTTAATTTTGAAAATGTATTAAATTTTCAAACTTATTAAAAATGTTTTCCTCTGTATTTCTCAACCTCACGAGAACTGTTGATTATTATCGATGGTAATGGTGATGAGCTTGCATTCACAACAGAATTTACATTATGAGTAGTATCGGATGCGTTCCAGGACCTGGGTCCCATTCTCAGCGAACACAGAATGCATTCTCAACAGCCTAAAAACTATTTATTCTCTGTTCGCTGAGGATGGGACTCATGTCCTGGAACCTATAACAAGTCGACATTACTAACAAGTTTAAGTTCTGTTGTAGCCATGTAGCTCATAACCATTAACATCGAAATTTTAGTTTATCATCATCGTCATCATCAAGATCTTTGTAAATTCTTCTACAGTTTCAACTGGACAGTATTATAATTTGTTCGGCTTTTAAAACATATATGTTTTCGGTAGTAGTAACTTAAGCTCAATAATACAAGAGATCAGAGAGTATTAAAGTTTAAGAAGCGAAGGTGCTTGTACAGTGGATCATCCAAATGGATAATCACCATCCTATAATCAAAGATATGCTGTAGAATGGTGTATGTCAGAAAAACCAGATTGATTGAAGTAACTGGATTACCGACCAGATGGCATTATTCCACTGTTCTGTAGTTTTCAAGTCCGGTTTGCTGCTAGTTATAGTATGCTTACATAAGTTACTATTTTATAGTATTCTAAATATGCTTTTTGTAATTTTTTGAATTGACCCCAGTCCATGAATTAATCATGATGTAACGTACTTGAAATTTAAAATGCCATCCAATCACATCTTTATAATATTATTAGGATGAATAAACAGCAAAAGGCCTCCAGTCTATTTACAAAGTTGTAAAAACATTTAATTCTCTGATTTAATGGAGTTTTTTTGTGAAAAATTTCCAAAATGTCAAGTCTACTTTTATTATTCACCACCACCTTTGCAGTGCTGTACTCCAATTTGCCTTTAATTAATCAATAATGACATGAAAAGCAATATATAGGTATCATGCTAAGAATCGGTAGCCTTATTAATAATACCGAATTCCCATCATTTCGTTAAGATTAATATTAATTTATATACAGTAGCATATAAATATAAGACAAGTTGGAGTAGCACTGAAAATGTGATGAACAATAAAAATAGATTTCAAACTTTAGAAATTTTCTTCTAGAACATAATAGATCAGAGAATTGAAAGTGTTTTACAAAATCAATTTTATTGTTTGCAATGAGCCTTTAGACCCTCTTTTTTAACATATTATAAGTGAGCAGTGATATACAGTCTTATTGTGAATAGCAAAAGGCACCCATTTGGCAAAATTTATTGATTCGGAAAATTTAAAGCAATAATATCAATCTGTCAAAAAAAGAATAATATTTAACTAGACGATTGTTCGAATAAGGTAAAAGGTGTTAAAAAGCCGTTTTTTCATTTTTTCTCAACTTTGGTTGATTTATTACAATCAAATTTTGCACATTTCAATACATTATGATAAAGTTGGAAATTTCATTTATCATCAAAAATTAACATGTTTCTACACACAGAATATATTGTTGTGAAATTCAAATATGGTACCTACTATTTTTGAACATTATATAACTGAATTCTACAACCTTTCATCAAAGGTTGCCAAACAATACTTATGAAGGTTCAAGTTTTATTATAAAACATATGGGAATAGCATGTTACATTTCATACAACTAAGGCGAACTGGTGATGATACAGTGAACAATAAAAAATATATTATGTAAACATAGAAATTAAATGTTGAGTGAGAAATAGCTATTTGTGCAACTTGTGTGCAAAGAAGGTTATTGCTGTATGAGATAGAATATGGCCGTACGAAGCGCAGCTGAGTATAGCACGACATTTGCACACAAGATTTTTCCCAGAACCACAGCTTTTATCATTAATATTAAAAATGGTTCTATACCAACACCATGTAGCTCAAAGCGTCGCTTGCTTGCTTTGCCTAAAAAACCCAGATAGCACAAAAACATTACTTTCATGTAGAAATCAGCTGTTCGATATTATTAACGATATTAGACCTGTGCGCAAAGTAAATGATATGCGGGAATCAGCTGTTTTGCGAACTATTTACAGTTGAGAAATGAGGAGCTTTGCAATTGGGTGTTGGGAAATAGCTATTTGTGTAACTAGAGTGCAAAGCACCGTTTTTCTGCATTGTGAGAAACAGTTTTGAAAAAAGTTTCTTGAGTGCAGAAACAATACTTTGCGCTCAAATTACACATTAAATTTTTCCTACAGTAATGTATAAAGTAATTCAAACAGAACAAAACAGGGCATACATAACCTGAAAATTCCTCACATAACCTATCTTCGAATCAAATCGATTTCATCAACAACTATTCACAGCTGAAGCAGAGTAGCCAACCTATTTTTGAATGCAGAATAGGGAACCTGTGTATTACATGCTCACTATTTTGTGTTGTTAGGTTGCAAATTTGGAGTGTGGAAATAGTTATTTTCCTACAACTGCTCGTAAAGTAGTTCTTTACGTACTGAAAACTAATTGTAAAATACCTCTTTACTGCTCCGCAAGCGGTAAAGTACTTTACGCTCGCCAGCTGTTTTCTTTACGCTTCTGTTTTGATTTTGATGTCTTCTCATTGGTGGATCATGGAATCCGTGAAATTCACATAACCTCAAAAAAGTCGATCGCTAACCAAATCCGCGCACGGTCTGTGATGTTACAAACTACAAACTTTTATTGTGTTGAAATCCAGAACTGCAGTTGTAGGAAAAATATTGTATGTATTTCGCGCGTGAAGCTTCTTTATCGCTCTCGCAAAATTACTGCGCTCCGCTGTGCGTCGCGCAGTAAATGTTTTGGCTCGAGCGATAAAGTCGCGCTTCACGCTCTTAATACATAAATAACTATTATGCATTAAGAGCATGAAGTGCGACTTTATTGCTCGAGCCAAAACATTTACTGCGCGATGTGTAGCGGAGCACAGTAATTTTGCGAGAGTGATAAAGAAGCTTCACACACGAATTGCATACAATATTTTTCCTAAAACTGCAGTTCTGGATTCCAACACAATAAAAGCTTGTAGTTTGTAACATCACAGATCATGCGCGGATTTGGTTAGCGTTCGCCATTGTTGAGGTTATGTGAATTTCACGGATTCTGTGATCCACCAATGAGAAGGCATTAAAATCAAAACAGAAGCGTAAAGAAAACAGCTGGTGAGCGTAAAGTACTTTACCGCTTGCTGAGCAGTAAAGAGGTATTTTACAATTAGTTTTCAGTACGTAAAGAACTACTTTACGAGCAGTTGTAGGAAAAATACTTTCCTGCACTGTAATTTACTTTTCCGCACTGGTGCAGGAATAGACTATTTTGCGTGCTACAGTTAGTGCAAAAATAGGCACTTTTTCGGGTCACTGTAGGAAATAGCTATTTGTGTAACTAGAGTGCAAAATAGCGTTTTTCTGCATCGAGAGAAACAGTTTTTTTCACGAGCCAAAGGCGAGTGAAAAAAGTTTCTCAAGTGCAGAAACAATACTTTGCACTCGTATTACACATTAAATTTTTCCTACAGTAATGTATAAAGTAATTTAAAGAGAACAAAACAGGACATACATAACCTGACAATTCCTCACATAACCTATCTTCGAATCAAATCGATTTCAACTACAACAACTATTTCACAGCTGAAGCAGAGTAGCCAACCTATTTTTGAATGCAGAATAGGGAACCTGCATATTACATGCTCACTATTTTGTGTTGTTAGGTTGCAAATTTGGAGTGCGGAAAAGTACATTCCCGCACTGCAATTTACTTTCCCGCACTGGTGCAGGAATAGACTATTTTGTGTGCTACAGTTAGTGCAAAAATAGGCACTTTTTCGGGTCACTGTAGGAAAAAATAATTATAGCGCATTAGGTACGGTACCGGTACAGTACGGTGCGCATCTAGTTTTATATAGGTGCCTATGCAGTAATACTCCATCATGGAATACACTCAATAAGTCACTATACGTATAAAACAAGGGATCACAATCCATGCACGGTAACTCATGATTGTCTGTAGATGTGATCATTTAAGTATTAATGTACTGTATTTGTATTTTGATTTATCCAATGAACACTGATAAAAATGTGATAATTTATTGAAATTGCAATATAGAACACATCAAGGCATGAATATTCAAATACTTGGTAAAACAGTGATCAGCAATAATTGAAAAATAAAAGGAAACTACATGCACTCGTTACTTGCAAACGGTGAGCTGTTCAACTTGAATTATTGGTTGAGTTCATGGAAGCTTTACCAATAACTGGTAAATGCTACCGTACCGGTGGTGTCCGATTGGTCTATTCTAATTTTTTAACGTCTATGAATTTCAGTAGACCAACCGGTAACATTGACATATTACCAGTTAAGGTCCCAGGAACTCAACCAATTTAGTTTACTGAAAAGTGCTTCACAATGTGCACAAAAGATTATTACCTGTACAGCAATGGGTATGCATGGCATTTGATGCTATGTTAATGGCTTTTCGTAGGATTCTGGCACAAATATAAAATACAGAATATAGAACGGTCACATTGGAGTTGAGAATAAGGTTGAAAGATATTCTGTGCATAAGTTTAGGGTATAACTTACTCATGATGTTTAACGAGAAAAGTTGAAAAACAATAAAATAAGTAATAAAAATTATTATATTTTGATTGTTGTCATTGGTAACAGTTTGCCACCTATATTTATTTGGGATGATAAAATTTGTACCCCCAAGTTCTAGAACATGGGGGTAGGCCTATACACATTAAGTTAACTCATGCACTGATTCAGCTCTAGTGCTTTTAAAACTTATAGTTATTGCGAAGCATGAGAAATGAATTTCCGACTCACACTCCAAATAAGTGATAGGCAATCTCCCAATTCATCACTACAACGACTCTGCATTTTGATACATTGAATTCTTCAATTCTGCACGTTTTTAAATAACTGTTTTTTCTTTCACTCTTTTCATTCTCTCTGTTTCTTCTTATACAAAAGCTTATATTAAAGGAACAATTAGTGTAACAACATAGACAATGAAATGCCCTCATACAAAAATAAAAATTAATAGAAACCATTCGTAACATGCATAAACATTTCAACAACAAATTAACTAATTATTATCTCATTTAGTAACTCTACTGTACAAAAGAAATAACCTAAAATATTTATAAAATTTAAATAGTATCTATAACTGTATATTACATTTTTGGTATGACACACAATTTTTAGTGATGAGAAGATAGCTGTGCCGCCATCGTTTTTAATGGGAACCAGTAGGCTAACGTTGACGTGGGCTGGCTACCAGGGCCTCCAGACATCTTCCTCTTTATCAGGCGACATCATGTAGGTGTTTGATTGTGTGGTAGTCGTTGTTGTGGTGGATGTGGTTGTTGCCATGGTTAGTGGTGGCATTTCGGCTGACCAGTCTGGCGTATTGGTGTCCTTCGACGACCTCACACTGAAGTCGAGTGGTGCATCTTGCTCTGGCATGTTGCTGTCATCGTCACCACTCTGCCTTGTATCTGGAAGACCCTGGTCCTGTCCGGACACTTGCACATAGTGGCTTGGCAAGAGGAATACGACTTGTCCATCAGGCAGTCGTGAAGGTATAACCTGTCAAACAAGCGATCAATCATTTTATTTTCTTCAATATAAAATCACAATAATTAGTGTAGTAGAAGATTGTCTGTAATTTTTTCCAATGCGAAATACTTAATGAACAATCTAATATAAAAAATTACAATGTATTTCTATTTAATATATGATTTTCACTCACTTTGACTGGAGATACTGGAGGGATGCATTTCACTTTTAAAGAGGCTTCATCAGGTTAGCTGACGTCAGCCTCTTTAGAAGTGAAATGCATCCCTCCAGTATTTCCAGTCAAAGTGAGTGAAAATCATATATTTGATTGAAATACAGTGTAAGTTTTGATATTAGATTGTTTATCAAGTATTTCGTCATGGAGAACATCACAGATTTAAATTATGTAGTCATTCATCCAACCCCTCGTCTAAGTGATCAAGTCATTTTTGTTCTAGCATAATACGTTACAACCGTTATTTGAATTATTAAGCAATTCACATGTTTTTAATCAACTGTTGAGCGTATGATGGCTTTCACTGGTGGGGAGACCCTTTTACGGGTGGTTGCACCTCGCCGTTTAGCCATCTTCACCAACCAACTATTTCGACTTGAGTGAAACTAAAAATGGTGCGGTTTTCAGTAGAAAAATTGTAATAATTAAAATATATACAAAAGTTAAGCAAGCTATAGACTGTTAAGCAATGAAATAAGCTGGAATTTGGAAATTCATTCATGACTAGAAATTTTGAGCTGTTATACTTTTGAATTCACTATCTACCAAAATAATGTCTACTGCCTTGTAGTCTGTGAAGTATTTAGTTACAATGAAGTCGACGGTGTGCCTACATAGTACTGTAACTAAAACCAGACTGAAGTCCATCAGCAACTACTAAAGTAAATCAACTAAAGTAAGTCTTCATCTCTAAATTATATACTACGGTAATAAAAAGTGATAACATTTTTGTCTCACCTGAACCACAGACACTTGACTGGAGGTACTGGCTTGTGTGGGTAGACTAGGTGAGAAATTCGTTCCAACTTCCATTTCTTTTGTGGTTTTGGTGGAGGTAACGAGGGGTTTCTTCTCAGGATTACTGGACTTTCTACTTCTGGCCCCACTTGAACGTCTTTTATGGTTTTTCGTGTTGGCACTGTTGTTGTTATTGTTGTTCTCATCTCCAGGGGAGACAGTACTGCTGTCAGGCTTAGTTGTTTCATCGCTATCAATTGGCTCCTGCTTAATCCTTTGATCGCACTCAGCTGCCATCAGCATGTCTTCGATTTGGTCCAGCCGGTTGTCAGCTTCGTTATCTAGCGCCTTCAGGCCAGACTTGACAGCTGCTAGACTGAAATCCAAATCAATTTCAGATACACAGCTATCCAGATGCCTCAAGAGTCGTTGCTTTATTGTTGGATCTATCAACTGATGTGGTGATCCTGGCTTGATATTTAAATTGGGTGTGACGCCTAGGTGCAACTCAGGAGTATCCAAGAATCTTGTTACCTGAAACAACAATCGAACTTGATGTCAGATATTATAAATGATTGTATGATAGCATCTCAATCTCTTAAGTTTTGATAAAATGTTATAGCTTGGTCATCATCTTATTATTTCTATAATTTATTTTGTTGCATGAGATACAAAAATCCAATAATAATATCCTGCGTGGCAGAGATCAGTATAAGAACCTCAATGTTATTGGGATGTTTGTTTTCTACCTGTGGCTCCTATATATTCTAATAATAATTAAAATTTAATAATATTTTCTTGTATTTTATGTGTTAAAAGCAAAAAATTCAAATTATAATAGCTTTATCGTCTATTCAGAAATGAGCGATGAGTTACTGTTACTTGTTACTTCAAACAATGATATCAGTTCATCAACATAAAACGATTATAAAAAATCATACAGTTTCATCTTTATTTGTTGTATCATTTTGATACATGATTGTAAGCTTTGTGACCAATAGTTCAAGAATATTAACTAAACTTTCGCCATATAGAAAAATGAAAATGAGAAAATTCTTAATTAGGCGAAGTAAAGACCATAAGTCTTCTCTACCACTCAATTTTAATAGAAGAACATTATATACATTCAAATTTTTGGCAGACTATTTCTTGAGAACGTAAAAAGGCGCCAATTTTTGGCGTATTTTTAGATATTTGGGAATTTTTTGGAACTTGTTCTTAGCACACGTCTAGCCTGTTCAATAAAATATGGTAGATAGCAGCATTATTTCAACTGTACAAAGGGCCGATCATGTGTATCAGATTTCAACTCTTGGCCGAGTGGTTTTCGAGGAACAGTGATGAATGAGTCTGTGAGTCAGTCAGTTTTGCCTATTTTGGTATTTGGTTTTTTAGATATAGATAAGAATATATTGGATTATTGATATTTAATTGCCAGAAAGCTGTGATCACTTGCTCTTTAACTAGAAAAATATTCTACATGATAATTATAATTTTAAAATTCCTTCCAATGCTATGAATTATGCCAAGGACCTCTGCTTCTGTGGGTATTGACTGCATTGAATATCTAATGAAATCTACAAAATTATTCAGCCATCGCCATAAATCGAACCACGGTTCTTCCAATTAAGTGTCCGACCAGCAATTCAAGATATGTAATTCGGCTCCCGGCTTTTGTATTGTGGCATTCATCAAATTCCATTAGCCATTGAATGCAGTTGTCTGCAGAAGCGGAGATCTACAGCATAATTCATAGTGTCAGAAAGAATTTCGAAATTAATTATCTTGTTAACATTTACCATAAAAATTGTGACATCTTTCTAAATAACTTGAAGTGAATCCGGCACTTCTATAGTAGGCAGAATTAGTTATGTGAGAGAATTATCTAAGTCTATGTCTGAGTTCATAATACTGTAATTGAAATTGTGGAATACAACTGCAACTGATTTATTTCTAAAAGGCTTAGAATTTTTGTTGATACTATAATAATTTGAAATTGAAAGTAATTCTGTTAGGTCAGCAGTCATGAGAGTGATGCTGTTTATTTATTTATAACGAGAAAATTCTTCATCCTTATTGTTTTATTTGAATAATTTATTCAAATGTATAATTCATAAAATGTTTGCCAAAAATGGCAGTGCTGATTACCAAAATGATTCACCAGAAAGATAGTGATTGTTATCAAGTGGGTAATCTTTTCAACATGAAAAACCCTGTGATGTTTTCCATGACGAAATAATTGATGAACCATCTAATATCAAAACTGACACTGTATTTTAATTAAATATATGATTTTCACTCACTTATACTGGAAATACTAGAGGGATGCATTTCGCTTCTTGTTAGAAGTGGAATGCATCCCTCCAACATCTCCAGTATATAGGTGACTGAAAATCATATTTTAAACAGAAATGCAGTGTCAGTTTTGGTTTTAGTTTAAAAAACTCCCTCTTTTTTAGGAAATACAATATTCCTTGCAACACAACATCAAACAATCTACGTTTTGACATCAAATTAGCGATGAATGATGAATAATGTTCAGAACTTGAAACTTCAAGTACCCTAATATTATTAAATTTTGTTCAAGAGAACAAAATCATTATTTGTATGTGATGGATTTCAAAACACAAAGAACATTAAGATTCTATTTTAAGAAAAATAGGCTGTTTGAAATGTTGTTCCCATAAACGTTTATCAAATTGTGATAGAATGAGTAAGATATAAACATAAGCGCACCTCTTTTGCACACTCTTGAAAGCCTGCTCTGTACTTGTCAAGAACAGCCGAGCCTAATGTCTTCTGTCTTTGAAGGTGTCTGACTGTCAACTCCAAAATATCAGCTTTTTCCAATTTCGAATGCTTTGTATTCTGGAATAGAAATGATTACAATTAGTGGGAAATTCATCAATGTAAGCTGGAGGGCTGTAGTAAACTTTAATTAAGTTAAACATTTTCCCATATTGAATAAAAGAGTTTGGTGTTGTCGAACCACTTCATTTATTATTTAGTTACAATACCATAGTTTCACATCTAAATTGCTTCACTGTGACTGAATAATAAGTAAGTGGTCGAACAATATCAGAATCTTTTATGTATTTTAAACAGATCCCACAATATCGCTTATACCACAACGGATTTATTCCAATACTATTTTAATCTATTTTTGTGTATCCTTGATATTATGAATCAATGTTTATAATAATCAAATATTCATTTTTATTCAAAATTATGAACTAATGTTTATTTTTTCGTGTATTCTCTAATTATTATTGGAAAACTTCATTGTAGCCAACATTCGAAATTCAAAAGTTTACCAGAAACAGAAATAATTGATATCTACATAGAATGTTTTTCAAAAAAGAAGAAATCTGATCAATTAGTTAATTTTTCCCTGTTTCATATTGTATGGAAGTTATATTTGGTCCCGTGGGTGCTCTCAATATTTGTACAGATAAATTCAATTTGTAGGTAATAGAATGGGGACTGGAAAACAACGAATTTTAATAAAACAATACCATGCTGTTTAATTAATATATCTTTAATTCGCCTGCCATAAACTTAAGGCTTGTCATATTATTTGACTCATATACCTTGAATGAAAGGTATTTTGTAGGCCTACTATGTTTCCTGTATTAATTGTACTGTATTAAACTGCATTATAATAATTATCATGTACATGTGAATATTGTTTTTGTATCGCTTGGTGAAATAAATATATTATTATAATTATTCATTATTGCATTAACATAGTAGACTGCACCATGTATTTCATGCACATAAAGCATCGCATCACAATATTTCCAAGAATTGCATTGCATATATTATTTGTGTGCAATTTTCTTTTTTGTTGCCTTTACATATTGTTTACAATATGTTCTTTTTGTGAAAAATAATGTCGTTTAAAATTTTCATGTTAAATTTAGTTTTGTAATTCCGGAGATTGAAAAAAGATGGAAAGCGACCTATTTTTATTTGTATCACTGTACTTAATGGGCAATAAAGTTTGATTTGATTCTGATTTTTGAAGTGGGAAATGAGTTTATACACGGTACTGTACCGTCCAGTATGGCATAAAACTTTTGTTAGTAGGACTAGATTGAACTAACTTTTCTTATTCATGGAGGGGAATAATTGGAAAACTCAGAGAAAAATAGTTTTTGAGAGACCAGTCCATATTATTATGATGAATCAAGAAGAATTTCATCACATTTGATGAATGTACAGAATATTCAGTCGGATTCTGTTGTGATTAACACAACATTTCTTTTTATTTCTACAATCAATAATCAATATCATTTAGTAAAAAGCGTGAACAATGCAAACTAGGAACACAAACAAGAGATTAAGAAGTTTGCTCAGCTCACTGAGCTGAAAGAATAATTTATATCCATATATGCCAAGTCATGGCTGAACTATATAGATCTTTACCCCATCGTTCGGCCATGACCAAGCTTATTGAAACAATGCTGGAGTATAACATTAATTAAATTCGACAATAATATACTAATGTTAATTTTCCAGTTTTAAAATAACCGATAGTAGTTATTTGTGTTTCTACAGCTGCAGCACAAGAATTATCTAATAATGACCGATGATATTTGAATAAAATTGATTACTAAGACTCAGCCCGATAAGTATATTTACCTCAGACTTGGCAGAGTCCAATATGAGTGTTTTCAAAAGTGCTAGAGATTGATTGATGCGAGCTCTTCTCCTCTTTTCCATCAGTGGCTTGTTGGCCTGAAACAATTTCATCCATTAATAAGTTACACCAAAGCAAAAAACCCACTGTTCATAATAACTCAGATCTTAGAACGATTAATTCAACAAAACTTACAGCATTATTGCAGTATAACAATACGGTAAATGCTTGAATGGAATTAATATTTGTATGTTTATGAGGTTTTAGAGTATCAAAGTAGGAGGCTTTTAAAGTATCATAGTTATTTAAGTATGATACAATATAAAAAATTGTATTTATATTGTTTGTGTGTGCTTCATATAGGTTAACAAGAACCAAAAAGGTATAAAAGTAAAACCTAGTTATATTGGTAAGAAAATTTGAAACAAGATTCTTGAAAGTATTTAAAAAACAATTGAAAAAATATTTAGTTTATAAAGCTTTTTATAGTGTACAAGAGTTCCTTTCACATAAAAATGAAGCCTCACCTCAACTATAAGATTGTATAATTGTTGATCTGACTTGTCTTATACTCCTTAAATGGAGTCCAATATGTATAATCTAAAAAAAAAAATGCTACCGTATTTATTCGTGTTTTCGTAGTCGAATATTTCAAAAGAATAATATTTGTCAACTTTAATTTGACTTACAATAATTGTCATTGACTTTAATTTGGTACAGTCATTTTTATACTCTGTAATAGCATTACACTTTACTAACAGCAACTAACAAGTGAGTAATAACTTACTTTACTAAGTTCACTTTAATAAAATTCGGTGATTTCGATTATCCAATGCCAATATGACAATATATATGTAAGTATATCTTGTACGTATACTTGTTACTTGTATATAGTCTCAGATGTTGGTAGTGCGTGACCTCAACAACTTAGATTGGTTTTAAAGAGCGGATGTACTATCGGACAAATCAGGAGTGAGGTGGGTTAAAATATCTCTCCCACTCAGCTAACATATTTATATCATATGCCCAATCCAATCACACAAATTTGACGAAGCTCTATGCTTTTCACCAAAGACTGGCTATTACGTATTATAGTCTACTACCCCAGCACACCTCTGGACTAGATTGAAGCTATTACTCGATAGATTACAGACGCTTGGAAAGTAACACAATTAGAGGTAGCTTGTTTTCATGTTTTATATCTTCGATTCATATCATTTGAACTACCTCAAACAGGGGCGGATCCAACATTTTTTCGGGGAGGTATCAAGTAAGATTTCGTGGGGTGGATAAAATTAACCTGAAAAAAAATGTTCTCACTTCTATGAAAGACATGAATAAAGCTTTTTTTGTGTCGGTTGAGAATTTTGGGTGAAAGAGCCCCAAATCCCTCCCCCCCCCCTGCATTCGCCCCTGACCTCAGGCCACAAAAAGATAATTGTCTTACTACAATTATTTACTCATCCAATCTTAAATTTTCATTTCAATTTTCAATGTATTTTAAACCATGGACCAACATGTTAAAAATAATGAGTATGAATGGTTGGTAGTAATAATAAAAGTTAGTGACTGGTTTTTTCTTTGGTTGAACTATATTATATGATACTAACCCGTCGGCCGTCTCTGTTGAGCGACAGTGGAGAGGCTGGAATGCTGACGCCAAGAGCTAGCTGATGCGGCGACGCGGCAGTGGCGTGCTTCTTCACGACCTTGGGCACCACTATCTGCACCTGTGCGTGCGTGTGCGGGGACTCACTGCTGCTGCTACTGCTGCTGCTGCTGCTGTTGTGTTGGTGATGGCTGTTGTTGTTGCGGTCGCTGTCTGTGCTCACCAGCTTGGCGGTCATCTCTAGAACAGGGGCGCACCACCGTGCGAACACCTCTCACACATTCCTCTGCAGCTCCGCACTGCTGTTGCTGTTGTTCCTACAATTGATGACCTGTGTCACCTCAATGCACCTTCAAAACACACAAGCATATGCACAGCGATCACTTAAACGTATCCTCAATCAAATAATGTTTTCAACATTTGACTTGTAATTTAGTCTGACATCTTTCAAACTTTTGAATTGAAATTTAGTTTGTTTGCTTGTTATGAACAAGACAAGGTCGTTTACTTTGTGGCGTATCGCTTCAAGCACTTATAAAGTACAACACATTCAATGATTTTAGCAAGAATAATTTTTTTATACCGTAGTAAATACATCTCAACCTTTAATCAATTTAATCAAACATATTTATTGCATTTTCTTCAAGAAAAGCAATTTCGTCAAATAGTTATAATACTACACAATAGTAAATCTGGAATGTATACACTAGAGTTTATACAATACTTTAAGTCATTTTGTTAGCACACCCAGTCTTCTTTTTTGAAATTTACAAACTCTTGTATACTATAGAATGGTGTGTTATTTAGAAATTTACAGAGTCTTCTTTTAAGTGCCAATCCATCCAGCTCCTTCACAGCATCTGGCAACAAATTTGAGCTGGAACTTAGTTCGATGTTGTAGTTCCACATCACTTTAAACAACGTAAATAATTATTAAAATGAACTTTCTGTTGTAAATTTAACCACTTGCAGTCAGTTTTAGATTGTGAATAAATAAAGAATGTGACATTTTATAACTGACTGCAAGTCGTTAAATTTACAACAATAAGTTAATATTAACAACGCACATCGTTATGGAACAAGAAATCCAAGAAATTAAAATGAACTTTACTAGTACATTGAACACTTACTTATTCGTATAATGGCCATTTCCCATTGTTGGAGTGCTTCCTCAGACACGGTTGGAGGCCTACTCAATGTTTGAGTATGCCTGTCATGTTTCCAGCCGTGTCTGAGGAACATTTCATAAAAGTAACTTACTTAAACTAACTTAGAATAATTTTAAATTGTGATCTTCTTCTTCTTTCTCTATCCCTTATGCCGCTAAGCGTCGGGCTCCTTCACCCACTCTCTCTAAACCTTATTCTGTCCTCTGCCATTCAACCTCATTCATAGTTTTTCCCCTTCCCGCTGCTATGTTCTTAACATACGCATTCCATCAGTGGCGGTCCCAGGATTTCATTTCGGTGGGGGGGGGGGGGGATGACCACCGGGGGTCTGGGTCCCCCCACCCCAGAAAAAAATGTGGAGTTTAAAGCCTAAAAAGGTATTTTTATACGTATTTGAGCTCTAAAATATGCTCAAGCTAATAGTATGTATGTTAGCTAATAAAATAGTTTTTCATTTAAAGTTTATTGTACCTGGGTGAAATAGGACCCAACCAAAGTATGTGTTTTTCCTTTGATTTCCTTTAGCTAGGCTACACAAAGAAAATTGATTAAAAGTCAATGTGATTATTTAATGAGCTAATGAGCATGATGACAAAGTTCAGAATAAACGTATAATGAAATCGTATAATAAACGTATAATGATTGAATTTATTTCTCGCAAAAACTATATACACATAATTATGAATAAATTCTTTTTAGGGGGGGATCCATCTTGATATTTCGGGGGGGGGGATATATCCCTTCCATCCCCCCCCCCCCTGGAACCGCCACTGCATTCCATTCCAGTCGTGGTCGTCCTCTGCCTCGTCTTCCTTCTGTTTTAGCCTCTATCACCAAACTTGCTTTTCGTTCCTCACTCAAGAGTTACATGTCCATACCATCCTAATGTATTTCTTTCAAGAGTAGTAATCAGTTCCTCCTGTTTCAATGTCTCTCTGATTACAATGTTTCTTACTCGGTCCCTTCTTGTTTTTCCAACAACTTTCCTCAGGTATCTCATTTCTGCAGAGGTAATTCTTTTTTGTTTGTCCAAAAGGGTCAAGCACTCCATTCCATAGAGTAGAATAGGTTTATATACTGCCTGGTAAATTTTCATTTTTGTTTCCTGGCCTATCTCTCTTTTTCCTAGTGAATTGTTATCAAGTAATTATTATTGTGGGCTTATTTATGATTGTTTGTTTTTTACAGTAAGCTCAAACCATGTAAAAGTTTTCCAACAAGGTCTATCCTTCTGCTGGTTGGTGCGAAATATGTTAATCCTGTTAATGTTTCAAAGGAATCATTTTTATTCTGTAATTTACTCTAATAAATTAGTAGGTATCGTATCAATTTCTGTTTGTACTTTTTTTTTAAATACACAAAGGCATGAAGCTATGGATGATTGCGACTTGTTGACTGGAATAGACAACATCTACAGAATCTGTCTTTGAAAAAACTGTTTGAATCAGAAAGGAATGTAATTTATGAGAGCTTTTTAGTAGTAATAATTGAAGAGCTCCAATCACGTAAGAGCTCTACAAATTGATTGGACAAATCAATTGTTACTGAAACTCACTATTACAGTTATAATGATGTTGGAATGTGATTCAAAAGCATAAAATAATGATGAAGTTGTAATCCAAGTTCTATTTATATATTAAAACGTGAAGAACTGTGAAATATTTTGTTGAAGTTTATAGAAACCGGCCCAAATGATAACGATCTGATGAGACGTGTCTATCTCCAATCTCCAGTAGTCTGCACTTGCAACAGTAAAAATGTCAAAGGATTTTCAAGAGCTCAGCTATTTTCAAAGAAGATTGGAGAGCGATAAAGGAGGCAGTGCGGTAGTTGTAATCAAAGACCTGCATTTCACAGGTCAGGCTGCGGTGCGGCAGCTTGAGGCACAATCACGCAACGAGCACAGAGCAGCAGCCGCTTTCTGATAACTGAAGAGAAGAGCAGATATAAGTGGAAGCAAGAGTCGTCCAACAGCGACGATCACCATCTGCAAACGACTGTGTGAACATTCGTGTGTGTGTGTGTGCGTGTGTAAGTAGTGTGCAGCAAGCGCGCGCCTAAACAGAGTATTGGTGCCCGTCGGGTGAGTCATCTGTCTCTTTTGCCTCGACCGCACGAGTTTCCCCGCGTGTACACAGATAACGTAGAGGCTCTGTCTCTCTCCTTAACGGCGCTTTTTGGGGCCTCTCTTTCTTTTGGCTCGACATTTTCTGCTGCCTAGTCGTCCTCGTTGTTGTTGTTATCCGATGTGGTCTCGATGCGGAGAGAGGTAAATGTTGACTGCTCGAGAGGCTGGCAGGAGGGGTGGCGGAGGTAGTTGGCGGTGATGTTGGCTGGAGGGTGAGAGCTAACACAGCATCGGGAGCTTTACCGAATGCGCCAACACTCACACACGCACACGCACACACCACTGACACGGAGGCCATACGAGAGACCTC
Source organism: Conomelus anceps (assembly GCA_948455865.1). Lineage (NCBI taxonomy): Eukaryota > Metazoa > Arthropoda > Insecta > Hemiptera > Delphacidae > Conomelus > Conomelus anceps. The sequence goes on from OX418218.1 coordinate 63,664,416, forward strand.
GGTCGTTAAGACCGACAGCCAGAGGCAAGGAGCGGCAGTGGCAGTAGGAAGAGACGAGGTTGAGTTCACTTCGGCAGCCGGTCTCGAGTGTTTTGGTGACCGCGGGGCGTAGGCGCTTCCCTCTCCCACCCCACCCCACCACACCTCCTCTTACAACCATCTAAATAACGAGTAGGATTCCCTCCCCACCCCCATTCTATGTCGAGTCTCCGCACAAGGCACCGCAACAACGAACAACGAGGGGGGTCTGGGTGGGGAGGGGCTCTGCGTGACTACCCTTTCGTGCCCCCTAACACCTCTTCCCCCTCGTCACCTTCACACTTTGCCGATAATTAAAACGACGATGCCGTAGCTGAGACCGACGCGACGGATGGTCGAGCCTGCTGCACGAGTGCACGTTTCCGACCCGACCGACGTTTGTCGCCAGCGGCGCGTGCGTGCACTTGTGCGTGTACGAATGACTGCTTATTTTGTTCCACAAGAACATGTGTTGATCAAAAAGTGGTTTTCAGCTACAGCATTGAAAAAATTGTAATAAAGATGTTCCAGAATTTTGTAATTCAGCATTTCAAGGTTTACAAAGCTTACATTACATATTGTGTACCTTATTTTTTAGCATAAAGCAATATACTACAGAATTAAATCTATAAAATTGACAGAAATTCATTATTTATGAGTTCATCAAGAAATGTAAATGCATACGTATCATCGCGGTTTCTATGTTCCGATGTTCCGATGTTTTCTTCACCAGTATACAGATCCCTCCTATATTTTCAATTTTTTTTTTTTAGTAGGCCAATTTCCAGCTAACTGATATACAAGACTCAAGGGCTGAGGAGTGTTGAGAATGAACTGCTTTGAGTTTCAATTTTCTCTGTAATTTCAAAGCTAACTGATACACAGGACTGAGGGTGCTGAGAACCGATCAATAAAATAATGAATAAATAGGAAACTTCCCAGAAAAACTCAATATGAGGATTTCTTTATAGGCTGATGAAAATGATTATATCATTTTTTGTTGCTATCTTACGGAAATTTAATATAATTTGTGATAAATATGATGAAATTTATGTAGAAAATATAAAGGTTAACTTCAATAGATACTATGAAAATTTAATCATATTGGTTTTACACCCGTGAAATGTCTAAGAATGCCAGCATGAACTTTGTCGGTGAAAATAAATTTTCTAATTATTGGTGAAGATCGCAGGGTTTCAGACAGGCCGACATAAGGTCGCAAAGAAACCTTATCAGGTTAGCATTACCACAGCTACCTTCTCTGCTCATATCCCGAGCCACTGTTTTCGAGCTTCTTAAAGCGACATTCCAAACACCTACTTTTTTCAGGGTCTGCTACATCAACTTTCTAGCTGAATGTCACATGTCATGTAGTGAGATTAGATCAAGTTTGTTGGATACATTCGTCAACTTTGATTTTGGTTGACAAATGCATTAAATGCATTAACTTTATGTCGTGGGAATTCGTTAGACACTAGGGATGGATACTGTAGATACAGGATGTTTCGCCAAATTTGTGGGCATATTGTATTCACTAAAATAATGAAAAAACTCATAAAATATAAGCATAGGTATAAAAAGAATAGGTATATAATATAAGCATAGGTATATTATTATTATTATTATTATAAAGTTAACGATGACGGAAGTAAGCAGCTTATTTATTCAGAAATTTATAGTGCCTTCATTTTAACATAATTTATTAATTATAGTGCTAATTATTAAGTGCTATTTGATCTCTATCAGCTATTCAATGCTGTTGTCAATATTTGCCATTGCGTAAGTCTTCAATATAATTAATAGCACTTTGAGGAATTCGAAATTAGTAAATTATGTTCTATACATCTGTCAGTTTGATAGATTTCAGTTCCTTCAAAACCAACTTACCTTCATTTTACTTGTAATTTGGTCAGGTTTCAAGTGAAATAAGCAGAAGAATCGAATAAAACAAATTAAAAGTCGGAAAGTAAAGTAATTTTTGAAATGTTGAAAATATGCAAAAATTGACTAAAAACCTGTTTTTTCAAGTTTGAAGTTATAAACTTGGTTGATTTTGCATTTAGCATGCATTTCTTTCAATAAAACATACAGAGCATCTGATTTTAGAGTAATACTGTCAAAAGGCCCAATAGTAAAAACACTCCTAAATCATAAAATTGAGATTTCAATAAATCAGACAACAAACAAATAGCAATCTGTGCAAAATTAGAGTGTTTTGATTTGAAAAAAGCCAATTTTATGAATGTGAGAGTGTTTTTTTCTATTGCAACCCTATGTCGAACCCTATTCGACATTTTTTGTTCGGGATTAAATTTTCTACAAGCTTTGTCAGTAGAAACCACAAGTTTATTGTAAAATAGACAAAGGTTAACAACTTGAAAATACTTGGTAGCTGCTAACTTCCGCCATTTTTAACTCAGTAAAAATCATTTCCGGACCTACGTTTATATGAACTTTTTCATTATTCTAGTGATCACAATAAGCCTACGAAGTTATTTCTATACGAAGCACTCTGTTTATTACCTACATCCTACATGTTTTTCATCAGTTTCTCATGAAGGCTTACGTCCGCTACTAGATGATCTAATTGACGGAATTGTTGTTGCATATACTACTCCTGTCAAGCGTCTGGTCAAGATAGTATCACAACGTGAGAAAAAGTAGGCCTACTGTTTTCCATCTTTGTGTTACTACAGTGCAGATAAGATAAGTAGTATATATAATATACTGCAGTATAATTAAAGTATTGCAGACTTATGTCACATAATATTATTCATTATGTGGAATCCCATATTGAACACTTGGTTCAACATAGCTCTTTTATGCTTTATTCTTGCACGAATTGATATAGAGTAGAAAAACTGGATTTTTTTTGTTGATGATGAAGCCCCCATATTTAAGAAATATATTTTTCTAGAAATTTCAAATTGTTGCTCTGCATGAACTTTGCTTGTAAAATGGGTTCAAACATACGTTTCACACTAATTTCAAATTTTTTGGAAATTGAAAAACGTGAAGCTCATTGATGTTTTAATCTTGTGGTGTAAACCCCTATGGTGTTGAGTAATGTGTTGAGGTTTTAAAAAGACCTGCATCAAAATAATTTTCACATATTTTGATGCACTTCAAAAGCCAGTATAGTAAACTTGAGGAAAATCCAGTAGGTAACTCTATAGTATGACATACTAGTGAATCGCTACTGGTATGACCATAATAGTAGCTCTGACAATCACACGTGCCCAAGAGTGCTTGCACCCTGGCGCGTCAAGACTCGGTGATAATCAGTGATATGAAATAAAACTGCGGAATGGTGAATGACAGTTTTCAGAACACCATTCTAGAGCATGTATTTGATTTCGCATCAGTGATTATCTTCGAGTATTGATGTCTCATTGTGAAAGCACTTTAATTGTACATAGTTATATTGTATTTACAATGAGGGATTGGTTGGAAGCTGAGCGAAAGGGAAGTTTTTTATGTAGCCTACAGGTTTAAAAGTCGATTCACTCGCCAGCTTTTAAAGTCCTAGGCTACTAGCGAATAAATTTTCTCAATGTAATTGAGGCTTAGAGAGCTTAGTGGGCCTTATCAGTGAGAGATATTAATACATTTTTATTTCAAGACAAACACTTTTATTTCAATACACTTATTCTAACAAAAACCTAGTTATATTGGTAGGAAACTCTACAACAAGCTAACGCAGTTTTTAAAGAGTGTTCAAAATATAGAAATATTTAAAAAACAATTGAAAAAATGTTTAGTTGATAAAGCTTTTTATAGTGTACAAGAGTTCCTTTCACATCAAAATTAAGCCTCACCTCAACTAATTAATAGATTGTATAAATTGTTGATCTGACTTGTCTTATACTCCTTAACTAGAGTCTCCAAAACGTAATCTACAAAAAATCAATCAGTTTATAGGAGTGAGACAGCAACATGTGACAAACTGAGATGATTGAATCAAAGACCATGACATTAAAAAAATCGTTGTCTGTGATTGAACCAGTATGCTTAAAAAGACGTTGGGTGTCGGGAAGTTTATTTGATTTGAAGTAAACGATGCTGGCTCACGCGTACGTAAAATAGCGAGAAGTGAGCGTTGGTAATATCTCAACCAATTGTGCGAGCTGTGAAACCTAGACCAGTGATACAATTCACGACAAGGAAGAGACGCCGCATGAATCTAGAAGTGAAGTGAAGGCAAAGTGCATGCTGCCGACCACAGCGCCATGGGAAAGAGAGGTAGCAGATCGACAATGATTGAGAAAGAGGAGAGAAAAGGAGAGAAGATGAGAGAGCAGTCGCCGGGATAAATTTAAAGCCCGCCCGGACGGGAGGCCCGGTCGAAAATAAAGCAGCGGCCCGAAACAAAGGTTCCGCGCCCGCACCCAACTCTTTCTCTTTTCTGTCGGTCTCTCACTCACGTTTCTCTTGTCTCTCACACTCTCTCCATCTCTCTTCGCCACTTGTCGCACATTGGCGCACGCCTCACAGATCAAAGGCCTCGCGACACTGCGCCGCTGGCTCATAACTCATAACGCTTAATAGCCGCGCGTCGTGTCACAGAATGCCAACTGATGACTTGGCCAGACGTTGCTTCCGCCCCCCCCTCCCCCCCCTATTACAGGCAACCCTCGCCTACCCTAATCACACCCAACAATCGGCACGGTTGTGTGACTCCCCCACCCATCACCCTTCACAACCACCATGCCAACAAATCAACTGCTGCAACCTACACACATCGCCGATAATCGAATTGATAACACGGGTCAACAACAATATTCGCTTTCATATTCAACTTCGGAGCTACGCACTGGTAAACTATCCGTACATTAACTATTACTTCTAATATCAAAACTGACACTGTATTCTATTCCTGGGTGGAGCACTGACTAAGAAAATAGAAATATTTTGACAGTTTAGTTATTAGATGGCTCATAAAGTATTTCGTCATGGAAAACATACAGAACTATTACTTATCAACAACTCAATAAGGCAGTGTATTACTTATATTACAATGATAGGCCTACACCTATTCGTGAAAATAGGCATACTCATAATTTATAATATTAAATATCATAGAATATTGTAAAAATTGGTTGAAAGTAGATGTATGGAATAATAATTTGATAAAAGAATCTGGTATCACACAATAGCTGATCTTCTGTCATTCTAAAATTGTTCGTAACTTGTTGAAAAATGTCAGAATTTGATATTATTACGCATTGTTTGAACAAGTGTGTTGATGTCTTAGTCATGTTTTCTCACTCCAAATAACAGAGTGTAACAATGAAATTGACAAAAGCTTTAAAGTTGTAAAAGCATTTATATGTTCAAGTCATGGAATATTTTTATTCTGTAAACTGAACGACTGACTACTGACAACTGATGAACTGCTCGTGCTTATAGAAAGACCACTTACGGATCTCTACTTACTCCCCCATCTATATTATAAATAACTTTTTGTCATTCTTTTCAATAGAAAATAGATTGACGGACGATTATTATATTTAAGTATTTTTTATGTATCAGAATGTTCTCGCCCGACGTTTGCTGCTTATTTATCATGTTATAATACTAGTAAACTACTTAGTGATCTCATAAATGCAGCTGACCGGAGATTTTTTAATAAAAATTATGCTAGATTTGTGTTCAAAACACAAATTATCATTGAATTCATGCTCAACCACACTTTCATTGCTACTCTTTCTCAGTTGTACCCATATTCTGCATGTTTGATGGACGGGGTATCCTTTCTGCTTTTAGGAGCCTTTTTTTATCAGTTTTTTCTTTTAATCCTTCCATTTTTTTTGTGGATGAAGCCCACATAGGTCTGAGACCTGTGCCTGTGACCTGTTTTGTACTTGATAATGATTCTTTGTAAACAACATTTTTTTAAATTCTTCTTTAATAAACTTATTTGTAATAATAATAATAATAATAAGGACTCTTCTTCACACACAGGCGTAAGACCCTTGTGGGGGATATTTTGTTCTCTTGTTATATTTTCTATTGGATAGTATGTATACGTTTATTTAGCTTATTTTGTATTTTATAGCATGTATGAATATACCTATAAATTGTATTTGTTGAAGGAGAAATAAAACCATAATTGATTTTGATTTTGAAACCACAAGCATTTTTCTATGTTCTTTATAAAAAATGATAACAATAAAATTAACAAGTGCTTCAAACCACAAGCGTTTTCCTTTGAATAATGATTTCTGAACCAAGACTAATACTTCATTATTTCTCATGTACACTACGTAATCTGAAGATAACCATCTATTCGTAACAACATAGTATTGTGACAGATAGTGTTTAGTATGGTTATGTACAAGCTATAGGTTAAAAGTTGCAATATACAACTATACAAATATACAATATGAATATACAAATATTCATACTTTGAGTCTTTATTGGTAGAGTGAGAATACATCTGTGTACATTAAGCCCGGATACCACGTACACATTGGTGTTTTAACAATCTAAAATACACCCAACTTGCGTCAGCTATCCAATTGTTCCACATTTGGAAATGTAACTGACCAATTACATCATTAGATGCTTGAAAAATCGAATTACATCCCTTGGTTCAAATTCATGCTGAAGGTCCGAAAATTGCTTCAAACCTTGACATACATACACAGTAGCATATATTATAGATATAGTACTCGATGCAGCATGTTCTTAGTGTTTGATTTCGGCTAGAATTATTTCAATAACACTTCCAACGCTATTCCAATTCACTTCGAGTTCAATTTCTGTCTGAATTTCATCTCAGTTCCATTCATTACACGATCTTATACAAGCGAATAGCTTGAATTTTATCGCTCACTAGAAATCTAGTATCTGTTCAATCAGAGAGATAAGCTGCGTTCTCGTAGGTCCTGTTCGTAACGGTGACCGATTAGAATGGCCAGCAAAAAAGACACTGTTCTCTGCTGAAAATCACTTCCCGGTGGTTCGGAACCCACCTAAAACTGTAGGTCCAACTCATCAATCACCATCATCCAACTCATTACCCACGCACAGGTCTCAGACCTATGTGGGCATCATCCTCCAAAAAAAAATCGAAGTTTTACTTGATTACCACTCAAGTAATGAGTAAAGAATTTTATGTACAGGAAAGGTACAGATGCAGTTCCAAGTGCCAGCAAGAATGTGTAACATAATACTGTATCTCTCAGTCATGCTGTACTTGTTCCTGTCTACACTTTAATTATTGAATTTTTATGAAACCAAGTCTCAATTTTCAGAAATAGATATAACCAAAATTTATATTTTCGTGACCATCTCCATGGTATTTCAATTGTTTTTCTCATTAAATACAAACTAAACAATCAGAGTAGTCATTTAAGGTCGAATGTTTTCATGTTAAGCCCACAAAACAGATGCACTAAAGACTCTATTGAATAAAACGATATAAAACTGAATGAAATGAAACTTTATATCCACAGAAAAAACAAATACAAATGTTTGATTAGATACAAAAAATAAAATAGTGGAATATCCCAAGACTTGAGTCTGAGCGTGGGATAGACATACAATAGAAATAAAATAAAATAGAACAAGACTTCCAGCTTCCTTGCCTAACGTTTTAAAAAGCTGTTAAGGATAAGGATAATGAAAAGATAAAGAGATGGAAAGGAAAATAAGTAAAGAAAAAAGGAATGAAGAGATAGGGAAAAACTGACTTAAATGTATGAGTTTAAAGAATTGAATTTAATAAAATATTGCTAAATTGCTATTGGATCGCACCCAACCATCAATTAGATTCCTCAGTTGAAATGTCATTCGGGCGTTTATTATATTACTATTTGGTAGTAAATTAATTAGTTTATGACTTGTGTAAATAAACTGTTTCCTGCATACTGTTAAATCTGTATTAAGAATTTCAAAACCTGGATATTGGATGTTGTATATTATTTTCCATTTAATGAAAAAATTTCTGTTTTTAATTTTGAAATATACTAGAGTTTTTGTGTATAACTGTTTAAAGAACGTTATACACAAGCGAATGTGTATAACATTTGTTAAATGTTAAAGAACGTTATAATATATTGAATTTTTCAAGCAAATATGACATCATATTATAAAGCAATAGGACAGTGCATTACTTATATAATATAATGTTTAATAAAATCAATGTTTAATGAAACATCAAAACAATAAAAAGTTAGTACAATATACTAAAAAAACGTTAAAAGAATGCTGATTGATTAATTGACAGTAAAATCTGTGTTAGGAAGATTAATCCGGCTCGAATATTCATAGCCTACAAATATTAATTTCGATGAATTTTAGTATTAAATGTTATCTTATACAAACACTATATTTATACAGTATAAAGGAGTATAGCAGTGTTTTTTTCTGTAGGCTCTTTGCATTCAAACAGATATTGGTTATTGGGCAACATGCATACCGGCGTCACAGTCAACAGAACTAGAGTTGATCATAAAATAAATAAATACACGGTTAAATCAAAGCTGCTGCCCGCTCAGCCATTATTTGTGATGTGGTGCACGATCACACTTTACGATTTTATTTTCTTCGCGCGGCTGCTGGCAACATTCGGTGAATATTTGAGCGACAGTTATGTTGTCTGTCCTCCGGTAATTGATTCATCAAAGTTTTAGGTGGACGCCCGCGTGTAGGCCTATCAGGCATTGGAGGGTGACGTCATTGTGCTGGTCGTCTATATTCGACTGCTCAATTTGTGTCCGCTCGGCCCGCATCGCCGAATGATTGCCGGGTGCCTGCCGCACGCTGCTATTAGCCATGAATAAGGGCGGTCGGCCTCTATTTAGAATTACCTTTCTGTGTACTTTCTTCATCTAGGCCGCGTCGCACACAAAACAAGCGAACATCGAAGGCCAGTGCTGCCGCCGCCGCCATCTCTATTCGTCCGTCATTTGCGAAAAGTTGAAAATTCAGGTCGAACGTTATCGGAAACATTTGACACGATCGTTGGACACCGTAATGACAGGAAAGCAGATTTCATTTGTCGCCACTCAAGGCTGTACTTTAGTATCTATCTCATGCAGACTAACATGTAAAGCTTATTAATATTCTTAGTTAATTATTTTAATTATAACTTATATTTCTCGAACAATCAATAATTATAATTATCACAACTATAAACCATACGCATTGGAAGCGTTGTATCACTACACATTTAAACCTTTTGAAACTCAACATAAAGTATGCAGTTTTTTTATTAATCATTTTTGAATGAAAAAATATTCTATTCTCATCAAATTCTAGAACTCGACGTACCTATAAAGCATTTATGAAAAACAACAAACTATCCACAGAATTTATTGTATTTCAACTACTATTTATTCCAAATAGACTACTTAGATATGGCAAGCCATGTCTTATGATTTGAGAATATTTGGTGCAAGAACTATAAGGTAAGTGAGCTTACATCTTTGAATCCGAAAAAATTTCAGCAGGTAACTTCTGAATGTATAATTAAATAAATTCAAGATATAAAGACATAAAGAGTTTAAAACGTTTCCCAGACAAAAACTAGCATTCAATATTTCATCATATTGTTTATATAAAAATACTTAAAATGGTATATTACATTATTTTTTGATGTGTGTTTTTTTTTGTTTGTTTTTGTTGTATGAAGTTAGAAATGACAAGTTTGTCGAGTTAGAAAGGTGGTAGATAGTACTAGTAGGTAGTATACAGTAATAGTAAAGTAAATTCGTATGGCTTTTCGTGGTGGGGAGACCCTTACGGGTAGTTCCACCTCGCCGCTTTTTTAACGACTGCTTTTTTTTATATGCAACCGGGACCGACGGCTTAACGTGTCCTCCGAAACACGGTATACAGTAATAAGTAGTCATGTTGGTGTTAGTAATATTAGTGATAGTTATACTAACGTAGAATAATTCAATAAAAATTAGAATACTAACATGAATAATCGACAATAATGTTTCATTTATTCAACAGGAATTTTGCATAAATTGAAAATTCACTAGACTTCTGCACCCCAGCACATATAGTGGGGTGTTCATGAGTAATCAATTTGGAAATATTTATACACAGACATTGTAAAAATTTATTATTATGTATCAAATGAAAATAAACTCCTCTGGGCAGGATTGTTCAGAGAATATTAAAATTGACATAATATTTGAAATGGTAGTTCCTATACTTTGTCTTTTTGTGCTTATTATAAAAAAATCAGCCCTTTAATGTCTATTGTCGCTCTTCATAACACGAAAAATAGGATAATATATTGAGACCTGGCTAGCTTAAAAGTTGTGTCAGTTATCATGTTCCTGGAAAAGTTTAGGACCTCTGACTTGACAACGTTTGTTTTCAGGGAACTGTGAGCGTCAGGCTCAATTAACACGGAAGTGGTACGAGGGAAAATTTGGGTGTTTCTGATCAGGCTTCTGAAGTCGGAAAATAAGGCGAGTGAGCTCGCATAGGCTAATATTTGAAATAATGATAGTTTACATGGAATAAAAATATATTGAGCTTAAAAATATACATAAATGTGTTCAAACCTCTTTTTGTTCTCTGCCTGCTTCCCCTAATATTGTACAGTAATGCAATTTTTTGTTCATCATATTATTAAATTGTTTACGATATTATTTTAATATTACCCTATTTTTATGAAGCTCTAGGGCTGATTATTGGATAATAAACATAAAAAGACAAAGTATAAGAACTATCATTCCAAATATTATGTAATTTCAATATTTTAGCCACTAATCTTGTAGTTGGCATAATCAAATTACGAACTTGTAAATGAGCTTATTGTGGTTTTTTTCATTGTTAAACGATTTCACCTTGGACAGTATTGAGTTTAAACATTTGAAATTTAGTTCTTGGTTTGAAAGAAAGTAGACATTTTCTTTATTTAGTGAATTAATTAAGAATGATTCCCACTAGCCTTTGTAGCAAAGATTAGTTGTCAATGATTGCAAGGATTCTATTTTCCACATTTCACACAGATTGCCAATCAGCAAGTGTACGAGTCGCCGTCAAAGTCAAAGTCACTTTGTGCTACTTATTTCTGGTCGGCTGAGGCGTGCTCACTGAGCGAGAGATGGAAAAGCACATTCTACAAAACTTTCTTACAACTTCTCGCCATCCACCATCCCCTTCATATTTCGCCTTCACCCTCCCATCCCTCGGCCCCTATGACTGCACAGTTCCAACTACCCTCACTAGTGCAAAGTTGGATCCAAACTTTCAGTTTCCGCAGCTCATACTCACAGCTCGGGTGTCGGTCGAGTTTAATGGGAGGATGAGGAGGTTGAATCGGAGTGAGGGAGTGAGACGTCGTAACAAGCAATAAGTTCAACGCGATCGGCAAACCCTGATACAAAATCTTGATCTGTGGTCTTGTTGTTTTCTCTTACATATTGTTCTATACATTTTCCTATACATTTCATCTCGCAAAGTAGAGATATCAGGCACAGGCATTTTTTTAAAACAGATATCTCAACATCTAGTCTAAACTCTTATCATCGTCTGTCTGTTTTGATGAAATGGCCTCTGCTACTTGTCTCTAATAAAAAAATTCGTTCCTGAATTCGCTTGATATATTTTTTAATTTCGAGTAATTCCGAACCAATTCTGTACTGATAGATTAATTTAAATTATCCAGTTCGTTTTTGGGATGTTCTGTAACACCCGACCGGATCATGAGCGCTGAGCGGTGGAGCCCCCGAGACTTTGTATCCAGCCACTAACGTTCTTCATTGTAGAGCTAATTGAAGACTGCTCAAGGTCCACTCTGCCACCTCTGAATAAAACTTCCTTCCTTTGATATCAGGTTTATTGATAAAAAGTTTATTGATATTGTTGATTCAAGTCTGCAACTCTCTTACGCAATTGATCTTCTCGTCAATTCTACATTCTTCTAGAACAATCGAGGTCTAGTCCAAGCATTCTTGAGGATTCTCGAAGTGTCTGGTGAGCTCCAATTCTTGGAATTATACAACTACAACAGCTATATAAAGGAGTCCACATGAACCAGTGAGTTGAGTTTTACAAAAGCTTGTGTGACAGTTACGTTTACAAACCTGCGTGACAGATTGTGTTACATATCCAGTGCCAGCGGAGTAAACAATGCTCGTTTCCAGTGTATAGTGCAGAGACAAGTGTTTACTGTTTATGAAGCTTACTAATAGTTTAAAGACGTTGTGTTAAGTGATATTATTTGGGACTGTCAAATAACGAATTGGACTGTGTTTTTTGGAAGTGATTAGTTGCTCTTTTTATCATTTCTTTCTGCATTATTGTACAGTTTATTGGACTCTTTGTTTCTTTTATTATTGATCAGTCTGTAATTAATTATTAATTTGTACAGTTTATTGGACTCTTGTTTCTTTATTTATTGATCAGCCTGTAATTAATTATTCATTTGTACAGTTTATTGGACTCTTGTTTCTTTATTTATTGATCAGCCTGTAATTACTTATTCGTTAATTCTTGTAAATAATTACTGAATCTAAGGCCCGTATTACACTTGGTCACCTGGCGACGTCACCGGTGACGTCACCGGTGATCTGACTAGTCGCTGGGCACTAGTTCTTATGGCGCTTATTACATTAGGGTCACCGGTGACGTCTCCAGCGTTTGGTGACCGACTGGTGACCCTTCCCCGTGACCAGACGAATCACCACTGGTGACCAAGAATTATCGCTGGGTATTGAATCAAATGACATGTATTACACACAGTCACCAATGTTGGGTCACCACTGTATTTATTTTTGTGTTCTGCAAGTTCAGTTTGTTTGAAGCTAGTGTAGTGAGCGGTCATGTCGGAAACATATGAAGAGATGCTGCTTCTTGCTCTTTTGTTGAGGAAAAGAAGGAGACAGGCAAGGAAAATGCACGTGCATCCGATATTATCATTTCGAGAAACAAAAGCATTGTTTTATACGATTTTTGACGAACTTTGTGCTGATGAAAACAAGTTTTTCAATTACATGAGAATTTCAAAATCCTCCTTTTTTGAACTGCTTTCTCTAATAAAAGTGGACATTACCGGAACAAATACGAGAATGAGGAAATGTGTTTCTCCAGAAGAAAAACTTGTAGTTACTTTAAGGTAAGTAAAAAAACGTGTTTTACTTCATCTGTATATTCAAAGCATGATTCTGATTTTAATAACTCACAGGTTTTGGATTACAGTAAAATTTATCACTATATTAGCTACTGAGTTCCTTTATGTTTTATTAATTTTATATATTATACATTACTTGAGTTTGCAGCCATTGCAGTCATTATTTCTACTAAAGTAAATTAATAAATTAACTACCAGTACTATAAAATAATTGCAATAATCACTAACTGTAATAATAATAATAATGGAGATGTGTTACTGGCAAAGACAATTGACATTAGTAAACATTTTTCAAAACCAAATCTTCTTACAAATTGTATTGAAAATAAAACAAATTTTAAAACAAAAAAAGAAACTGATTTCAATGAAATGATTCTTAAACAATATTTAATTTTTATTAAAATAATGTTTAACATTATTTAAACATTATTTTAGTACTCACATACTAAAAAGTTTAAAATAAAGTATTTACTTTAAACTGAGAAAATTTCAAATTTCATACAAGTAATCTTTTGAAGTTGACACCAAATATTTTATAAAATTGATAAGAAATTCTATTTAATATCAAATATAACACTGTATTTCAATTCAATTGATTTACACTCACTTTTACTGAAATACAGTGTCAGTTTTTATATTAGATTGTTTAAGTATTTCTTTTATGTTATATTTTAGAAGTTTATGGAAATTTTGGCGCTGTTTTGGCTAATTTTGACACTGGAGTGGGGGAACTGGGTGTTGGCCTCAGTCCTGGTGACTTTACTGGTGACGTGGCTGGCTGCGCGTACAGTAACCGGTGACGTCACCGGCGACGTCACCGGTGACGTCGCCTGGTGACCAAGTCTAATAGGAGCCTAAGTATTAGCTTGTCATTTGATGATCTGTTTTTATTTAATTGATTGAACTTACAATTAATTTGTGTAAATAGACTAATTTGTGTAAATAAAGTGCAAGTGTGACCTTTAGTGTTGCCAGCCTTATTTTAGCTATTAGAACCCGTAACAATATGTTTAGATGCAGGAAGCTCATAGAAAAGTTGATGCATGATATGTCACTATGATGCGAAAAAGCTTCAAGTCACAAGCCAAAGCAACACATTTGTTCCGTACTTCTTTTTTTGGAATTGAATTGTATTGGCATTGACGGTTATAATCCATGTATCACATGATAAGTTTAAACATCCCGTTACAAATTACGGTTAATCACTACTTATTCAATATAATTATTGGGTTTATTTGACATTGACAGATTTGTCTCTACTTTCTTGCAGATTAGATGTCTCTAATTTTGTGATGTTTTCCATGACGAAATAGGCTACTTAATGAACAATCTAATATCACAACTGACACTGTATTTCAATTTAATTTATTGGTTTTACTCACTTATATTGGAGATGCTAGAGGGATGCATTTCACTTCTGACAGTATCAGAAGCTTCGTTTCAGAAGTGAAATACCTCACTCTAGCATCTCCAATATAAGTGAGTAAAACCAATAAATTAAATTGAAATACAGTGTCAGTTGGGGATATTAAATTGTTCTATAGTTTTTCTTGAATCAGTCTACAGGCCCTTCAACACAATTAACTTGTCGGATTCATCAATCACAAGGTGTTTATGAGAAGTTCAACAACAAATGCAAGAAAACCAACACAAAATTGCATTCTTCAATTTTTTCCAGAAGTTATCATTACATCAGTGGATACCACTATTATTAACACAGTCGCCTCAATTACAACCGTGGTTATGATCATAATTTATTGCGATGAATGTAGTTCTTTAATGGTAAAGCTGTAAACGCTTTTCTAAAAGTAAACCCGCACTTGTGAGCAAAGATTACAGGCCTGGAGTATTGGGGTCCGCCTAAGGCCGGATCAGCCACTCCCAGCCGAAGGTGAAGGGATGCGAATAGTGAATGCTCATCAAAAATGCATCGAATAATAGCAAACGACAGAGGGCGAAAAAAGCAAAACAAGGTGGGGGGACGACCGGCGACCAACGAGATCGTTCATTATTAACGAGCCGCTAGTTAGGGCATGAATTATCTTCATCTGGAAATCTGAATAGGTGATATAATTTATTGACTGCAGTTTGGCCGTCGGACCCAGTACAGGCCGCTATGACACGCCGCAACGCAGGTATTAATAGACGGCGACATCGCCCGATCGCCAACAGCCATGCAATGCTGCTATCCTATCCTATCCTAGTCTATCTGCCTTCCTTCCTCAATTCACCAGCTCGTCGCTTTCCGGCCAGCTATTAACATTGTATCAGTAAATATTTTAGAAGGACATCCACCGTCATTTTCCACCATCGTTTCACATCTATTTCATATCATGTAACAGATATGCAAATAATAAATTTATAGATAAATAGGAAAGAACAACTACTCGTTTAACACAATAATAACAAATACTTGTTTTAACACAATAATATTATATTTGTTGGTTATTAATTCACCAAATATTTAGTTGACAAAAAAAACATATGGTATTAATATTACTCATCATCTACCACTGAAGCCTAGACTACGCAAAAGGAGACCAATCTAGAGATTCCAGTCCGTATTTATGAACCAACATTGTGGCTTGTTCAACTCAAGGGTGACTTGAGAAGCCTTTTCAGTAGATACCTTTCAAGGTTACCTTGAGTTTAGAAAGCCTCTAGGTGGATTCATGAGTATGGACCTCAGGCAATTGGACCATATTTTCTAATCAGATATCTATGAGAACGAGAACCCAGCTATTCAAGTGTTGTTGAAGCAGATTTCATAAGAAAGTAAGCCTACCGTTTGTTCTCCACTTGTGAGCAATACGCCTACATTATGAATCACGATTGTTGGCACAGAGTTGTTTGATTACAGATTTCCTAGTTCCGTGAACTTGAATGAATCAAATGATCACTCTAAACGTCTAAACTATTATCTTGTGGATAAAATTGTTCTGCAGTTTGAGCTTGCAAAATTGAAGAATCTGATAGTTGTTTATTTGTTACGGTCTTATGATAGACTACTCTTTCGAATAAATCAATTGACACCATGATCTATTATTGATCGTTTTTTTAATAGTCTGGAATACGTAAATATTTCTAAGGTAATGCATCGATTTGAATGTGTATTTTATAAATGTTATAAGTAATAATAACCTTTTTTAGGGAAATTTTAGTTTTTGTCTTTTATTTCTTAGAATTATAAATGCCACATCGACTAAAAATAATGCCACATTTTCCCAAAATATGCCTTATTGCCACATTTTTTAGTGCCACATTTGTGAAAAATAAATGGCCCATTTTGACAGGCTCTGTTTATAATACAAAGGAATCGGCTCTCAGCAACAGTTTGAGATTATATAGAGTACAGATATAGAAATGTTATCTTTCCGTATCGATCGATATATTCAACAAAGCGTAACATTTTATCGACCACCAAAAACTTGATGTCAACATCAAGTTATATGCGTTGTTACAAGTTGAAGCGAAAACCAGGGATGCAGTGTGAGCTGAGCCTGTCGGCACCGCGACGGTGACGCCGTAATGGACGGTCGTCGTTTAGGCCGGTGCACACATTAATTGAACGGTCGCACGCATTTTATGTCGCCGGATGCAGCAGCATAAAATTAAAGAGCTGGATGACCGCGCCCTCCTCACTACCACCCCCCCGACACCCCATTTACCCGTCTGGTCCATCGATATTCGTGCCGCATTCATGCTACCTCCCTGCACTCTCCCAACTGTCGATTTCAAACCACCCACCGATGCCCCGAACCACCACCCCCGACCCCCGACATGTTGTCCCCCGGTCCCCCAAAGTTGGCTCCAGTCCCGGCGGCCTCCAGAATTCAGCTCGGCCGACCGACCGTGCGTGAAATACTTGCCCACAACTTCCGACACAACCAGCCAGACCCGACCCGCACTCCACTATCCCTTCCCCCCCTTCATATACACGACCATCAGCTCTTATCGCAAATAGCGGTCCTGCATGCTCACACAGCAGCTATGGCCTTCATTCTGTAAACCAATATAAATAGTGATGTAATTAAGTCCTTTTTTCCTGGTATCCTCTAATTTATTTTTACTTGTTCACTATTATCATAGCACTATTGTAAATTTTTCCCTCGCATGTATACTGTCAATCAATAATAATATAGAGTCACCTGGCTGGCTCACGTCTGGTGTCAAAGTTATCAGGTCGCACTTCAACTACAGACCGACCGACCGACCGTTTCAGTGTTTTTCAAGCAGCCGGGACCGACGGGCTTAACATGCCAATTATTGATGGTGGATTGAAGCTTTTTTACTGGGATCTTCGAATTTATCTGTACTTCTTCACTTTTTGCGACTCCCACCAGCGGTCAAAGTCTTTTCTTTTGCTGGTGGTGCCTGAACATAGATTTTAGTTTTTTTTCTGGTTAGTTAGGTTTCTTTTATTTCCTTTATGTTAATATGTAACCATTAAATTATTTTGTTGTAAAGTTGTGGCAATAAACAATTGAATTGAATTTTCATAGGATAGATTTTTTGCTCGGCTACTGTATATGCACAACCATTGATTCGAGAATAGCAATATCTAAGAAATAGAAATATAATGAGCCGAATTTCGTGATAGTTTTAGCCACATTCATTACATCGAAACTGTGTTACGTTGTGAATATTGTAGAAGATACTCATATTCCGTGAAACATAAAGGAATATTCCTTAGAACACTTTTCAATGTTTTGGAAAGCTCAAAAATTGAGAAATTCAACCTGATGGGGGCATTTGACGCACTTGTATAGTCGTTATTCGTGAAATTTCTCACTGAAATTGATACAGGAATACTTTCTTACGAAATGAAAAGTATTCATCTTAAGTGGCCTTAGTTTACCATAAGACATCCATCATAATTTGTCGAATAAAATTTCAATTAGGATTATTTACAGTATAAAAATGATTCCAACAGTATATTCACACTTGATAATCTTACTTCCAATAAGCATCATTTACAGATCACAGTATTCCCAATCCACATAATTGTTCAGATATCTCACGTTTTCTTAAGAGTGACGTAAATGAATGAATCAGATATTTTATGGCACTTGATCTATTATCGCATGAAAAGAACAGTTTTAAGACACGACGTTACGTTTCTAATTCAGTGGAACTCAATGTACAGAGTGCCACTGTATTGTAGATTTCATTTCAAGAAAAAATATACTAATAATAACTGTCCATGTAAACGAGGACAATTATTGTGATAGGAACTTAATAATTGATAGTCTTTTATTGATTGGTAAGAATTTCAATCAGTTCAAGTAACTTATTTATAGAGAAAATCATGCATGTTCTCAAAAGGCACATTTATATCAACGTTCACTTCCCTTAACTGTAATCATCGTTGGATTAATCAAGCTCTTATCTTCATGTTGAAGATTACAAAATGCAAATCAAAAGTCCCTTATTCCCATACTACACCTATTTATTGCCGCTATAATTTTTTTTATTGCTGATGATGCCCACATGAGTCCGAGACTTGTGCGTAGGTAATGAAGTGAATGATTACACATAAATGCCTGACGGTGGAGCGGGTGGAGCTAAATGGCCCGCCAAGTGATATAAACATTTTGGACTCTTGCACTGGTATTGGAGTACTGCATAGTATGAACCTTTCTGTCTGACGTGTGAAATGTGAGACAGAAAGGGTTTCCCTTATAAAGCCAACACGAACCTTACACAACAGTGAGAAGAAAGGACAAACGGTGCTTAAAAAAGCAGAAAAAGCTTCAAGTTAAATTGTCAATGCATGTGTGTCCCAATCGATGTCTTAAACCGGTTCCAAAGTTAGGCGAAGTTGTCGTTTGACGCCCGCCCCATCCACATGGGAGGACACTTCAAAGCTCGGTAGCGCCGGACAGCTTTGAGCTAAGCTTTCACCGGCAGCACCCGATATTTTTTATGCATGTAGCTTGTACGGCGAAGCGCTCTTAAAAGTGCCTTCACCTATAAAGATGACTTTTCGGGCTGTGAATAAGACCCGCTCTAGGACAGGAATCTTTAATAAATTTAGACTACCATCCCGCTTTTCTTGTATTAGGAAATATAAAAATAAATAGGACAAAGGTATAATGCGAGTGTACCAGAGATTTTAATATTCAGCAAGTATTTGAAAGTTCTTTATAATATGCTCCTGACTAGGTAATGGATGTAACTTCAGCTTATACATTTTATATATCAATCTAGGAAAGTGACATTCAACTGAAATTTCTAGATCTCTTAGATAAATTTCACCTAAAACTAACGGTCAAACTCATCAACCACGCACGGGTATCGGACCTATGTGGGCTTTTTCCTCAGAAAAACTATTTTTTCTAAAAATTCTCTTTTAATGAGTATTTAACCTATTGCTTTTCCAACAACCGTAGCATGCTTATCTTTGTTATTCCAGTTGACTTTTCACTTCCACTTGTTCTTTAAGAATTTGTAAACTTGTTCATGATACTTGGGCAATATTACATTGCATGATTTATCAACATGAGAGAATGTAGCGATCACGTTTTTATCGCTGAATTGAAGATTTATTGTATCGTTAAATTAATTCACTATTTATAGTCAGTACGAAATGAGTAGAGTTCATTTACATCAGTTTCCCTGTATTATATGAAACGATCAAAATTCTGTAGTCTGGAGTCTGGAGCTCCAAGTAATCAGTTGAGCAGCGATAGGATACACTTTTCAATAAAATACGAAACAGGCAACATTAAAACAAGAGTTACGGTGATTCGCCACAAACATTCTTGATATGAATCGTATTTATTCAACAGCGCTTTATTCTAGATTTCACTATCGTAATGTATTAATCTATTTTGTTCAATTTTGAATTAATCTCAGAAAATTAATCTATTTAAAATATAATTCTGTTATTTGTAACAGTTTTTTTCAAATAGCCTATTTTTTTAAATTGCCTATTTTATCACAAAAGATTTGCAAGAAAAAATGGTATAGTTTGTGTTCAACTAGCTTATTCTTTCATATTTGTAATGATAAGGTTTAATAATATATAACATTCATAATATAATATACATGATATTCATTATACTTGGTTTGCTTGATCATTTCACATTTATCATTTGAAGCTTGGCCTACTTCTACGTTTCAATTGAATCGACAGTACAATGGTGAGCATTGGCTAGACGTCATTGTGATCTATTGGCTCGTAAACATATAATTCGATTCACTAGTTGTAGTAGGAGCGTATGTATTGTTTAACACGAAGCGCAAATATTAAACTGTGCTATTGATATTTTTGTGCGAAAGCAATGCGAAAGGGGATTATTCGAATTTCATACTGAAAAATTGAAGATTAAAGTAGAACTATAACAACTTTTTAAGGTAAATTCAACAACTTGCAGTCAATTTGACGTTTAATTTACCATAAAAAGTTAATATGCAAAATTTGTAAATTTACATGAAAAAGAAAGATAATCTAATCTAAATGGTAACTATGGTAATGAGTGTAACTAGTCACTAGTGAAGATTTTTGGCTTAAAAATGTCAAAATTCTAAATTATATCATAATTTTTCGGACTGTGATAGTGCTTTGTTTGAAATAAAAAATAATATTCTTTATCTGCAAAATACTTGTGATTGTGAATAATTATTGTGCTTCAAGGTGAAATTTCAAGTGAAACAGCGACCTAAAACCTATGATTTTGATCCTACTTTGAAATTTTGTGAAAAGCAGTTTTGGGCAATAGCCTGTTGTATTCATTGACTGCATACATTGTATACATTGACTGCATTTTAGTTAAATGAATAAATAAATGAATATTAATAACGCAGATCTTTATGGTACAAAAATCCAAGAAATAGAGCACAGTATTCATCATTACTATGTAAACCTTGTGATTATGAACAAATGCATATTTAGACTAACTATTGGTCAGTCAAAAATGACAGAAATTGAGAGATCCTCTAGTTTTCCTGAAGTTTAAATCCAAAGTAATTTGATATATCGTTGATTTGTTAAAGTAATACAATAGACATGGGAAATGCTTTTGGAGACAGATTCCTCTCTTTGATACTGGAGGTATTTCATCGAAACTCCAATAAAATATTAATTAAAAATGGCAGTTGTTGACTCAATTGACTTGCAGCTACTATTCTTGTATCACTTCAATAGATGACTAGATTTTTAGGATATAAAAAATCTTTCGCAATTAATATGATAAGGCGATTGAACTGGCGCTCATTGAGTTATCACATATCCGGTGTATTATTTCAGAACTAGCCGTTACTTGTTTGGTATATATTCTTATTCTTGTGATTGGTATTAGAGCAATAGAGGAGTATGACTGAAAAATTTAAAATCGTAGATTTCACTCAACAAACTGCTCAGAACAGTTTTCAGAGACAGACATAATATTATCTCTCCTCTTCTTCTTATTATTATTATACATTAAGACTCCGCTTGAACTATGATATAAATATGAAACATTATAGTACAACAAGTTGCAATAATTGTTGTGAATGTGGCAGGACTTTTCTGGAGGGAAAAGTTTTGAAATTTCAACTGAACACGAGTATTTTGACTTTATGATAGATTAGAGAGTTTATTATCTTCTTGTCCTATATTCTGTTCCAGTTTGACATTCATATGTTAAGTACTCCTATTAGTTTATCATTTTATTAGTGGGATATTCATATAGGTTAGTAAACATTCTTGACTAATCCATCTGTTCTTTGATCCAAAATTGAGAATCAGCATATTCTCCAAAACATGAGTTTTTTCAAACATTTTCTAGTAGAAACCTTTTTCATTGCTACGTATAATGAGTACCTAACATAGTATCTAAGGCAAAACAGCAATTAAGGAGTTAAGCGATCAAAACGTTTTTTGAAAACTAAAACGGGTGGTCATGGATTTCGAAAAACTTGGATAAACAATAATTCATTAAATCGACACTGTATTGCTATCAATTAAATCTTTCTTATTTCCACCTGCATTTTCTCAATTCACTGAAAAGTTTTAAAGTCTTAGAAAAGTCATTATTAGCTGTTACAGATTCTAGCTCTCTCTCAGTAAACATAGAATTAAAATTAATTATAAGTAAATTTCAAATGTAAAATACAATTATTGTACAACGCCAGTTGCTTTAAGTTCTATTTTGTATTTAGTCAAGATTTATAATAAGAAAAAGAAATTGAAATTTCATTGGAGAATCAGGAACGTCATAGGAAAACTGTGCCTGGTGGTATCATATAAATTTAAAACATTAAAATAATGTTTTTCCGAATCACAAATCAAAAAAAAATAAGAAAAATGACGTACACAGTGGCAGTTTAGAAGAGTATAAATTGAAAATAAATTTGAAACAAATTTTAAAACTTTTTGAAGATATTTTTGCTAAATATCCGTATTTGCTATTATCATATAAATCTGTGTGAAATTATTATTAGAATGGTATTGTATTATTTAATTGAAAAAGTATTATTATAGTGAGACTTACCGGTTTGATGACTCAGTAGGAGAAGATGAGATTATTAGTGGGCGAGAGTAGCGGCGAAGTTTTGATGCGCCTTTGGCTGGCACTGGGTTCCTTGGATGCGATGGTAACCGCTCGACAGTCGGCGAGCGACTGAGCGACTGAGTGTCGCGAGCCGGGTGCCGGGTCACATGACGGCGCCGGCCAATCGCGCGAGAGCGCCAAGTCGCGTGCCGAGACCCAGTGACGTCACACAGTCAATACTCCGATAACGAGCGCCGCCGCCGCCTGCTATGCTGTGCTATGTTCAGGCTGTGGCAGTGAGAGGCCTCCTCATTATGGAACACACCCGCGCCGTGCCACTGCTCCCACACGCGCATTCGCCCGGTGCCGACAAAAAAATTCAACTTATTTCAGCCGCATATCAGTTGTCCGCCCACACATGTGAGTGATTCCATCATCGCAACACTCCAACGCAGTAACTTCATAACAGAAAGATAGCAGCTATCTTAATGTAGAACAATCACCGTCGTCATTTCAAATTGTTTCTCGAGAGCTGAATGAATAGTTGATTAAATTTATTTTTATCATAAATCATGAGTACAAGCTTATTTTTATCATATTGTACTATTTATATTTTTATTAGAAATAAATAAATAAAAATAAAACATTTCAATTATTTCCCGCAAAATGAAAAGCCATTCTTTTCACATTTATAGTTGCACACCATGAGAATGATATTGGCTGACAAATAGTGTGAAGGAGGAGGACTCCATTGCGCATGCGTATGGTTATGAATTTATAATATGGAATACCATAACCTACTTTAGATGCAGTGAAGTCTAAATTGACCAGTATTAGGTTGGCAGCACCGCTTGTTACCCTTTTCCCTTCCCCTTTTTTGACGGCTGATGTAATTATCTTGATGCACCACCAACAGAAAAATTATCAAAGAAATTCAGCTATTAGATCATGCCAGGGGCGAATCCAGAAATTTTCCGCTGTGGGATATGAAGTGAGAAAGTATTTTGGGGGATATCACCTCAAAAACGTCCTCATCCCCATAAAAGATACAAGTATAGCTTTTTTATTGTCGGTTGAGAATTTCGGGAAACACAATATGGAAAGTTTGTATTGGAATCTAATAATATTGTCATGGAAGAATGGGCAGTAATTTTCTATGTTATCTGCCTGTGTCAATATTGATTTCCGGAAGCAATTAATTACTCGCCTTGTAGTTTAACTGTGACACCTGTAGAATGTTTAATTAGAACTTCATGCAATTTAATCGAAAGTTGTAGAATGTCTTATCTGTTTTAGAATTTAATAGAAGTTTATAGGAAAATGGAGAGATATCTAGTTCTTTCTAGATTTTGAAAAACCTATTTAAAGCGAGCGCTTAAGTAAACATTAGTTCATTTTCTTGTTTGAATTTCGTAGACATAATAGACCATGAGCCACCTATAAGAGACCCTCCCCCCCCCTGGGGAATTTTCGACACATACATTTTTGTGTTCGTATTGAAATGTACTTCAAGGATTTAGGTGTTTGCCCTATTTAAATTACAGCATTCCCCCCCTTTGGGCGAAAACCCCCCCCAAATTCGGCTCATTTTTCGGTTTTTGGCCAATAACTCGGAAACTATCAGCCAAATCGAAAAGATTGTTCTATTTAAAGTTCAAGAGCATAAAATTCTGCGTTGAATGATATGTATAAAGTCGAAATCGGATCAGCCCTTCAATCACAATCAAATATAAAAAACCATCGATTTTTGCCCCCTTTTCTGAAAAACGAGTATTGTCTATGTTTTGATGCATTTATCTTGGGAATTCTCACTCAAACACAAAAAAGTTGAAGGTGAAAGTTTTAGAACATTCAATTCTCTTTTATAAAAGTCCTGGTTTTGAAAATTTCGTAGATTTTCTGCAAAGATATAAATGAAAGACCGAACCGACGCACAGCGCTCTCATATCCCCTCATTCACTGTTATGTATTAGATGTGTATTTTATTGTTTGATTCTTTCCTTTTCATTCATTATTGTCAAATTGATGGATGTTATTAGCGTAAGAAAGGTATTGTTTGGGTAATCCATTGTTCAATTTCAAATTTTCATTACCTAAAGCATACCGTTCATGGTGGGACGGGGGGTAGTCGGCAGGAGGGGGGTCTTATCTTCAGCAGTGTTATTGACTTGAGTGAGTCAGCTTCTTCACTCTATTTTGTTCCAAAATTATCTTATATAGCATTTTATAACTGTACAATCATAGTTGCCCCCCTGAACAGTTCAAGGGGGATATTTGGGGGGGGGGGGGGTCGTGACCTTGAGGCTTGAGGAAGGATTATGATAGTGTTATGGTGGGAGACGGGGGATTGATGAACCTCCCACCCTGAAAAATAATATAGGGTTGAGCTAAATTGTTTGTGCATAAAAAAGATACTTGTTAACTTTATTGCATGATAGTCATGTGTTAATAGTGGATTTAAGGTGAGGGTTGGGGAGGGTGTGAGAGAGGTATTTCACCCCATGTTTACATCCCTATTTAGGGTTCTGTAGCTATTTTTCAAGAATTATTGCTGAAATAAACTGCTAAAAGTTGCTTAGGAATGAAAAGGTGTTATAATAAGGGGGGTCAATGCGGCTATAGAACATGAAATTCGTTTTTTGCAATTATCCACCCTCCCCTCATGTAAAATTGTGAAAACAAATATGAAACTGGTTCAAAATTGATTGTACTTCCACATGATATTGGAGTTTCCACGATAAAATGCATTTATCATGAGTTGTGCTCAGTGAAATCAGGAGGTTTTGTCAATTTTGAAAAATGGCCTAAAAATACCCCTTTTTTGCCAAGCTTTAGCTCCAGAACCGCTGGGTGGAAAATCAACATCCACCACTAATTTTGTCGGAAATTGCACTGGCTTTCAGTTTGATAGGAACAATTTTTTCGAATTGGCGAATAGTTTCCGAGTTATTGGCCAAAAACTGAAAATGAGCCGAATTTGGGGGGGTTTTCGCCCAATGGGGGGGACATGCTGTAATTTTTTTTATGTGGCAATTATGTGGCAATTTAAATAGGGCAAACACCTAAATTCTTTAAGTACATGTCAATACGAACACAAAAATGTATGTGTCGAAAATTCCCAGGGGGGGGGGGGAGGGGGTTTAAGCACCGGCCTCCGCTCTATAACAAGTAGTGGCAGTTCCTTCCGTTCATAGGACAAACGTTTGTTGTTAAAGTGAAAATCGCCGGAAATTGTGACTGTATTAGTGAGAATTCTTTTACATTTTATACGAGTAGACTCTACTTTTAGGTATTATTGTATTATGGACTTGTGCTTCGTAAGTTTGATTGTTCGTTTTAGACGTTCTTCTTGAATTATTGGATAGTGCATTAAACAGTTATTATTTAATATTAGATCGGACATTTAGTGATTGATCTTTGTACAGTAATATTGCAAACTCTTTATTAGCTGAACATTATCTGTTTTTGATTGCTTATTTTGTGCAAGACATTACTGATTAGTGCGTGTTGTGAATAATTTGTGTAAATAAAGTGCGAGTGTTTATTTAAGTGTTATCAGCGTTATTTTAGAGATAGAACCCGTTACAACATAATATTATTTATGTGCAGAGAGTACAGAGACAGAAAGAGTACAATCAGAAATTCATAAAATTTCAAACATTGAAATAGAACTAGATACTATTCTTTCATTTTCAGTGATTTTTCAAATACAATATATTGTGCATTAAAATTGTTTTATTTGAATTAACAGTTCACTTCCTAGATCAAGAGACTAGTGCTAGACTCCTAAGAGCTCTTAGAAGTGAAAAAACATAAAAATGTGCATGTCCTGGAATATTGGAAATTGGAATGACTGGTAATCAACCAGGTACATGCGTGTAGATTACAGGAAGCTTTGGAACGGAGTAGTTCGTATGGTGAGGCCAGATAGAAGAAGCCCCAGGGGCAGTTCATGATTGAGGTACCAAGCGGACTTGTATGGATGAGCGCAAGAAAAGTGCTGGTTGGAGAGAACTCAAAGAGAGAGTTTTTCGAAGCAATGAGCCAAGTTATTCGAGTTGTCAAAGATGAGGAAATAATCTGAGCTTACAATGTAACAATGAAAGAAATTATCCGAAGAAACCTGTATAATGGTTAGTATGTCACGTTCGGCAGAAGATAAGCTCTTACAGTTCAGTAGTCATTCATCAGGCATGCTCATTTGAAATAATAGTTGAATTAAACGTTGGTTTTTAGTCGGTTTTTATTCAGAATGTTTTTGTAAAACAAAGAAGAAAGGAACCAACTAGAAATTTTTGAGGAAAAGGTAAAAGTATTCACGAGTAGTTTACTAGTTGTTTATAACTCTTGATAATAGTTTCTTCATACTAGTTGGCCTGTATCAATATTACCAGATGATAATACTGTACTAAGTAGTAGCAGTCATGAAAATTTAATACAGCCGAATATTGAATTTTATTCACTCCATTATAAATAATAATAATAATAATAATAATAATAATAATAGTAATAATAATAATAATAATAATAATAATAATAGAAATAATAATTATAATTATAATTATCAGGTCGCACCTGAACAAGTTAAGGGCCTCTGACATGACTTAATGACTGCCTTTAGGCAACCGGGACTAACAGGCTCAACGTGTCCTCCGAAACTCGAGAGTGGCCATTAGTGATGCATTTATTCTTATTGTTTGTTGTATCATTGACATGATTTTATGTTCTGTGACCGATTGATGCTCAATTTGACAACTTTTTAACATCATTTGTCAGGTTTCAGCTCTCATTGAACGTGGTATTGTAAATTCAATATTATTAATCAGCAAACGTTACAATTTCCAATGGCATTTTTAATAAGTCATGTTATGAAAATTAGTTATTACAATGAAAATTAAAACATGGCACTGTACTATTGTTCATGGATAGATTTAATCTTCTCCAAAATTTTGAAACGTAGATTCTGCAGCCTATTTTAATGATTCATAAAGTACTTGTCTCAACGAGAAGTTATTGAAAACTGTAGTAAAAAGACGTCGTCGCACAAAACGTAGAAAGGGTATTACTAAATAATGTGTTGTATTTAATTATGATAATACAGACTAAACGCAGTACATAGTCCATGATTGTGTTTTGCGGGGTAGCCTATACACCCCGTAATAATCTGAATCTGAAGTGACTAAACTTATTATGGCTGGCTGAGACGCAATGTTTTAACCTGACCTTAAGTGTCTTTTGACTCGAGTGTCTCTTGACTCTTGTAATGCAATGTTTTAGCTGCGGAGTAAAAAATTGTTTATTGGCCGATATAGAAGTTTGAGTGCACATCATTTATCGATCATTTATCTCATAGAATTCTTCTGAATTGTGTTAATTTAGTCTTCAACCATGAGAGAATTACTATACGCACACGAAGTGCACGATCTTGACTTTCAGCAGAGACTGTACCGCTCGTAACACAAACAAATCCAGCGATAACATACACCTACAAACTACAAAATTTTGGAATGCGTGAAGATAATTAAATTTTTTTCATATTTGATATCTATTTTGTGTATACAAAGTAGAGTTAAAATTTTATCAAAATTGACCAACTTTCAAAATTTATTGTAGATCTCTATT
Organism: Conomelus anceps; assembly: GCA_948455865.1. NCBI lineage: Eukaryota > Metazoa > Arthropoda > Insecta > Hemiptera > Delphacidae > Conomelus > Conomelus anceps. The sequence goes on from OX418218.1 coordinate 63,692,634, forward strand.
GAAGCTATTTCAGCGGCTGATAAGTTACCGGCTGACGCTTTCCATAATTTTTACTGCTGATTGCATCTTATAAATCAACGATTTATCAATATTCGTTTTTCGAACACAATAACTTCAAGAAATCACATTCTCAAGAATACTAAATTGTTACTTTGTTACTGGATGTTAATTTATCAATATTCGTGTTACAAACACAATAAATTCAAGAAATGACATTCTCAAGAATACTAAATTGTTACTTTGTTACTGGATGTTAATTGAATTGTTAAATGTCATTTTTAATTGACTGAATTGTCAATTGTTACTGGATGTCTCCAGTGAAATTTATAACATTTATAACAATTTATAACAACAGAAAGGGAATTAGAAAATTTGATTAATTTGAACATATTTGTCAATTTAATAATAATTGTAAAATCCAATAACTTCATCATGGATAAGTTTAAAGTATGTTAAAACGTATCAGTTGCCATAAAATGATAACTAACATTAAACAGAATTTTTGTCAGCGTTGATGGCAATCAACATTTCATGTAAATATAATTGATAGTGTAAATATCATGTTCTCGTAAAAATGACACCAAGAAAAGGGAAAACACAAAATTTGATGTTAACTTCCACTGGAACCGAGCTGGACGTGACTAATTGTTATTTATAATCGAAGCCTACTCGAGACGGCTGGAGTACAGTCCCAACATTCAAAGTAGGTGTTGATTGCTCTGTTTAGCGATAGCACATACACTTGGCAACAATGCTCTCCATTTAAACAATACTGAATTCTTAAGGTGAATCGGCCTATAAAACTGAAGACATTAGTTTTGTGTTTTTGTGTATATAATTAATAAATGAAAATTGGACACATAAAAAAAATTGAGAGTCAAAATGAATGTAATAGTGTGATTGAATAATACTACAGTTATTGTAATTTTCAATTTGTAAGATCCTTTTAAAAAAAACGACAAGACGATGCTGTATTACTATTTCATTTAATTTATTCACACACACAAAAACATAAAATAAAAAAAATGAAGTCTAATGAGCCATAAAATAACAAAACAGCAATATACAGAAAAAACCGGCTCTGTGGCGGAGTGTGCGGAGGAAAGAGGAGGAGAATACCTAACCAACTTTCTTTTTTATTCTTTCGTTCTTTGAAGGATCGGTAGTCTTCATTCCGTTCAAACGAAACATTAGAGTCGATGTTCACATGCAACCATTAATCTGCACACTGAGAATGAAGCGACAAAAGCTATTGGCTGGACCGGCTTTAGTAACAGCTTCTAATAATGCATGCTATTGGATTCATTCAATGGCACATAAAGTTACAAGTACAATAATTGTCCCGAATGTACACACGAAAAAGATGGGAAATTTGTGATGGAAAAGCAACAAATACGTACATTTATGTACAATGAAACTCCAATAAGAAGTTATTTCAGGTTTCAGGTTCCAGTCGCCGTCACGCGTGACCGGCAGACCGCCACAAGTGCTTGACAAGCCTGAAGCGATACATGCAATATACAAATGGAGCATATTGTACTGAGCCACAAGTGAATAGCCAAACTTGGCTATTTTGATGTGGGACTTCTAGTGTTCCAGGACAAATGAAGAGATGGATGGGAATCACTTTGGTAAATAATGAATACAAAAATTTACTAGATTCAGATGACTTTATTTGCGCAAATTATTGCTGCGATTGGTCAAGAATGAGAGCTCGGATCTGAGAGAGGGATTGCGCAAAATTTGAAATTCGAAATTGCTTGATTTTTGCATTGAAATTGTTCACTACAATTATGGCAATCGTCAAAATTAAAATAGCTAAAACTAACACAACAAAATTCAACAAATAACGTAATACATACAGTAAATATGTTGTCAAAGATGAAAATATCATTGCAAAGTCTTAATGTGTGTTTGTAATTCTCACTTACATTAAAATAGCCATATTACAATAAATTAGGCTTTACATAAATAAGGTAGTCTTCAATTGAATAAATAATCATCAACTTTAAGTTTAAGCTTTACGTGTATTCGATATACTCCTTCGCTGAGTAAAAGCTATGACTTATAAATATTTTTTAATTTCCACTTTAAATTTATTCTTCTTTGTCTTTATAGATTTTATTCTGTCTGGGAGCTTATTAAAAAAAGGTAATGCCTTGGTAGAAGGATTTTTTTTGGCTATGGCTAAGTTGACACTAGGTAAATGGTAGTTACTGGCTAATCTGGTTCTACGGTTATGAATATTGTTATTAGTGGGCAGAAGGTTATTATCAGTAGTATTGAGAATAGTCTGGTATATATACAAAGATGGAAACGTAAGAATACCATATCCCTTGAAATATTCTCGACATGACTGATATCTTTTCAGTTTCAACATACATCTGATTGTTTTTTTTTTTGCGAAATAAGAATCTTTTTTGTATTCGCCATTGAGGTCAAAAAATGAGAGCTTGGATCTGAGAGATGAATTGCGCAAAATGGCGAAGTCTTGGCCTTGAGGCATTGAGGCCATTCTTACACTTAATCTGCTCAACATGTTCTACTATTTTACATTGATATGGATGAAATTGACTAATTTATTTATTGTGACAAATTTACTACGAATGTGAAGGCGCAACAGACTCAAGTCCCTAATACGGGTTATCTAAGTAAGATAAATCAATTCAAATGAGATAATCTTGAATGAAGAAAAAGGAATATACTATACATACATAATAAAAAATAAAAGCAAATTAAACATAATTTGTAGATTATAAATAAATAAAACAATTTGAATAATAAACAGATAAATTAACTTAAGAGGATTATAGTATCATTGATCATACAGTTGCCTCGAAGCCGATAAGTGCAGCCATTTTCTCCAATAGAGAAAAAGCCAATGTCTCCTCAGAGACAGGGAGAAGCCCGGTCGGCTCTCGTGATTCCCAATCATTGAAAGTGGGAGTAGATTCCAAGAACGACAAGTGCTAATCCGATAGCAGAATAGTTAGTTATAGCGTGCAATATTTTTTTCTTACAGTGACCCGAAAAAGTGCCTATTTTTGCACTAACTATAGCACGTAAAATAGTCTATTCCTGCACCAGTGCGGGAAAGTAAATTCCGCACTCCAGATTTGCAACCTAACAAAATAGTGAGCATGTAATACGCAGGTTCCCTATTCTGCATTCAGAAATAGGTTAGCTACTCTGCTTCAGCAACGAAATAGTCGTTGTAGTTGTTGTTGTTGTTGAAATCGATTTAGTTCGAAGATAGGTTATGTGAGGAATTGTCATGTTATGTATGTTCTGTTTTGTTCTGTTTGAATTACTTCATACATTACTGTAGGAAAAATTTAATGTGTAATTCGAGCGCAAAGTATTGTTTCTGTACTCGAAAAACTGTTTCTCTAGATGCAGAAAACCGCCACTAGCCGCACTAGTTACACAAATAACTATTTTCAAATGCTCTAACAATTTTCTGCTATGAGCAGAAACAGTAGCAAAAGCTTTTAGTTGGATTTGGTGTTCATTATGGATGTCACTCGGATTTGGAAAAAAACATAAAAAATCGATCATCATTGATCAACTTATTGATTTTTCAGCTAGAAAAAGGACTATGGGAATAATTCATAAACCACTTTTGATAAAACAAGGAATTTATATTGTACAGTTTGAATTTATATATGGCTAGGTGATTGCACTCTCAACTACTGCACTATACTCAATTACTACTGTACTCGTTTAATTATGTGGCAATAAGCGCATCATTTTTCGTGAGTTCAGAGAACGGACAGCACCAAGTTGAAGGTTTTTGAGGGTCTGTCGATGTACAATCAACAAGTTCTTGTTCGGCTCCTTCATAGCACCTCTTGATGTCATCATACACTAAGAAAGTAACAAGTAAACAAACAAGATGCATCAAACAATGTAAGTTATGTCAAAATCACTGTAAATTATGAAAAATAGATCAGATTGAAAATAAGGTTGAAAAATGGTGAAAATAACAAATTCTATAGGTAATGGAAAGTCTGAAAGTTGTCGAACCACTCAATTTATTTCCTGGATTTCATGTTCCATGACGAACTGCGTTGTTAATATTAACTTTTCATGTGAAATTTAACGATTCAATTTATTTGTCACAGTATCATGGTTTCATAGCTTACTTGCTGCATCCTCAACTGTACTGCAGTTGAAGGTTATAGGCTAACAGGAGTTGACATTTTTACCAAGTTGATTTTTGGTTTGTAGAGTGTAAAAATGTTTGGATATTAAACTAAATTCCTTAAATTGAAATTGTTAAGAAATCGATTATTGATGTGTTGGCTATGAACATTTTCTAAGGAATTCAAAAATTGTTCATAGCCAACAAATCAATAATCGATTTCTCAACAATTTCAACTCCTATTGTAAGCCTAACCTTCAATTGCAGTACTGCTGAGGATGCAACAAGTAATCTGTGAAACCATGTCAAATAAATTCTGTAGTTCGACAATTTCAGTCTTTTCATTATCAAAATAATATGATATTTTCACAATTTGTCAGACAACGAATCCCACATCTCTTTTAACACAAAAAATTTCTATTGATAAATAGAGAACCGGAAATTTTCATTGATCAGCTATGCGTGCCAAACGAACTTATAACCTCAAGTGGACTGCGATCACCCTCGATAAGTTCGTTATTACCAGTTGAATGTTCATTATCATACTGTATAAACCTCTATTCAACTTTATATACCTGTATATTTTTGTCCAACAAAGAGTAATATGCTATCTGGTTTCCCAGACTCGAATTTCTACAGAATTTGAAACCTGCAGTACCTAAACTTTCTGGCATACTTCCCATTTTGTCTGGTTGGCAGTTTTCCCAGTGTCACTGAAACTCCCATGTCTGGACAGGCTGCAGGACGACACCTGTTCTGTTTGTTCATACCAGCATTAACTAGAAAACAAGTAAAATTCTCTTGATATTTCTGGGAGGAAAAACTTGATACATAAAAAAATTGTAAACTCAGTTCATGTTTTACACAGAGGTGAATGCTTTGCATTTCAAGTAACTTTATATTATAAGTTTACATAGAGAGTTTTTTTTTTACAGAGAACGAATGTGAGTTTGCCTTACTCTGCTTTCAACCTGCTGGCTGTGTTGTTGAATGTTCGCTCAATTAAGTAGGACGTACGATAATTTTAGTAAAAGGTAGTACCACAGATGATAAACTTTGATATTTATTTATTGTGACAAAATTGCAATAATTATGGAGGCGCAACAGACTCAAGTCCAAAACTGCTCTCTTCACAAATTTTGGATATGTTATATTATCCAAAACATTGAAGTTAATTTTAATGCTGGAAATTCAGATTTACCTAAATACTCCACTCAAAAAATAATAAAATGATTTTTTTTTCACTTGGAGGCAATAAATTTGAAAGTGCACTTAAAACGAAACTCTGAGAATAATCTTTGGTCTTTGTTTGGTAATACGGAGTAGCGAATGAAAACTCTCAATATTGTTGGAAGGCTTTATAAAATGAATAAGCCAGGGGTGCCCACAGGGGGGGCTATAACGCAGACTGCGTTAATGAAATTCTAGGGGGGGGTTCCAAAAAAAAGTTTGTGGGGGTTAAGTTGATTGAAACCGTGTTTAACGTGATTTTGATTTTTGTTTTTTACAAATGAAGTCATCAACTCATTGTTTTCACTTCATTTAAAAGAACAACTTTGTAGAATTATTTAACCTTAGTGTAATTATTGGTACTAAAATATGTACACCGAACATAAACTTACAGGTATTTGATTTTTATTGAACCATTATGTATTTGTTAAATATAATAATATTTGATTGTTTAAAAACCATTTAGGTTCACATTCTTATTGAGCTATTTTGCAACTAAGTTTATTGGGCAGAAGTTCATATATTCAATTCATTGATATTTCGTTTTCACAAAGAATTGAAAACTAATAAATGCAAAATAATAAAGAAAAAGAAGAAAATACCCATCGAACATCAAGTGATTGATGTAGCCCAAAAATACAATTCTACACAAAAGCAAATATTCCTCATCCTTCTCAAAGTACAAAAGTACAACACATATAAGAATCTAATGTTATCAAAATTTCATAGAATAAACAAAACAAGTCATTAAAAATTACCACCAATCAGCACCTAGTGAAAAGAAACACACAATTCTTATACAGTTATCCACAAGCCTCATACTAATTCTACTTTCAACATTAAACGGAATAATATTTATAAATGTTGTACTTATATGTATGAATTTCCTTCTTATCAAGCTTCAGTTTGAATCATAAACTTCATATTTAACAGGGGTGTCAGGTCTAAAGCAGAAGAATGTTTTCTATTTTTGTGAAGTTTTCTCTATGTTTAATTATATATTTGAGCAGGCTTTTAAAGTAGAGTTGTCTTACTGTCATGACTTTGAATTCAACAAATAGTGATTCACTTAATAACCTTGATTTACTTAATTTTTTTTAATTACATACTTTTTCATAATAAATAAATAATTACTAATGTGAGTGTCATAGGCATAGGCCCCACCCCATACTACTATACCATACTGCATCAAAGATTGAACAAAAGAGTGATCTACCATTTTTTAGTTATCAAGACCTATTATTTTATTTATCTTATGAAATTTGTAAGTTATATAATTATTTCATTTTTTACAAACAAAGGTGATTGCATGGCACTAAAGTTCAAATAAGCAATGGAGAGAAAACTTGAATGTTGTGAATCTTTCGAGAAGTAAACTCCTATTTCAATTCAAGCTTAATTGGTTTTGTCTTCCAATATCTTATAAATATTATTGCTCTGACCATATAATTGTAGCAACGGCAACCAGTTATGTAACCACTTGAATATGTAATCATCTTTGCCATGTATGTAAAGGGCTGCGTAGCTCAGGTAAAATGAAATGAATTTTTATCTCACAACAAAATATAATATTATTTTATTAAATTGGCTTCAATACAAGTTATAAAAGGGGATTGGCAACTCGCTTAGCATATCTAAATATTTAAAATGTTAGAGCAAGATTGAGCAAGATAGATGTTGATTAGTTATGGGGCTGGCCTATTATTTATTTCATGAATGAAATTGTAAAATCAACTAAGGTCTTACCTTTTGTGATGGGATGCCATGCAAGATGGTATCTCCTGTTCCATCATGCATCCATCAACACAAGACACTAAACTCACTGCTCACTACTCAACTACTAACTCATCTAATGGCCTTCCAAGTAACTTTACAATGCCTTAAATATATTAGCAACAAAAATGTTATGAGCATCTCAATGTCAAACACAATTGAATTCATGTATGTCATCGAAATACCTCTGACCTAAATCAACATCTATTGCCTCCTCAATTTCACAATGCGTTTTAAAATAAAACATTCTACTGAAAACAATCCTTGAACCAGATTTGAGAAATAAACTTATACCTCACAAACTTCAATGTTAAAACCAATGGTGACATAATAAATTACCTTTTATAATGATCATTTGAGGGGTTGAAAGAATTTCAATATATATGGTGAGTGAAATTAATGGTGAAATAGAGCATTTAGGGAAGCGAAACAGGGATGCATTATCAATGGTTATTCATTCTATACAATGTAAACGATCGATAATTTGATCACATTCACTTTGAACACTCGATTCCAAGTATTTGCACAGCTTATTGGATTGATTAAGGTGGAGCTATAAGAGTGGCAACGGCTAAGAGAAAGCGCGTATTTTCATTTCTGTTGTTCGTGCGAGATGGTGGAGTCCGAAGTTTTTTGGTTAGGGTAAATTTAGCTCAAGAGAAACAATGTTAACGTGAAGAGTCAACATAGTGCACTGCCAAGAAGCAGCTGAGAGCCGATGTTTAAGATATTTGAATTGGAGAGCTGGAAAAACATCTCTTCTGATTGTTACGTACGATAAATACTGATATGATATGAAAAAATGTCACCTCATAATCAAATCTAGGCACTTCGGGAGCAGGAAAGCACAAAAATACGACCATTTTTTTCGTAATGAGTTGCAATCTTAAAATAGAAAATATGATGGACAACCAAAACAAATTCATACATCACAATCAAACATTTTCAAACTAAAAGCCAATTTCCAAATGAATAGTCATTTGAAGAAAGAAAATACTTTTTCTTCTGTGAACATCTGAAATATATTGTTCTAAACTTGTTATTATTAGCTATTAGCTTATTATTTCAGCTTTCAACTTTCAGGGCTTTCTGGATAATAATGAGTATTGGATAATATGACATATGATGTACATAGTATACTTCTAACGAGAACGTACATTGTATACATCTAAAGAAATATCTATAGACCCAGGGAAAGTGAGATATAATACGTAGATTCATGTATCAGTTGCAGGTGGTGAAATGCTGGATCTGATAGGTGAAAATAAACTCGCAAAGTCTATCTTAGATTCTAGTAATGCTAAATACGGTATTTATGTTTTCGTTTCGTGAAATTTATTACAACCATCAAATGTTCTGGCACAAATAACGAATATTTAATCACATAAGATGGATATTCCCTCATCTGTGAATTTGGTGTCCTACGTCCAATGTACAGACTGTAATAGAGATACTCCATGATTCAAAACAGTTACTCGCAAACAATTCCCTAACAAATGACAAAATTTACAACATGGACTGAACGGAGATCCTTGTTTTATTTTCATACAAACTTTTCCATTTCCCTTTTGTTCCTTCCTACACCTGTCCCTTGTTTCTTTCTCTCCTTGTCTTAATGGACTTCTTCTCTTTTCGTTGCGTATTTTCTTTTAAAGCATACCTCAATATACATAAAATATATTCTTCGTGGCCTACGAATATTACATATTCGTATGAATTGAATGTATTTAAAATGTACAGATAGAGATTACTTTACTCTCCTGTTGTCGAGATACAAACGGTATTTGGCACACCATGTCATTTTTTTCAAAATCAATCAACAGAAACATATTTGTATATAGGGCAGCAGTGGTGGTGTTCCTTGATCTTGTGACTGCGGTTGGTGTAGCGGTTAGCAGTGAGTGGCTGGTAGGAGGGACAGAACTGTCGTCACCGCAGTGCCTGACTGTGGAAATAATTAGTCGCGTAGCAGGTCCACTCCCACTGTGTACTGCGGCCGGAACAAATAAAGCGGAATTCGTTGCTAATTCGGACGCAAAGCCGGCCCGGCCCAACAACGCCTAATCCCAGGTCTGCCGCGCGCGTCGTCATTATAAAACCGGCTCGGCCTCGGATCCGTTTGCTGTGTGTGTGTGTGTATGTGTATACGTCGCACCGCACCATCTCTGCAGCTCTAGCTCTGCTTGTGGCCTACATAGCCTCTGATAAAATACGCTCACATAGTTGTGTGTGTAGCCGTGCCTAGAGTTGCGCGTGTGTACTTCATGCTCGTGCGTCCGTCACGATAATATATCGACTGCGTGTCGTACGGCGTCGGCGGCACAGTGTGGTTTTGTGTGCGTGCACGCGCGTACCTCTGTGTGCGGTTTATTATCAGTGTGCGAGTAGCGGCAGCAAAGTACGGCTGATTTGTGTGAGAGTGTGTGTCTGTGTTTGTTGCTTCGAATGGAGCCCCAGAGCTTGAGTGTGCTGTGAGCCAGCAACACTCGGTGTGCGCTCTACAATACCGCACCGGCATAGCCGCTCTAATACTCGGCCGACGCTCTACCCTACTGTACTTTACCACCCGTGTACAGTCAACGCCTGCCACCTACCCCACCCCCTCATCAACATCACGGCAGGCAATCTCTTCCGCCCGCACCCACCCATCCCCAATCGGAGGAACGTTCTGAGGCTGAAACTCGCTCTCTCATTTCTTCCCTCCCTCTGTCCGTCCTGACAACCTGCCATCCTGTCTGCCTCAGCATCCTCTCCGCGTCATTCGTCTTCCGCGTCCTCTCCTCTTCCGCATCTGTGAGAGGCAGCTTCGAGACCTGTGGAAAATATTAATATCGGCACAGCGCCGCGTACGCTACGCCTCCCGTTCCCGATTTATACTTTCAAATTCGTCGATTTAATTTTTCAACTTCTCCCCGACTTAATTCTGAAGGGGCGGTCTTTCCGGACTTGGCACTTCCCATCTCACTGGTACCCTACGTTTGAAAATTATGTCTGTCTCTCGAGAATGTTCACCATTAGAGCAATAAGCCGGGAAAATGTTGTTCTCGTGTTATGGATTGGGGAAAGCTGAACAAGGAAAACTCTTCAAAAATTAGTGATACTTTGTGATTACTTCCGACAGCTCATGAAATAAAAACATTGGAAAATATTTTATTTTATTTTTAATTCTAGATGCAGCAAGCATTGCCTTATTGTCGCATTTTAGATATGTTCAGTTTGGATGATAGTGCTAGTATAAATTATAATAATCGCATCTATATCATACCTAAATAAATATGACTGCTACTTTCACATGACTTGGCCAGGGATTACTGTATCTCATTACTGAGAAGTAAGATTTTCGAGCAAGTCGAGATGCATTTTATTAGAGAAGTCTATATGAGCATTATTTGAAAATAGTACATTTCTCATAAGATTGTAATACAAAAAAAGTTATGAGAGGTACTTTTTTGGAGGATGAAGCCCACATAGGTCCGAGACCTGTGCGTGGGTAATGAGTTGGATTATGGTGATTGATGAGTTGGACCTACAGTTTTAGGTGGGTTCCGAACTTGATGACATACTTTTCACTCATACCCTTATGTTTTCCCTTAAAAGCCTAGACACAGAAACACCTAATCATGTTTTTAGAGTAAGTTGAACTTATCGAAATCAAACTTTCACTGAGATAGAAATGTTTAGAGTTTGGAATAGATCTGATGGAATGATTAAGCAAATAAAATGGACGATTAACTTTGGAACAAGCTTATTGAAAACTTGATCTATGTGTCAGTATGGTGATGATAATGTTGCTTGATTTGGAATTATTCTCCAAAGTCCTTATAAAGCAATAGGAAATGCTCAGGATTATAAAACAAACAACTTTTTGAGATTGGAGCGTTAACGTCGTCAAGTCACATACAGCTCTTAGCCATTTGAAGCACTCATATCGTATAACTCACATTAAAATGAACTAGAGTATTCAAAAGTGACAACATGGAGTGATTAAAGGAGTATGTAGGCGTATTTTCCAGTCTGGTGATACTCCTTGTTTTGTTTCAAATTCAAACAAAGACCTCTATTCAGATAAATTATTTTACATCTTCTTGTGGATTTCTTCAAATAACAGATATTTGCATAATTCCATTATATCAATCGTTCTCCGCATTTTACTTTGAACTTTACCATCAACAGACCTGATTCCAATTGCAGTATGGAATATGTCTATTTTCATTATAACTCTTCCCTCTTTCCAGAAATCTCTGTTTCTAGCACCATTATTCAGTCATTTTAAATTCTACCACTGTATTTGATCTACTTGGAATCCGTTCCTACTGGGCGTCCAATCTACAAGATAGTAAAAACACTTTAAGAACAAACAATCCGAAACTCATGAAATCATGTTATCAGATAAAAAAAGGGGTAACACAATAAAGCATAATTATACAAAAGGAGTGCACGTTATTTTCCATGAATGAGGAGAGTTAATCTCTCTAGTAATTTAGATGAAACCTCTAATTTATTATTCTCTTTTTCAGAATTCAATTGGTTATCTAGAAGCAAAAATTTTCAACAAACTCGCAGAAAATGTAAGAGATGAACCTCCCGCAAATATTTTCAAGTATAGACTCAAAACCTCCTTGTTGAAGGATCGTTTTATAGAATTCATGAGTTTTCTGCTAGGTAAATTTACTAACTGTCTCAGTTTATGTCTACATGCAAATGTATTTTCCTGCTTGAATACATATTTTCATCTATAAGCTAATTTTGACAATGCTCTATACAACATGTTTTGTCTTGAACAATAAAAATTTATTTCTTATTATCATTTTAATTGGAGAGTGAACTATCAATGAGAGCTAATTCGAGAGGTATGAGTGAGATCGGTCAAGATAAATGAGACCCAAATAAATCTACGAGTGAAGAAAAAAACAAGGTGGAAATATGAGAAAAAAGGATGGATCTAGGATTAGTATTGTGGGAATGAGTGAAGCTGGATGAAGAAGATTGGTTGAGAATAAAAGAGGAAAAAGACAAGGATGGAAAATGTAGGAGTGTGAAGGAAAAAGAACAGAAGTTACCGATAGAAAGATGTGGGTGGGGTAGGTTGATGTGAAGGGCGCGCGTGAAAGAACGGAAGCAAGCCAAGCTCCCGTTTGGGTGATGTGCGTGCGAGAGTGATGGAGGCCATGTCACACGAGTAGAAGCCGACTCCGACGCCGACGTCACTTGAGCGGCCCGAAATGAACGCCAGTGAAACGACGACGACGACGACCACACGTACACAGGCGCACTCGCGCCCACCAGCTCGTGTGCGGTGACCTCGCGTGGGCGCGTCCAGACGTCCCAGAGGTCCAAATCTGCTGTCCCCTTCACCCTCTGCACTGCGAAGCCCCTTCACCGACCGTACAGCCCATCAAGGCGACGACTATCCTTGCCTGCAACGCCAATTCACTGCCTCAAACACTAGCCGCTAACACACACACACACACACAAATCGAGTACTCTTCGTGCTCGCCGACCACTGCTTTGTCTCAAGTTGCTCTCGACTGATGCATATGACGCCCCTCTCGTTCATCGTGTACATTTCTCGCTCGAATTTCGCTTTGTACTGTGCTGACGTTTTTAATTCAACAGTCTCGATAGAGAGAAAAACAAGGCGAATCCTAATGAACCGTTTAACCAATGAACTGAAACTGGGACGATAAGGATTTAGGACCAGAAGCTGTCTACATACTCACATTACACAGCTAAATCACAGTGTAGATCTCGAAATCGATATGAATCAAAATAGTACTTCTTATTATAACGGTACTTAGTACAATAGAATTAATACTTCATTATTGACGAAATAATGAGCAGATTCGTATTGGGTATTGCTCAATGGAAATTTTAACGGATAATTTGGTGGAAGGCCATTTAAAATCCATATTTTATTACGAATAAATATTTTTTATTTTCAATACTATCCTTTCATATTGTTAAGAGTCATAATGGAAAATAGAATAAAAATCTCTAAAAAGGTATTTATTCAATTCAATTTCCACCATAACCTTCATTTTCCCTATTCTTCTTTTCCCTAATTTCTTCTTTTTTGTAATTTGTATTATATAATCGATTTCCATTTTGTAATTTTGTAATTTATATTATGTTGGCACCTGCTGAAAAACCGACAAGGTTTAGCGGGACCTTTATTTGGAACTTTTAAATAAATAAATGATTGATTGATTGATTGACTGTGTAGATGCCAGTGACGATGAATAATATTTGTTATATTTATGATGTAAGCATGTATGTACAAATGCATATGCAAATAAAGGAATTGAATTGAATTGAATAATATAAATATGTTCAAATATTACATATTTACATTAAAAAAATAAAAAAAAGGTTAGGAGGATATTACAAGGGCACTAAACAAATATTGATTGAACTACATAGTCAAGAATCTGTGCGTCAATCATAGTCAAATCTTGTACTCTTTCACAGGATTGAGACAAAGAAATTTACATTCATTTGTAGCTTTCATGTTATGTACAGTTCCATTCCGCCTTTGTTGGTCAAGAAACAATTCATGAGTTTTAATTTAATTAATAAAATTTTAGCAAATTCAAATAACTATTTTCTAGATAAAACTTGAACAGAGCGATTATATGTTACAAACAATAATATAACAAGCACTTAGTTGTTTTGTACGAATTTGTAACTGGTTATAGTTTTTGAGTCAGCTTATTGAGGAGAACTCTAATGAATCCGTTTAAATTGGGAAAAATTATAATTATTTTTTACTACAGTAAGTTGATCTCATAATGTGTGTGAAATATCCTTCTTGAGCTGTTAACTCAAGTCGGATTGATCACGCATTGGTTCATAACTTAAGATTATGGGAAGAATGAAGGTAATTCATTTCCTCAAAAGTACGTTGAAAAAATGAATAAGAAAACTGATGGAACCAGAGATGATTTTTCATGTAACAATTTAAACATATAGACTATATATAGTTGTTTATATTTCTTTTTGAATCGGATATTCAGTGTAATTTTTTGTGTGTGATGTAATCTCGTTGATTAGAAACTGTTTTCATGATTATGAAAACTCAACAAATTTATTCGATGAAAAAAGAGAGCAATTAAGTATAAATACAATGGATAAGGGTAGGCTGTTGTTTCGGTATCTTTTCAACTTTTTCTATTCTTTTCATTACTGATAGAAGCAAGTGAGATTCACTCAATTCAAATCAAGTTCTTGATCGTAAGCGTACCGTAATTCTGTGAATGTTTCACATATGCGTTTGGTCGGTAATGATACGGAATACCCAATATTAATGATAATTAATTTCTACTATATATTTCTATGATAGTCCATTTGGCAGTTTTAAAATTATATCTATAACAGTTTTTAATAATTTATAAATACGTCTTGAAAGCTGTATTTTAGGTGCTCATCATTAATTCGTTGAAGTTTCTGTCAGGATCCTACAGCATATAGGAACTATTTAATTGTTTTTGTTAGAGTATCAACTAAATTAAAATTACAAAAGGATAGAAGTACCGTATCAGTTTTTATGTATCCGTGAACTAATAAGGAACCTTGTCATTTCAATCATAGTTAGGAGATAATCGGATGATAGATACCTTATCTATTAAGTCAGTTGAGTGAAAGCGTTTGTTTGAAAGGCAATCTAAATTGTTGTCATGATATAATATCATTAAAAATTGCTGTAGCGCGGGAATGAGTCTATAGGAGTAATGCTTTCTAACTTAGTAGATTTGAATTTCTTGAAATTATAATAGGCTAATGTAATTAAAAATAGAAAAACTTATTCGGCTGGGTGGGGTAGGGAGCTTCTAAGCTATAAATAAATCTCTCTTCTTGGATTATATCGCCTTGATCATTTAATTATTTTTTCTATCTATTTCTTTTATTATTTTCTGTCTTATCGGGGAATTTCAATTTTAATTCTGCTTTCTTGTATTTACGTGTGTAATGACGTTCAGGGATGATAATTATCTGGACGAGTATAGAAGGGTCGAATGCAAAAGCATTGAAGCTTTTGATGTAAACAAAGTTTTTTCGAGTGGGGAAGGCCATCTTAAATTTATATACTTGAATATCAGAAGCTTTAATAAAAATTTTGATGGTTTTCTTGCTTATCTACAGGGAAGCGGGGTAGTATGGGATATCATCGTGCTTGGGGAAACTTGGCTGGGGGAGGATACAGTTAGTATTCAATTAGAGGGGTTCCGGGTTTATAAAACTAACAAATGGAAGAATAGGTGTGATGGAGTGCTTGTGTATGTGAGGGAGGGAGTGACTGTGAATGAATGTAGACAAATGGAGCTGGCCGACGTGTATGGTATTAGCCTGGACTTGACTTATCAAGACAAAAAAACAAACCTTCTAGCTGTTTACCGTACTCACGAGAGTGACTTAGACTGTTTTACAGAAGCACTGCGACTGTATTACACTAATATGAACAAGAGTAAAACATATATTCTAATAGGAGACATTAATGCTAACTTACTAGACACGGACAACAAAACGGAAAGATACCTAGACTTAATGTATGAGAACGACTTTATGTGTGGTGTTGATAAATATACGAGAGTGCAGGGCAACAGTAAGACATGCATAGATCATATCTTTATTAGGCACGACAGATTCGATTGCTTAAAAACTGCTGTTATAACAACTGACGTAACCGACCATTATTGTGTTGCACTAGAAGTAACATATTATTCACGGCTTATTCCAGTAAAAAAACACGAAGAGTACATTGACAGAGGAGCATTACACGATTTTGTCAGCAGCTGTGACTGGAGTGCTGTAACTAGCTCACAAGACTTAAATTACAGTTGTAACCTTTTTTGTTCAATAATGAAAGATTTCATTGAACGGTCTAAGAGAATAAGGAAGATTAACAACAGAAGAATAAAGCTGAAGCCTTGGATGTCGGAAGGATTAGTACAGTCAATCCGTAAACGAGACAGCATAAGTAAACAGCTGAAAAAACAACCATTCAATATTCAACTTAAAAATTACTATGTAAAATACAGAAATAACTTGAACTCCTTGATCCGTAAAGCTAAAATTCTCTACTTTAAAACAAAAATATATAACTCTAAGGATAACCCAAAGTTATTTTGGAAAACTATAAACGAGCTTGCAGGTAAACATAAAAACAGGGACTCCTTTCCACTTGAACAGTTTTCAGCAGACAAGACTTACAATGAAAACGACAAACGCAGGCAGGTGGCTAACGAATTTAATGAATATTTTTCTCAAGTAGGCTACAATCTAGCAAGTGTAATTATTAATGCTGATGGACCACCTGTAGTTAACGACGCTGATTACACTGTTGACACTAGACTGACTTTGCGCACTATCAATGAGAACGAACTGTTGACCTACGTTAGGGGCCTGCGTGGCGGCTCAGCTCCAGGATATGATTGTGTTTCTGCCGACCTCTTGAAATCGCACATTCAGTACCTTTCAGGGCCACTTCTACATATCATCAACTTGAGTATCGCTACGGGTGAGTTTCCCGACTCCTTCAAAGTTGCAAAAGTAATTCCACTGTTCAAGTCAGGAGATGTAACCAACAAATCTAACTTCCGTCCAATAAGTCTGCTTAGTGTCCTCTCCAAGATTCTTGAAAAAGTTGTAAAACATCAGTTAGCTGAATACCTAGAAAAAAATAAAATTTTAACAAATTCCCAGTTTGGCTTTAGGAAAACTAGGAATATTTCAGATGCTCTCTTTGCAATAACTAGAGATGTAAATTTTGCCTTAGGTGATAATGAAAAATGTGCTCTTATATTCCTGGATTTGGCCAAGGCATTTGATTCTGTTGATAGAAAAAAATTAATTGAGAAGCTGAAGATGATTGGGTTGGATAGAGTTTCATTGAATTGGTTTGCATCTTACCTCAGAGGACGTAAACAACTGACAACTATCAATGGAGTGGACAGCCAGCTAAAATATGTGGAGTATGGAGTCATACAGGGAAGTACCTTGGGGCCACTATTATTCCTTATTTATGTTAACAATCTGGCAAAAGTGGACATTAATGGCAGTATCTATCTATTTGCAGATGATACTGCTATCCTTGTCAGAGGGCCTAGCTGGGAGTCGGTGTTGTGCAAGGCAAAGAAGGATATAATGACATTAAAGAAATGGTTTGACCAGAATTTATTAACTCTAAATGTCAGTAAAACGAAATTTATGCCAGTCTCCTTGAGAGACAGTAGTGATACAATGGTTGATAGGATTAAACTTCACACTTGTGGTGATGTCGAAAATGATACCTGCAACTGTGAATCACTAGAGAGAGTTGACAAATATAAGTATCTTGGTGTGATTATTGACAAAAAATTAAACTGGTCAGCCCATGTTAACCATTTAAATAACCGTCTCAGAAAAATGATATATGTTTTCCGCCAACTTAGATTTTACCTCAACAAGGACGAAGTTCGAACAGCCTATTTTGCGTTTGCCCAATCAATTATAGAAGGTGGAATTCTGGCATTTGGAGGTGGCTATAGGTCTGTTTTGAATCCTTTATTTGTATCTCAAAGACTCATCTTAAAAGCAGCATTGGGAAGGAGTCGGGATTTCTCGTCTGACGCGATATTTGGTGAGCTGAGGGTGCTTGACGTGAGACAACTGTATGTAAGAACATTAGCCACATATATATTCAAAAATCATACAGACATATTTTATAGCATAATTCACAACCATAACACTAGAAGAACAGCAAGCATCAATATCCAAATGCCCAGAGTCAATAAATCCATATTCTTGACCAATTCATACTACATTGCACATGTCCTGGTTCAAAGCTTACCAATAGCCTTGAAAGATTTAAACAAATATAAAATTTCATTCTTCAAGAGAATAGTAAAAAATTGGATTTGGAATGTTGGCAGAAACGAGCGGTGTGAAAGACTAATTACCTCTGAGTACAGGTTTTAAAATACTGTAATCAATCTTTTTTGTGGCGCATTATGTACATTCACAAAATCTGTGCGGGCATTGTATGGGTGTGTGCATGTGCGATAATGGGTATGTTCGGACTTGTTCGATTTCGGGGTCGGCGCTTAGTGCTTAGCGTTTCCCAATATGATGATTCCCTGTTCACAATGACGGGCGTCTGGCGCGTCGGCCCCGGGGTCGAGCGGGACTGGACATGCCTATAGAGTTAGATGGGGAGTGAGAGGGTGTGCGAATGTGTGTGTGTGTGTGTGTGTGCGTGTAAGCGTGAATTGATTCTTCTATTTGTTAGGTGGGGGGTTGGGGGGTTAGTTTCTTGAATAGGGTTAAGCTCTTTTCACTTGGGGGATAGGCTTTTTTCTTTTTCTGTGGCGGGGGGGGGGGGATGTCCGCTTATTATTTAATCAAATAAATACATTTCATCATTGAACAAAATAAAAATATATGCGTCCTGTAGACTCATTCCCGCGCACAGGCAACAATGCCTATGCGGGAATTTATATTTCATATATTATATATATATAGAAGAGAAAGGATTTAATGTATGCTTATGATTTTTTCTTATGTTCTGGTACTATATTGATTATTTTCTTTCCGCATATTGTACTGTATATTTCATGGAAATAAAGATGATTTGATTTGATTTGATTTGATTTTTGAGCAGTTACATTTACATTCCCAATGTAATGTAAATTACGTGTAATGTAACAGCATAATTAATTTATTTGCCATGAATTTTCACAAAAAGAGGAGAGAATCATTGTTAACTATTAAAAGAAAAATGATGAGGTCAGTGAAAATTCATGACAAGTAAAATTGTGCTGAAAAAACGAGTGGCTCGGGGCAGTCGGTGTCGAGTAAGGGAGCTGGCTACATCTACGGCAGATGACCCGCCCCACTCTTCCCTGCTGAGCGAGTGACCGTTTGTGAGTAAATAAATTCTTCTGTTAGTTCTTGATAAGCTCATTAGAATTTTATTATTTTTTATTATAACATTAAAATAAACATTTAGATTCTTTTTCTGAACTCAATCTGAAGTTATTTTAATAGTAGCACCTTTTCTCATGAGATTGGAGTAGTTCCTTCCTTTACACCGGAAACACCTCTCGTATGCCAAGCGTTACCCCATTAGTAAAAATTCATCCTTTTCATTTACTACACCAACTAACCACATTACATGGTGGAGGCGCCGGGCACCATGTAACGTGGTTAGTTGGTATAGTAAAGGTATAGTAAATGAAAAGGATTAATTTTTACTAAGGGGGTAACGCTTGGCATACGAGAGGTGTTTCCGGTACTACTCTAATCTCATGAGAAAAGGTGCTACTATAAAATAACTTCAGATTGAGTTCAGAAAAAGAATCTAAATGTTTATTTTAATGTTATAATAAAAAATAATAAAATTCTAATGAGCTTATCAAGAATTAACAGAAGAATTTATTTACTCACAAACGGTCACTCGCTCAGCAGGGAAGAGTGGGGCGGGTCATCTGCCGTAGTTGTAGATGTAGATGTAGATGCTCCCTTACTCGACACCGACTGCCCCGAGCCACTCGTTTTTTCAGCACAATTTTACTTGTCATGAATTTTCACTGACCTCATCATTTTTCTTTTAATGTTTCGACCCGAAGTTTCCAAAAAATAATTACTTTCTAATCATTAAAAACTTATTTTATCAATATATTCAATATTTAAAACTCTTAACCCTCACAATAACTTAATTTACATAAATATTGTTTAATTTCTTTTAAACATAAAACATTACAAATTATCAACCCTAACGAAATACAGAATGAAATATATAATTTTGAAATAAACTGTGCTTTTACTTTTACACCTAACATTTAAAGATCCTGTGGATAGTCCACAACTGGGGTCCTTCTTGCAACCAATAACTTCCTAGCTCTTGCTCTTATATACTGTTGCAGACAACAATATACTATTACTACAGTAATAGTTGTTTGCCAACAAAGAATTATGTATATAAGTATTATATTGTTCATTCCTAACAAATAAAAATTTGATGGCATTTCCACATGCTTAAATACATCATCAGAAAATAAGTTGTGCTCTTCAAATCTTGTAAACTTTATGTTCCAGTGTTCATTTAAAATGTCTGATAAATTTAGATACTGTGGTAAGTGCTCATGTTCAAAAATAGGAATTGCTAGTTTTGGTAGATTGGTCCACATAAGAGGTATTAATTTGGTGATATTTGGTGAAGGATGTGAACGGGAATCACATGGATAAATACTGCTGATAATTACATCACCGTCGTGTCGAAGTTCACAAGCACAAGGGATGTGGAGCGATAGCGTTCCGGGGCTGTT
Organism: Conomelus anceps; assembly: GCA_948455865.1. Taxonomy (NCBI): domain Eukaryota; kingdom Metazoa; phylum Arthropoda; class Insecta; order Hemiptera; family Delphacidae; genus Conomelus; species Conomelus anceps. The sequence goes on from OX418218.1 coordinate 63,713,082, forward strand.
TTCTGGAACTCTTGTTGCAGTATTTCCGCAGCGAATTTCCATTTTGTCCTTTACGTTGTGGATGAGGTAGGTGTCTTCTCGTAATCGTGTGATCAGCGTTTTGTTGTTGTTTGCTTCACATTCGAAGTTGCAGACTTGTTGTAATTGGGTTACTTCTGCTTCAGAAATGAGTGATTGTAGGCATGTCTGAGTTGCAGTAGTGGAAGTTTTGATTCTTGGGATGGAGCAGAGGCCTTTTTCTTTGAATTTGCAGTCTTCTTCTTCATCTTCTGTCAGAATTCGTAGATTCTTTTCTTCTTGCAAGATTAGATGATGTTGATTAGTAAGATTACAAGTGAGACCATTCCAGTATAACGGTATAGTTTGTAGATGAAATAATTCTGTAGTAAATTTTTCTTTATAGGTATTTTTAGTGTTACCCATATTTCATTCGTTGTCTTTTTGCAGGTAAGGAGCTTCAAATTCCGTATTCGTTCGATTTCTTGAGTCGCCAATATATAATGTTCCTTCTTAATTCTTTGTTTGAGTTTTAGAAGTTGTAGTTGAAGTTATTTGTTAGGAATGAACAATATAATACTTATACATAATTCATAATACTGTATACATAATTCTTTGTTGGCAAACAACTATTACTGTAGTAATAGTATATTGTTGTCTGCAACAGTATATAAGAGCAAGAGCTAGGAAGTTATTGGTTGCAAGAAGGACCCCAGTTGTGGACTATCCACAGGATCTTTAAATGTTAGGTGTAAAAGTAAAAGCACAGTTTATTTCAAAATTATATATTTCATTCTGTATTTCGTTAGGGTTGATAATTTGTAATGTTTTATGTTTAAAAGAAATTAAACAATATTTATGTAAATTAAGTTATTGTGAGGGTTAAGAGTTTTAAATATTGAATATATTAATAAAATAAGTTTTTAATGATTAGGAAGTAATTATTTTTTGGAAACTTCGGGATGTAATGTAACAGCATAATTAATTTATTTGCCATGAATTTTCACAAAAAGAGGAGAGAGTCATTGTTAACTATTAAAAGAAAAATGATGAGGTCAGTGAAAATTCATGACAAGTAAAATTGTGCTGAAAAAACGAGTGGCTCGGGGCAGTCGGTGTCGAGTAAGGGAGCTACATCTACGGCAGATGACCCGCCCCACTCTTCCCTGCTGAGCGAGTGACCGTTTGTGAGTAAATAAATTCTTCTGTTAATTCTTGATAAGCTCATTAGAATTTTATTATTTTTTATTATAACATTAAAATAAACATTTAGATTCTTTTTCTGAACTCAATCTGAAGTTATTTTAATAGTAGCACCTTTTCTCATGAGATTAGAGTAGTACCGGAAACACCTCTCGTATGCCAAGCGTTACCCCATTAGTAAAAATTCATCCTTTTCATTTACTACACCAACTAACCACATTACATACGATATGGATATACGATAATGGAAGAACAGTACTTGAATCAGATTTGAATTCTCATTGAAACATATTCATTCATATGACAGTACAACGAGTTGATTTATAAAAAGAAGTGCACTAACCTATTCCCGATATGAGACTCAAATCTGTGTGAAGTTGAGTCTGCGATATAATTATCATACTGTGAAAATATAAACTATACTTTTTAATTAGTAAAAGTGCAGAAACTAATAATGAAGATCATAATTAAAAAACCACTGCGTTATCCATCAGATCAACTTTTCAGCGAATTCGGTGTGATGGATGCAAGACAGATATATTCTAAAGAAATAATCTGCAGAATACACAAAAACACAGCATATTTTCAACACAGGAACCACAGTCACAACACAAGAAATAGGCACCTTCTTATTTCAAATTTGGCTAAGAAGGCTTTATACCAGAGACACTTCAATCACTTAGCACCAAAACTTTACAATCTGCTTCCAAGAGACATACAGGAAATACCACACAGCAAGAAATTCAAAATCAATGTACATCACTGGATAATAAATATAGGAAGACAAACCATAGAAACCATAATTTCAAACAATATGTGAGCTCACTAACCTGATATTAAAACACTGAATCCTGAAAAATTTAAATTGCAAACCTGCTCTAGAACATGGCATGCCATAGTAGAGTAGGTTAATTTCCACGCAAAAAAATGTTTATAAAAAATGTAATCTTTGGTAGTTTTAGTCATGTAGTCTTATATGTATATGTATTTGTTTAGATTTAGTTTTTAAATGGAAATAAATTAATAAAAATACCGTTATAATCAAATCTAATCAAAATTAATTAATCAAAAATATGATCACAATATTCTGATAGTGTAACTTCAATTGTACTGCACAATGCTATTAATATAGAATATGTTTTATCAATAATTCTCCTATAAAGAGAAATCAGTAAGAAATCGCGATAAGTTTCAAGTGGACAGATATAGAAGTGAGTTGAAAGGACTTTTCAAATTCTCAGTGACTTCACAATTTATGAAACTTGTCCTTATCAGCCAATCATTTTCACTCCCTAGTGAAGCGTCATCGTTTGAGCTCTGTATGAGTGAGTTTTGTCTGCGAGTAGTTTCAGTTCAGTTTTAATCATCTACCATTGAAAGCCGTCATTTGCCCCTGTATTGACAATTGTCAGTGACAAATTATGAAGTAGACTATACTGTATAGCAATGGACTATCATCTCACAGTATGCAGTTGGAGACATTTAAAAACATACATCACGATAGCTACTGTGGGTTATATTATTGAAACAATATCAGCCATCTGAGGCAGAAGTGTCTTTTGTGTTTTTGTATGCTAGTAGAGTACTGTTGAATAGAATCCTATACTATTAATATTAGAAACTCCAGAGGTCATGAGTTCTCATCGCATTTTCTTAAAGAGGACAGTGCCAGCCAGTTTAATTCTTACATTCCTATTCAAGGAAGTTCGTAACTGATAAAGAAAACAAGTTACTGCATGCAGTAGTGTGAGGAGCAGGTGATGTTGAAAATGAACCTAGTTATAGAGGATGAGCGTCGCGGTGACAAGTGACGCCAAGCGCGCTCCAATAAAGAGGGAGTAGCTACTTCTGTCGGAACAGAACAGCAGCAGTGATGGACGGACTGATGCAGCAGACGATGCGAGCGAGAGCAACATTAGCATGGGCGAAGTGGGTAGCTCTGTGAGGGGGGTGTGGGTGGCAGTCTAATTTAATTCAGGTAATTGCGTTTGTCGCTGTGCCGCTTGTTGGGGGGGGGGGGGAGGTGGCGAGGAGGGGTGTTTGATGTTGAGGGAGGTGGGATTCACTTGGGGGTGGATATCGGGCGCGGATTATTTCCGACGTAGAAGAGCTGTGGTGCGTGTGTGCGTGTGGGTCCGTTCAAAATAATGTAAACAAGTGGGAAAATGGTAATAAATTTTGTGGCGAAGGAGGAAAACTAGACCGACGTCGTCTTGGGTGAAATACGGATGGCGGGAGGGGTGATAGCGTCGCGACGTTGTTCCTCGGCTTCTGGGAAGAGGGTAGGACAGAGCTGTATCGAGCCGACGCTGCCAAGCAGCCCTACTAAGTCGCGTGCCGCACTGACCTCTCCCCGGCGCTCTCTCTCTAATCGCATCCCCTTGCTCGCGTTCACGCTTTACCGCCCTCAACCCCCCGCCCCCTAACCCATAACCTCCCCTCAGCGGCCGCCACCCGTCATCACGCCTCGCTAATGTATCGCGTCTACTAACACTTTCACACTACCGTCAACCTTGAAGGACCAAATTTAACCATGCCAATTCTGTTCACTCCAATATTTCAAAACGATCTCTGCGTTGTTGTCGCCTTCGAAAGGACATCAGCAATCTACTCCCTCATCCCCCACCGTTTCCCCGTTACAAGATGGAAAGAAAGATGTAGTCACAACTCTTACGTAAAAACGTAGCCTACTGTACACTTTGTATCATAGCTAATTATTTCCCCACTTCACCCCGTTTAACAAGAAAAGTCACTTTTCTTTCACAATTCACCTTTCCCAATTCTTATCTAGAACAATTACTGTAGACGCATTTTGTACCGTGGCTTTTCAAAATGATTATTGTAGTAAGTTTGTTACTAGTTTTGCAAGTTTTTTTAGTGTGAAGTCAACGAGACATTCCCAATAACATTTGTCTATCAAACTAAAGATCATTAGTTTTATCATAATGAATTGAATGATGGTGATTGATGAGTTGGGCCTACAGTTTTAGGTGGGTTCCGAACCACCGGGAAGTGATTTTATAGCTTGCCAATTCAATCGGTCACCCTTACAAAGAGCGCCTAGGAGTTTCGTAGCTTATCTCTGATTGAACAGATACCTGCTACGGCACTCGGCTATCACTTCCCTAACTCATATGGAAGTTATTGTAATTTGATTGTGATTTGTGAATTTTCAATTGGCTCCAGCATATCTGCTTTCTTGAAAAAGATGAATAGATTTGCCCATATGAAATATCGGGAATTCGATGATGGTGATGACGACTATGATGATGATGATGATGATGATGATGATGAGCATAAAATTATGTGGTCTCCAATGAACAACCAAGACTAAAGGTATATGCAGATTCAATTTGACAGTTAACCTATAGCTACTTATTAGTACTGATGATGGTCATATTGTAGTAGTTAGATAATATCCATAATGAATAATACTTATGTTCTCACAACTTAAATATTGGCTATTAGGATCACCAGTCTCTTCAAACTCCATGATTCATTGGTTCTGTTCCATTTGATTGATATTACAGTTTCTCAGCTAGTTATGTGAAACTCCACATACAATTCTACTTTGATTTCTAGATAATCAATTGTTGCAAAATGTTCTACAATATAGTTAGTTATTCATTGTATAGAATTTGATACTCAATAACGATTCAAATAGAGTGACTATAAAATAAAATCACTCGTAACCGATTTTCAACTAATCCTGTCACAAAATTACAGGTCAGTAGCATCTATCAAACGAAGTTTCATTGAGTCATTTGAACAAAGAACGCTTGCAGATGTGTAGTTAGGCGAAAATCGGTTATTTGCTTTCGGTCTGTAATGGAAAAATCTATATTTTACATATTTTGGATATCGTGAACGGTTTATCGTAGCACTTGTGGAGAGAAAACGGAGTAAAAAAGAAAAGTTTGCATAGTTTTTACCGCGAAGGAAGGACTTCCGCGCCTGCAAAAAGCGTGGGATGGTGCATAGTAAAGAAGAGTTGTGGTAAAGTGGAAAGGGTGAGGGGGTTGAGCAGAGCCGACGATCTCCTGACGGATCAGTTTTGTCGGCTGTGCATGTGAGGCGAACACTGCCACCCCTCCCACGCCGCCTCCGACCCAAAGCCGCCTTCTGGATGAAAACCACCGCTGCCGCCGCCAATATTGAGTGTGTGTGGGGCGGGGGTGAAGGCAGAAAAGCCCCAGTGCCTCGGCGCCACCCCGACACCCGTCCGAGTGCAAAAACTGAAATAAAGTGGCCCGAACCCGACCGCCGCTGTGCCACGCCAGCACCGGGTCGTAACGTTGCCACCCCATCCATCCCCAGCCCCATACCACCGCAACCATCCGTAGACCGACACCGCTCATTACGCCATTCGCTCCCCTTCGGCGTTCTAAACCGACCTCTGTCGTTATCTCACTCGCTCTCTTCCAAGTCCGTCTCCGTCGGGAACGCTCTCTGTCGCACACTTAATCCACGTCTGTCCTGGCCTATCCGCGCCACGCCGTGTACACGTACAGCAAGCACTCCTACAGCGTTCCGCTCTCGACCCCCCGCGCCTCACACTCATCGCCGACAGCCGACAAACTCCCTGCCCCCCTCAGCACTACACCTCCACACCTCGTCTTTCGACCTTCGCCGCCCCCGTAACCAGGCGCCCTCAGCCCCCCGATGCCACCGCCGACGGCCCCTTCCTCGCTTCTCGCCGCCTCAAAGCGTTCAAGCCTTGTCGCCGGCCTTACTACTTTACAGCGGAAGCCCTCGCTCTCGCTCCCGCCTGCTCGTTGGCGTTTGTGCACTACGCTTTCACCACCGACACGCCGAGTCGAGCCGAGCGCTCCACTTTTATCACCAAAACGCACACAAACACACCAAACGTCTACTGGTACCAACCAATACACCGCTACTACATTTTCGCCGCCTGCTAGAAAAAATAGACTTCAAGCCGTACTCTCATGTACTGCGATCGTTAGCTTAAAAACAAACCTAAAAAAAACTACAATTACATTGGAAATTAGTTAAATTTTAAACTACATATATCTTATACATTGCAACCACCCCGTCGCTATCATTTTATTTACAGTGGAAACAAACGGAATATTCCATGAGACAAAGTCATTTTCTCTTTCATTAATGAGCTTCAAGCTCTTTTACCGCCTTGACATTAAACCCAAAACCAAAAGACTGAGCGCTATTAGTTATAAAAAATTCAGCTCGATGGTTGCAAATATCTTATTAGAAGAATAGGTGGTATGCGTCTCATGTATTGTCTACATAAAAATATTGGGAATCATAGTTCAGGTTTCAAGCTTATCCTCCTACTAATTATTTCGGTAGTCACCCCATTTAATTTAGAGAGAATCCTCTTGCATTATTTAAAACAAAGCCTTTTCAATAAAAATTATTGTTTATTATGCCTTGAGTGTTGTTTAAATGTTAATAGTGGAAAGCTTTATCCAAATTCAAGTTTTGTGCTTTAAAGAAACTAACATTCATATATCTAAATTTAATTCTACTGTTTCAAAGTGTCTAATTTATTCATGTGAAGTCTTATGATTTATCCTTACAACATTCATTCTCTAACTTGATATTTACTTGGCCTGCACACTCATACATGCGAAACAAAACTGAGTACATCAACAGCTCAAGCGTAATGGGATCATGATAGGGAAGTGATAGCCGCGAGCCGTAGCAGGTATCTGTTCAATCAGATAGATAAGCTGCGTTCTTGTAGGTCCTGTTTGTAACGGTGACCGATTAGATTGGCCAGCAAAAAAGACACTGTTCTCTGCTGAAAATCACTTCCCGGTGGTTCGGAACCCACCTAAAACTGTAGGTCCAACTCATAAATCACCATCATCCAACTCATTACCCACGCACAGGTCTTAGACCTATGTGTGCTTCATCCTCAAGAAAAAAAAATTTGCTACAGTTAAAAACAAGGAAAGGAACTGACTAGCCTCGCACACGATCAGCCAGGCACCCAAGCTGGAGGATACAAAAGAGCTTGGAAGATCGATAAGATAGATAGATAGATAGATATGACAGCGTCCACTGACCTCCTATAGAAGGAGTGTCTGGATTTGTCAAAGATATTATGTTCTACTAAAAGAAGTACTGCTATCATAAGAGATAAACAATTTATATGCAATGTAAATTAAAATCATTATAATTTAAAATCGTCATGTATGATTTGTGTTGGCATAGTGATTAATATACTCCGGAATGGAGTAAAAACAAAATTCGTGTAATTCTTTTTGCAACTCATTCTTAAATTTACTAATTGGAATTGTTATGATACGGGCAGGTAAGATATTAAAAAGATTAATTCCTAAGCTCTTGACGCCCTTGAGCTTAAAGTGTTTTTCTAAGGCTGTGATTTCTTATTTGGTCACTTTGCCTTGTTTCAAGAATTACAATATACATAATTTTACAGATAACACAAAATTTCTTGTTACCCTTGTTTTCTGTAGCTCAAAGTTCATCTTTTAGACTAGTATGACAGAAAATATCGTTCGTAACTCTTATGAAAAGATGTTTACCGTTCTCGTATGATAATCATATGATGGTAAACACCATTTCCCGCTCTTGTAACGTAATACTATTCCTGCTTTTAACCGTAACAATGATAAATTAAATTGAAAATAAATTTCGATATCTGAGTCTTATATGATCAGCAGTTTTATCAAGAGGGATAACTTTCTCCCCCTCAAGAGTCTACCTTCGACTTGAGTTTCTTCATCCTTACTTTCCCTAAAATATTTATTTTATTAAATACTCAATTTAAATGCTTTTCAAGAGAATATACATGGAAATACAAGAAAATAAACTAATGATCAATTTAATTCTGATAGCCGAACTGTATGACAGTATACATACCGTATGTACTGTATAATGTATTGACTATATGACATACATTGAATATCACACTGTAAAGATAGAAGTTTTTTATGTCTCCACTTGAAGATCATAGATTTTCTTTTATATTTATATCGCCTTGGGGGTTTCCCCCTCTGAAAATTTTCGAGAAATAAGTTCTCCTTGAAAGAGTGGTAGTTCCTCATAGAAACTATTCAGTCGAAAATGTCGTGACAATATGTCAATACTTCAAAGTGTTATTTATCAAGTACAATGACCAATAATTATTGGTGAATTGAAAAAAAAATTGATTTGAGGACGCTCCAATTTCGGAAGCCCCTTCCCCGTAAATTCATCATAAAGTAGATCTACATGAATATTATATCAATGAAATACTCACATTCGATTAAAATTTGAAAAATATTTATACTCGATATTTCAATTTGAAAAAATAATTTCAAAAATATTTATTTTTCCATGGATCTAGGCTAACTTGATCTACTTTTCACTTTTAAGTACTTTTACTTGGAGCATGCTATTAAGCATATCTGATTGATCTAGCATCATCTTACATCTAAATAGTCCAGCAGATACTCTGTACAAACAGTAATTAGTTAATTAGATTGTTCAGGCGTAAATTGAATGATGTTTACCCAAATATGACAACACCATTGCGCTCCTGGGATATCAGTCCCAACTGTCTGAACAGTTTATTTACTCTATGTGTGGATCAACCTTCATCTCATTACTTTAATTGTAGCCGAATTAACGGTTCATGAATTAATCTAAGAACTCTGAGAACAATATCACCATCATACAAATCATTACCCACGCACAGATCTCAGACCTATGTGGGCTTCATCCTCCAAAAAAATAAATATATATATATATATAAAGCGTGGATACTATCACTTATCATAACCCATCCAAGTCAGATTAATTTTATAGTTCTTTATAACAATGTTAAATGTATGGAAATCATTTGAAATCTACTCTCCTTATCACAAATTTCATACTGCTCTTCTTGGAGTATTTTTTGAAAACTTCAATATGGATTAAAAGTTATAATTTACTTATTTTATAAGTAATAGTGACAGCTATAGCAGCTGCAATATTGTATAATCGGTTAGGGTATTATGTCTGATAAGACATATAAGACATAGGTCCGATACGACTCTGACTGACTACTATTTCCGCGGTCAGGGATTCGATTCCAGTTTTGCCTGGCATATTATGTTGAGTCATCATTCACCTTATTGCCCACGCACCAGTCTCATATTCATGTAGACATCTTCAGGAGAAATAAGTTGAATTTTGGTCACAATTGGTCACAATCAAATTCAGTAATATATTGTTGTGGACAAGGCAAAGGAGAAAGAAGTATAATTATCTGCCTGTATCAATATTGATTTCCGGAAGCAATTAATTACTCTCCTCCTCGTCTTGTAGTTTATCTGTGACACCTGTAGAATGCTTTATTAGAACTTCATGGGATTTTATCGAAAGTTGTGGAATGTCTTATCTGTTTATTTAGAATTTGATAGAACAATTTGGAAAAATCTCCACCTTTCTAGATCAATTAGAATCTATTGAAGGCGAACGCTTAGGTAAACACCAGTTCATTCCTTGTTTGAATTTTGTCGAGATAACAAGTGACAGTTCCGTTCACAGTACAAACATTTGTTGGTAAAGTGATAATCACTGTATATTGTGACTGTATTAGTGAGAATTCTTTTATATTTCATACAAGTGGACTCTACTCTTAGCTATTATTGTATTACGGACTTGTGCTACGTAAGTTTAATTAGACGTTTCTTCTTGAAATATTGGACAGTTTATTGAAAAGTTTTATTTAATATTAGTTCGGCCTTGGAGTCGGCGTAGCCGAGTTGGCTTATCGCTGGTCTGATAAGCCAAAGGTCCTGGGTTCGATCCCAGTTGAGTACAAGAAATTTTTCTCGAGCCACTCCCGTGTTTCGGAGGACACGTTAAGCCGTCGGTCCCGGTTGCATATAAAAAAAAGCAGTCGTTAAAAAAACGGCGAGGTGGAACTACCCGTAAGGGTCTCCCCACCACGAAAAGTCATACGAATTTACTATTTTACTAGTTCGGCCTTTCAACAGTTAGTGATTGATTTTTGAACATTAATATAGCAAATCTTTATTAGCTGAACATTATCGATTTATCTGTTCTGATTGCTTTATTTTGTGTAAGACATTACTGATTAGAGCGTGTTGTGGATTATTTGTGTAAATAAAGTGCGAGTGTTAATTTAAAGTGTTGCCAGTATTATTTTAGAGATAGAACCCGTAACAATATCAAGAAACAGAAGTTAACTAGATTTCCATGTCGTAGTTACGAAAGTTTTAATTTGAAGGTTTACAGTTTAGCTGGTTCCGTAGACTACGGCATTCAAGCACAGAAAATAATTCCTTCTTTTCTGTGATCAAAGCTATTTACAGTATATACAGTAAATAATTGGCAGAAAATATCATAAAAGTTAATATTGTTAACTATTTAAATTAGCACTCAATGTGTACTCCAGTCATTGAACAGATATGGTATTTGTTGGGATGTGAGAAACATAGAAAATGTTCAGCCTCAATGTAGATAATAATAAAAAAGGGATGAATGTGGGCTATGAGCATCATATATATAGAACTTGTATTAGAATCTATTTATTGTGAATACGAAGTATTTTGACCTCAAAATGTCAAAATGACTGGCATTTTACTTCTAAATTAAAAATACAATTTAGGAGATATAATTTCAATAATAAATGGAGTTCTTATGGCAAAGTTACAAATAAACAGTTTATGTCAAAGTTCTAAATCAAAGTTTCTACATTTCATTCCAATTATGAATCACTATGTGCTTCCTACTCGTGTGCAAAAATATATTATGTTTTTATTAAACATACTAAACTGTTTCTTTATTTGAGGAAAACTGTTATTGCTAAACAAAACAGCTCCATGAATAGAAATTTAAAAAATATTGTTTTATTTTAGGTTGATATGAAATAATATCAATACAAGAATGGTGAGATGAGATCTATCAGAGAATTTATGATACTTGAAGTTTTTATTAGGATAGGAGGATAGGCACGCACCCGTAAACCTGTTCAAGTAAAAGTATTCTCGACTCTTTTAACAATGTAATTTTTTCAAGATTAACACTATGTAAGCGTCAATTTACTAACTACTGCACGTGGTTAATAAATAGAATTCCGGCTCAATTTCTTGCAGGAAGAATAACTAGGTCTACATTAAGAAAAATAGAGGAATGGGTAAGGGAAAATATGAAGTTTAATTTATCATAAATAAATATAATTCTGTGTGGGTTCTTGCTGATTTTGATATCTGTATTGTGTTGTTTGATGAGGGTTTTGTACAATAATTTTATTGTAATACGTTGCCAATTACACACATGTCATCATCATATTATGATATAAATATGATGTATTAGATATATAGAGAACTTGTCGTTGGCGAACAAGCGTGGCTTGGCTAACGGCGCCAAATATATTGGAAAATGTACATTATTGTTATAGGGATAATTTTGGTAATAAATGAATTTTGAATTTGGAATTTTTCGAAGGTTGACACAAACATTCCGGTTTTTAACCTGTTTGGCAGGCCTGAAATGTTTTAGTCGAATCATTGCTGAGCACCTGTTTTGGAGAATGTTTATTCTGAAACAGATGAAATTTCGTTAGTTTCAAATCATGACTAGTTCAAAATGGGAAGCTAAGAAGACATGCATAGAAGGATCTTACATACAAGACTAATACAGCAAACAGGCAATGTTATATTATTATTATTTTGTCACATGAAACCGCATTATGATGAGCATAGCTCTAGCGGTGTATGACACGTCAATGCAATTTCAGTTACATAGCCATTAGGTTACAGCAGGTACAGTCGTCAAATTACTATTAAAAAAAATGAAGGAACCTTTACGATTTGAAGAATACGATTTGTGGATAATATATTTAACTGTTGCATTATTTTCCTGAATTGATTTCAATGCTTTCTTTCATATACAGAGATGTATTTATCTTGTAATATCTTGTGAGCTTCAGCAGAACAAAATCATGAAGTGAAATCTCTCATTATAGATAGCCTATCAGATGTGATCGCACGAATATCTAAAATGCAATAAGTTAGGACGTTGAAAGATCAATGACCACATTATTGTCTTAGCACTTGAGCTGAGAAAAGAGGAGAGGAATGGATACCGTAATAACTGTTGCGTACAAATTAGGGTGGATTGATGTGACTAGCTATCGCAAGTTGGGCGACCTGTCGCGTTTTCTGCGTAAGGCGACGACGGCTGTGTCACCGTTTTCGTTTAAAGCGAGAAACAGAGCAGGAAAAGCGACGCCGTGCGTCGTCAGATTGCGAAACATGGCCAAGTGTCGAGCAGAGCACGTGTAGAGTGAGTTGGGTGTCGCGGCACGGTGCGTCTCCAGGAGATAAGGCCACGTGCAAGCAGAGGCGTGCGGTTTCCTCTGTCGGGCTGTGTTTTCGGAAAGTGGTGCGTGGGGTGGCATACCATGGGCTCTGGTCTTTGGTGATGGGAGGGTGGGGTTGACGTGGGGAAGGATTCGCAATTCTGCTAGATCCCTTCCTACTTGTTCGCCTGGGATGAGGGCTCGCTAAAGCCCTTATTGCTTCCCGACCCAGCCCAGCGCCGAGTGCCGAGTCACCCGTCCGCCCACGGCCAAAGCGCGCTTCACAGACTTATCCAAGACTTCAATTCCCTTCCTCCGCACCCTTCTCGCCCGCCAAACCCATCTCATCCAACACAACCACTTCACTTGCACTTCGCTTCAGGCACTACCTTCTTCCTTTTCCTATCTGTCCTTGTGCCGAATGCCTCCGCGCTTCCTCTCGTCGTCTATCAGCCAGCCGATCTCTATCCGTTATCCTCTATCCATCTCGAACATTACCGTCGTCTCTTGTACGCGCACGCACCAGCCTACGTTCTTCGCACCATGCCACCGCCGCCGGGCGGCCGACAACAGATCACATCCAATACAACACACTGCCTCATTAGCGCCTCTCCCTATTCCTACCCCCTCTCACCCTCATCGACCCTCTCCAACTTTGTCCTCTCACTTCTCTTCCACATCCTCCACCTCTCATCACCAACTAGTGTCTCAGCCAACGTTTCGGAGGCAATAATCGTTTTCACTCTTTACTGCCATTTCACACTTTGCGCTTTTCTTCCAGCTGCCGCAACATCGCACATGGACCCCCGCCATTCATCACTCTTGTTCTTCAACAATATGATGATAATTGGCGTTTCGCTCTAGATCACATCATATGATACTATAGTACACACTAATATTATACTAAGCTTATAATATACTGTTTTGTAAAATCATCTAATTTCTATGGCTCAAAATTAAATTAAATAAATAGATAGTTTTTAATTTAATATAATAATATAGTTTTTACCATACAATCCAACATTTTTGATCCCATCCCTATCCTTACCAATTCCCTAACTTGACCTATCCTAGTACATGTAACCATAGTTGGTTAGGTCATTTCTCACTTCATATGTTACTGTTATTTTGTTAATGTGTTGGAATTTTTATATTTTATTGTATTTTCTTAAATGTATATTGTCAGTTGTAATGACTTTGGTGAGAAAATAAAGTTTTTCAAGTTTCAAGATAAATAAAGTTTTATTGCAGCCATTCCTGAGGTCATCAGAAGTATTTCAAATAGTCAGATTTCACATCAAAATCATTTTGCCTCATACAACATTACTAAAACGTTAAAACAGATAAAAACACAAAATCCCTTCAAAATTAGCCTACCAACCTATTGCAGTGTGTCATTTAAAGCTGTCTATAAATTGTCTACAAAGTCTTGACCCTTTCATAAAAATCCTCAAACCTATATAATCGGTTATTCATCAAAAAAAGTTTCAGTCTATGCTGGAAAATTGGATATGGTAGATTTTTTAAGTTCTCTGGAATGGCATTAAACAGTTTTACACTTATAAAAAGAATAGTAGTTTATGCAACGATTTTATTTTGACCCTTATTAAAGCACGAGTTAGATGTAAGTTATAACACGAGCGAATGCGAGTTTTATAAATATCTCATGAGTGCTTTAATGGCCAAATAAAATCGTTGCATACACTATTTTATCTACGATCACTAGTATACATTTAATTAAAACAATTTCATTTTACCTGTGACTGTCAGAGATACCTAGCCTCTCATCTCAAATACGAGAAGTTATAGTAGATTGTTAGGCTAGCAGCTTGGTTAGCAGTTTGATCAAATCAGCTGATAGTTTCACAATATTGAATTACGATATTAATTCCATCAAAAATGCTTCTGATTGGTCCAGAACCCGTGTTATAATGTAGAACCTGTACTATAATGAACTCTTTATACAACGGGTTTCAAAAAGCATTTCGAAAAGACAGCTGTTTTGGCATCAATTGTGAAACTGTAATTTATACATTAGGTCGTAAAAGCTTTTGTGTGTTTGAATAATTGTAATGGTGAATAATCAAGTTATTTCTTGCGCGTGTGTTGTGAGTATGGATTAGTGTAATGAAGTTTTCCCCCCTATACTATAAGTTACTATACTATACTATACTGTACTGTACTGTACTGTACTGTACTGTACTGTACTGTACTGTACTGTACTGTACTGTACTGTACTGTACTGTACTGTACTGTACTGTACTGTACTGTACTGTACTGTACTGTACTGTACTGTACTGTACTGTACTGTACTGTACTGTACTGTACTGTACTGTACTGTACTGTACTGTACTGTACTGTACTGTACTGTACTGTACTGTACTGTACTGTACTGTACTGTACTGTACTGTACTGTACTGTACTGTACTGTACTGTACTGTACTATACTATACTATACTATACTATACTATACTATACTATACTATACTATACTATACTATACTATACTATACTATACTATACTATACTATACTATACTATACTATACTATACTATACTATACTATACTATACTATACTATACTATACTATACTATACTATACTATACTATACTATACTATACTATACTATACTATACTATACTATACTATACTATACTATACTATACTATACTATACTATACTATACTATACTATACTATACTATACTATACTATACTATACTATACTATACTATACTATACTATACTATACTATACTATACTATACTATACTATACTATACTATACTATACTATACTATACTATACTATACTATACTATACTATACTATACTATACTATACTATACTATACTATACTATACTATACTATACTATACTATACTATACTATACTATACTATACTATACTATACTATACTATACTATACTATACTATACTATACTATACTATACTATACTATACTATACTATACTATACTATACTATACTATACTATACTATACTATACTATACTATACTATACTATACTATACTATACTATACTATACTATACTATACTATACTATACTATACTATACTATGCTTATAATATACTGTTTTGAATAAAAATAATGTTAGATAAAAATACTGTATTTTTTTTCTAAATTATACTGTTTTTTAATTTATTTATTATTAGTGTTTTGTAGTTTTCCTCCCCTGTATAGTGAAGTTTTCCAAATTATATTTCACATAGATCAAACATTGTAATACAAATAGGGAAGGTAGGGCCAAAATTTGAAGCAGTGTACAACTCTTCCTGCAGTCAGCACGTTTTGGCAATTATTCAAGGATTAGATTTGAACTCAATTCGAGAGGAAGAAGACGTGTTCATGGCAGAAGTGAAACATGTAGAACTTTTTGTTAATGAATTCTGTATAATAAATTATACAAAGTTATGACTTTCTGTCAATAAATCTGACAGTTTTGTAAAATTCTTTCATTCACTGATAATATAAATGTTTGAGTATACTTTTTGTTTGTTGTAATTTGAGTAGAGACATTACTTATTCCTAACAGGGGAAATAAGAGGAAAAATAGATAGAGAGGAATATTGGAATGCAAAAAAAGAGCCTTTGGGAACTCGGAACAGATAAAAAAGGAGAGGAAAAAGCAAAATTTGATGCAGGAGCAAAAACGTTGTTGCATTCCTTGTCCATGTTCATACCAAAAAACGGTGCGATTTTAACATAGACAAAAAACGTTACGTAAGGTACTTGACATGTGAAGAAAACGTTACGTAACATCGCCCATCACGTTTTTAGGCGACCGGATGGTGTTTCTAAAAGTTTAGTCTTACAAACAAAATTCGAAAGATACAGGCCGATTCCCATGTTTTGGAAGAATTGTTTGAGCTCTCAAATGAAATTATAGATGTTTTTAGGGGTGCATGAAAGTTTTTGAATAACTGCAGCACAAAAACCACTAAAGATAAGAAGTTTAAATCAGTTTCAAATTGTGGAGATTTTCATATTCGCAACAGTGATTTTGTATCCCAAATTGAGGTTTCGCCATTAGTGAGGTATAGTCGTTTTAATTATTATTCCAAATTCAAAATAATCAAATTTCCATATAATTCACCAAATTTTCCAAAAATTATCGCTTGATATTTGTTGAAGGTATTTATGCACACGATGTCATTGTCGGAAGTGACATACAATTTATATAATAATACTCAGGCTGTAATATTTAAATGACATGAAGAATTTTCAAAGTAAGGTAAATGTGCTGAGTGGATTCAAGGGAAAAAATTGTTAAGGAGTTGGATACTGAATAAAGGGGGGGCAGGGTATATGAAATGGAGCGTGAATAGTTCAATGCGATATATAGAGGTTTAGGATTGTTGGGGATTTCAAGTATGATATTCAGCATGTTTTTCTGATCATATATCCAAACTTTTAGCCGCGTTGCAATTTTTTCTTTCTCATGCGATATTTCTGTTGAATTTGACTATAACAGAATAAGGGATACTACTGATAACTTATTGGAAGAACAAAAAATGGTTTTATTTCGACCGTTTCTCCCATGCAATTCATCATCAAATCTGAGTTGGTTGTCACCAAATAGACATTATGATCATAATATGAAGCTACGCGCATCAAAAAAGAGCAGCAGAACAGAAAAGAGGTAAACAAAACCTCCCACCAAAAAGGCCTCAAGAGAATTCAAAATATGATTCAGACAGATAAAAATGTCATATCCCTGTCGAATCAGATGAAATTCACATTACAATAGAGTACAGGTATTTCGGTCACAATGGAAATATCTTTTGGGAAGGTTTTACCATATTATTTGCACTTGAATGTTTACAGAGAATGTTTCCCCTAATATGATAGGATTTAGAGTTGAGAAGCATTTCAACCGAAAAATTTAACACATTTGAGAATTCTGTAATAAATTATCTAATTCCCGGTAGTAATATCCAAATCGTTATGCTTTGACAACGGTAAAGCTAGCGTTTTCATGTTTAACTTTTCCTTCAAGCTTCGACAAACTTTTATGCATACAATGTAGAATAGTTTTCCACACCATTATGGTTGTAAGTATTATCATAGACGAACCTTACTCCCTCATCATTATTATTAAATACTAAAATAACAATCATAATATTGTAAGATCAGTGACAAGACTGCTTCGTGCAGATAGATGTTCCTGTTGTTAACCATGACTTGACTATTGTGTATCTGAATGATTGGAATATAAAAGGATAAGCTGAATATAGCTGTGTTGTAATTAAAACTCGAAACACAAGATTTTTACACAAAATTAATGATAAATAATTAATATTTCATCATTAATTCCAGGATTTTTGACATCTACACACTATAGACTCTTGAATGGAAAGGAACTGAGAATGGAAGCAATACTTAAAGATTTATTCAACATTTTTCAATTCAATTCAAATAATTTTGCATATCAGATAACGTTGTTTCATCGTTTAGTTTAGTATAAAGTTTAGCCTTGTACTCTACAGTCTGTACGAATATCAGTTTAATTTTTCGAATAGTATTTGAATGTGTAAGCTGAAATTTAATTCAAGACCGGGTCTATCGAACAGCAGTTAGGAAATTAGAGAATGTTGCAGAGAAAGAGAGAGATTGTGAGAGAGGAAGTGAGAGAATTGGTGAGATGTGCTTCGACTATCAATAAAGTCCTGTGGGACATTTTGCCGTGGCGGACACAGCAGCGCCCCAAGCGGTAGCTGCCCGCATCACTGCCTGCCTGCCTGACCCTTATCTCTTCCCAGGTCCAATTTGGACACACGCCTCCTCCTCACCATCATCATCCTTCTCCTCCTCCTGCTACTCCTATTCCTCTTCCTCCTCATGTCCCTTCACGCGTAACAGGCCGCCACCACAAGCGTACCCTTGTCAAGCAGGCTGCCTACCCTCTCGGCGCTACAAACTTTCCTCTCTCCAACAGCCGATCCTCTATCTTCTATTCGCTCTCTGCCATCGCAAACCAACCAACGTCTACACTGTAAAGCATCCATCCACAAGTAACTCACAGCAACACACACGACCAGACATGACAATGCCGGATATATAGTCTGTTTTTAAATGTTCAAAAAACGAAGAAGAGAGGTGGTATTTTCAAATTAAATAATCTTTCAATAGTCTTTAATAATCCATATAAAACAGTGCATCATACTTTTAGGAAGATCTTTTAAAACAAAATTCTAGAGGTTTGGAAATAAAATAGTTGAATATAAGTATATTTGAACCTGGCTTTACATCTCAATGCTATGTAATTCAAACAAATAAAATATCACTTGTGTTTTGAATATTGTATGTTGAGCTATTCATGCTTTTTAAAGTATGATTGGTAATACATTCCATCCGCTCTGCACACTGGATGTAGCTACTTGTTCTTTCAGTCTAATGTATTGACTTCAAGACATTGAAAATAATTCAAGTGTTTCGATTTGTACATTTCACTAGAATGAGTTTCTGTGATATGTCTGTATAAATAATCTATGTATCTGTATGTGCTCATTCTCTACTGCCAGTAGCCTACATTGTGATCTTTCAAGTGTTGTAGAATTTTTCCCCAATTTTATTTGGTTTTTACCCTCTTAAAAAGTTTTTTCTTTTATAATTTGTTCCCTTTTATTATTTTCGATTTTTCATGGGTCAAAAACATTCATTATATTACATAGACAATGTTTATGAAAGACCTTGATGAACCAAAATTGTAAAAAATTTGTAGATTGAATAACAAGCATACTAATCATTTTGTAATTGATTTGAAAATTGTAATAAATTGAATGGATATTAATCTTAGTCACAGTAGTGCGATATTTAAAGTTGACGAAGGGATACATGATTTACAGATAACTTTCATCACCTGAAGTCACTTTTCAGTTTGTGTCGAGGTGGTTCAAAACGAACACAGTCTGCGAGGATTTTTGAAGGGAAGCTGTCCGTTAAGTTTGTGAGTTTTCATGGGGCAATGTTGAGTATCGACAGCTGACGTCCAAGTTTTGGTTGTCTGTGACAGGAAGAGAGAAGAAACTGTGCTGTAGAGAGGAGGATCAAGGAAGCAGAGCTGGGTAGAGTATCAGGCGAGACACTACTTAGTGTGCTATCAACGGGAGAGAACGGAGAGGATGCTTCTATGCCGTGCCGTGGCACTTAATGAGTGTCGCAGCCAGAGCTTGTCTGTTTCTGGAAGGGCGGTGAGGTACTGATGGTGCGGTGAAGTGGGTGAAGAAAACAGCCGTGTTCAGATGAAGCTTAGCGTTGTGGAGAGATCGGGCTGGGGAAAACAGGGATGGTTGCAAGACGGAAAAAAGGAGTCAAAGCACAAAGCTGGCAAAGATAAGGCAAGAGAACGCGCGGAGGCGAACTGAGGGTTGTAGAGCGGAAGGGTGGTATGAGTTTGAGTGAGGATGGATGAGCGAAAGCTATAGTGCCTTGAGTTGCTTGGGTTGAAGCACTGCTACTGTATCGCATCGATGTTTTGACCCGCTTCCCACTCGCTCACTCACTCGTCGTCGCTCTCACGTCTTCCTTCAATGCCAACGTAGCAAATAGAGCTGGTATGGAGACTGCAGAGCAAATTGTGAAAACTACTTTCAGTGCTTCACGTTTCAAGCGCCAGAGCCAGACAGCAGTTCACCACATCTGTCTTAAATCTTATTTGCAGCGCAGCCACTATTACTAGCTGGAAAGTAATGATGGTTGAAAAAATGTGCGCTTGTTTTGAAAAAAATGTGGGTTTTGTCAGCTTTCATAGACCGTCACTTATAATTATCTGTTTTGAATCTTAAAATATTGATAATTTCAACATCTTCCATCAAATACCTATTTTATATTGATGATGCCCACATGAGTCTGTGACTTTTGCGTATGTAATAAGGTGGTGAATAATGATGAAAAAAATACTTTTCAATTATTGAATTCAGGGATTTTATGTGGATATGGGAAATGAACCAGTAGTCGTCAGAGAGGCAGTAATAGGCTCTTGCTATTACACTACGTCATACTATGTTTTTTTCTTTGAAAAGAAATTATTTACGAAAAATTTAGCTACTGTTAATACAATATATTCAAAAACATCTTGTCCAGTCACCTTCAAGACTAAGCTGGAGTACTTGAAGCACACATCTCCTTCTCATATAACATTGACCTTACAAGACAAGATTGATATAATTTGATTTCTTTTGATCTCTCAATAGCTCAAAGTTTAGCTTGTGATCACACCATTGTACTCAATCTCAGACAAACAGTTGCTGCGCAGCCTGTTGCAAACAGATACAGTTTGTTTGAGATTGATAATGGTACTGTATAACAACCGAAACTAGTTTATCAATATTTATAATAAATGTGGTTGTGACAATTTCGTCTTATTATTCATTATGGATACCTTCCACAATATCACCTTTGCCACTACAAAGAAAGCCATTGTACTCAATTACAATACAACTAAGTAATACAATATTATTATTAAATGGCTGCCATATCAGGGGTTTTACCTCTGAGTAAATAGTTATTTGAAATTAAGACTAATTAATTTCGGTGATTGCGTTACACAGAGAGAAGAATATCAATTTATACTCCAAGTGAAAAGTTACCCACACCGAAGTGGTAGCTTATTCTGATCCCATTTTATAAAATTTATATTATTGAAAATGAAATAAACCTACATCAACAAAATTGAATCAACTTATCTCAATATGCACTCCCCTAAACATATGTTTCCAAGGGCATCAAGCGGAGGTTCCTGGGGTCCGGAGCTTCATTGGCGATGACTCAAGCATAAATTATATAGAATGAACTCTGATCTATAACGTATGATAAAGTAGAAGGAATTATTCCTAGAAACGCTCAAAATGCAGTTTCAGATACGTTATTTTCCGAATATTTTCGGCAAAGGACCCCTGAGCCCTCTATTGAACAAGATATATTTCGTATATTGTTATATTCCGTTCAAATTTTGAGAGGGCATTTCCTTAATACTTCGGGGTATGGGTAAACAATGAAGGTAGATACTATTAAGAGTAGACTTATTGGGACTTATTAATTTAGTTATAGCACTGTATTCGAATTTGCTTCATTTCTCGTTTTAGTGAAATTTTATGACATGATATATTCACTGTATAATAAGTAGTAGAAGTTGTGAAATTTATTGTTTGAGTTTGCCAAACGTAAGTCATGTATTCTCAAAATGTATTATTTATCAAGTAAAAAAATGAATCTCAATGGTAGGTCTTGTAGGTTGGGTGGAGAAATGGTGAAATATGTCATGGATAGTACCTGAAGTAGTACATTATCGATGGTGGGGGTATGTTGCCTGATGGACACCCTTGAGAAATTTCTGGCTACGCTTTTTTTTTGCTACCTTATCCGTGTTGATGTTTTTAGTGAAATTATTCCCACATGAGTCTTGAGACTTGTGCTTGGTTAATGAGAGAAACATCCAAAGCTGAACGAGATTCGAACTCGAGACTACAGGATGCAAAGCCAGTCAGAGTATTATCCAATCACAGGCAAGCGCTCCAACTGCGCCACCAGAGTCGCCAGACTATGAAAAATGGAAAATCGTTAAGGGAATCGGGTGACAATAAAAAAAGGCTATACTTTAAACCAGTTGTAAAAAAATTATAACAAGCAACCAATAAAAAGTCTTTTTGGCAGATTGTAAACCTAGAGAGTAGTTGTGGGTTGTGGGTGGAACCAATTGCAAGTTGCTGGAAAAGACTGATTCAAATGAATGTATATTATTCAGCTCGGGAAGTGATTTTCTCTCAATCCAACGGGTATCGTTATGCATTTTGTGTCCTTGGAGGGTTGGATGTGAAAACTTGACCGAGTGAGTGTGTAATGAAAAATTATTTGGTTTCAAATGTGTACGAACGAATATGTCACTTCTGCACATCAATTATTTATTGAATATGATGGGGATTGAATGTATGTTCATTAGCACTGATATCATTGAGCAGATGTATTTTCGTTTTTCATCCATCTCGTTGTTCGTGTTATATGAATAATAGAACAATACTGTATCAGAACGTATTCAGTCCATTATGTGACTATGTTCTATCTATTAGAGATGGGTCGTACTAGGTTTTTCTGATACTAAGTATTCCGAGTACTAGTACGTTCTAATACCTATTCCAAATACCTGTTCCAAAATACTAGGTAGTATTTTATATTAGCCAGTTCGCCAGAATAGACGTACAAGAGTATACACGTACAAGAGAGTATCGTACTGCGGTACTGGTACTGTTTCTCGCGTTAAATACAGCACGAATCTTTATTACTCGTGTTAAATAGAGCACGAATCTAATTATTGAGTTGCTCTCAAATGTGCTGTAGCGAAATGAGACGCGGACGGCAAGACCTTGAGACGCTTGAGTAACAAACTACTCGTACTGGTTCGGTACTGTACTCGTACTCAAGTACTCAAGAAGTATTTGTACTGGAAAAGTACGCGCGTACGCCATACGCAACCAGTGGCGGATTTACGGGGGGGGGCTTTCGGGCTGAAGCCCCCCCCCCAAAACCTCCAGAGTGTAAATTTTTTCCAAACAAACCTCCAGTTTGAAGCTCGTAAAATATTCATTATAGCAAGAATTACTTAATTCCACTACTAAGTCTTCAATTGTAACACTAGATCCCATATTTCTATAAGAGGAAAACTAATCGTCAGATAAAAACTTTAGAAAAACATCCCTTTTTACTGTGTGGAATTCACACAAAGTTTATCTATTAAATCTTGATGAAACATTAGTTCATTGAAAAATTTGTATCTTATTAAAGCTCCCACATTGATTTTCATTCTTAAAAATTGTATAATATGACCGTAATACCGGAATAATACTAGGTCTATGTTCTTTGACACACCAGATTCAGCCATAATTCAATCAAAATTTTCCAATATACTTTAAATTTAAGTTAATTTTATCGCCGATATGGTTCAAAGCACTAGTAAAGCTATTTTTTATTTCCCAATCATATGAATAGTTATAGTTCGGGTATGATTGATTATGAAAAATTCAAAAGCTTTCACAATACTTGTTTTCAGTGCACCTCTACCCCCCCCCCCCCCACTATCACCCTATCATCAGTAGCAAACCAGCCACCCCCAAAAACATTTTCTGGATCCGCCACTGTACGCAACCAAAGACAATCTAGACGCATGCGCCTACAATCGAGTATAGTGAATAGAGAGAGAGCGTGAGAGTGAGCGAGAAAGAATGAGTGAGTAGTTGAATAGTTCTATAATGAGAAATGAGCTATTAATAGCTACTGTACAACTGCAAATTACAAAGCTCCACTCCCACTCCGTAAATTAGAGTGGGGACTTGAAGTCGCGTAGTTTACTAGTTTCTAGAAATACTCACAGATATCTGAGTATTTTGTTCTTCGAATACTAGAGCCTGGTTTACACGGGTCGAGTACTTTGGGCGAGCTACTCGGCCCAGTCACTGGGCCCAGTTGTTGTTTTGTTTGAACTCGCCTCAGTACTCGACCAGATGTCCACACGCATCACATTTCAGAGCGTGACTGTTGACAGACAGCTTTAGTTTTAAAGTTGTGAGTTTATATAATGGCTCGCCAAGAGTTAGAAAGCCATAAGGCCCAAGTTAGAAAGTGTTTTAAAAGAGCCTATGAGGTTATATTAGAAGAAATAGATGACGTTTTGGAAGAGGAAATTAACAAAGAACCTAGAGTATGGATTAAAGATTGGTTAAAAAGAAGAGACACTCTTGGGGCATCCTCTCTTTTGCTACGCGAACTTGCCGTAGAAGATGTGAAAGAGTACATATCTGTGTTGAGGATGACTCCTGAAATGTTTGAGTCACTTTTAGATATGGTAACTCCTAGAATATCAAAACAAGATTCTGTTATGAGAGATGCTATCCCCTCCCAAATCAAGTTAGAAGTTACCCTCAACTTTTTGGCCACAGGCAATAGTTTTAGTTTTATTTTTTTTAGGATGAAGCCCACATAGGTCTGAGACCTGTGCGTGGGTAATGAGTTGGATGATGGTGATTGATGAGTTGGACCTACAGTTTTAGTGGGTTCCGAACCACAGTTTTCAACAGTTCTTGGTTGTAAGTTGATCTTAGGTTTTTGATTTTTTGTTTGGCTTCAGCTAATCCAAACCCTTCTTTTTTATTTTATTTGTTTAACTAGCCGGCAGACTCGCTTCGCTCGCCTTAACCGTCTAGCCAGGGGGCTCCGCCCCCTGGACCCCCGGGGGGTCCAACTAATTTCCATTGTGATTAGATAAATTTACAGAAATAGGTGATTTTGGGGAGAATTTTGATACCATTACTTAGTATGCATCTAGGGTCTTAATCAAACATATACTTTTCATAAACGTTGGCTTTTAGCTTTGTTTGAAACAAATTATTATTCATTAATAGACCTAACCTACTGAACTTGCTAGCCAAACAGCTTAAAGGAACAGCTGATAGAAGTCAACCGTTTTTAATCATATGGCAGACCCCTTAGCAGCGTTATTTACACTGTCTTTGAACAGCAAAAGACTTTGCACTTTGCATGTAGGCTACCATACAGTCGGAGCCTTGCAATATGTGGGAAACATATGACTGGGTATGATGAAATGTTATTATGCCAGGTTGATGACATCTGTTAAGTGCAAATTTCAAAATATTTTCCATATGATTAAAAGATCCCAGTAAGCTAGCTAGCCATGTACCCGTGCTTTGCATAGGCAAAACTTTAACCCCCTAAAAACACCCCTAAAATTGCGAATTTTGAAAAATCCTTTCTTAGCACCTTTCTAGTCCCCCTACTGAATACATGTACCAAATTTTATCGTTTTTGGTCGAGTGGTTCCTGAGAAACTGATGAATGAGTGAGTCAGTCAGTGGTATTTCGATTATATATATATAGATTTATTTTTATATTGTGGAATTCGCATATTCCATAAGCATTCATTGTCTTGGTATAAACCTACAAACATCACTGTCTCCTCTTCAGTCCACTTCATTTCTAGTTTCCAGTTAAAACAGTGAACCACCAGACAAACTCTTCACCTAACCTCAAAACTGAACAGACGTTTCGCTGGGGCAAATTGTGGTGGAGGGGGTAGCTACTGGGCCGAGTAACTCGCTTCCCAACTAAACCACTCGACTCGCCCTGCAACTGACCGGTTTTTCCGACTCGCCCGCTACTCGACTCGCCGATCTGTCTACATCAAGCGAGTAGGAGGGCGAGTGTCAACTCGCATACTGACTCGCCCACTCTACTCGACCCGTGTAAACCAGGCTTAGGTGCTAGTCCGTACGTTCAAATACTCAGTAAAAATACCTGTTCCAGTAAATACGCCTCATCTCAACTATCTATATTCAAGAAAAACTTTAAATATAGAGATATATATTGTACTTCAGGAAAAACATGGAAGATTTTACCAAGATATCCAATAAAGTAATAGAGCATTTAAATTTGAGTTTTTACTTGAGTAACTGGTGCAAGTAAATGTACCAATAGATTCATTTTTTTTAAATCTATGCATTTATTTAAAAAATTACATAACATTCCAACGTATAAATTATATTAGAGTGTTACTGCTCACAATAAAAATATTTAGCAAAATAAAAAATATTTAAAAAAAACAATTATAGTATTACAATTATTACCTCTTGTCTATTCCATTCATCCATCTGTCTGCGAATAGAGATGTATGTCTTGGATTCAAGTTCCCAATTTATATCTATATAAATAAAATTAGAGTTTTGTCTGTACATTTATCAGAATTATATATTTTTGGGTAATTTTTACGTTTTATACATCAAATAAGCCGAAAATAGTATTATCTCATTTTCTGTCTGTCTGTCTGTCACGGCCCCAAAGGAATTTTACGCGGTCTTCTCCTCAAAAACGAGAGCATCGATCGGGATTTTAGTTATTGAACAGTATTGAATACTTTATTGACAATGTCTTTAGCTATAAAAAACTAAATTAACTTTTTTTTAACAGAGTAATAAACGTTTAAAAACCAAGTATAGTGCGATTTTGGATACATTTTACGCGGCCTTCTCCTCAAAAACGAGAGCATCAATTCAATTCAATTTCAATTCAATTTTCTCTGAACAACCCTGTCCAGAGGAGTTTATTTTCATTTGATACATAATAATAAATTTTTACAATGTCTGTGTATAAATATTTTCATATTGATTACTCGTGAACACCCCACTATATAAATATGTGCTGGGGTGAAACAGTCTAGTAAGTTTTTCAATTTATGCAAAATTCCTTTTAAAATAATTGAAACATTATTGTTGATTATCCATGTTAGTATTCTAATTATTATTGAAATATTCTACATTATATAACTAACACTAATATTACTAACACCAAAATGACTACTTATATACTACCTAGCACTACATACTACTATCTACCACCTTTCTAACTCTACAAACTTATCACTGCTAACTCTATACAACAATAAAAAACACCCTACAAAACACAATGTCATATACCATTATAAGTATTTTTACATAAACAATATGATGAAACATTACATGCTATAGTTATTGTCTGGAAAATTGACTGAACGTTTTAAACACTTTATATCTTGAATTTATTTAATTATACATTCAGAAGTTACCTGCTAAAATTTTTTCGGATTCAATGAAATTTATATCTATTAGCCATTTCTTTAATGAACTCTTATATTTTTTCAAGTTAGCCTCGTTCTTCAAAAGACTCGGCATTCTATTCAGAACTTTAGAGCCAACATATAATGCTGATTTTTGAGCAAATGTTGAGTTTACTCTGGGAACTGAAATATCTCTATTTCGAGCTCTGATATTGTGAGCATGATCAACGAATTGAATTTGGCTTGGGTGTTTCTTTATATATGTGCTAACTACTAATATGTATAACTGCCTAACGCTAAGTACCTTGTAATCCCAGAATAACTGAATTGATGGGAATAACCGATGCCTATAGCTAATAACTCTGAGTAGAAGTTTTTGCACTTTAAGAAGCGGATCTATTGTATTATAATAAGCTCCTCCCCATATAAGAATACCATATCTAATAACAGATTCCACCAGAGAGTAGTAAACCATTCTAACATCAGATACCGGCAATATGTTGCGCAGCTGCATGAATATATATACAAGCTTTCTCAACTTTTTAACAACACCAGCCACCTGACCATCCCATCGGAACAAATCATCTATTTGAACTCCCAAGTATTTCACTGTATCAGATCTTCTAATTACAGGGCAGCTGCATTCATCTCCAGTCTGTTCACAAATATGTATTTTCAATGTATTTTTGAGGGGTTTAGTGGCTTCTGTTAATGAGAAAACCAGAAATACAGTCTTCTCAGCATTCAATGTCAGTAGGCTATTATTAAGCCAATTTAGCACTTTACCAAGTTCTCGCTCTGCTGTTCTGAATGTCTCTTCCCAAGTATCACCATTGAATAAAATGGCAGTATCATCTGCAAACGCTATCAGTTTGCCATTTATGTCAAGCGAACACAGATCATTTGCAAAAACTAGATACAAA
This sequence comes from Conomelus anceps, assembly GCA_948455865.1. Classification (NCBI taxonomy): domain Eukaryota; kingdom Metazoa; phylum Arthropoda; class Insecta; order Hemiptera; family Delphacidae; genus Conomelus; species Conomelus anceps. Next base: position 63,741,124 of record OX418218.1, read on the forward strand.
ATTGGTCCAAGCACAGTTCCTTGTGGAACCCCAAACTCAACATTTGCATCCTCGCTCATTAGATTTCCTATTTTTGTTGACTGAGTTCGCTGCACAAGATATGATTCAAACCAACAATATGTGGCCCCTCGTATCCCAATGGCCTCAAGCTTTTTCAGAAGAAGCTCATGTGATACTGTATCAAACGCCTTGGCAAGATCAAGAAATATTCCCATGCATTTCTTATTATTATCAAGACCATCAATGACATGCTTTGACAGTTCGAATAGTGAATCCTCTGTACTTTTACCTGCACGAAAGCCATATTGATTAGAAGAAAGAATGCTGTTTTTTTCCAAATAGTGTACTAGACGCTTCTTCATAAGTTTTTCCAAGATCTTAGATATATTGCTAACTAACGAGATTGGTCTATAGTTTCCAAGTAATAGCTTGTCACCAGCTTTATGAAGAGGCCTAACACAAACCTTCTTCATAAGATCCGGAAAGACACCATTCTCAAAGCTTAGATTGAAAATATGCACTAGGGGTTTGACTATATACTCTTTCACATTTTTAATAATGCTATTGCTTATTTCGTCCCTTCCTGGTGAGCTATCTGTTCTTAGTGTTTGTATTATAGCCAGAATCTCTTGCTCATCTACTGCACTCAGAAACATAGTTGTTGGGATGCGTCTTTTAGGTCGGTAATTGGAAACTATCTCATCTAAAGTTTTATTTAATTTTCTACTGATATTATCTGCCATTCTTGCTCCTATACGTGCAAAATGGTTGTTGGTACAACTCAACACATCATTAGGGCTTTCATCTAGTGAAATCACATTTCCATTAAAATTAATTTTTTGGAGATCTTGTTTATTTTTCCCCAAAGAACCTGAAACCTCCTTAATGACAGACCATGTTTTTCTTATATTTCCTCCAGCCTGCTCAATCTTATTTCTATAATAATCTGTTTTAGTGCTTTGAATAAGTACGTTTAGATGATTTCTATATGTACGATAGTAATCAGCAAGCTGAACATCATTAGGACGCTGCTTACGTTTCTTGTTTAATTCATCTCTGGTCTTTATAGCTCTTATTAGACCCTGCGTTATCCAAGGCTTGATTGGTTTGAACCTTCTCTTTAATATATATGAGTTTGTGTTATTTGATATATGTCTCCTGAAAATACTGATGAATTCTTCATATGCTCTATTAGTTTCATTAGCTTCATAAACAGGAATCCATTCTTCTGTAGAAAGGTGAGCTTTTAACCCAATTAAATTAACTGATATGCCTTTTTTAATATTCTCGACTGAAACTAAATTGTGACTCTCGTAATCAGTGTCACTTATTCCTACAACAGTCATGAAGTGATCTGTAATAGAATTTTCATACACCACAGGAGTTATCGGTCTATTAAGATTTGTTAAAATATGGTCAATACATGAGTATGTATTGTCGCTTACCCTAGTTGGCTCGGTAATGCAATGCCGAAGTCCGTACTCACTTAATAGATCCAAGTAATCATTAACTTGATCGTTGTATGGAGGAAGTATATTTATATTTAAATCGCCCAAGCACATAATATGCCGACCTCTCAAACTATCTAAAACCACTCTGAGGTCAGCTAAAAAATCATTAATATCATGATGTGATGGTGACCGATAAATTGTAATAATATCTATCTCCCTTTTACTATAAACAAGTTTGAGATGTAGAGCATTAGATTGTTTTATTTCTATTTCTTCAGACATACAATTCAAGTTGGATTTCACATAAACTACAACTCCATCATTCTGTAAACGGTTCTTAGCTGTATAGAAAGCGTTATAGTTATCAATTTGCTGAGGTATACAATCATTCTTAAGCCAACACTCAGTCAAAACAATTATGTCAAACTGAACGTTAATTTCCTGCAGCTGAATCATTAAGTCATCGAAATTTTTATTTATGCTCCTGATGTTGAAATTCAAAACCTTCAGGTTGCAAGTACCAATCACTCTTCTCAGTTCACCTGAGTCGTGTAGTACCTGATTCTCAATTTCAAAAGCAGTCTCTAACTCGTCTCCTATTGACCACATCTCCATTTCTGGTTTTCTTCAATTACCTCGCTCATGCTTTTATGCCAATTTAAGATTTCTGAAGTACTATAATTTTTAATATTTCTTGTTAGAGATAACATCAGATCCTCTCCTCCTCTTGTAAGGTACTGAAAACTTTCAGTATGTCTGCTTAAAGCCACAATTATATGCGGAATACTATTGTAAATTTCTAGCGGTTTGGGATTTATCCTAACAAGTACTACTCTTTTAGAAGTTAAACCCTGTGCTTCATGGATAGTGTGTACTCTCATTGATTCAACGTATCTCGTACCCAGGCTCCTAATTAGTATGTTTTTCTCCGTTTGTGTGAAAGCTAGTAACAAAGTATCAGGTTCAAGTCTAAGATACTCACTGTCTGCAATTGTAGGTTCAATTGAAATTATATTCTTGTTATTCAATGTGTTAATATGAGTGTAGAACTTTGAGAGACTGCAACATACATCTACTGGACATCTCCTAGAAGTTGGTTTCGAGAAAAACGGGTCACAAATACTAGAAACATGATACCATCTAGCCTTGAGCCTGCTTCTCTCAATATAGGGTATTTGTTTTGAATCCCCAAATAGTATTATATCAGTTGCTTTTGTAAGTTCCGCAATAAAACCTATGTAACCAGCATGCATTACAGCTGCCTCATCAATGAACACTCTTTCGTAACATCTATCTGAGCCATTGATTATAAATGATGAGACCGTTCTATAATCTAATTTAACTCTATTACTATCTATTTTATTGTTATGAATAACGGCTTTCCTTATATCTAATATGCCTGCTTTTGTTTGACATAAAACGAGATCCTTCCCCGGTTTGTGTTGATGTACAATAGAATGTGTTTTTCCACAACCCGGTACCCCCGACACCCATTTAATATTTGGCATTTTACAATTTTCTATATTTATTTTCAAAAATGTAGAAAGTAATTCAACATTAAACATTAGTCTTGTATCTTTTGTAACTAAAATATACCTCGAGTGAGTGAGAAATTTTTTTGAATTACTATTGAAGGGCACATAACTACCCCCTCCATCCAAACAGTAACCCATCTTATACGCATTCTTCGTTGGCCATACAAACGCTCTTAAGTGATTATCAAAAATATTCATCTCTTTCCTGTTTATTTCGTCAAAGATTCTAGATACTTTATTGTAGTTTGTGCTGTTTAGAATTTTCAGTACTTCTTTGTATATCTCTGCATTTATTTCATCATATTGTTGTAAAAAACTTCTAAGTTCAAACATACTATTTAAATAGCATTCTGATTTTGTGTAACCTGGGAAGTATCCTTTTGGGCATTCAGTTTCACCTTCTCGCTTTTTTGGTATGTTGAGGAAATCCAAGTAATTTATTCCTCGGTAATAAAATACATAATTAATATTACTTGTTTGGAGAACAAGGTTAAACAAATCAATACTAGAAATTCCCAATCTATCTGTATCAAATATATCTATACCTAATACTAATGGATAGTTTTCATTAGCCCATTTACTTATATTTACAATGGTTTTTTTAAATTCTTCTGATATATTACCCTTAATTGAATGAATAATAAGATTATTGTTGTAAGCTTTCAAACCAAAGCTATCACAGTTAACTATCGGAAATGCAGATAACTCAATTTCACTTATATTGTTTTTTCTACCAATTATTTTTGCAATACCTTTGGACAAAGTGATTCTGTTTTTCTCTGTGTAGGCAAATGAGATATTAAAATCAGTGTCTATACCGAAATTAAAGATTAGAGAAACCCTACTTTTAGGTGTTGTATTGATTGCATTCAATTTACCCGTGCCACAGAGAAAATTATGGAGACTAATTTGTGTTGGCTCCGCCTGAAAAATCCTGTTATCGACCTTATCAATTTTTAAAACAGAAGCTCTAATCTGCTTCAATTTATTAAACAGTCCCATAATTGGTTCTGTCCATTTGTTGCTGTAAAGCTTTAATATAGCAAGGACAATTTGGATCACTAATTTTATGGTCGGCCGACTTACCATTCTTTTTACAATTATAGCACACTGGCTTCCCCTTGCTCTTACATTGTTTCAAATCGTGCCCAGTTTCTGCACAGTGACCACAAATCATCGATCGGTATTTTAGTTATAGAACAGTATTGAACACTTTATTGACAATGTAAACATTATAAATAAAAGTTTTAAAAAAGCAGTGTTTCCTGATCCATTCAAGATAGCTAACATTAAACCTATATTTAAAAAAGGCGATAGAAATGATCCTGGTAACTACAGACCAATTAGCTTGATTAGTAACCTGGCAAAAATATTGGAGAAATTATTAAAGAAACAAATAATGAAATTTATACAGGAAAATAATATTATCCATACTAATCAATATGGCTTTCAACCAAATAAAAATACAGAAGATGCTCTAGCATACTTTGTGAATAATGTTACAGAGATGTTAAATAGTAAAAAGAAACCATTAGCAGTGTTTATGGATCTATCCAAAGCTTTTGACACAGTACCGCATGATAAATTACATAATAAATTAGAGAAATATGGCATCAGAGGCCATACCTTGAAATTTATAAAAAGTTACTTGGAAGGCAGATCTCAAATTCTAACAATAAATCACAATCAAAGTATTGAGAAACTTACTCGTTTCGGTCTGCCCCAGGGAACGGTACTTTCACCAATTTTGTTTATCCTGTATGTGAACGATTTGTTCAATGTTAAACTAAAAAATGGAATAATTTCTTCGTTTGCCGATGATTCGGTAATTATATTTTCAGAAAATAGTTGGAAAGAGACATTTAAAGTAGCTGAACATGACATGCGTCTTATTAAAAGCTGGATGGATTCTAACTCTCTAAGTTTGAATGTTAACAAAACTAATTATATTACTTTTTCGGCAAATAGAACAGGTAAACCTGATAACTACTTTAAATTAAAAATCCATTCAAACTGTGACCGGCTCAACACTGATAACTGTACCTGCCCTATAATACACAGGAAAAAGAGTATGAAATACCTCGGGATATGGATAGATGAATGTATGAAATGGGACTTCCATGTAAATTTTCTATGCAAGAGACTTAAATACCTATCATATAAATTTTATAAATTGAATAATATCCTATCCCTAAATGAACATAAGCAAGTTTATGTAGCCCTGGTTGAATCTTTAATACGTTATGGTATAGCTGTTTGGGGTGGTACTTTTGATACACATTTGAATAAACTGTTCGTAATACAGAAGTACATTATTAAAACAATCCTAAAAAGACCACGGATTCATGATAGCAAGAAATTATTTGACGATTTCCAGGTGCTAACTGTACGACAGTTATATCTCAGTTGCATCACCCATTACATATTAAAATATAAAAATAAATTCTCGTTAACTGATACATTAAATTATGATTTCAGACCCAATTCAACAACCGAATATCAAGTCTATTACACAAATTCAACACTACTTAGAAGACAGCTCCTCTACATTAGCAGTAAATACATTAATATCCTACAAAACGAATACCTGAGAAACAGACTTAATAATAAAACAATTCACATGAACAGAAACATTAATTCATGGATTAGATCAAAATTTTTCTCATCTTTAAATTTTATTCAATAAATAAAATTATATGCAAGTGACTATATTGTCTACTGAATAAATTTTTAAAAAATAAATAAACTTATTAAACTATAAATGCGACTCTCACCAGCGCACAAGGTTTTTCCTTTTGCTGGTGATGCCATAATAATTATAAAAACTGAATAATAGTAATTGAGCACATTACTGTACTAGGGCTACAGACGATATACAGATAATTAATTAATTACATATAATTTATATTCAAATATTTTACATATAATTACATTATAATCACTAATACAAAAGATCTTGTAGTTATTTAGATTAATGTAATGTAGAAGTTTATTATTATTTAGTTTTATTTTGTACAATGACATTTGTAATGTTTCTGTTTTTTTTATGTGGCAATAAATTCAATTCAATTCAATGTCTTTAGCTATAAAAATTTAAATTAATTTTTTTTTAACAGAATAATAAACGTTTAAAAACCAAGTATTGTGCGATTTTGGATACATTTCTTCAAAGTTTTATTATCACATAAGAACAAATCACGTAATTTATCATGATATATCAATCAGCTGTTCTCAAAAAATATTCTCTTTGATACCTGTCACTGAATTGCTTACGTTCTAAGTTGTTTACTAAGGACTCGTTCACACGATACAGTTTTTGTGCGGTACAGTACCGCACTGGTATCAGTTATTTCGCAGTGCTTTCGTTTGCATGTACATTTCATATTGTATGTTCACACAATACTGTTTCGACTAGATCCAGTAAAAAAGCTGTTCTAACCGATTTCTACATTCGGTTTTGTCTTCGAAAACTGTATCGCTAAAATCAGCTGTACCGCCAAACGATACGCTTATTACGCTGGAAGCAGTCTTCAGATCGTCAGTATTGATCTTCTTCATTGATATTCTTCAGCATTGATATTCTTATTAGTGAATTCCAGTGTCCAGAAATGGAAGATATTAATTGTGAAAATTTAATTCCTCTAATATATGAGAGACCCGCCTTGTGGGACAAGACTTAAGATTAATATAAAAATAAAGAGAGAAAATTGTCAACGCGGCGAGAAATGTGTGGAATATTGAAACCAGAATTTGCGTACTTTGATCAAAATATAAAAGAAACCTTCAGTAAGTAACTTATTTAGAAAAATCTTATACAAATAAAAAAAATTCCTGGACTGGAATAAATAAAACTGAACTGGAAGCGCAATGGAAGAAGGAGGAGAGCACAGCAATAAGCAGCAAAGCCGTGTGAACATCACAGTACAGTTGACGCCGTACAGTAAAAAAACCGTACCGCAAAAAAACTGTATCGTCTGAACTAAGCTGCTAACAACTTCATGATCGTTGCTATCAAAAAAGCCGAAACATATTCTTATTTCTAAACATAATCCGTACGAAGGACGGGCACAATAGCTAGTCTTTCATAAAAGTTTGACTTCTCCCTATTAAAATGATCTAAATATATATATAAATTTAGATTATTTTTATAGGGAGAAGTTATATATATATAAGGAAGGGAGATAACCCTCAAACTAGAAAGAGATGAAGGAACACTATGAATAGTACCATTTGTACAAATAGCAACATCAATTGAGCAGAAAGTCCAACACAGTTTAATTTCACAACCAAAAAGTGACATTTAGGTCGAAATAACGTACTGTCAATTATGACTAGATGAAGATTAAATCACACAATACAATATCACATACTTGATTATAACATACAATATCAAGTATTTATTTTTTTGCATTTAGTGCGACTCTCGGTTTGAGTACTTTCCAAGTGATACGGTATTGTTACGGGTTTTATCACTAAAAATAATACTGGCAAAATGTAAAAATAAAACACTTCACAGATTTATGCACAGATTTTGTCAATCAAAACGTTCAATTACTTTAAAGAATAATTAATACTTCCGAAATAAATGTCCAATATCAGTTACAAGCCGATCTCTAACAATTATCATTAATGATAATAAATGTCAAATATTCAACTGGAATTATTGAATAATAACAGTCTACTTACTCTAAAAATTGTCAGCAATCACTATTTTCACAGTCCTTTATAACTCACAAGTTGTAGATTAAATATGCAATTGCACCCATAAATTCTTATCGCGAATACACAGTCTTCTCAAACTAATCGAAAATAACTGTTACTGTTACTCGAACTGTCACAATACTGCCGCATTCACTCTATGATGCTCGTTTTTCCTCCACAAACTGGTACTCTGATCTGCTTGCTGTCACGACTCCACTCCAAACTCAAAACAGAACTCATCCTGGCCACAACCGTATTTAAATACTGTGCCCATAGAAATGTCTAAGCCATTCTTCCTTATCCTACAATTTACTTTTTTCTCATTCTACCTCCTTCTATTAATCATAATGTCCTTCCATGGGAATATTACGCTGCCAAATGTGATGAAACATGAAAAATGTGATCGAAATAACATTAGAAGCTCGCTCCTTAACGTCAATGTCTCACCTCATCAACCACAGCAATTGAGTCATTCTAGAATCATCTGGTAAGTTCATCAAAGTATGGTTCTTCTTATTGGTAGTAATAAGTCAATGAATTTGATTTTACATTGTTTGGCTTTATTATTGAATGTGATAACTGGAAAGTGAACTGGTTGTTTCGCATTTTTATTTTCACGAATAAAATAAATTTCTGTTGGGAATAATGTAGAAAGTTACTGAATATGAAATTTTGTATGTCATTATGAAAGATTTGAAAAATTTCTAAGACCGTCTTTCTGCCCTTAATAGAGGCAGTCAACCACAAAAACTTTGAAATACATTTCAGAATTCTACAAACAATTTTCTCAATATAAAATAAGTCATTATCTTCATATTTAAAAATGTGCTATGATCATCTTAACATGCTCTTCCCTAAATAAAAGCAATCAATCATTTATGATTTCCATGACAGCACCAAATCACAACCATGAAGGTCTCAACCATTTATATGTTCTACTACTAATCAATACTACCAATTTGAATGCTTTCCACGTCTCCTAGTCACATCACTTGATTTTTGAGCTTTGCACTCCACTCTATAAAAGCTTAGTTTTCACCCTGCCCTATCTAGCCATCCTGATTATTCAATTACGATGGTGGATTGGTCAGTGATGCGAATTGAATGTTCCTGCATTTTCCGCAAGGTACGAAACTGAGCCTGAGAGGTGGGAGCTCGCTCAATTTTTTCTATTTTGCCGGGAGTTAATGAGCGACACAGGCCGTACATCGACGTATATGTATATATATATATATATAATATATATATATATAATATATATATATATATATATATATATATATATATATATATATACCCTCATGGGGCGCACCATGATAGAGATGGAGCTGACGATACTCGTGTCGAAGTCGAGTTGTGCGGGGCGGCATGCGTAGGCTGGGGGTGGTTGCCAGAGAGTGAAACGAGTAGAGGGGTGTGAGAGAGAGAGTGCGAGAGTGTGCGAGTGTGTGAGAGTGTGTGGGAGTGTTTGAGGGTGCGGTGTGCTCCTGACCCAGATCGGCTGACAAGCTTCCCTCCTATATTATTCGCCCAGTTGGAGCCCTGGTGTGAATCTCATCGGCTTGTCTCTTGGTGACACACACAAACACACACACACACACACACACACGCATCTTTCTACGTTCTTCTGACTTATCATGTGCCTTATCACACACCTTCACAGTTGTAGGCCTACGTGATATCTCTCATTTCCCCCACACCAGTCAGACTATTCTGTGGTACAGACTTCCCTATTCTGGTGTAGACACAGATGCCTGATGTGCCTGATTGGGGCCTGATGTGCTTATAAAGTCGTCAACTTTGACATATAGCTGACATTATAGTCGGCTATACTGAACACTAGAATAGTATCCGAAGGGAGTGGACAACAAATTCGTTATATCAAGTGAAATTTTGCAATGTGATTCGTTGTAAATTGTTACTGCTGGTTCAGTGATAGTGATGAGTGAATTTATTATATCAAGACTTATTTGGTATAAAGGTTCTACAGTATATTATATACTGTCTTATATACTGTATATTATATACTAATACACCTCTATATTCCAATATCAATATGAGAATATAAGTGTCGTTAACTAGCATTAATATATTGGTTCTTGAGTATTGATGTAGGGATTGTGAGTGAAGTACTCACATGTTGTGTACAGTACATAAACATGTCTAGAATATCCAGCAATAGCCCCGTCCACAGATATTTTACTAGGCAGTCTACGTCACTGAGAATGTGTTAATATTATTTATTACACAATGTATATTTAATTGTTTAACGGAATTCTTTCGTATACAAACATAATAAATTTTTTTTAAAGAATTCATTATACCTGCAAGGAACAATCCTTTGCGCAGGTGTGAATTTCTCAAACATTTTAAAATAAATAATGATACTGTTTTGGCTGGTAGCTCAGGTGGTGAGTGGGTATGGGTTCAAAAATAAATAAAATTTTCGTTTTACCTTTCGTAGTCGATCTTCTTTCTGAAACAGGTTGGTGGGGGGAAGGTGAGGTTTGGGAAGGATAAGGTTGTAATGAAACCCAAACCTGTTGTTGAATTCTGGTACTAAGTTAATCTTGCTAACCACCACACATGACACTTAAAATTGAGAATAAACTTTAAATTTAGTGAACTGTATAATGCGATTCGATGTGACTTTTCCAAGTATTGAGCACACGGCGAAGTCTCGTTCCGTACTAAGTACTGACTTCTCTACAGAGTGGAGTTGAGGAAAGCTCCTATCTATCGAACAGCCCTACTAGATGAATCATGCTGTAAAATGAAATTATCTAAAAATATTAACTACTGGCGCGACCAGATACAAAAAGTAAATACATAAATAAAATCGTGGACAGAGAGCAAATAGAAGATGAAGAAAGAGAGAGAGAGAGAGAGAAAAAAGGTTGTGAAAAATGAATTTCATGAAATAGTAAACTATTACAATATATTTTCCTCAATTTCGCTTGTTAGTATAGATGAAACCATTTCAGCCTTAAGCCGTTTATTTTTGTTCCTCTTGGTATTTTCAAGAAAGATCAAGGAAATGTGATTTATTAGTTTGGTGGATGTGGAAGAAAATTGTCTCCTACACACATTCAAGTCAATTCTAAATTGTTCAAATAAGTTTCGCAAGAGACGTAGATTAAAAGGACATCGTATTGTAGCTCATACCATCCTACAGAATATTCTTGTTTACTCTATGGGCATTAATCAATTGAAATATTTTGATACACAACTCATACTTATCAACCTCAAACACGTTTAAATGCTCAAGAAGGATATTGTACAAGCTTGTAGAATCAAATCAATTTGTAACACTGTGACTCAATAAGATAAGTAAATCAGATAATACGATTAGTAATTCTTACATATGCTTTTTTTTCACCTTCACTATTATTATTATTATTTTATTTCGTCATGTGAAACTGTGTTATTTTCATGAGCACAGCTCTTACAGTGTATGACATGTCAATATATTAATCCTAATCCATATCAGTTGTTAGATCACAACAGGTAAATTGTCAACAACTAAAAGCATAAAAAATGTCAAATCTTAGTGTCACATCATTCCACCACTCATCGCACGTATCTCGTCCTGGCCCGAGACAAGCGCGACAAAGCCAAGGAACCAAAGCGTGTTGCTGGATTCACAATAATATATTTTACAAAGCTCAACAATCATATCCAGCAAAACGCTCCAATCAAATACGAGTACTGCGTCTTCATACTTATGTAAAACTGAACCAAGATACATACAACCAGTTACATTTCAATACCCGCTGCAATCCACAACTAATCACAATAACAATTTTCTTTTTTTCAATAAGTTGAGGTTTGAAAGGGTTACACAGAAAAATTAATGAACAAGCTTTGAGATTCTAATGAGTTTTAAAATTAATTTTAGTTTTATGTCTTCTGCTTATTTATGTAATTTCAACTAGCAAACAAGTTGAAACATTCTCCTACAGAGTAAGGACAGGCATTAGTCAAGGTTTCTTTTAAGGCCTTAACAAAACAATTATAGCTAGTCATATTTTTTAATTCATTTAGCAGTTGATTGAAAACCTTTATCCCAACATAATGTGGCCCTTTTTCTAACAATGTGAGTCTATGTGTAGGGTACTGAATGGTCGTTCTTTTATGTCTTGTGTTGTATTCGTGGGATATATTGTCTTCCATGAATTTTTGTCGGTTTCAAAAAACCAAACAAGCAATTTCCAGAAAATAAAGTGCTGGAACGGTAAGAAGCTGTAGCCTAAGAAAGATGGGTCTACACGAAACTCTTGAGTCAACTTTCTCAATCAATCTAATCGCCTTTTTCTGTCTTCGGAAAACTGTCTGAATACTGGTTTCACATGATCCCCAAAAAATGATACTGTAGCGAACATGTGATAAAAAGTAACCATGATAGACTGCTAGCGCCGTCTTTATTTTCGCCACATTAGCTATGGTTCTGAGGGCAAAGAGAGCCTGAGACAATTTAACCTCCAGCCTCTTTAAATGACCGTCCCACTTCATATTGCCCTGCAGCTCCATACCAAGAAATTGGATCAACTCAGATGAGTGGCACTCCTCGCCATTACCAGAACAGAGCGTTTTTTTTTAATTTCTGGGACCCCCAACTGTGAAAAATTTTAAAAAGTTAGTTTTTGTCAAATTTAGTTTGAGGTAATTACTGTTGAACCATTGACTCAGCTGATTAAGAACATGAACTGCCTTTCCTTGTACTTCAGCATCATCTTTGTCTTTTATAAGAACTGAAGTATCATCTGCATACAGAATCAAGTCTGAGTCAATGTTGTGAGGCAAATCATTAATGAAAACATTGAAAAGGAGTGGACCTAGAATTGATCCTTGAGGGACACCACATAAATTCCTTTTCCATTCAGATGTTACCTCACCGCCATTACATGCTGCTAATTTTACTGCCTGAAATCTATCAGATAGATAAGAGTTAAAGAATTTCAAAGATTTCCCAGAAAACCCATAAAATTCCAACTTTCTCAACAACAAATGATGATCGACCATGTCAAAGGCCCTTGACAGGTCACAAAACAGACCAAGACTACTCTGATTTCCATCCAGAGCTCTCAAAACCCCAGTAATCATTTAAAAAATTGCAGACTTAGTTGAAAGGTTCTTACGGAAACCAAACTGCCTATGGTGGAGTATGGAATAACCTTCCAAAAATGTTATGACCTGATTGAATGCAGCTCTCTCATAAATCTTAGGAAAAACTGGTAAAAGGGCCACAGGACAATAATTTTTAACATTTTTCTTATCTTCTTTCTTGTAAAGCGGTTTAATAATTGCAAATTTGAGCTTTTGTGGGAATTCAACTCAATAAGGACAAATTTATAGCATGTCTTAAAGGCTCTAAAATTATTGCACATGATGCTTTAATGATTGAGCTTGGAATGTCATCCCATACAGTCGATTTAGTATTTCTCAATCCCAGAATAATTCTCTGCACCTCACTTGCACTTAGTTCCCTGAAATGAAATTGCCTTTTTTGTTCTTGAACATTTTTGAGGAGTCTTATACCCTCTTTCACACATCTTGACCCAGAAAAGTCTGAATTAGCTTGCAGAAAATGATCATTAAACAGAGAAACCACTGTACTAGGATCAGAAACCAGTTTGTCCCCATTATTCAATTCTACTTTGTTGATTGTCTTTTTCACCAGGCCCAGCTCATTCTTGACAACTGCCCATGGATAAAGGCCTCATTACTTTGCTGCTTTGCCAAAGAAATTACTCTTCCCAAAACCTTCTTGTAACATTGAAAATACTGTAGAAAACTTGAATCTCTATTGGTTCTAGTCTCTATATATAGCTTTCTTTTCCTAGCACACGAAATTCTTATTCCCTGAGTTATCCAATGTTTAATTCTATTGCATTTTTTGGAATTGAAAAATTTAATTGGCAAAACAGTCAAGAAAGACAAGTAAAATTTTGAAAAGAAGTTATTAAATGCGGTTTCAGCAGAAGAAGCAATGAAACAGGAGTCCCAATTCGTTTTACTTAATAAATTCATGAAAGCTTTAGTTGAAGACTCATTTATCATGCGCTTTGATATGTACTTGCTTTTATGAATTTCACATTTTTGATCCAGTTCAATAATCTGAGCTAGGTGATCTGATATTCCTAAATCTGTTGTACTACTCTGAATATCCTCTAAGATATATCTTATATCCTCACTCCTTCCACTGCTTGGAATATTATTGAATGAGTTAAATAAGAAGGTTCATTTCAATGGCGGCTGATTGGTCCATTAGTATATAATGACCAGACTGTCAGACCACAACTCTCCTCAAATGTGGTGTATGCAGCACATGCATTTTTTGGCTAAATTTAATTTATTGACTATACTGGACTGAAAGAATTAGATATTACAAGAGCAATATGGCAGTATGCTTACGTTCAGACGGTAATAATTAGTATTTTTAAAATGGAGTTGCTGAGTTCATAGAAAATTTTAAGAAAATAGTCGCAGTATCGCAGATATATTTCAGTCAGATCTAATCAAAATCAACTCAAACAGAGCACAAATCCCCCAGTGGTAAAGTAGAGGGTGCCATAAAGGTTTCGAATGTATTTATCAACAACTAATAAACAAGTGACGACAAATCGTGAGTGTTCTCATAGATTCATGATTCATGCCAAATATCGTTTAATTTTTTACTTGATACCATTAAGATCTTTAATTGATCTCAATAATGCAATAAGTACAGTACTCGAGGAATAGGATGAGCTATGACCTTAAGATGCGCAGTGGCAAAAGTGCTTGTGAGGTCAGTCACTCACCAGCAGTCTCTCTGTTTCTCTCTGTTTCTCTCTGTCTCTCCGTAGGCAGTTGCTTCTGCTCTCGCGCAACTCACAGCTCATCCTATACCTCCCGTACTGTACAATAAGTTGCATAATTTTTAACCTTCAAAATCTGAGTTATAATTATTATCTCATAAAGATGCGTATTTGGCTGTAGTCAATCAGTACGGTTTGACTTCAATGAAGGCCTTTCAATAATAGTAATAATGTAAGCTATTCGTAAAATATGCCTTGTATAAATGTCTACATATTTTCATGGGAGACTGAAGCAACAACCGTTAGAATAAATTCTATAAGTAATCAATACCGATTATGATCATTAAATTCATGTAATTAAATTCTCTAGAAGATTCCACAGCTAAACAGAATATTCACATTAGGCTTTGGATCCATCAGTTCCAGTGGCACCTAGCTTCTTCAGTGGCAGTGGCGTTCAATTCACGACGAGCGCTTTCCAATTTGGCCCGTTAGCGGAAAGGGCAGCCCAGATGGGGAAGGCGGGTGGTTGGAAAGGGGGTGGGAGGAAGGTGGCGTTATGTCGCTGGAGTAACGTTGTTTAGTTTGGGATCGGAGTGCGATGCGTCGGCACTTGATGAGTGTCGCAACCGTTGCTCTGGATGTGCTTTCCGTGCCTTTGTGGATGATGGGGAGGTGTAGGGAGGGGGTGTAGAGGGAACTCCCTGAGGGACGACAAGGGAGCGATGGGAATTTGCCG
Organism: Conomelus anceps; assembly: GCA_948455865.1. Lineage (NCBI taxonomy): Eukaryota > Metazoa > Arthropoda > Insecta > Hemiptera > Delphacidae > Conomelus > Conomelus anceps. The sequence goes on from OX418218.1 coordinate 63,756,347, forward strand.
ACGATGTGGACCTGGCTGCCTGTGGCACATTGACAAGGGATGGTGGGGGGGGGGGGGGGGAGCGCTTGTAGGTTGGAGACAGAGTGAGTAGTGTGATGGTGGAGAGGGTGGTGAGGAAACGACCGACGAGAGGAAAGCTAGGGACTTTGCGTTGTCGGAAAAGCGGTAGAGGATCGGAAAAGGGTGGCAGCAGGACGAGTAAGCAGTTTCCCGACACAGATGACTGAGTTCAACCCCCCCCCCACATCATTATCCCCCAGTCCGGCCTACACGCGGACTTGTCGTTTCAACGCGCACGAGCTTTTAAACTCTTTCATTGTCTTCACAGCGCACTGTTCAACTCTTTTCTCGTCACTCCCTCCCACTCATTAAATTGGCCCACGATAAAATAAATACGCAATTGGCCTATTAGACTACTGCGTACCTGATGAGAAATGCCCTATTCTAACTCAAGCATATCGTTCCACGTCATAAGTTGAATCATCCCATTCACATTATTCATTTCCACACATAAGCGACCCATAAACACAGATACATTGCTTTTTTTTTTTTTTTTATTTATTTATTTATTTATTTGTACATTACACAATGCAATAGCATCCCTCTAGCTGTAAGCTATTTGAGGGATATTTTATTAAGACATTATATTACAATCAAATTCAACAATGAATAACAATAGATTCCTTTTCGTAATCTATATAACTGTATATAGCCCATTATATTTTCTTTGTAATCCATTGATCTGTCTATTGTCTATTGCACCGTAAAAAATCAAGTCACTTAAACAACCAATCAATATGGTATCGCTCTTCACTCATTGACACTTATCACTTTGGGATACACTTTAATACTCACTTGACACTCCTATTTTCTACATCATAATGTGTTTCTTATTTTTTATTGAACAACTCTAACCTTCATTAATAAATATATTTTTTTTTAGCATAAACTAAATCATTTATTCTCATAAAATAGACTTTTAATTTTGTTCGAATCTCACTGTTCCTCTGTAACATTCTCAACTCCAATGGTAATGAGTTTAAAAGAAATGGAATTCTACATTCTGGGGCTCTTTTACCATAGGAATTGTTATATCTCTGAGTTCTATAGATTCTATGTCTTAATCTGTAATCTATTTCATTCATTTCTCTATATTCATTCTTGAAATAGTTACGTGACAAGTCTGTATATTTGGCTAGAGCTTCTACTGTCATAATGCCTAATAACTGATGTTCAATACCATTAAAAAGAGTTCTAATAATTCTTTCTATGGTCCTATGCAGTGGCTGTTTTATATATTTTGGTGCCAAGTAATATATAGTAATTCCATAGAAAAGAGTGCTTTGAATCATTGAGTAGTATATCATTCTTTTAGTATTAACAGGAAAATAACCGCTTATTCTAGAACATTTGTAAAGTGCAGCTCTCATTATCTTCAAAAGTGAATTGTTATGTGATCTGAATCGCATATCAGCATCAAACGTTATTCCCAAATGTTTAATACTCTCACAAAAATCAGGTTTTTGACAGTCACATCCATTCATGATTTGATTCTTTAAACATTCTGTTTTATGACAGGTTAACTTAACTAATTCATTTTCATTAACTTGAATTCTCTGATTCTTAAATACTATTACTTTAGTCTTTTGTGAATTTATTTTGAAATGATTATTAAAGAAGTACTTAACTGCTAAATCAAGATCTTGTTGTATATGTCTTAAACCTACTTTTAAATCTTTATGTATTATATACAGAATATTATCATCAGCATATTGCATAACTTTACTTTTAAATTTTAGGCTGGCGAAATCATTTACATATATGTTAAATAAAATTGGTGATAATATGCTTCCCTGGATCAATCCGCATGTTTGTTCGTAACTGCTACTAATACAAGTACCTATTTCAATCTGCAGAGTTCTATCTATGAAATAGTTCCCGAACAACCCTAGTAATTTGCCACCAATACCTATTCTACTTAATTTATGAATCATGTTTTCATAATTTACAAGGTCAAACGCTCTTGTCAGGTCAGTTGTTACAGATATAACAAATTTACTATCATTTAAAGATCTATTAATGTCACCTGTCATATTTTCTAGTAAATCAATAGTTGAACTTCCGGGGATGAAACCATATTGATTCTCATTTATTATTCTGTGTCTAGTTAGATGTTGTTGCAACTGCGCACCCATAAAATGCTCCAGAATCTTCATGAAAACTGAAACTGATCCCACTGGTCTGTAACACCCCAGGTCTTTTTTTGATCCCTTTTTAAAAATTGGTCTGAGATGTGTTACCTTCATAAGTGGTGGTATATTTCCAGTTTCAATAATTCTATTAATAAAATGTATCAATATCAATCTCAGGTAGAATATATTGTTTATTATATCCTGTGCTTTGATCCTATCTGGTCCTGGTCCTGATTTTCTGTTTAGTTTATACATGACAGTATAAAGCGATTCCAAGTTCATCTTTCTGAAGTTCATACTTAATCTATCTCCTATTGAATAATTTCCTTCATTAAAACTTTGTGCTAAATCAAACGGTTGCCCATTCATGCCAGCGATGATATCTTCGATTGCTGATTTAAAATTATTTTTGAATTTTTCTGTCAAGTCCTGCATATTTTTTTCATCTGTTACTTTAAAATTATTCTTTATTGATTCTATTATAGTTGGTTTACGTTTCTTATTTATAAATCGATTGATAATTTCCCACGTTTTTTTAGTGTTATTAAAGTTGTCAGAAAACAATTTATGATAATAGTTTCTCTTTTCTATACGAATCTTATTTGTCAGTTCATTTCTTAGTGTTTTAAATTGATCTCTTAGTTCTAAATTATTTTTGTCTCTTTTCAACCTTTGCCATGTGAGATTTTTTCTATCAATCAATTGCTTGATATTATTATTGAACCAGGGATTTTGTTCTTGTTTTTTATCTATTTTTATCTTTATTGTACTTTTATCATAGATGTCTTTAAACTTTTTCACTATTTCATTATATATATCTGATGGGTCTCTTAAATCCAGTATTGGCCACCAATTTTCTTTTTGAATTAATTCATTAACTTTTCTTGTGCTGATAATATTCTTATGCTCGTTCTCTATATCTATATCTGAATCTTTACTAAAACTTATTTTCACCCCTGTCCAGTAGTGGTCTGAAATTTTGTTTTCTACTATGAACGCAGTGTAGGAGTTTTCATCGTTTAATTTAACATTAACATGGTCTAAGCAAGATGAAACCAAAACATTATTATAGAACTCTTCTCTAGTGGGCTTCTGGATACTATTATAAAGACCATTCGAATACAACACACCCAGATAATCCTCTGATCCATACCTATCATTCAAATAACAAATATTAATGTCACCCATCATGATAATATTCTTTTCGTTTTTAATTTTAGGCATTGTTAGAAATTTTTCCAATTCTTCATTGAAGAGATTTAGATTTTGGTTTGGAGGTCTATAAAATGCTGCTATTAGTATTGACTTTTCCCCATTATAGATTTTCAAGCATAATAACTCTGCAGATACGAAATCATATTCTATATTCTCTATCTTTAAATTTTCTCTATAGAAGATTCCTAATCCTCCACCCCCTCGGCCATCTGGCCTACATCTGAAAACATTCGAATATCCAGGGATCCCATATAAATCAACTTCTTCCATCCTCAAATTAATTTCACTTAATACTATTACATCTATACTACAGAGCACTTCATTTAATTCTGATTTCAGTGTATCCCAATGTTTCCTGAGCGATCTCACATTGGTACTTAAACAAATAAGTTCACTATCTACAGAGTTATCTATCCGTTTTAAAAAATTTTTCGATTCATTCCAGTTTTGGAAATTTATGAAGTTATAATTTACATTCACATCGTCCTCATCTAAATCTTGCATATTCACTAATAATTAATGTTCAATTTTTGTCGAGTCGACACTTTACAGTTCAACGTAAAATCAATCACTAATAGAATATCTTTCCTAAATTTCAAAACTATAATTTTACTTGCCATAATCAGTTTTATTTAAAAGTGTTTGCATTGCTTTTATGTAAATGGGACAGTTTGTGTCATTGACTTTATGATTATGACTTTTTTTCAGCTTTCTGCAATTTACGCATGATGGGCTCTGTGATTTATTTGGACAGGCTTTGAAATCATGGCCTTCTTGAGCGCAATGACCACAATTTTGGGATTTGCTCTTACAATATTTGGAAATATGTCCAATACCTTGGCATTTGAAACATCGTGAGAGAGCGACATAGTCTTTAACTCTACACGATGTCCAATCCACATATAAGCGTGCTTTATTGATTATTTCTCGCCGAATTTCTGGAGAGCATTCAATGACCCAATGTGTGGTCTTTCTATCTTTTTGCCCTACTTTGAATAATGGGGAAAATTCCTTTTCAAATTTACTTTGTTCCAATGTGCTAGAGAAATTCCTATTGAATACTTCAACTCTAAGATCCGTTTCATTAACCTCAATTGGGACATTATATATTATAATTCTCGGCTTTTTCAACTCGGGTACGCTTATTTTAAGATTTTTATTTTCTATGATATTTTTACCAAGTATTTTATTCTTATCTTCAGATGAGTCCAGGACTAACAGAACTCCACCACCACGCACATTTACTGCTTTTTTAATTTTAAGAGATTTTTCTCGCGGAATATTTTTTCTCAGAGATTCTCTTATTTTTACACTAGATTCACTTTCACTTTCTGATAATATGCTGGGTTTCACAATAACAACGTTATCCTTTTTCACTATCTGCCGCAGTTGTTGTTCCATTTCCGGTTTTTGCTGCTTCATTTTATTAATTTTTCCAGGTAGCTGTACCACTTCTGCAAACGATCTTGCAGTAGCAGTAGTAGTAGGCGGCTGTCCTCTGTTGAACTCGGATGAGAGCTGGTTGATGCTTCTTTCCAACTTCTCCAATCTGCTTACAACCTCGTTCTTCTCTTTTTCCTGGGTCTTCTGCCTCGTTTCGACTCTGGTTATTATCAACGCCAGCTTGTTGCACAGTGAATTGTATTGGTCGAAATCGTTTCTAGAGAGCTTTTTTTTTCAAAAGTTTCACTGCCCCAATTTATGAGATCGGAGTATAATTCGTGAAGAGTTCCCACGTCTTCCAAAATACTATGGTCCATGATGTTGGATATTTTGCTCACATTTTGGTCATCCACGTAGTTCAGGCTGCGACTCTCAGTGTTTAGTAGGCTGCTTGGATTTTCATCTTCTTCCTCAAACTCTGTTGCTAGTAGAGGTGGCAATTTCACCGGTGAATGAAGTTTTGCCGGTCTATTCATAATTGAATTACTTCAAGAAAATTAACTTCATAACAACTTGAACAATTTTTCAATATTCGAATAAAACGACAAGTTTAAATTTGCTGACAGCTCGATTACTGTTAACTATTTCTACAACTAGTCTACGTTAGCACTACGATGTTTACTCTATCGCGTTCGGCTGAATACTGAATTGTGAAAATAAATAATTGATTACTAGAAATATGCAACCGATTTGTAGAAGTAAGAAAATGAATTACTCTCACTAATAGTAGCCTATAGCGGGATATTTAAAAACCCTACTTTTTTAGAACCGCCATAAATTAGCCAGAAGACGATTTACCATTTCTGGTCAACCAAAACTAATGAATCTATGATGCTACGCTGTTACATATAGTACGTTGCAAGTTGCAAATGCCGAAAGTTTTTTTTAGAAATCACGTCTCTTGATAGCGTATTTGGGTGATAATATTATGTTTGCAAACATTCCCAATTACAATGTGGGTAGAGTTAGTTGAGATTTATGTACATTAATTTGATGAAACAAATTTCATCTTGCACTTTGTATTACGTGCTTATATTATATTAGTTATCTATTATATTAGTTATGTGAATGAATTATTCGCTATAGGAACACGGAAAATATTGTTTCTTTTGTAAAACCGCAACTTTCGCTGGACGTTCTGTAGATTCAGATCAGATACTAACTTGTTAAGAAGGAGGTCAATAGCTTATTACACCTAACAATATGAGATCATAATGTTAAAATGTCAACTAGTTTGCGTATCTTTTGCGCTATATCATTTGAACTTTTGTAATATAAATTCATGAAGGATTTTCCCAACACTTGGTCAGCATTAATATCACAAACTAATTCAATTATCTATTCTTTGTGCATGAGTGATATTGTCATGGAAAATACTTCTTTGAAATCTATCAATTAATTTAAGTAATATTCGGTGGAATAGAATTTGAATTTTGTAATTAATGCACCAGTTTGACTGCAATTAATTTTTTCCTGGGTGAAACTCATTAAGATAATCGAATATAATTTATTCTTTACGGATAAATTGACTTGATATATTTTGCGATAATAAGCGGTCAAGGATGGAATGTAGAGAAGTGAACTCACCAATCAACTTTGAGCTGTCATCTCATTGGTCAATCGCCACTCAACATAACGGACCAATTATGAAATTGCTTACCGACACAACTTTCAAGCGAATTAACAGCAGAGCTGTCTTGCGGACAGTTATGTCGGGTTCACACGTGCTACAATCGCGCGATTGTAGCCAGAGCAATTAGTGGCCAGAACAATTATTATGACGGGCAACAGCCTCCCAAAGCAATTATGAATCGCAGAGTTTTGGCTGACTTTTATCCTAATACACGTACAAAAAAAAATAAAAATTTCAGATATTCAATTTATTTAAATTCCATGCTCAGCTTTGTTAATGCAAACCAACTTCAATTTTTCTCCTATCACTAAAATTAAAGTTTTTATGCCATCAAATAGACTTATTGCAGTTCAAACAAATATTTTATAAAAATGCTCAAAAACATGCTACAAAAAATCTCGAGTTCCTAAGTATTCACTACAGTGAGCAGAGTGTGCTAGGATTTTAAAAAATCCAAAATTTTATGTTTTTTGTTGCTAGCTGAATTAAAAGCGGTAATGACCTCGGCTACAAGCGCGCGATTCTAGTAGAATGGTGCATAAGAACGAAATCCATGGAGCTTTTCGAATTTATATAAATTACAGAACATTGAAATGTCTTTCCAGAAATGGAAGAAATCTGGCACGCTTTCCACTAATGATTGTATTGTATACCCATTCTATTCATTAAAACGCTAATAATTTCAAATTTTAATTTTGGTATCTTACTTAAACTTTGTATCTGTATTATTTGAGAATCAAGGGTAATATTTATCATTAAAATATAAACGATCGACATGATGTTTTGATAACACATTCCTTACAGTTCGAATCCCTCCAGTCCACTTATCAGTTAGATGTTAACCAAAAATTCAACAACTTTGGGACTTTTTGAGTTGATAAAGAAGTGTCTTATCTTTCTATCCTTTTTATTGAAAAGTGGTATTTATATTTAAAGGTGATATTAAACATTGAAAAGCGACAAGCTAATATTTATAAGTGGCCTGTGATATTTATATAAAAGTGAAATTTTATCCTTTTAAAACCAGGAGACTCTTTTAGCAAGACACCCACTATCTATCTGTCTTTCAGTAAGACAAATTTTTTGATTATGATGAGCTGCAAATGATCACTTCTGTCTTTCCGTCGATGATGATTATTACATAAGAAATTTAAAATTTCAGTGATTAACGTTGTAGGCTACTTCTGAGCCAGAGGAAGTGCTTGCAGGAATCTGTTGGGAAGGCATCACATCTTATGTTTATGTGCATATTGTTTGTCAAAATAAGAGACATTTATTATCCTCCGAGCAGCTTTAATTCCAAAACCAGACTGATTCATTGACTAGTGACACATGACTAGTTTGTTGGTTAAGGTTTTTGGGTTAAATTCAAAATTTTATTTATCGAAATATCTCTTGAACCCATCAACAGCATTTCTGAAAGTAACAAGAATATGTAGCACTCAAAATACGATTTAAAACTTTGCCAATAAACGAGTATCAATCAGTGGCGGATCCAGAAAATGTTTTTGGGGGTGGCTGGTTTGCTACTGATGATGGGGGGGGGGGGGGTAGAGGTGAACTGAAAACAAGTATTGTGAAAGCTTTTGAATTTTTCATAATTAATCAATCATCATACCCAAACTATAACTATTCATATGATTGGGAAATAAAAAATAGCTTTACTAGTGCTTTGAACCAAATCGGCGATAAAATTATAAAATCAACTTAAATTTAAAGTATATTGGAAAATTTTGATTGAATTATGGCTGAATCTGGTGTGTTCAATAGTTTGTCAAGGAACATAGACCTAGTATTATTCCGGTATTACGGTCATATTATTCAATTTTTAAGAATGAAAATCAATATGGGAGCTTTAATAAGATACAAATTTTTCAATGAACTAATGTTTCATCAAGATTTAATAGATAAACTTTGTGTGAATTCCACACTGTAAAAAGAGATGTTTTTCTAAAGTTTTTATCTGACGATTATGTTTTCCTCTTATAGAAATATGGGATCTAATGTTACAATTGAAGACTTAGTAGTGGAATTAAGTAATTCTTGCTATAATGAATATTTTACGAGCTTCAAACTGGAGGTTTGATTGGAAAAAATTTACACTCTGGAGGTTTTGGGGGGGGCTTCAGCCCGAAAGCCCCCCCCTGTAAATCCGCCACTGGTATCAATTACGTAAAATATTTACATCCAAAATATCTAAAAACACGAGATAACAATTATTCCCACATTTGATTTGTATGCAACATAGGAAATTCATGACAAGGTACTAATTTATCAATTGGGTTGGAGTCGAAAAAGTACAAACGGAAAAGTTCAAAGTTCGTTAAATCCAAAATATCGCGAAATCGTTTAATCATAATAGACAATAGACCCATATAAATTTTGCAACCAATTCCACTGTACATTTACCTGATAACCGTTTATTAAGATTTATTTAATTTGTTTAGCAGAGTAGTGATCGAGTGAAACCTAGCTTTTAGTACAGTTATTAGATGTACATAATTATCATTAGCAGTAAAAGATTCTAATGAGAGTCTCACTGTATTATTTTAAGATTAGTAAGTTGGGATAGAAAAAATTTGCTCATTAGTCTCAAGACTAGATAGCAATGAAATTGTTACGGGTTCTATCTCTAAAATAACACTGGCAACACTTATATTTATCACTAGCACTTTATTAACACAAATTATTTACAACTCTCACTCTTCAGTTATTTCTTACACAAAATAATGTAATCGGAAGCAGATAAATCGATATTGTTCAACTGATAAAGAGTTTTCAATATTAATATACAAAAATCAATCACTAAATTTCATAAGGCCGATCAATATTAAATAATAACTGTTCAATAAACCGTTCAATAATTAAAGGAGAAGCGTCTATAGGCAGATTCACCTTAAGAATTCAGTATTGTTTAAATGTAGAGCATTGTTGCCAAGCGCATGTGCTATCGCTAAACAGAGCAATCGACACCTACTCTGAATGTTGGGACTGTACTCCAGCCGTCTCGAGTAGGCTTCGATTATAAAATATAATAACAATTAGTCACGTCCGGCTCGGTTCCGTGAATAGCATTTAGCTATGTCCACTTGCTCCCCGCTATCAAAAAAACTAAAATTGAAATGCATCATATTTTTGTACTATTTTTGTACCTTTTTGTACCACCAAAAGAAAATTTTGTACCACCTCCCTACCTGAGATAATAGTAACTCTAAGGTCGGGGAGCAAGTGGACACTCTCTCCCCGCATATGTCATATGCAATAAGTGAATACACCATATTTTTGTACTATTTTTGTACCTTTTTGTACCACCAAAAAAAATTTTTGTACCACCTCCCTAACTGAGATAATATCAACTCTAAGGTCGGGGAGCAAGTGGACACTCTTTCCCCAAGTGTTATATGCAAGATTTGAATACACCATATTTTTGTACTATTTTTGTACCTTTTTGTACCAGCAAAAGAAAATTTTGTACCACCTCCCTACCTGAGATAATAGTAACTCCAAGGTCGGGGAGCAAGTGGACACTCTTTCCGCAAATGTTATATGCAAGATTTGAATACACCATATTTTTGTACTATTTTTGTACCTTTTTGTACCACCAAAATAAAATTTTGTACCACCTCCCTACCTGAGATAATAGTAACTCCAAGGTCGGGGAGCAAGTGGACGCTCTCTCCCCGCATATGTCATATGCAATAAGTGAATACACCATATTTTTGTACTATTTTTGTACCTTTTTGTACCACCAAAATAAAATTTTGTACCACCTCCCTACCTGAGATAATAGTAACTCCAAGGTCGGGGAGCAAGTGGACGCTCTCTCCCCGCATATGTCATATGCAATAAGTGAATACACCATATTTTTGTACTATTTTTGTACCTTTTTGTACCACCAAAATAAAATTTTGTACCACCTCCCTAAAGGAGATAATAGCAACTTAAAGGTCGGGGAGCAAGTGGACACTCTCTCCCCACTTATTTCATATGCAAGATTTGAATACATCATATGTCATCTGCATGATGTATTTTTTGAAAAATATCCATACAAGCCCAGTTTCAGCTACCTTAATACAAATTCAAGCCTATCATATTATCTCAGCAGGTCCTAAATTTCAGCTCATTACCCTTTTTTGTTCAGGTTTTATTGGGGTGTATTACTGTGTATTTGCAGTATGCAATATTTCCAAATATTACTAATAATTTAAATACTACTAATAATTCTAAAGATCTCCACTATGAAGGACATTGAAAAAAATATCAAATAGCTTATGGAAATCGATGTCCACTACTGCACAAGAATATTCAGTCAACACCAGGAATCAAACAATGGATCTTCTAATTGCCAGTCTACAGAATTATTGGTAGTATTAAACAGAATTCGAAATTGATAATGATGTTTGAAATTGGCAGTTTAACAAATGCAACTTACTGTATTATAATGCTAACCAGCATTTAGATGATAAATACCATTCAATTTTGTTGAATGAATGGTAGTTATCATTGAGAAGTAAAGTGCCTAGTGAAATATATTTATTCTAAATGAAAGATTCTTTGAATAAATAATTACATTGCAACATACAGAACTGTAAAAATCATTGTTTATTGTTCCACAAATAATGTAGAGAAATAATTATAATTATTCTAAGCGAAAATTACAATAATACCAGTCAAATGTGGACTTTATTCATTGAGTTAAATAAAAAGTATCTAGCATTAATTACCTAACATCATCATTACAATATAAATTCTCCTAAAATAATATTCTATGAAATATCTTTTCTAAGGCTAATCTTATGAAAATTCACAAGTTGAAAAAGAGCAGTCAGAAAATATCATTATTTCTTCTTATAAAATAGTTTTTTAAAAAATACTACCTATTCAATAACTTCTTCATTTTATCAAACAGAAACTGCCCATTTTTCATTCAAGCATTCATGCTATATTCATAATGTTGTCACACATCTTAGCATCTTTTTCCTCAAAAATGTCTTTAACAAATCGATTAATAAAATATAAGTCAACACACAATTGAAATATCTGACATGAAACAAGATTACAGGTTTGCAAATTTTAAAATCCAAATAACATGAAATAATAGTTTATTGGTTGAATGCAAGTGAGGGCAGACAAATGATCTTATTGACAATTACCTGGATCAAGTGTCTGTAAAAAAATCATTACAAAAATAGAGAACAGATTTAAAAATCCCTTTACATTTAAAAAGGAATCAGACAAATATAAAATATGTGTTTAATATAAGTTCTCATTCAATATTGTTTGTTAATTAATAAAATTATACTTGAATTTGATGTAGTCAGGGGCGCACCCAGACTTTTGGTTTGGGGGGGCTTACCTGTCCTACCAGGGAAAATTTTGTTAGGGGGGGGGGGGTAAATTGGGATTTTCAGACGACTTTTTGCAAGATTGTTGCCCGATAAAGTTTATTGAGGGGGCGGAGATTCATTACTTGTCTTTTTAAAGAGTATTAGTATTAGAGTAGCTATGGGGAAACAAAATGTGTTCATCATGAGTATTTTTTGTACAGTGTTTCAGGAGTTCAAAATCATTCTGCCAGACTGCTTAAGCAACTTCTCATGAGGGTAAAAAACTTAGAATCAATGTAGGTCCGGAACGCTTTGTTACAGAAATAAAGAGGGCGATAGATTACAGCTATTCCAGCATCCATTCAGAAATGACCAAGGTCTTCATATAGATGGTGTGAATTAAATTGAATCAATGTAAAATTATCTGAAACATGCTACATCTACTATTATAAATTTTTATGTCTACACCATTCTGAGACTTTTGCGTTGTTATTTTACTGTCGGCCTAGTGGTTAACCAATTCAATTGCCAATGAACCAAAAACTTTGTTCAATTTCTCCTTCAAAACTTGCCAAATCATTTTTTGAAATGAGATATGAATGTACTCAATAGTCAAGAACGGTCCCAAAGTTTATAGAGTTTTATTGAATCAAAGCATACTGATTTTGCACATATGCTTTCCACTTGCTATTCTTCTGTCTTTTTATCAAATTTAAATTATGGTTTTGTAAGTTCTGGGTGCTTTATTCACAATTAATAGCCAAGCTCATACATTTCAATATTAAAAATGCCTTCTTTTGGCCTTTTTTGTGTATTTCACAGGATTACTCATGGTAGTTAATGTTTCATTTGAGTTTTCAGTTCATTTCTCATCAAATGTATTAAACTTTCCACCTAAATAAGCGCTCTAGAAGCCTAGAGTTTTCGGAATGAGTACTAATTTATTGATCTCTTATTGAAAAAGATAGCTTCACTATTCTGCTATATTTATTTCTGTATTGAAGCGTTTTTGAAGGAATAAGCTTATGCAATCTTATTGAAATTTTTTCGCAAAAACCTGTAAACCGTTTTTAGGAAATTGTTAGCCGCGAGCCGTAACAGGTACCGTACCTGTTCAGTCACATAAGGCAAGCTGCCACCAAATGGATCAGCCACCAAATAAAAGGGTTCTTAGCTATAAAATCACTTGCCAATGATTCGGAACTCACCAAAAACTGTGGGCCCACGCACAGGTCTCAGAATTATCTTGGCTCCACCTTCCGAAAGGAATTACATTATTACCGTTAAATGTATTACAGGTTTATGAGGTTCTAGAGACTAGAGGTCCTGTACTTATTGGTTAAATGAATGCCATATTGATATGAGTGAAACGAATTATTTTTATTATCTTTACCCAGCCACCTAGTCAAATTTAATTCTGCAAGGCTACAAAGTCTATTTCCACCTATGGTAGTCACTCATAGTATTCCTGTTAATAGTACAACGATATTGTTAATTGTCATCCGATTTAAACAAGTTTTAAATGTACAGCCTAGAGTCCATATTACACAGTCAATTCGCTTAAAAATTACCAACATTTTGATAAGGATTTCAGGACCTGAGGGCAAGGCTTGAGCCCCAAAACCCCCCATGTCAAGCCACTTGTTATGAACATTATTCTACTTGAAAAGTGTGAATAAATGACATGTACCAACACTAATCAGCCTGCAGCACATACTCTCTATATAGTAAATTTTCTTGAAAATTATTAACAATTTTTTAAGGAGCTCGGGTTCTTGGGGGGGGGGGGCTTAAGCCCCCTAAGCCCCCCCCTGGGTGCGCCACTGGATGTAGTGAAGCTATCCCATCTTTGGTCAAGCCATGTATGCTATGAAAACATGCTATGTGAACTATGCTATGAAAATTAAAAAGTATAAATTTCATGTATGATGTAGCCTATGGTATTGAAAGAAGTTGATCTATTATTAAATCAGATGACTTTCAATACCATAAGACATAAGATGAAGACGGAGAGAAAATCAGTTGAGAGATGATTGTGATAGAATTATTGTAACAGAATTGGAGTTCTTAGAATAAAAAGTGTTTCTATGGGTATTCAAATTTGGTTTGTGTTATTATCAATTGAAGTTAAAACACAAACACAACAATTGAGGCAAAAAATAATTTGGATTTGAGATAATAAAGAACTAAAACAACTGAACATTTTTCCCTTCCCTCATACCAAGAATCTTCAATTAAGTGAACTTATTTTAAAATATTACAAACATCACAGTTTGATAAGAATTAATAACAGGGGAAATAACAAAAAATTGACAAATTAACTCAACATTAACATGATGTTTATAATAATACCAAAAAATTTCGTGAATCGTGTATATTTTCAATGAATTAAATTTTATTCACTTATTAATCAAATATAAAAGTCGAATATAAATGAACCACTCAACATTGGCCAAACTTTTCAAGAATACATCAAAATCATTGACAGACAAAAATGCAATACTAATGATAATAAGAATCATATTAATTATATTATACACAACTAAGATTTACAAAGGAAAGTTCAGATTGGGAAATAGATTCTTAAAATATTATTCAACTGCATAAAAATAGAAATTGTGATTTAATTAAGCTATAATAGGACAATTATTATCATGTCTGTTCATTTTCTGACATACATTTGATCCAGAAATTTTTAGTGTCTGAATATTTTAATTGATTGTTATCTTAATTGATTAGGGGAGTCCTCCCAGAGGATAATTAGTGTAGGTACCGTAGAGTACCTAGTTTATTCCAGATGGATTCTCAACTACAGTAAATTCTATTTTAATCATTACTTTTGTTCCAACTTTGGATAAAGTATCAAGTTCCCACTATGAACAGATATTTGGCTATTTCATTCCTGAAGAGGAATCACTTAATGTAATTTACAACTTACATTCCAACTAGGGTATCATTTATATTATATCTGTCGGAAATATGACATACACATAGCTCAGGGTGTAAAAAGCAGGCTTCCTGAAAATCTTATTCAATGTGATGATATAAATTATTACCCATATTATTGATTGAAGTTAAAACACAAACACAACAATTAAGGCAAAAAATAGTTTGGATTTGAGATAACAAAGCACTAAACTTCTCTTTTCTTTTAATGGTACAAAAAGGTACAAAAATAGTACAAAAATAGTACAAAAATATGGTGTATTCAAATCTTGCATATAACATGTGGGGAAAGAGTGTCCACTTGCTCCCCGGCTTAGAGTTGATATTATCTCAGTTAGGGAGGTGGTACAAAATTTTCTTTTGGTGGTACAAAAAGGTACAAAAATAGTACAAAAATATGGTGTATTCAAATCTTGCATATAACATGTGGGGAAAAAGTGTCCACTTGCTCCCCGACCTTAGAGTTGATATTATCTCAGTTAGGGAGGTGGTACAAAATTTTCTTTTGGTGGTACAAAAAGGTACAAAAATAGTACAAAAATATGGTGTATTCACTTATTGCATATGACATATGCGGGGAGAGAGTGTCCACTTGCTCCCCGACCTTGGAGTTACTATTATCTCAGTTAGGGAAGTGGTACAAAATTTTCTTTTGGTGGTACAAAAAGGTACAAAAATAGTACAAAAATATGGTGTATTCAAATCTTGCATATAACATGTGGGGAAAAAGTGTCCACTTGCTCCCCGACCTTGGAGTTACTATTATCTCAGTTAGGGAAGTGGTACAAAATTTTCTTTTGGTGGTACAAAAAGGTACAAAAATAGTACAAAAATATGGTGTATTCAAATCTTGCATATAACATGTGGGGAAAAAGTGTCCACTTGCTCCCCGACCTTGGAGTTACTATTATCTCAGGTAGGGAGGTGGTACAAAATTTTATTTTGGTGGTACAAAAAGGTACAAAAATAGTACAAAAATATGATGCATTTCAATTTTAGTTTTTTTGATAGCGGGGAGCAAGTGGACATAGCTATAGCATTTGACGTTCCAGTGCAAGTTCACATAAAATTTCGTGTTTTCGCTTTTCGTGGTGTCATTTTTACGAGAAGATGACATTAACATTATCAATTATATTTACATGAAATGTTGATTGCCATCAACGCTGACAAAGATTATGTTTAATGTTAGTTATAATTGTATGGCAACTGATACGTTTCAACATACTTTAAACTTATTCATGATGAAGTTATTTGATTTTACAATTATGATAAAATTGACAAATATGTTCAACTTAATTAAATTTTCTAATTCCCTTTCTTTGTTATAAATTTCACTGGAGACATCCAGTAAAAATTAACAATTCAGTCAATTAACAATAATGACAATTAACATCCAGTAACAAAGTATCAATTTCGTATTCTTGAGAATGTCATTTCTTGAATTTATTGTGTTTGAAACACGAATCTTGATAACTCGTTGATTTATAAGATGACAAACAATAAGATGCAATCAGCAGAAAAAATTATGGAAAGCGTCAGCCGGTAACTGATAAGCCGCTGAAATAGCTTAAATAGAGATCTAAAATTTTTAAAGTTGATCAATTTTGATAAAATTTTAACTCTACTTTGTATACACAAAATAGATATCAAATATGAAAAAAAATTAATTATCTTCACGCATTCCAAAATTTTGTAGTTTGTAGGTAGGTGTATGACGCATCGTTTGTTATCGCTGGATTTTTTTTGTGTTACGAGCGGTACAGTCTCTGCTGAAAGTCAAAATCGAGCACTTCCAGTGCGACAACGTTGTTCAGTGCGAGTGGGACAGATACATTGGCAACATCCTTGCGATTAACAAGGATAGAAAGCCTCCATTTAAACAATACTGAATTCTTAAGTTGAATCGGCCTATAGTACATAACATTTGAAATTCTACAAGCACTACAAGCCGTTGTATGAACTGTCAGGTTAGCCTGAATAATAATCTGTCACAAGATACTGCAATTAACACTACAGACAACGAAAGTTCATTATCACAGTTTGTAATAGCGCCAACGGGATTGCACTGTCTGTATTAACGTAAACAGGAACTGTCACTACTGCCACTTATCGCATTCAAGATGGAATTACAACTGAACTAACTTTTGCCTACGCGCTCGCTTAAGCGCTTATTTAATCTAGAAAGACGGAGACCCTTCCAAAACGTTCGATAAGTTTCCTGAATAAACAGATAAGAAATTCACAATATTCGGTTTTAGTCGATAAATTTCTATAAGGTTCTAATTGAATATTCTACCAAATTCTAAGTAAATATCATAAAAGTGTCAAAAGAAGAGTAATTAGTTGCTTTGACCAGAAGACTTATTGACACAAGCGATAACGCTGTAAATCCTTCTTTCACAACAGTATTTATAGGAAAAAATTAAATTCAACATGGCAATGCCAACACTAGAAATTATTAAGAAAGGTACTGAAGTACTTGAACATCTACACAGTTTCTTGTATACTTAATCGTATTCAAAGAGGTATGTTAAGTTGGTAGTGAAGATGGTGTCATAAGTGCAGTGCACATGCAAGTGGGAAAGGTTCCTGCTGGACACCTCTAAAGTGCTATTAATTCAGAAAAGGGCAGTCCGAGTGATTTCTGGAGCGGGCTATCTTGACCACTGTAAGCCACTTCTTTCTAAAAACGGCATTCTGTCTGTCTTCAATGAATTTATTTATCAATGTTTGAAAGAAATATATCAGATTCAAGACAATCTACTAAAAAATACTGATATTCACAGCCACTTCACAAGAAACCGTGAGAGTATTCATATTCCAAGATGCAGACTAGAAAAGTCAAAGTACAGCTACCCTATAATAGCCTACAAATTCTTCAACTTACTACCAACTCAAATTAGAGCATTGCCTAAAAAACGATTTCTCCATGTACTTAGGTACTGGCTAACTGTGAATCCATTTTATTCAGTAGAGGAATTTATAGCTGCTGATCACAGCACAATGGTCCATATGATCTAATTAAGAATATTTTGTCTTTTTGAAACTATCCCCAAATACAGGAGACCAACTTAATTATCTGATGTAAAAATTGTAACTTTTCCTTCCCACTAATTTCAGGTAGCCTATCTGTTGTTATTGATACTGACTGTAATATGTATTGTTAATGTTGTGACTGTTTATTGTATATTTTCATTATGAATTGTGACTTGGCTTAATGTAACTTTCATGTTCAACTGGCCTAATAAAAACTTGAAACTTGAAACTTGGAACCTGCAACAAGTTGAGCGTTGTATCGTCAGTCAGGTTCACGACTATTATAGATAATGAATTTACATTAAAATATCGGTCATAATTTACATTCATTCATTTTGTAGAATAAAATGTATGGTACTTTCAATGAAGTGAAAGAAAAAATATTTTCTAAAGTTCAGGCTTTGGATTTTTCATACTTTGATCTTTATTGCTTGATGGTTTTGGTTTGGGTTTTTTCACACAAAATCATTTGTTGAGTTGAAATTTCTCAGTTTTCCAAAGAATTAGTACAATAAAGTTTCTACTGATATAATAACTATTTCAAGACATCACGTGTCTGGAAAATACTGAAACAATAATAACTAGTTCTATGAACCAAAACGAAAATTGCGCAGAAGATGGTCTTAGAAGATATGATACTGATAGAAAGAGATGAGATCGGGTCTGTACAAAACGAAGCGAAGGGTACAAGAGGAAGCGCTCCGTATTTTCTCTCGTTTTTGCGAAATAGCGTTTGCCAGCCTGAATCAGCAAGCTTTGTGGACAGAGTCTTGCTGCCAGTGTGCGTCAGAGAGAATTTTGTAGGATGGCAGCAGAGAAGCGACGAAAGAGTAGTGAAAGATTGGAAGTGAGCGAGAGAGACGGAAGTTCTGAAAGTGGTTGATGAGTGGAGAGTGGGAGGGGGCGCACAAGGGCTTGAGCTGCGCATTGCTGCCGCCGGGGGGCGAACTTCACCCACTTCGCCCCCTTTCCGGACCACTGTAAGCACACCCGATGCCAAGCGTTTCGACCTCAGCACGCTCTTTATTTCCACCAGCCTCGTTTGACATGGACAGATCCTCTTTCTCTGGCCAGTGAGTAGTGAGGAGGCTCTCTGTTGCTCGCACTCTTTCGACAGTCCGATTACAGCGCACAAAGTACACGCGCACACACGCTCACTCGCGCTTGCAACGAGAGGCATCGTTTTACTGCGCGTGTGATCAGGTGTGTGGGACGGTGTTATCGCGTGAACGAGGAGGTAGAGTGGTGAGGTAGGTGACTGGGGGTTGGGAGTGATGGTAGCGTAAGCTGACCGCACCTGCCCAGAGCCAAATGGATGTGTTTTAAACGCAGCGTAATGATGGGCCGGCCACCGCCCCCGAGCTGCTCGAGAGAAGGGCCGGCCTTGTTATTTTGGCCTTCTAATTATCGCGCGGAGCGGTCCGTGTGACCGTAGCCGGCGAGCTCACCTTTGAAGCAACTCTCTTTTCACGCTTCTGCCGACACTTCTCCGCCACGCCCCGCTCATCCGAACGCTGCATCAGAGCAGCAGCAGAACTTGCTTCTCACGCATCGTCGCATGGACGTCGTATTCGGCATTCATCTTCTTTTTACAGTACTCTTGAAATGAACTCTCAATCTTTGGAAAATATGTAGCCAAGGAATAATAATGAATAACGCCTACTAAAGAAGGTTTTTATGAGAAGCCAAGTAATTGAATGGTAATACTGAAGATTCATCTTCTTTTCACTCTTTCAAAAACTTTCAGTCTTTGGCAGATGTCTAGCCAAGAAATTATGAAGGAGGCCTACTGAGGAATCCTTTTATGTGAGCCTAAAGCAAAATTATTGAATAGAAAATACTGGAGAATAAATGTCTATATTTTATCTGCTACTAGATAAAGTTAGTTGTTTAACTGTACTATTTCTGTAGTTTCTCCGTTCATTACTTTGTTTTACTTCGTATTCGTATTTGATGGATAAAGCCTGTCAAATTCAACCTATACTAGGTTGATTGTGACCAGGTGACAAATAATAAAATACCAACCATGATGGTGAATTATTCTTCTGTTATGTATAGGTCACACACATGACAAACTATTCTATATTTAGCAGAAACCGTTCAGAGAGCCCCGTATAAGATTTAAGAGTGCAATAAATTCTTCAATGTCAAAGAAGAATTGAATTATCTCGATCAATTGAACAATTGAGGCAATTGAACAATCAGTTTTATTTGGGCAGCTCAACCATCATTTCTCTCTCTCTCTCTCTCTCTCTCTCTCTCTCTCTCTCTCTCTCTCTCTCTCTCTACCAAATCAAGTATGTGCGTTCCTGCGTTCATTACACTCGTAAGTATTGCAGCATCAGCTTTACAAACAGTTGGGCCTAATTACATGAATACATTTATTCTTGAACTAAAAACCGATGTTATTAATGGAATCAGGATCTGGATAATCAACAAAAGCCAGGATCTCGATTGTTGAGCTAAGTCAAAATGGTGTGTCAAACAATAAAAATCATTATATAATATCAATAAATTTCATATGAATGTGAATTCTGTAAATTTATCGAAGTGGCGATTGAAAGTCAATAACAGAGAAGTTATGTTCTTGAAAGAGGACCATCAGTGCGAGATTGGTACTGGACGGACTTGATGAATTCTTATTACATTTAAAATTCTACTAGTTATTGACAGAAATATGTACCTGACATTCGTGATGAGTGGTGCCTTGTAATTTATCAGGGCACATATTCATAATGTCATCATAATATTATAAAGTAGCACCACTGACGCTCATGTACTTGTCTACCTTCTATACGCATACACTGAGAGAATAACGTCATGTTATGCCAAAATCACGAAAATTTGATTATGAACTTGAAAAATATGTGAAATTGCTGTGGCATGATCTTGGACCTTGATTGACAAAAAGCTGTCTGCCATTCATCTTACAATACTGTTATGAGTTGCGATTGAATTAACGTCTATTTCTACAGTGTTTCAGAATACATTACCTTAAACAGCAATAGCAGTCTGGAACTGCACCATAGAAAATTATGATCGTATGAATTTCTCAAGTAGAACAATCTATTTTGAACGATGTATAAAGGCAATAAGTAAACAAAAATGAAATCAGATAGAGATAAGCTGCGTTCTTCTGGGTCCTGTTTGTAACGGTGACCGATTAGAATTGCCAGCAAAAAAGACACTGCTCTCTGCTGTAAAATCACTTCCCGGTGGTTCGGAACCCACCTAAAACTGTAGGTCCAACTCATCAATCACTATCATCCAACTCATTACCCACGCACAGGTCTCAAACCTATGTGGGCTTCATCCTCCAAAAAAATAGTGTTTTTTTTTAATTTCAATTTTGGCGCAATAAGTTGGATACAGACACACCATTTTTCTCTCAAATACGGTGTATCTAGATATTATATGGAATTCGGATTCAATGTATTTTGGACAAAATAAAAATTATTTTAATTTGAAATTCAAATTTGTTATCTGCCATAACGAAAATGTGCATCAAATACAAAATATTTGGATTTGGATTTCAATATAATTACCTACAATAGTAGTCAATCATTCTCAAAAGATAAATAATACTGCAATACAAATTAGTGAAATGACGAAACAAAAGCCTTGATACGTTTAAAGAACACAGCATGTACAATTTGCTGTTGACAATAATGTGTATCTAGATATATATTCAATTCGAATTTTAAAATCAAATATTCCTATCATAGTATTTATTCAATCTCAAGTGATAAATAATAATATAATACAAATAATTGAAATAATAATTCGTTTATTTCACTGCATATTTACAAACATATTGCACAAATACAAACATAGTAAATATAAGGTAATATACAAGCAAAATAGTATTAAACAATAACATAGGAATGTAACAAAAATACCGCAGTGCATCCCTCTTTAGGTTAAACCTGTGTGGAGGGATGGCTCGCACTCTAAATAAATAATTTTAAACAAATGAAATTACAATGCTGAGGTAAAGCAAACATAAAATGAATATCATACAATAAATTATGCTCATTCTTCCAAACAAATAAATACATTTGGATAATATCTAAAATAAATCAATATAAAATTATATGAAGACAATAACAACAAAAAATTAAATTACAATACCACGCCTATATTGAAATAATTCTTTCATAAAAGCTATATAGTTTATTCTTAAACAAATTATAACTGAGTGTCTCAGATATAGCTGATGGCTGTGCGCAGGGTTTTTGGTCATAATTTTTTTACTAAGTTTCTTGTATTGAATATTATTAGGGCTTTGAAATGTTACTTATTGCTGTGAGAAAAATGTTTTTTATTAAATCATTTTGTGAAATATGGGGGTTCAAAGTTGAAATTTTTCGGTTTTTGGGGGCAATTGATCTCACTTATGAGTGATCTTGAACTTTTAATAAATTTTTCATAACTGGAAGACACCTTGAGGAATAGAATGACATATTTTTTATTTCAATCTAACAAATAGGTTTTTCAAGATAATGTTTTGAAAAATTGAAATTTTTTACATATTTTTAAAAACTTATTCTTGAAAAACTAATTAGTTAATTGGAGTAAAAAATATGTCATTTAATTCCTCAAGGTGTCTTTCAATTACAGAAAATTTATCAAAAGTTCAAAACCACTAATAGGTGAGATCAATTGCCCCCAAAAACCGAAAAATTTCAACTTCGAACCCCCATATTTCATAAAATAATTTAATTAGAAAATTTTTTCTCACAGCAATAGATTACATTTCAAAGCCCTAATAATATTCAATACAAGGAAATTCAAAAAACAATTATGACCAAAAACCCTGCGCACAACCTTAAAGAGACGAGGTCCTTTAGAAAAAGCATGTGCGGAGGCAACTCTAGTACAAGTGAAAAGCTCTTTTAACTTACTGGAAAATTCCCACGAGTCAAATATACATGCTCATCCATAACAGGAAACTCTGAACGCTTTAGATACACAAACTTCAAAAGATTTATTTCATACAATGTATTAACATTAAAAACGCCAAGCTCATTATACAATAATTCAATTGGATATCTTATGTGTCTTTTTAAACATATTTTTATCATTTTTTTTATGAAGAAGTATAAGTGTTTGCAGAATTAAGCTTCCACAACTTCCCCAGGATACAATGCCATAACAGATAACTGACTATCAGCGTTAAGAATCCCATTCTTAATTGATAGATGGGTAGGACATGCCTTAATAGAACAAATTTATAAATGAATTTCCTTAATTTCGAACAAACATAAGAGACGTGCGAGCTCCAACGCAAATGCACATCCAATACTACTCCTAAATATTTTATTTCATTCTCGTGCTGTATTGTAGGACATCCACAGCTGTAGTCGGGACTAGTACAATTTGCATCATGTGACACTATTTGGCAGTCATTATTATCAGGAGGAAATCCAGTCGATAGCAGAGAGAAAGGAAGAATTTTAGTAAGAAGAAGGAAGAAGTGAAGGAACATAAAGGCTTGATACGTTTAAAGAACACAGCAGGTACCATTTGTTGGATCTTGGTGCCCGGCTTGGCAGCGACTAGGCAGCGATTGAAGCCGATGATTTATATGACCGCCTAATGAGAATCTATTTAAAGGGGGCGAGCAGGCAGGTAGGCAGGTTTCGGTTACGTGCAATTAGGCGGCAGTTATTGGCGGCGGCGGTGGAATGTGTCGGCGAGTTGACGGCATCTAAAGGCGGCGCGCACTCTGATCTTCACGCCGAAAAAGATTGGCTGCCAGCTAATGGGACAGGATAAAGACCATCCTGTAACAAGTCAATGATAGGTCTCATTCTGCGCCGATACCGCCGTTTCTAACTGGAAAATTAGGGTAAACCTCGCCTCACTCCGCCTGCAGCTACAGCCTCCCAAATCATGTGGAATCCCCCTCACAAGACGAATTACACATGGACGGCTGGGGCTGATTGTAGCTGACGAGCTTCATTTCTTATGTCGTTATCAAGCTCGTGAATGCTACCTTCCACTCTTTATTAATCCAATTACTATCTATTCCACATCTCCAGGAAAGTTATTGATGTCAGATTGAGATCCCTAAACAATCTCACTCTACAAATCAGTCTTGCAACACAATCTAATCAACCAGTGCATTGGAAGTCAACGATTTATCAATCCTGAGAATGCTCATTATTCATGCCTATTATTTATTTATTCATGCCTATCATGTTAATTTGGTGAATTGTATTACTTTAAGTAAACTTCTTATAATAATAGTTAATTTGAGTCAGTTCGGCGAATTTGATCTCACTAGAGATAATAAATTGGAAACGAATAGAAACCAATCTGTCTAAGCAAATTTATTACTTGAATTTTCATTAAAATAATAAAATTCGTCGTGAATTTTTAATTAGAGATTTATTTCAATGAGGCCCGTATGAGCGTCAGAAGGGCACCCAGCACATGCATAGTTCAATTTGGTTTAAATTGTGGATTCGTTTGCTCACTCCATATGACTATTAAAACCGAGTTTAACGAAAATGAGTAGATGATAAATATGGTGGCATACGGTCGTTTAGGCTAATCTTAAATTGCAATGCCAATATTGAAAAACATACAACATTGCAATATAAATGCAAGGTGATTAATCTCAGTTTAGATGATGATTGTGAAAACGGACGTTAAACAAGTCGTTAAATATATACTATATTATAATATATTATATATTATACGGGCGTTAAAATATATACCGTACTGAACAATTTATTTCAACATCTACGCTGTTGCCGAATAATTTGTTTATTAGCCTACTAAAAAGTAGAGCAGTAACTTCTTTTAAATCAGATCTTTAATATTTTATGTGTTTGGTCAAGATTTACAAAGATCATAAAAATGCCATGCTCTGACTAAAAACAGCAACTCAATAATCCTGTATAGAGGTAATGCTTAGTTGCGGAAAAGGAAAAAAGTTCTTGAAGTCCATTTCTTTTTCTTCTCATTTATTTTATTTTATTTTAAATTGCGATTTGGCGACGAAGAATATTATGCATCATATATCAGAGTATCTCTAAAGTATATTTTATCTGTGATGTTTTCCATGACGAAATACTTGAACAAAGTAATATCAAAACTGACACTGCATTTCAATTAAATATATGATTTTCACTCACTTTTACTGGTGACACTGGAGGAATGCATTTCACTTCTGAAATGAGGCTGGCGAAGCTTTTATTCAGAAGTGAAATGCATCCTCCAGTATCTCCAGTAAAAGTGAGTTAAAATAATATATTAATTAAAATACAGTGTCAGTTTTGATATTATATTGTATATTTTATGTAATATAAACTTAAAAAACACTTTATGGTGGAAATTAACTCACGTTATGGCGTGATGGCCGTTTCACTCTGTTGTCTAGAGCATCGTCAGACGACCCACAGTACACCCACGGTGTTAATTTCCACCTTAAAGTGTTTTTAAGTTTATATTACATATTAGTGGAAACAAGATGGATCTTCAACATCATATATTTTATGTTTTGTGAACTTGCAGAATTATTCACCTTCTATCATTCAAACGTAGATGGTGGAAGTATATATCTTTTAGTAGAAGTAGAAGTAGTAACTCTTTGCTCAGTAGTAACTCTTTAGTATTTTTCCTAAGTTATGTTCAAAATATTGAGTATAATCACATTGAGTTATATCAAGCTGGTGAAGGAAGATACGTGTCTGGATGAAAGAAGGCCGGTTTGAGCGGCCGGCTTTTGTTGTGAATTAGCATTAACTGATCGACAGGGCGTCTGAAATCAGGTGGCGATCGCTCGTGTGAATGTGCCTGATAGTCTGAGTTTGAGGCCCGAGGTGCTTTCCGCTGGCTGTCCAATCAATTACGCATGTAAATTGTGGTGCTCAAGCGGTCTCATTACAAGCGGCGAGTGGCTAATCAGCATTCAGGAGCGAACGGCAGCCCTCAATACTGCGATTAGATACTACTTCACTGTTCACTTATTACAACCAGCCAACAAGCATTTACATGACAGGATTTCAGCCTACTGCAGGGTGACCAATTTTTCTAGGTTCCTGAGATGTTCGAATCCAATTCACAAGCCATACTTCTATCAAAACCAAAACATACTTCAAGCGCAGATACAGGGAGGTCATGGGGGTCATGACACCCCCTCGAAACATTATTTATCCGTCAGTGCGCTTAAAATATGGTTTAAGATGGATTTTTTTAATCTCTCGTGGGAGCACCCCATACCATCTTTTAAAAGAAATTAGCTACAGCCTATCTTCATAAATTGTTAGAGAACTCTTCCTTTGTTTCCCTTTACTATATAGCGCCTAGAGTCTACGCGTTTCCTCCCAACAACAGTACGTCACTGCTTGTCGCCCCTCCCCACGGCTTGAGATTAATCATGTTAGGTCACTGGTTGGAACACTTCTCCTTCATCCTCGATAAAGCAGTTGTGGGCGATAGCCTGTTGCATCTGTGCTTGATTGTATTTTTGTCATCTACATAATATTAGAGAGTAGGGGTGTGCTTGTTTGTATGTGCATGTGTATTTGTCTAACGGATTTTAACAAACGGTAACGATTTGGAACACTAAATTTGACACATAGACACATTTGACATGCTGAAAATCGTATAGAACAGCTGATACATCACTGTGATGCAAAAACGCTCTACACTTGATTAATAATAATAATAACAACAACGACAACAATAATAATAATTCTCTGGTTGTGAGTACAGAGGAGCAAATGCTGACTCAGACCACTTCATGGTGATAAGCAAAGTAAGGCAGAGAATTGCAATGACCAGATCAAGAAGATATAATAAGGTTAAAAAGTGGAATCTAGACCCATTAATTAATGGCCACTCAAAGACTGTCTTCCAAGAAAAGCTAAAGGATGAACTGGAGGAGGAAGAGAATGGGAGGCATGAAAGCACTGTGGAAAATTACTGGAAGAAAACAAAAGAATCACTAAGCAAAGTGGCTGAGGAAGTGCTGGGAGCAGCTAGAAACCAAATAAAAAATAAATGGTATGATGAGGAGTGTGAAAAGATAACAGAGGAAAAAAATGCTGCATGGAGGCAAATGATAAACCGGCGAACAAGAAGAAATGTAGAACACTACAAACAGAAGAGAAGATTAGAGGTGCACACTTTCCGGAGGAAGAAAAGACAGTTTGAAGAAGGAAAAGTTGCCCAGATGACAGAGAGCTATGGAGAAAACGATGCAAGAAAGTTCTACACAATTCTGAAAAATTAAAGTCTGGTTTCAAACCATACATCAAGGGCATAAGAAACAAAGAGGGTAAAATGGAAGTTGACAAAGATGGAATGTTCCAGAGGTGGACAGAGTACTACAAACAAGAGTTTGATCCGGAAGGCACCTCAGGGGTTGAGGAGGTTGACCAAGTAGTCCAGCCTGAGCAGGAAGTGGAACCTCCATCTTATGAATGCCATAGGAATGAATGAATGATCATGAATGCCATAGGAAAACTAAAAAATAATAAAGCAGCAGGAGCAGACAATATACCCGCGGAAATGATCAAAAATGGTGGTGAGAGCCTCTGGTTAAGTATAGCTCACCTAATTAAAAAGGTTTGGAGAGAAGAAATTCTACCAGTAGACTGGATGGAAGGAATTATATGTCCTATTTATAAAAAAGGAGACAAGTTTGAGTGCCACAATTATAGAACGATCACCCTGGTAAATATTGTATACAAAGTTATGGCCCAAGTTATTGGTGAGAGATTGAAGCCCTATGCAGAGGAAATAATAGGAGACTATCAATGCGGGTTCCGTTTCCAGCGATCCACAACAGATCAGATCTTTGTCCTGCGCCAAGTGCTGGAAAAGTGTGTAGAACATGAAATAGAGACACACCAGTCAGTTTATTGACTTTGCAAGCGCCTATGATAGTGTGGATAGACAGAAGCTGTTGGAGGCAATGCACGACTTAGGAGTTCCAGCTAAATATGTTCGCCTAGTGAAAGCTACTCTGAACGGAACATGTTGTAAAGTAAAGCTGGGGGGCGAAGTGCACAAGTCTTTTGAAGTTAAAAAAGGTCTAAGGCAGGGAGATCCATTGTCCCCTCTCTTGTTTAATTTTGTTCTGCAAAAAGTTATGAAGGATTCAGGAGTAAATGAAAAAGGCAACATTTTCAATAGAATGCATCAAATATTGGCATTTGCAGATGACATTGATCTGGTCACAAGAAGGAAAGAGGATATGGAAAGGCTTTTTGTGGAAGTAGAGAGAAATGCGAAAAGAATGGGGCTTTCAGTCAATCAGGAAAAAACAAAATTTATGGCTGTGGCACCTCGGAGAGCATATGCAGGAGATTTTATAGTGAATGACTATGTTTTTAAGAAAGTTGACGAGTTCGTTTATCTAGGCTCCCTGATTTCCTCCAGTAATGACACCAATATAGAAATAAAGAGAAGGATCTCCCTAGCAAATAGAGCATTTTTTGGTGTCTCCAGGGTCCTACGATCAAGACTTTTATCCAGGAAGGCAAAACTCCAAATATATAAAACCACCATTCGACCAGTCTTGACTTATGGTAGCGAAACCTGGACGCTCACTAGAGAGGATTACAGAGTTTTAGCCGCATTTGAAAGAAAAATGCTACGTAGGATACTGGGACCAGTTAGAGAGGAAGAAGGTTATAGAAGGAGATACAACCTGGAACTCTATGCTATTTTTAGGGAACCAGATATTATTGGTGTCATCAAGGGGAATAGAATAAGATGGGCAGGACATGTGCAGAGAATGGATCCGGCAAGAGCACCAAAGAATGTACTGTTCTGTACAGTACAAGGAAAAAGAAGAGTGGGACGCCCTAAACTCAGATGGCTGGATGAGCTAGAAAAGGATCTTAGAGAGCTGGGAATATGAGGATGGAAGACGACTGCACTTGATAGAGAGAGGTGGAGACTGATTGTAGAGCAGGCCAAAACTCGGTTAACGGGTTGTAGAGCCACATAAGTAAGTAAGTAAGGTTGTGAGTACAGCACTACCAGAGGAGCTTATTCACAAAAAATTAACATTGCAGAAAATATTGTATGTATAAACTCTTAAATCTAATATATAAAGTATTGCAATACTGAATTTTGTGGCTCCCACTATATAAATGTGTCGGGATGCCACTATTTCGTCTATTTCTTCATAAAGGTATTAGAACATGCAAAAAATTGTTATGTTAGTTTTACAAAATAACATGTTACTAATTGAATATTAAATTGAGAAGAAACGTTCGAAAAGCAAAAACATTCATTAATTTACAAGAATAGTGATTATATAACAATAATAATATTTTTAGACTACATGCTACTATAGTTGGATATATATAGTTTTTAGTAACTTACATAAATTAGTCCAGACTTTCCAGATTATTCAGACATTTTTGTAGACTACAGAAAAAAAATTTATGACATTAATTGTTTGCTATGATTAATTCCATTATCCAACAACCAGATTTTTGTTTTCCTTTTAAATGTATTAACTGTAATTATTTATTTAATGTCTATTGGCAGTTTATTAAAAATTCTTTGTCCTAAATATGTGACTGCATGATCTCTGAGCAAATGATTTTGTCATCCTAGGAATTAAAAATTCTATGTTTCTTCTGCGTGTACCATGTGGGTGGTCCAAGTTGGTGAAGAATTGTGGGTTTTTGATGAATGTAATGAACGTAAGAACTCTGAATGTAAGAATGTAATGAACTCTGAATGGATGAATGTAAGAACTCTGAGTAAGTAGAATTTTCTGATGCTTAGGATGCCGAGCTTTGAGAATAAAAGTACTGATGGATAAAGAGGGTGCTTGAATCCTATTATCCTCAAAATGAGCTTTTGAACCTTGAAAATCGGATTAATGTGACAAAAATTTGTTTCTCCCCATGCCAAAATGCCATACCTTATTATGGACTCAAACAATGCATAGTATACACATCTCAACATTTCTATTGTTAATAACTGTTTTAATTGGATGAATTTGTAGATTAATTTTCTGATTTTTGCTGCCTATGTATGATGTGTTTATCCCAACGAAGTAGGCTAAGTCATCTATTATAACTCCTAAATATTTTAAGTTATCTGTGCACTCAAGCAGATACCTTCACATAAATAACCTGATCATTCCTAATCAGTTTGGCTTTAGGAGTGACCTTACTGTGGATGATGCCCTATTTGGACTAACCAATCAGGTTCATCAACTCATTGATAGTAATAAGCGAGCTCTCTTGATCTTCATTGACCTGGCCAAGGCATTTGATTCTTTGGACAGAGGTCTTCTCTTGAATAAGTTAAAGTGTCTTGGCATATGTGGCAATGCTCTGAGTTGGTTCCACAGTTATCTCACAGACAGATACCAGCTGGTTTCAGTGAATGGGGTCAACAGTGGGGTTAGACGAATCGATTATGGCGTTATTCAGGGAAGTACCTTGGGTCCTCTTCTCTTCTTGGTGTACCTAAACAATTTGGGCTAGGTCAATCTTCAAAATGGTATCATGTACTTGTATGCTGATGACACTGCCTTGCTTTTTGAGGGCAATTCATGGGCTGAGGCATACCAAAGCACTGCCCATGGGCTAAGGGATGTCAAGCAGTGGTTTGACTACAATAAGTTGTCTGTGAATGTGGACAAGACAAAGTGCATGGAGCTGGCATTGCGTGTGACTGGAGACGTCCATGACCGGGTGTTGCATCTGCATGCTTGTGATGGTTTGGGGGTCTGTCAATGTCCGGTCATTGGATTGGTTGACAGCTACAAGTATCTTGGTGTTGTGTTTGACAGCAGGCTGTCTTGGTCAGCACATACAAAATCAACAAATGCCAGGTTGAGAAAATTTATCTACATATTTTCAGTTTTGTCTAAAGTTCTCGAACACAGCCAATTAAAAATGGTATATTATGCTTATGTACAATCCATCCTTCAATATGGTATTGCTGTATGGGGTGGATCATCAAACACGGTGATTAAAGGTCTGGAAATCACACAGAAGGCTATTATCAAGGCAGCGCTCTGTGTTCCTGTCCGCTTTCCAACTGCAAGCTTGTTCAACCTTTTTAAAGTTCTTAATATTAGGCAGTTATTTATAAAAACCCTACTTTTGTATGGCTACAAAAGAAATTTTAGCATGTTAGCAATTAATAATCACAATTATCTGACTTGACATAGAATCAATATTGGCATCACCACTCCTCGCATCAATAGATCATCAACTGCCTCTAATCCGTACCACTTAATCCACATATTGTATCAAAAAATTCCACCTGCACTGCGCACTGGTTTATACAGCATTTACACTTATAAACAAAAATTAGTATTTTGGCTCCTGGAAGCTGGTAGAGAGGCTGCCAATAGTTTCCTAAGACCCATGTATCACACATAGTATCAGCATGTCTCAGGCTTGTTCAGTTCTTTGATATATTTCCGAATTATTTCCCTCCCTTGTTTTCCTCTTGTTTCCTTCAATTCTCGATTGTTCAACATTTCTATACATATTTCTTTTACTGTCGTTTTCCTCCTTCAACTTACACAGTAGTCTACAGAACTCGGTCCCCGCGCACAGGCTTGACCCATGCGGGGACCTTCCTCATATTCCAGTTTTGTCAACTTTTTCTCTACTTATTGTTGTAAGTTTCCTTTTGTTTCTACTAGTTTTATCTATTCTAGTTAGTTAATAACAGGAGTTAGTTGTATTTTTTATTTATTAAGTTAAGTTACACTTCTTTTTTTCTGTATTTTCTTGTGCATAATGTTGAGGAATAAAATTGAATTGAATAATTGAATTGAAAAAAAATTGGACAATAATTATTACAGTTTAAAATATTTATTTTGCAGTGGTAGAGTTTCATTGTGTTATTAGAAGTTTTTTGGAATCTGTCAGTGAAAACTGATTCAGTGCACCTCAAAGCCCGATTTCTGATTTTCCTCTCTGTCTTTTTAGAATTAATGTTCAAATTTCACTTATGCGCACTATTACTGTTTTAATAGTATATTTCGCACCTAGGGCCGAAAATGTGTGTTTGCCGGCTCGAGATCGCGGTTTTCAAGTTCGAGACGAAGTCGAGAACTTGAAGCGTTTGAGAGCCGGCAAAACATTTTTGCCCGCGTTGCGAACGCTATTTTTCGCCACACCACAAAAAAAAAAACAACAATGAAAATTTTGAAAGCGAAATTTCAAGGCTATAGTACTAGCAAGAATACAAAACATCACCTTTTTCATTGATATATATTACTAGATGCGTAACTCCGGGATCCGCTGTGAAGCCACCGCGCTAGCGTCGCCCGCTTCCAAATCGGGCAACATCGGGAAAATTTGTATAGCGGTAATGGAAGAAACCCGTATTTCTAAGCGCTAAATGACTTGTTTTGTAATGTGAAATGATTTTTTAATGCGATTGTTTCATGTAGTGATTATGGATGTACCAATCAGTGCAAGTCTGGTGGTAATATTTCTTTTCAAACAAGTAATTTTATCTTTTTATTATCTATGTGCAAGCGTAGCTTACAGGAGTTTTCTGCTCCCTCACTTTTATTGTTTTTTTTTTATTAAAAATAATATACTACCGTATTCACCACTTCAATCTTTTTCTTATAAGCATTAATTACTCGTGATATACCATACAGTAATAATATTAAATAACTCTTTTGATCAAAGCGATTTTGTTTGAACTGCAATGGCATTTGGTGAGCATTCTTGGGCTTTTCAATGTGAATTTATATAGGAGCCTACTGAATTTTGAAGCATATGGTATCTGAAAATATAAAATATATTTATTTATTCATACAGTACATATATTTCCTTTGGTGTTGCAGTTTCATAATATTACTTTTCACTTGATATTTAAACATTAATGAAAATAAAATTATTCACTAAAGAGTTTAACATTTACATATTTGCATGTGATGGCAATTTCGCATTGTTGTAATGCTACCTCAGGCACGATTGGAGGCCTACTGCTGAATAAAGTTTATTATGTTTCAATAAACTAATTCAGTATGTCTGCTCCACAATGTATTATTGTTATTTTATTCAAAATGTGAAAAAGTTGGACTTTGATGTTTAATGCTTTATTGAAAATATCTTCTAATCCCGAATTTTCTCGGAGTAAAAATCATATATTCGAAATCAGGGAATTGCAGTCCACAAATAATATAACTCTAGAATTTTTTTCATCAGAGATTGAGAAAATTAGCTTATGAAATTTTGGCCGTCATCTTGGAAATATCTCGTGGAGCAAGCTTTTTATGAGATGCCAGAGTACAGATTCGGACTCAGCATGTCAAAGTACATAGTAATACGCTGAGAAAAAAATGACTATGGTTTTCCTGCAAACACATAATTATGATACTGCTTATGCACAGCTCTGATTTTGAAGTTGGCTTGAGACAGAAACAATCTGGAATGTCATATGATTACTACCATATGAAAGACAAAATCATGAGCTATTTTTCAAAAAAAGAATTATTAAAATCCACCAAGGGAGCTGCGAGAAATCGATAAATGAAAATTGACTTTTTCCCATAAGAGCCTGTGTTAAATTTGAACTTTAGCCCGATTTGGCCTTTTCCCGCCAGAAAAAAGTGGCTTCACTATGCCATAGCCTAGAAGCCCAGAGTTACGCATCTAGTAATTTTAAAATTACTAAAATTTTATTATTCGCCACCTCCCGCTGAGGTTACATTTAAAATTAGGACAGAAGTTAGTCCTAGGGCTCTTCCAGCTGATCGTAGAGGCTTCGTTGTTTTCTTAATCACCACCTCTGAATGAAGAAACATTTCAAATTTAAACCTCCTATGACTATGAGGGTAGAAGCTAGGTTTTTTATTTTATTATTCGCCACCTCCCGCTGAGGCTGCATTTCAAATTTCTAGCTGCATTGGTTAACAGATGTCATCAACCTGGAATAATTACATTTCATCATACCCAGTCGTATGTTTCCTACATATTGCAAGGCTCCAACTGCACGGTAGCCTACATGCAAAGTGCAAAGTCTTTTGCTGTTCATAGATAGCGTAAATAACGCCACTAAGGAGCCTGTCATATTATTTAAAACTGTTGACTTATATCAGCTGTTCCTTTAAGCTGTTTGGCTGGCAAGTTCAGTAGGTTAGGTCTATAAAATGGTTTAATTAATAATAATTATAAGCTCCCCTATTGAAATTTATGATCAGAAACCATTCCCAATATTCACACAACATATTCCCAAAGTTTCATGCCGATCTGTCAAGTAGTTTTGGAGTCTACAGGGAACACACATACATACATACATACATACATACAGACAGACATTCATTTTTATATATAGAGATTATTTATCTCATGAACAGCTGACTGCTGAATGAATATTGGGTGGAAAGAATCGCAGTAGAACTGCTGGAACCCGCGTTTAACGTTTAACGGCCAACAACATTTTCCAACGTTTTGTCGGCGTTTTGTGGTCCGTGTGAAACCCCTCTAATTGCATACCGTACAGCAGTATTGAATTGAAGCATTGAATTATCATGTGTGATCAAGCTTTTAATATTTTATTCGTTGGAGAGGTGGAGAAACATGAGGTATTCAGTTTCTTTTAATTCTGCTGCAGCAACAAACAGCCTGCTGCTTAAGCTTTTTTGAATGTAAGGATGACACCAATATTCTCTTCTCTCTTCTCTACGATGTCGTATGAATTGGTAGTAATCTATCATATCATCTTCCGATTCACTGCTGCTAGAAAGCATGTTGAAAAACTGGCACTTAAAAAAAGTAGAAATGTACTTTCTTTCGTTCAAGTTTTTTGCCAACTGAAATCGAAATCAGCCAAGCGTTGCGAAATCAAGTTGCAAACACGTATGCGGACTCAAGTTGCAAACAGGTTGCACAACTGCCATCGCACGATTCCGATTGCGCATTGTGTAGTCAAGATGCAAACTCAAATTGCAAATGAGTCGACTCGTGTGCGAAGGGCCTAAGAGTGGTCACATTGCAAACTTCCTACTCCTGCGAGTTTATACTTCAATGGCATAGACCAGTTGTTAGACAATCTGTTATTGCGCATTTTGTTTGTTAATGAAGAGAAAGAAAGCTGGGTAAATGATATTAATTTAACAAGATAGACGCAAGGAGAATTCAAGCTACTTTTTTCTGATCTACGAAAAACTGATGGAAAATTTTTCGATTATTTTCGGATGTCACCAGGAACGTTTTATTATATTTTAAACAGAATCAGCACAAAGATTGGAAAACAAAGCAATTTTTGGACTTCTATTAAGTCTGTGGAAAGATTAGAGGTCACATTGAGATCTCTATTATGATAATCGTTCGTGGATTGGTCCCACAAAGGCTTTCGGTCAAAAATACAAGCGTAATCAATTCCTCAACATTCATTTTTACACTGACGACCACGCAAAGAAAATCAAACAGACTTGCTTCCAGAATTGACTCGTGCGTGTGCGCTAGTCCTCGTACGACCAACTCTTCTCTACTGTGACCAATCAAACCGGTTTATCAACGTTTGTTCTACTCTGACGTCCAGATGCGAGCACGCACGTCCAATTACTCGTCGGAGTACGCATGCAGTCTGACCGCGGCAGACCCCCCCTCCATCTGTGGAATAGTAACAGGGAATACAAGGTAAACAGGAATATGGGATATAGAGGAATGAAGACTTTTCTATGAAAGGGGAGTCCTGGTTCCTGTATCTGAATTTTTCAGGCATAACTCCCCTGAAACAGCATTTTAAAAGATATTATTTAAGACATAAATATTTATTAACTGTTTAGGTGAATTTAACGACTTGCAGTCAATTTTTAATATTGCAGATAATATTAACAATGCAGTTCGTCATGGAATAAGAAATCCAGGAATAAATTTATAAATGTTTAAGCCTACTGAAACAAAGTGACTTGTTTCTGGTGCTTGAGTCATCCCCGATTGAGTGGTGAAAATTTTTTTTTAGATAGATATTACAATTTTTATTATATTGCTAACCATTAAAAAAGTAATTCATCGATTTCCACTACCGTAACTAAAGCAGTTTGTTGTCAATGTCCGCAGTAGTGGGCTTTCGTATAATTTATAGCATTAAAAGGATTTCGAAACCCTCAAATTAATAAGCCCTCACCCGTTACTACATTCTATATAGACATTTAGTAGTATAAAAAGGACAGAGCTGGTGCAACCTTGACCTTTGACCCCGGAAATGACCTTGAGAAACCGGATGTGACCAGGAACCGGATGGACAGAGCTGGGGCAGCGTGAGAACCTGAGGAGCTGGCACAGCGTGTGAACCGGAAGTTGCCCCAGAATTGGTACCAATCCTGGCACAGCGTGTGAACCACTTATCTGACAGGTTATAATTGCCATCCTGTGTGAATCAATTATCTATTGTCCATCCTGTCCAATTAATTAATTTTCTTGAACCGGATGGGGGAGCTGGGACAGCGTGGGAACCTGTAGATCTGGGACAACACCCCCCCCCCTCCCACCCTGACCTAACCCCCCCCTCCTACCCTCACCCAACAACCCCCCCCCACCACCTAAAAAAAGTTTCCCCTCACCCTAAAAAGTTTCCCCTCACCCTAAAAAATTCCCCCCTCACCCTAATAACGTTACCCCTCACCCTAAAAAATTTCCCCCTCACCCTAATAACGTTACCCCTCAACCTGAAAAAGTTTCCCCTAACCCTGAAAAATTCCCCCCTCACCCTATTAACGTTACCCCTCACCCTAAAAAGTTTCCCCTCACCCTAAAAAATTTCCCCCTCACCCTAAAAAGTTTCCCCTCGCCCTAAAAAATTTCCCCCTCATCATGAAAAAATTACCCCTCACCCTGAAAAATTCCCCCCTCACCCTAAAAAATTTCCCCCTCACCCTTAAAAATGTCCCCCTTTATACTATGTGGGTGGTGGTGGGGAGAAAGGAAAAGACAAGTGTTGTACAATATATAATGTTATTTATTTTCATCGAGCAAAAATTTTAAACACAAGTGTCCACATATATGAGAGTAGAGATCCTCTTGCTTCTGATCATAGTTGTACTCGATCCTTTTTGCTGGGCTCGATCCTCTATGCATGTAGTCGATAAACTCCTGCGGTGGTCTCAGGTTGCCAAAGCCATCAAAGTAGCGGACGATGCCATCCTCCTTCTTCTTCACATAGCACACCCAATGTGTACCAGCTCCGTCACTGTTGTCCAGGTTGATGATGCCGCACTCTTGATCCAGTGGTCCGTTGACAGGTAGAGCATCTCGCATGAATACTCCTCGAAATTTCTTCAGCTTGAGACGGCAGGCGTACTTGTAGAGGTCTGCATCTGTTAGCGCTTGGTCAGGTAGAGCAACAATCATCCTGTGCTGCCACATTGACGGCAATGCAACCCGTTTCCCATCTTCTGACGTCTCAGGTACAGGCCTTGCCCCTTGGTTGCTGCTATAGTTCTTTTCCTCTGTGCAGCTTTCCCCTTCCTTTGTCATTTAGCTCCTCCTCCAAACTTTGCTTTGGCTTTCATGATGTTGGTTACCGCTAATGCTGCAGCTCTTTCTGCCAATCCAGTATCTGAAGATGTTACCACACTCCAAGCTCATTCAGCCAAATCTCTGTCTGCTACTGCTCTGCTCCTTGTATCACTATTCCTCGAATAGGCAATGTCGTGCTGCTTGCAGGCCTGATCAAGTTTGTTGATTCCTGGATCACCTCTTGCTAATCGTTTTTCAAGCTTTGTACCTGGTCCACAGTACTGGTAGCCGCCAGGAAGATGAAGTTCTACGGGCAGTACGTCTATTGCTTTGTTGACTATTGTACCTGCTGCATTTGTGATTGCTGAAAGGACTCCTTTTCCTTTATACCGCTTGACTACCCCTGTACAGACAATATTCTTCTTATTTTTCTTCCTATTCATGTCCATCTTGGTTGACATAGGGCAGTGTAATGAGGCTCCTTGGCTTATGTTGCTGCTTAAATATCCTCCTCAACATCCATTGGAAGTATATGGTGTTACATTCTTCATGGAAACAATATAGCCCCCCTCCACCAGCTCTTCCAGAATTGAGTTGATCTCATTCTCATGTCCAGTGTTGTCAACTGCTCTTAACTGATCCAAAAGTCTCAATCTGTCCACAAGTTTGTTGGGGTCATTGTAGTAGACATATTCAATCCGGCTGCCATCTCTTGCCACCATATTGAAAGGTGCCAACAGTCCTGTTCCAGTGACTGGCATTTCGGGTTTTTCTCTCACCAGCTCCATGATTGTAGTCCTGTACTTGTGACTATTATAGTTTACAATTCTACCATCGGGACTATAGTTATGCCTGTAGACACTGGTCAGGTTCAACACATTCTTGTAGGTTTCTTTGTCAGCAGATGTCACTTTATTGAGGTCAGGTCGTTTCTTGAAGATCAACTCACAAACTCCAGGTGTGGCATTAAAGACCCTCTCAGCAGTGTCATCATCTGGGTCAGTCAATACAATCCTGTCTCCATCAGGTCCAAAGGTCAGCAGCTTGTTGCCAAGATAGTATTTGTTATGTATAACTCTTGGTCCAAACAACTCATCAAAGTTCCCATCTCTGTTGTCCAGTGATCCTTTGACATATTCCCCTATACTTGTTTCAGCCAGCTTGGATTGGGCAAAGCTTTCATCAAATTCTTCCTGTGTAGTATTCAACAACGTCTCAGTGTCCTCATCATCATCATTGGCTGGGTCTTCTCCATCTTGCTCATCATCAGCTGAATCAACTCCACCTTCCTCTTCTTCCTCTTCATCATCTGAAAATTTACTTCTATCTTTCCACAATTTCCGTCCCACTCTTGAAGTGCTCTCCACAGGCAATTCTCCTTCTCCAGTTCCAAATGCTTCCATGATTTCTTCTTCATCTTCTGCAATAGGTGAAGGTATACTGGGTGGGGGCCGTTGTTGTGCCTTAGGTTTTCTTGGCAGATTCAACTGGAATGGGTAAGGCAAGCCGGGTGATGTTGGCGGTGTAGGAGGTACACGACTCAAGGATGAAAGAGGACGCATGAGTGGGGGTGGTGGTGCTGGGATACGTTGCTCCATGATAATGTTTTTAATTTTCTTGAGTGGATCAGTAATTGGTTTAAAACGTTTGATGTGCTCCTCTTCCTCCAATGATCTGCCCAGTATAAACTCTTTATGCTTCCTCTTGATGTCACGTTGCAGCCGGGCTATCTCCATGATGGTTGGAGCAATGTCTTCCACAGTTTGCTTCTTATACTTTAAACTACTGCCTTCCACACAATAAACAAATGGTCCAGGGACTTACATCACCAGCAATGGCAAGGTCACTCAGGCCAAGCACTTGGCAAAAGGCTGCTAGCAGACACAAGCTCCTACTTCACCAACTGGCTGGTGAGGATGGGTAGAGGTCAGGTTAAGCAGCTAATTGCTCTGATAACTGGACATGGCCACTTCAGGAAACATCTCCACACAATCGGACTCAGAAATGAAAATCAGATGTGTAGGCTTTGCAATCAGTCTGAAGAGACTGCCAAGCATATCATACTGGATTGTGAGAGACTTGGGGCAAGGAGAATGGCTCTGTTTGGCTTTAAGCAACCAGGTGATGAATGGGACGTTAGCATAGGGAAGAAACACCTGGATCTTGTAAAGGGCACAGGTATTGGTTTGCCTAACTAACGTACTAGGGACACACAATAAGCTTCGGTTGACGTGTGAGGATCTTTGAATCTTCTGGATCTTTGAATCCGTCCCTTCAAACATAACATTATACTTCAATGGCATAGACCAGTTGTTAGACAATCTGTTATTGCGCATTTTGTTTGTTAATGAAGAGAAAGAAAGCTGGGTAAATGATATTAATTTAACAAGATAGACGCAAGGAGAATTCAAGCTACTTTTTTCTGATCTACGAAAAACTGATGGAAAATTTTTCGATTATTTTCGGATGTCACCAGGAACGTTTTATTATATTTTAAACAGAATCAGCACAAAGATTGAAAAACAAAGCAATTTTTGGACTTCTATTAAGTCTGTGGAAAGATTAGAGGTCACATTGAGATCTCTATTATGATAATCGTTCGTGGATTGGTCCCACAAAGGCTTTCGGTCAAAAATACAAGCGTAATCAATTCCTCAACATTCATTTTTACACTGACGACCACGCAAAGAAAATCAAACAAACTTGCTTCCAGAATTGACTCGTGCGTGTGCGCTAGTCCTCGTACGACCAACTCTTCTCTACTGTGACCAATCAAACCGGTTTATCAACGTTTGTTCTACTCTGACATCCAGATGCGAGCACGCACGTCCACTTACTCGTCGGAGTACGCATGCAGTCTGACCGCGGCAGACCCCCCCTCCCTCTGTGGAATAGTAACAGGGAATACAAGGTAAACAGGAATATGGGATATAGAGGAATGAAGACTTTTCTATGAAAGGGGAGTCCTGGTTCCTGTATCTGAATTTTTCAGGCATAACTCCCCTGAAACAGCATTTTAAAAGATATTATTTAAGACATAAATATTTATTAACTGTTTAGGTGAATTTAACGACTTGCAGTCAATTTTTAATATTGCAGATAATATTAACAATGCAGTTCGTCATGGAATAAGAAATCCAGGAATAAATTTATAAATGTTTAAGCCTACTGAAACAAAGTGACTTGTTTCTGGTGCTTGAGTCATCCCCGATTGAGTGGTGAAAATTTTTTTTTAGATAGATATTACAATTTTTATTATATTGCTAACCATTAAAAAAGTAATTCATCGATTTCCACTACTGTAACTAAAGCAGTTTGTTGTCAATGTCCGCAGTAGTGGGCTTTCGTATAATTTATAGCATTAAAAGGATTTCGAAACCCTCAAATTAATAAGCCCTCACCCGTTACTACATTCTATATAGACATTTATTTATTCACTTGCATTTTACCCGGTCTTACCTGGGAATCCAGTTTGGAGTTTCACTTTCTTGGTAGATAACTAGCTAGAAGTAGGGAAGGGCGAGTGATAATGCAGCGCCGCTAGCCACACAGTTCAGCTGTTTGAAAAGAGAAGTGCACAAATTAGCTGTGTTTTTCGACAATGCAATATTGATACAGATCTAATCTGTTGCTTTGGCTTGTGGCATATCGGCATGTCATCTATATCAGCATCATGGTGACTTATCATGTATCAATACTGTTCTATGAGTTTCCTGCATCTAAACCATTTTACAAAAATGCTGAAATTCAACATTAATTTTGAAATAGGTAAACGAATTAGAAATCAGGCAACGGAATTGAGTATAAAAATCCCATGCTTTACAATGGGATGCTTAATGTGAGAAACAGTAAATGGATTTGAACCGTCGATGCCAATACAATTCCAAAAACGGAATTCGGAACCGCAATATTGATACAGAACATAAATTATGTGTTGCTTTGACTTTTGACTAAGCTTTTTTGCTTCATAGTAATTTATGATTTTCTATCATGTATCAGCTGTTCTATGAGCTCCGTGCATCTAATGGTATATTTCTAACAGAATTTCTGGATTCGAATATATGATTTTTATTCTGAGAAAATTCGGGATTACAAGATATTTTCAATAAAGCGAACATCAAAGTTCAGCTTTTTCACATTTTGAATAAAATAACAATAATAGGCTCTCTTGTGGAGCATATACATACTTAATTAGTTTATTGAAACATCATAAACTTGATTTAGCAGTATAGGCCTCCAGCCGTGTCTGAGGTAGCATTACAACAATCCGAAATTGCCATATCACGAATATGTAAATGTTAAACTCTTTAGTGAAGAGTTTTTAAATATCATTAACGTTTAAATATCAAGTGAAAAAGTAATATATGGAACTACAACACCAAACGAAATATATGTACTGTATAAATAAATAAATATAGAAATTATATATCTAGATACCATGAGCTTCAAAATACATAAAAATAGACTCCTATATAATATTCATATTGAAAAGCCCAAGAATGCTCGCCAATGCCATGGCAGCAAGGTTAATAAATAAACTATTTATCTATTAACCTTGCCATGGCAGTACAATCAAAATCACATGATCAAAAGAGTTATTTAATAATATTACTGTATATGATAAATCACAAGTAATAATGCTTATAAGAGTGAGATTGAAGTGATGAATATTGTGGTACATTATTTTTAATAATAAAGAAAAAAACAATAATAAAAGTTAGGAAGCAGAAAACAATCTTATTGTAAGCTACGCATGTCCCCAGTGGGTGGGGGTAGTAGAATCGCACCCACAGTATCCCTGCTTGTTGTAAGAGGCGACTAAAAGGGCAACTGTCCATTGACCTCATTATCCTGGAAACCTATCCTTTATCCTGCTCTTCATCCCAGCCCCTTCCTTCACCCTTTCCTCTTTCTCTGTTATAGGCCAACCCAAGGTGTGATGTGAACCGTGCTGATGGGTGGATGACACTGGGCCTTTTGTACAGTGTCTCAAATGGTGCCTGCAGGACACCAGGCGCCCTCCTGCAGTATGTAGCCTTGCCCGGGCATGCGGGGCTCTGTCTGGGTTGACTCCACTTCCCTAGCTGCTCGTGGGAACCACATGAATCTCCAAACCCCAAGGTAACTCCAGAAGTTGCCTTGCCCTCAAACCCATCAGGATCTGCCCCATCAGGGCAGGTTCCTCAATCTGAAATGGGTGCATCAGGAACACAGGAGGTTCCGTTGCATTCTCATGTAGAGGCTATCAACATTGAGAAGGCTTCTATGGATATCAACATGGACGACATGAGCTCAATCGCATCAGCCCCACTGGAGGGGGAGGATGAGCTTCTCAGAAGTCCAGAAACACCAAAATCCACCGGTATGCTTGAAGATGCCATAGAGCAACTGAGCAGCTTGCGGGTAAAGAAACCAAACCTCACCACTGCCCAAAGAAGGGCGGCCATTCAGGCAAAACTTCTTGAGAGAGGTGAAGCTTTTGACCCAGCAAAGTTTCGGAGGGGTAAAAAGAAAAAACCTAAGAGACCAGAGATGGGTGAAACTCCAGGCACAAATGTGGGTCTAGAGGCTGGGTCAAGGGTGGCCAAGCGCCCTAGAGGCAACATGGCCACCCCTCCCTCAGCGGAAGGACCTACAAAAAAGGCCAGGAGTGGAACTCATAGAGGTCATGATGTCCAACCCCTTAATCTAGGGACTTCTAGTAAAGGAGTCTCTTACAGGGACATTTCTGCCACCAAAATGGCCATTGTCTTGGAAAGCTATCCTGAGGCTAAGCTTTCAGCAGAGCAAGGAGAAGTCATTGAAGACGCCATTATGGATGAGCTCCTGGAGGACGGCTGCACTCCATCATTTGCAGGCACCTACATGGAAAAAGGTGTCTTGATTATATCCTGCATTAACGATGCTACTAAGCATTGGCTGGAGGTACTCATCCCCAGACTCAAACCACTTGGGGAGAAGAAACTCATTGTTGGTCTGAGGAAAGACATTATGAAGTCAATGAGGGTATTCTTTAGAGCTCATCCAAAGCTTCTGAAAAAGACTCCAGAAAAGGTCCTTGAGATGCTTGACAAGCAAAACCCCACCTTGAAGGTGAAGGAGTGGAAGGTCCTGCCAGCCAAGCCAGACCCAAAAGGTTATGGATTTGTCTGTTTCCTGGATGAGGCCTGCTTCAATGCTGTTAGGTCGGCCAACTCTAGAGCCAACCTAGGACTCTGGCAAGTCTCAATTGTCTCAACAACAGTCAAGGACAATGCCCAGGGTCCTCCAGATCAATCTACATCACAGTAAAGCAGCCTCAGCTGCTTTCTGCCAGTTCTTCCTCAGAGAGGGATTTGACCTGGCACTGATCCAGGAACCATGGCTTCACCAAGGAAGGGTTGCAGGCCTGGGTGATACCAAGGGTAGGTTAATTTACTGTACCTCTCTCAAAAATGTCAGAACCTGCATACTTGTGAAGAGAGGTATGGACTGCCTAACACTCACTGAATTCTGTTCTAGAGATCTCACTGCGGTGTCTATAACCTGGAGCAATGAAGGCAAGGAATGGAGCACAATTGCAGGCTCGGTTTACTTGCCTTATGACTCCGGGGACCTTCCTCCATCAAGAGAACTCGAACTTCTGGTGGAGTCATCTTGCGCTGGCGGACAACAACTCCTTTTAGATTGTGACGCCAATGCTCATCACACAATTGGATGGGGAAGCTCTGACACTAATCCAAGAGGTGAGGCTCTCCTTCAGTTTCTCATATCTAATAATCTTTATGTCTGTAATGCTGGAAACCGTCCGACGTTCGTTACACGAAATCGAAGTGAGGT
The DNA here is from genome assembly GCA_948455865.1 of Conomelus anceps. Lineage (NCBI taxonomy): Eukaryota > Metazoa > Arthropoda > Insecta > Hemiptera > Delphacidae > Conomelus > Conomelus anceps. The sequence continues at coordinate 63,800,388 of OX418218.1, forward strand.
TATTGACATTACACTTTGCTCAGAAGGACTCCTTAGTGCCATCGACAATTGGCACGTAAGTCATGAGGCCTCTTTGTCTGACCACAGGTTCATCTGTTTTAACCTGCAAAGTGAAGGCAGCTCATCCTGCTATCGAGATCCAAGGAGAACAGAATGGTCACTCTATAAGTCTGACCTCCTGTCTCAACTTGGATCATTAGGCAAGAGGGTCACCTGCTTTGCAGACATTGATCAGATTGCTTCCGATCTTCAGAATGCAATCATAAGCTGCTTTCAGGACAATTGTCCATTGCGGCGGGGAAAGAGTCGTACTAATACTAAATGGTGGACTGCTGACCTTGACCGCAGAAGGGCGGTTGTCAGGAAGCTTCATAACCATTGCAAACGGAGCCGTAACTGGGAACCATACCACAGGGCACTCACAGAATACAGCCTTGCAATCAAGAAAGCCAAAGAGAACTCTTGGAGACTGTTTACACAGGAGGTAAATAGTCTTAGGGCAGCAGCAAGACTGCAGCATGTCTTAGCTTCAAGCCCAATTGGCCTCCTGGGAACTCTGAGGTTACCAGGGGGACAATATACCACTGGAACTGGTGGAAGTCTCAAACTTCTCCTTGAGACTCACTTTCCAGACTGTGTTTTTGAGGGTGCTTGCTCAGGCATGTCCGGCAACAGCGAAATGGGCTCACGGCCAAGAGCTGATCGTGGAAGCTGGACTTTAGCCAGACGTATTGTCACACTTTCCAAAGTTAAATGGGCCATCTCCAAGTTTGTCCCATTCAAATCTCCTGGGGGGGACGGTATCATACCGGCTATGTTGCAGCAAGGACCAGAAGCTCTCTTGGTCCTCCTGTGCGAACTCTTCAGAGCAAGTCTGGCTTATGGGTACATCCCTCAAGCTTGGCGCCTCAGTAGGGTGGTCTTCATTCCCAAGAGAGGAAGAGCAGACTACTCAACTGCAAAATCATTTCACCCCATCAATCTTACATCGTTTCTCTTGAAGACACTGGAGAGACTGGTGGAGAGACATCTAAGAAAGGGAGTGCTTTCAGGTACTCCTCTTCATCGGAATCAGCATGCCTATCAGCCTGGTAAGTCCTGTGAAACAGCCCTGCATCAACTTGTGAGCAGGGTGGAGGACAGCCTTGCTGCCAAGGAGATTGCTCTATGCACCTTCATGGACATTGAGGGTGCTTTTGACAATGTTACTTACACGGCCATGGTCCGGGCAGTGCATGGGCGTGGTCTTGAGTCTGCTATATGTAGGTGGATTGAGGCCATGCTCCACTCCAGGCGGATCAGGGCTGATCTTCAAGACAAATCGATGGTGATCATACCTGCAAAAGGTTGTCCGCAGGGAGGTGTGCTTTCTCCTCTTCTGTGGAACCTTGTGGTGGATGGTCTCCTCTGTGAACTCACTAGTAGAGGTGTCTTTGTCCAGGGCTATGCAGATGACATAGTCCTCATGGTACAGGGAAGGTTCACAAATATTGTTGCTGATGTCATGAACGTCAACCTTCAATTTGTTAATGACTGGTGTCTTGGAGAGGGACTAAGTATAAATCCCTCAAAGACTGTAGTTGTTCCATTTACAAGGAAAAAGAACCTGGAGTCTCTCTCCCGGTTGAAACTTGGACCAACACAGCTCAAAGTATCAGGTATAGTCAAATACCTAGGGCTGACTATCGACTCCAAGCTGACTTGGAACAATCATTTGAATAATATACTGCACAAAGCAAAATGGGCGCTTATGACGTCCAGGAGATTTGCAGGCTCCATGTGGGGGATCAAGCCTCACATAGCGCTGTGGCTGTACAAGGCAGTAATAAGGCCTCAAGTCACATATGGATCACTAGTCTGGTGGACAAAGGTGAACCAGATTACAGCTACAGCCAAACTCACAAGTTTACAAAGGATGGGCACACTCCTAGTCACTGGAGCTTTCAGGAGCAGCCCATCAGCAACTCTTGAAGTTGCTCTTGGCTTACTGCCCTTGGGTATTTTTATCAAGGCAGAAGCACGAAAATCAGCCTATCGATTGAAAGTCACAGGCCAATGGAGGGAAGGCCTGTCTGGAACAGGCCATTGCACAATCACCAAAGCTGTTGCTCATAGCCCTGTGCTTGAAATGACTTCAGATGTCATGAGTATGGAGATGGTTTTCACTAAACCTTTTTCTGTTAAATTCTGCTCTAGAGAGGAGTGGAGGTCTGAGGAAGGGCCCTATATCAGGAGAGGTAGCCTTGTCTGGTACACAGATGGCTCTCTTATTGAAGGGAAATCTGGCTATGGGGTGTACAGTGAATCACCCAGAACAGAAATCTGTGCAAGTCTGGGACAATACTGTACTATCTTTCAAGCAGAAATTTGGGGCATCATGGCTTGTGCCAATATAGGCATTGCCAGACGCTATTGCGACAAGCATATAGTAATCTTGTCAGATTGTCAGGCAGCCCTCAAGGCTCTTGACTCTAATGAAATCAAGTCAAAATTGGTGTGGGAGTGTCACAAAACACTCAGCAAGCTCGCAACACACAACTCTGTGCATCTTGGTTGGGTACCTGGCCATGTAGGCATAGGTGGCAATGAGTGTGCAGATGGGCTTGCTAAGCAAGGTTCTAGTAGGTCATTCTTTGGCCCAGAGCCAAGCTGTGGCATAAGCAAAACTACTGCCTTCCACACAATAAACAAATGGTCCAGGGACTTACATCACCAGCAATGGCAAGGTCACTCAGGCCAAGCACTTGGCAAAAGGCTGCTAGCAGACACAAGCTCCTACTTCACCAACTGGCTGGTGAGGATGGGTAGAGGTCAGGTTAAGCAGCTAATTGCTCTGATAACTGGACATGGCCACTTCAGGAAACATCTCCACACAATCGGACTCAGAAATGAAAATCAGATGTGTAGGCTTTGCAATCAGTCTGAAGAGACTGCCAAGCATATCATACTGGATTGTGAGAGACTTGGGGCAAGGAGAATGGCTCTGTTTGGCTTTAAGCAACCAGGTGATGAATGGGACGTTAGCATAGGGAAGAAACACCTGGATCTTGTAAAGGGCACAGGTATTGGTTTGCCTAACTAACGTACTAGGGACACACAATAAGCTTCGGTTGACGTGTGAGGATCTTTGAATCTTCTGGATCTTTGAATCCGTCCCTTCAAACATAACATTATACTTCAATGGCATAGACCAGTTGTTAGACAATCTGTTATTGCGCATTTTGTTTGTTAATGAAGAGAAAGAAAGCTGGGTAAATGATATTAATTTAACAAGATAGACGCAAGGAGAATTCAAGCTACTTTTTTCTGATCTACGAAAAACTGATGGAAAATTTTTCGATTATTTTCGGATGTCACCAGGAACGTTTTATTATATTTTAAACAGAATCAGCACAAAGATTGAAAAACAAAGCAATTTTTGGACTTCTATTAAGTCTGTGGAAAGATTAGAGGTCACATTGAGATCTCTATTATGATAATCGTTCGTGGATTGGTCCCACAAAGGCTTTCGGTCAAAAATACAAGCGTAATCAATTCCTCAACATTCATTTTTACACTGACGACCACGCAAAGAAAATCAAACAAACTTGCTTCCAGAATTGACTCGTGCGTGTGCGCTAGTCCTCGTACGACCAACTCTTCTCTACTGTGACCAATCAAACCGGTTTATCAACGTTTGTTCTACTCTGACATCCAGATGCGAGCACGCACGTCCACTTACTCGTCGGAGTACGCATGCAGTCTGACCGCGGCAGACCCCCCCTCCCTCTGTGGAATAGTAACAGGGAATACAAGGTAAACAGGAATATGGGATATAGAGGAATGAAGACTTTTCTATGAAAGGGGAGTCCTGGTTCCTGTATCTGAATTTTTCAGGCATAACTCCCCTGAAACAGCATTTTAAAAGATATTATTTAAGACATAAATATTTATTAACTGTTTAGGTGAATTTAACGACTTGCAGTCAATTTTTAATATTGCAGATAATATTAACAATGCAGTTCGTCATGGAATAAGAAATCCAGGAATAAATTTATAAATGTTTAAGCCTACTGAAACAAAGTGACTTGTTTCTGGTGCTTGAGTCATCCCCGATTGAGTGGTGAAAATTTTTTTTTAGATAGATATTACAATTTTTATTATATTGCTAACCATTAAAAAAGTAATTCATCGATTTCCACTACTGTAACTAAAGCAGTTTGTTGTCAATGTCCGCAGTAGTGGGCTTTCGTATAATTTATAGCATTAAAAGGATTTCGAAACCCTCAAATTAATAAGCCCTCACCCGTTACTACATTCTATATAGACATTTATTTATTCACTTGCATTTTACCCGGTCTTACCTGGGAATCCAGTTTGGAGTTTCACTTTCTTGGTAGATAACTAGCTAGAAGTAGGGAAGGGCGAGTGATAATGCAGCGCCGCTAGCCACACAGTTCAGCTGTTTGAAAAGAGAAGTGCACAAATTAGCTGTGTTTTTCGACAATGCAATATTGATACAGATCTAATCTGTTGCTTTGGCTTGTGGCATATCGGCATGTCATCTATATCAGCATCATGGTGACTTATCATGTATCAATACTGTTCTATGAGTTTCCTGCATCTAAACCATTTTACAAAAATGCTGAAATTCAACATTAATTTTGAAATAGGTAAACGAATTAGAAATCAGGCAACGGAATTGAGTATAAAAATCCCATGCTTTACAATGGGATGCTTAATGTGAGAAACAGTAAATGGATTTGAACCGTCGATGCCAATACAATTCCAAAAACGGAATTCGGAACCGCAATATTGATACAGAACATAAATTATGTGTTGCTTTGACTTTTGACTAAGCTTTTTTGCTTCATAGTAATTTATGATTTTCTATCATGTATCAGCTGTTCTATGAGCTCCGTGCATCTAATGGTATATTTCGCACCTAGGGCCGAAAATGTGTGTTTGCCGGCTTGAGATCGCGGTTTTCAAGTTCGAGACGAAGTCGAGAACTTGAAGCGTTTAAGAGCTGGCCGTGTTGCAAACGCTATTTTTCGCCACACCACAAAAAAAAACAACAATGAAAATTTTGAAAGCGAAATTTTAAGGCTATGGTACTAGCAAGAATACGAGGAACGGCTACACCTTTTTATCCAACCTACAGAGCTCTGGGTGGGCATTTTGTTAACTACTACAACTGTTCACCAAAAGGTTAGTTGGTTAGGTTTTTTGTTGTTATTCCTGTTCCTGATTCAAAACCTACATAAAACAACCAAAAACCTAACCAACTAACCTTTCTATACCAACAGTAACCTTTACCAAGAGTTGAAGTAGTTGACAAAATTCCTAAAAACAAAGAACCTTACCAAGTAACCTTTTGGTGAGAGGTTACCAACAGTTGTAGTAGTTGACAAAATTCCCACTGAGAGCTCTGTAGGTTGGATAAAAAGGTTCTATTGTTTGATATCAAAACTACAAAATAATACATATTAAGTTATAAAGAGTGATCATTTATTGACATTTCAATTACTACGTACATATTAAATTATAAAAGATAAACATTTATTCACAGTTTAAATATTTTTGTTTTGAATAAAAGTTTGAAGGATTCATTTTTACAATCATGACTGCTGTATACAGACATGATCAGCTGTCATTCAAGGTCATTTTTTTCTGCCCTAGGGCAGTAAACGTTTACAGACCTCATCAGAAACCGAAAACTTTCGGTCTCCATATGACACACAAGAAACAGCTCATTACGTCCTAGTGTGGCGAAAACACATTTTCCTACAACTGCTCGTAAAGTAGTTTCTTTACGTACTGAAAATTAATTGTAAAATACCTCTTTACTGCTCGGCAAGCGGTAAAGTACTTTACGCTCGCCAGCTGTTTTCTTTATGCTTCTGTTTTGATTTTGATGCCTTCTCATTGGTGGATCATGGAATCCGTGAAATTCACATAACCTCAACAATGGCGTACACTAACCAAATCCGCGCATGGTCTGTGATGTTACAAACTACAAGCTTTTATTGTGTTGGAATCCAGAACTGCAGTTTTAGGAAAAATATTGTATGCAATTCGCGCGTGAAGCTTCTTTTATCGCTCTCGCAAAATTACTGAGCTCTGCTACGCATCGTGCAGTAAATGTTTTGGCTCGAGCAATAAAGTCGCGCTTCATGCTCTTAATACATAAATAACTAACCTACAGAGACCCAAAAAAGTGCCTATTTTTGCACCAACTGTAGCACGCAAAATAGTCTATTCCTGCACCAGTGCGGGAAAGTAAATTCCAGTGCGGGAAAGTACTTTTCCACACTCCAAATTTGCAACCTAACAACACAAAATAGTGAGCATGTAATACGCAGGTTCCCTATTCTGCATTCAAAAATAGTTTGGCTACTCTGCTTCAGCTGTGAAATAGTTGTTGTAGTTGTTGTTGATGAAATCGATTTGATTTGAAGATAGGTTATGTGAGGAATTTTCAGGTTATGTATGCCCTGTTTTGTTCTGTTTGAATTACTTTATACATTACTGTAGGAAAAATTTAATGTGTAATTCGAGCACAAAGTATTGTTTCTGCACTCGAGAAACTTTTTTCACGAGCCAAAGGCTCATGAAAAAAACTGTTTCTCTCGATGCAGAAAAACGCTGCTTTGCACTCTAGTTACACAAATAGCTATTTTCACCACACTAGGATGGAATGAGCTGTTTTTCGTGCATCATATGGAGGCCAAAAGTGTTCGGTTTCCGTCGAGGTCTGTAATCGTTTACCGCCCTAGGGCGGAAAAGAAAATGACCTTGAATGACAGCTGATCGTGTCTGGATACAGCAGTCATGATTGTAAAAATGAATCCTTCCAACTTTTATGTAAAACAAAAAGATTTAAACCATCAATAAATGTTTATTCTTTATAATTTAATATGTACGTAGTATTTAAAATGTCAAAAATGATCACTTTTTATAACTTAATATGTATTACTTTGTAGTTTTGATATCAAACAATAGAACCTTTTTATTCAACCTACAGAGCTCTGGGTGGGAATTTTGTCAACTATTACAACTGTTGGTAACCTCTCACCAAAAGGTTAGTTGGTTAGGTTTTTTGTTTTTAGGAATTTTGTCAACTACTGCAACTGTTGGTAAAGATTACTGTTGGCATAGAAAGGTTAGTTGGTGAGGATTTTGGTTGTTTTATGCAGGTTTCGAATCAGGAACAGGGATAACAACAAAAAACCTAACCAAGTAACCTTTCGGTGAACAGTTGTAGTAGTTGACAAAATGCCCACCCAGAGCTCTGTAGGATAAAGCCGACTGGATTTGAGTTGACGACTGGCAGTTGGCCCGTGAGAGGACTCTCGCTGTGATACACAGACAAGGTTGCGCGCGACTCCAGTTGCCAATTCAAATTGCAAATGAGTCGACTCGTGTGCTAAGAGCTTCATGCAACTACGCAACTGAGATTGCAGGCGACCGGCCTGTACCGTTGCGTGCAACTCAGACGATACACATTGCCGTCTGGATTCAAGTTGACCCATGAGAGGATTCCCGCTGTGAAACACAGACAAGGTTGCGCGCGACCTCAGCTGCAAACTCTAATTGCAAATGAGTTGACTCGTGTGCGAAGGGCCTTACTCTGACGACCTACTCGTACGACCTGCTTACAAAACTATCTACTCGTCAGTCGCAAGCAGTCTGACCACGGCCTAAGCGTCTGGGGGGTCTTCTAGGGTCTTCTCAGCGCAGCCCATAAAAAAAAGCTTTTCTTCAGTATCGGTTGAGAATATCGTGGGATACATCCCCAAATAACCACTTAGATTCACCCTTGCACCCATGTCAAACTAATTCTTATGTCAGATCATTAAGTTACATGCGCCCATCACGCTACCGGTTACCCTAACAAAAACATGTAACAAACTATTCTAAGATATTTTGGGACACACAATAAGCTTCGGTTGACGTGTGAGGATCTTTGAATCTTCTGGATCTTTGAATCCATCCCTTCATAACATAACATAACATTCTAAGATTAATAATTCCTTAGCTCAACGATCTTACTTTTAAATTTTAAAATGATAATAGCATAAAAATGTAAGGTTTATTACCATTTCTGATTCAACATTTTTTATGTACGAGTTGATGGTGTACAAGAGCGTCTTATTTTTTGTAGCTCAATCTTACCTGAACAGATGGCAGCACAATACAAACCATAGTCGTAGTACAAAGGAAGGTACTACTTTGTATGGGCCCCGCCAAACTGACCCAACGACAACCTGGACCGCCGACAACCTGGGCCGGTTTTTCTGGTCCAGGTTGTCGCCTCCCGCACCCGACAAACTTGGCCACTTAGGAATGTAGTCCAGGTTGTCGGCGGTCCAGATTGGCGGGAGCTGATGAAATTGGAATCGGTCCAGGTTGTCGCTGCATGCACCCGACAAACTGGACCTCTCAGGAATGTGGTCCAGGTTGTCGGTGGTCCAGATTGGCGGGAGCTGATGAAATTGGAATCGGTCCAGGTTGTCGCCTCCCGCACCCGACAAACTGGACCAGTTAGGAATTTGGTCCAGGTTGTCGGCGGTCCAGATTGACGGGAGCCGATGAAATTGGAATCGGTCCAGGTTGTCGCCTCCCGCACCCTACAAACTGGACCAGTTAGGAATTTGGTCCAGGTTGTCAGCGGTCCAGATTGACGGGAGCCGATGAAATTGGAATCGGTCCAGGTTGTCGCTGCATGCACCCGTCAAACTCGACCAATAAGGAATGTGGTCCAGGTTGTCGGCTCTGTCGTTGGTTTACAAAATCATATTTTATATATATGGCAATATATCGATAAATTGTCTCATCAAGAAACGATACATTTTCTTAGTTGTATATCGATAGCAATCGAGTTCATTACTGCCACTACACAAAGAATGTTGCATAGCCTGACTTGTGCCTCAAATTTTGAATCGCGTTCTACTGTCATCTAGACTACACTTCCGTACTATAAAAATAGTTTATGTAATATTTAGTTATTTTATTTGCCATAGTATCACATTATTAGAAGTTATTGGTAGATTCATTAATGATATTGAACAAGAGTATTAGTAATTGTAATATTCTAGCACAGCCGTCTCTAGTAGAAATGGCTGTGTGTGTTCTAGTCATGATACGATTTATAAATTCGATACGATGTGTAATTCTGATACGATACCGGTAGTCTACTAACTTATGGTAATGTGATTGAAATTGCTAGATAATATATGATATTTGATATAGTTTTACGATTTAGCAAATCTCCCTTAACATAGTTTAACGATTTAGCAAATCTCCCTTAACATAAACTTGTTTTGATGTTGAAGATCCATCTTGTTTCCACTAATATGTATTATAAACTTAAAAAACACTTTTGAATGGAAATTGACTCACGTTATGGCGTGACGGCCATTTCGCTCTGTTGTCTAAAGCATCATCAGACGACCCACAGTACACTCTGTACTGTGTACTGTGGGTCGTCTGATGATGCTCTAGACAACAGAGCGAAACGGCCGTCACGCCATAACGTGAGTCAATTTCCATTCAAAAGTGTTTTTTAAGTTTATGATATAAACTTTTTGTCAGTAAAAGTATTATTTATTCTCAATTGAAATTGACTGCAATAATAAGTCGTTGAGTACCATAAAAAGTGAATATTAACAAAGCAGATATTTATGGATTACGAAATACAAGAATAGCCCATTTGCCTCCGCTATAAAAGGAATTATAACAATATTTACTATGTGCAGGTCACATTTGTCGGATTATTGAAATTTTTGTTCGAAAAATCTTTCTTAACATAGTCATATTTTGTCTTGTATTACCCAAAGATTTGATACGCCGGGCTGTCATTTTATAGTGTAGGCAACACATCACGCCATTTTTTATACATATGCAGGGGTGCCCACAGGGGGGGCTATGACGCAGACTGCGTCATTGAAATTCTTGGGGGGGGGGGGGTTCCAAAAAACGTTTTGTGGGGGGGGGGGTCGTAAAGTTGATTGAAACCGTGTTTAACGTGACAACATTAAAAAATATACTAAGAAGTCACCAGATAGAATGTCAATTAATGAAAATATATTTATAATTATTATTATACAATTGAATATGAATTAGCTAAAATAATAATGTTTAGGATTTGTGCAGGAACTTGTGCAGATGTACTTGAGTCTATTTCTAACGAAGAAATAATTGAAAGGCTTTCTGTTTCCTCATCCCAAAAACTTCTATGTGGGGTTTAGAGAGATAGATTTAACAATAGATTTTAGAGGGAAGTGATAGCCGCGAGCCGTAGCAGGTATCTGTTCAATCAGATAGATAAGCTGCATTCTCGTAGGTCCTGTTTGTAACGGTAACCGATTAGATTGGCCAGCAAAAAAGACAATGTTCTCTGCTGAAAATCACTTCCCGGTGGTTCGGAACCCACCTAAAACTGTAGGTCCAACTCATCAATCACCATCATCCAACTCATTACCCACGCACAGGTCTCAGACCCATGTGGGCTTCATCCTCAAAAAAAAAAAAAAAAAACTTAGAAGGTGCCTAGCTAACTTGTACATGGTCACAGTCTACAAATTTAAAATGTTTGTCTTCAAACTGTTGATGTTTTTCATGTATTTTACGATAACTACTTACTAATAAGTAAGAACTGCTTTTGAAAAACTTACTAAATACTAAAAATTCAGTAATTTTTCATAACTATGTCTTTATTTTGTTTTTGAAAGACACTTCTTTCGATTGTGTGTTGTAAATAACTATACATGAAATGTGTGCCTTTTATGTACTTCATCCATACATAAATTCTCCCAAGATACTACACTAAGAAGTAAATAACCTGTTGTTTAACTACTGTCCAATAAATGACTTAGTATTTTGAATTTTTGTGTTTTACAAATGAAGTTATTAACTCATTGTTTTCACTTCCTTTAAAGGAAGAACTTTGTAGAATTATTTAACCTTAATCTAATTGGTACACCGAACATAAACTTATAGGTATTTCATTTTTATTGAACATTGTGTATTTGTAATAATATTTTATTGTTTAAAAACCATTTAGGTTCAAATTCTTATTTAGCTATTTTGCAATTAAGTTTATTGAGCAGAAGTTCATATATTCATTTCATTGATATTTCTTTTTTACCTTTACAAAAAAATGTTACCTATGTAAAGAATCTCAAGAAATATACATACATTTTGTATATTATCGACTGGGTTTGAATTTTTTCAATAGTTATAAGAATCTTCTTTTAGTTTTAGAAAGAATACGGGGGGCTTTTTTCGCATTTTTTGGGGGGGGGCCTAATTTATGGGGGGGGGGTTGGTGCTAAATTTAGGGGGGGGGGGTGCGTCATGAGGCTTAGGGGGGGTGGGCACCCCTGACATATGTACCGTAACTGAAATCATTTTTAAAAAAATTCATCTTTTTAGCTCTTTTGCGACATTTTTCAAGGTACGGTACTGCTCTGCTACAGAGGGCAGTTCAACGCTATAGGAAGGTAATTAAAAGCAAGTGCAAGCGGATATCATGTCCAACGTTTATACATGCTCTGTATCAGAATAAAAGTGATTTATTCAAACATTGATTAGTGTTAGATTAGCTTTTCACAGAGGAATGAAAATTCCAAAATCAAGGTGTTAGGTTAAAACTTTCGACAAAAATAAGGTCCATTTTGTTGCTTCCTAAATCCTAATAATCAGCGTACCTGAATATTGCAAGCTTGAAAAAGAATTAATTTTTGTAAAACAAATTCCGGTGCCTACTTTGCTACTTACAAGTGACTGCTCGACACTGTACCTCGGCTCATGTGCCAACTTATAACATTTTTGATGTCCGTGTTCTCTAACATGTTTTGATGTACCGTAATAGCTTATTCATAACACAGCTTATGGTATGCTGTGTCGTTTGCTTACAATTTGCTGTAATCACACTTGTTACAAAATAACATAATCACAAATTTAAAAAAGCAACAGACAACTCCCTATATTCAACCATAATTTATTCATAAAATAATGTGACAAAATAATAGAAATAAAATGCATGGGTAAAAGTTGAAAAATCGTTTAATTCACAAAATAAATACCAATCTTGACAGGTATGAAGCACTCAACAGTACCATCAGTGACGTTGAAATAAATCACCACCAATTAAAACAAATCAAAATATAGACAAAAAAAAATAATAATGGGTAATAATTGGCAAAATGCCAAATTAATAATGCATATCAAACAACAAAAACGATATGCCTTTAATTTGGTGATAGTAGACATTCACCTAGTTGAATGCTATCACATTGTCCTCAGCAGTTACTCGCAGTGTATTAGTATGATAGTTTTTCTAATTGAGTCAACAACATTCGGCGATTTTCTTTAGGCCTACATGAATAGGCATTTTACTTCCACAACGGCATTCTTGATACTGATGAATCCATCGGGACTGGCCCCCAAAAGTCTGACATGAAGCCAAATGTATTTTCAATTTATACTACTTTATTTTCATTCCTCTAAACAGCGCAGAACTTTTTCTTCATTGTCCCTTCCCTATTGGACACTTTGAACCGAGAACGAATTGCAATTTTCTTTTAATAAAGATGTGGTAAACCTGTGGAATATACCCCTGATTATGTCCCCCCCCCATAGAATATCCCCTGAATATCCCCCCCATAGTTATGCTACTGACACAAGCTGTTAATGAAAAATGAAATTAACAAGAAAAATTACATACATTATTCGCAATTGAAAAACTATTCTGTAATCAGTCAAAATCTCCCGACAATTTTTTGAGGATCCATGATCTAGGTTCGAGCGATTATCTGAGTGAATGTAAAGTAGTGCTAATAAAACAAGTATGCTTTTTTTGATATAGTAATCCTCAGCCATGTATTGATAAGCTGCAGAATCTAGAAAACCCTTTCCGAACTGGCAACATTTTCAGACCAAGAGTATTGAAGTACACAATATTTGCAATAGAAAATTAATTGTTGGTTAGGCATTGCTGTCTCATTTTCCTCGCTTGTCAACAACTTTGAAAAATCTCCTTCATTTTCTACTACTTTTAATTTTATCCTTATTTTTTACCCTTTTTCATTTTTATCTCTCTTCTCCTACCAATTTCTATTGTCATCTCTTTTCCACTTCTTCACTGTTTTCTATCATTTCCATTCGTTCCTCTTTTCTTCTGTTCCTCCGTCTTCTTCTGTTCCTCCTTCTTCTTCTTCTTCTTCTTCTTCTTCTTAACTCTCTTCTCCTCCATCTTCTTTTTATTTTCCTTCTTCTTCTCTGTCTGTGGGGTGGGAATTTCCCCTTTTTCACCCCCCCCCCTCCCTGTGGATCCGCCACTGGTCATGTCATTAATCGTTTTGTCTTAATTAATTATGATTATGAAGTTATGGGACAAGTTTTAAAATAGTAACTTTTGTTATAAATTTAACGACTTGTGATCAGTTTTAAATTGTGATTTTATAATAAATTTACTCATATTCGGCCGAACGTTTTCGAGGTATTAAATCTCTTCTTCAAGGAGATCATTTATTAAATATTCACTATAAAACTGACTGCAAGTCGTTAAATTTACAACAAAAAGTTAATATTAACAACACAGATCGTTATGAAACAAGAAATCCAAGATTTTAAAATAGGTTGGGAGATTGTTCATTCATCGCCTCTCAACTATTAATGACAAGAGAATAAACATCTTTCCTTCTTTTTTGACACAAGAGGACAAGCCCCAACAACCAGACAAAAGTCATGGAGAATCAAAATCTATGGAAAAGTATTTAATTGTTGTACTCTCATCATTTACAGTACACTCAAACTTGTTCTGATACATTTCAAACACATTGTACTTGTGCCTAATTATAGACATCAGTTTCATGACAATTTTTTATCATTAACCTAATTTTATGCTTGAATTTTACTGTACTCTATTATGATTATCAATCCTTTATCTTATTGCATTTCCCTACGTAATACGATCCTCCCCCATCGAACTGCTGACTGGTTTTGAATAGGCCTATACTATGTACACCCCAATGAACCTCATTCTGATACTTGCAAGACATCATTGTTTTGTTAAAGTGAGAAACCTTCCTAGGGTACCACTTCATTCGTTCACTTATGCTTTTTTGGAAAGGTTTACTATTGTGTTCTTTTTTTCTGATTTTCGTCCTAGTTTCTTTGTTTGGTGATTTCGAACGCTTTTGAAATCTTAGCAAATGATACATTGACTTCTGTCTCTTTCTCAATTGTATGTCCTTTCTTTTCTATTAATAGGCGATCCGTTCTCAAATCTTGAGTTCGGTTCCCATCGCACCGTGACTCCTTTTTCTGAATCCTTACAATGTTTTATTTCCCTTCTATCTTTCTCATTTTTGTTTCTGTTTCGAAACTCTCTCCTCCCTCGCATCCTCTTCAATTTCTTCTTTACTCTATTCTTCTTTTTTTCCCTCTTCTGTCCGCTAATTATTAACATCACTCTCTTCGCCAACGCTCTTTCTGTCTGGAGCAATCTAATTTTCTCTTTCCTACTTTTGCTACTTTCCTACTTTTTCGAAGCCTTTTCGATTTCTCTTTCCTTCTAGTATCCACTTCATCAACGTGCTTCTGTAACTCCTCGCTTTCATTGCCTACTTCTCTCATTACACTCTCTTGCCCTTCACTAACAACCTTTTCAGTTTCTTCTTTTTCTCCTTCTATTTTTACTATTATTTTTCCTCCAAACTTTTCAAGTATTCCTTCTATTTTTTTATTAGTTTCTTCTATTTTATCAAGCATATCTACTTTGTCTTGTTTTCGATTTTCCTCCATCTTTTTACTTTCACCTTCTATTTTTTCCTATTCTTTTTTCCATTTCTTCCTACTTTTTTACTTTCATCTCTCATTATTTCGAGAAAAGCCATTACTGTTCCAATACCACCTTCCTGCATTGTACTGTATCTCTCTTTCTCTTGTGCTACCTCAGCCGGTTCATCTGTTTTTTTCTGTGAGTTTTCCTCTTGGTCAGAGCTCACTTCATCACTGGATTCGCCTGTGACAGTGTGCAATGTAGTCAGCTCACTGTCACTCGCTACTTCCATTTCACTTCACCGTTGTTCTTATTTATTATTTCGTTAATCGGTCCCCCATCGAGATCGAGTTATCCAACCACTCTGCAACTCACTGTCGATCCCTATTCTAATACAGCCTACTATCCCAGCAGTCTCTAAGTCTAAAAGTCACCTAAAATAATCTATTATCTACTTCCTTATTGCTACTCCTAACCATGTACTCCTAATATTTATCCTAGCAGTTAAAATCTCTATTTTGACATGATTATTACTAATATAACCCTACCTACCCTTTGTTATCTTGTTAAGATACTAAGATTTTCAATTGCTATTAAAATAATTATGATGTGCTTCCCCCATCAGTCTATTGAATTCAGTTAACCCCGCTTTCCTCATTCTCATCTATATGATCTTTACTTTGTTTTGTCATAACTTTCATACCTAAATTAATTTTTTTCTCCTTCCCATTTCATTCAATTCAATTAGTATCAGTATTACAATCATTATCAGCTATTACTTCTCCTAATTATGTGACCTCTTCATCCGTTATCTGTTTATTAATCAATTATTATCAATTCAGTATTGTAAAAACAATAATTATTTATTTATAACATAAAACACAATCAAGTAAAGATACAACAGGCATAGCCCACTACTGCTCTCTTTACAAATTTAAATGTTATTATTGTCAATTGAAAATGTTATTTAATATTCGTTACAAAATTTATTATTAAATTGTTCAAATATTGAAAATAGACAGAAATATTACTTCATTTTTACATATCAGGGTTTTTTTTAAAAAATACGTTTTATCAAAATAGTAATTTAAAAAATAATTAAATAAGTAGATGAAAAATTTTTTACAAAAATAAATAGTTTTCTATCTGGTAGAAGGGAAATTTTTCTTGTCCTATTTTGGTCAATCAGGTTAGTTGACCAAATAATAACTCATCTGATTAGACGTACAGTAAGCGCCACATAGCTCTGCCCGCGTGTCCTTGAAATACCTTGTAGATGAAGTAAGGTTCGCGGGGTGATTTCAATGCCTTTCTACATACACACGCTGTCTGCTGTCTGCTCCTACTGAGTCAGTGCACTTATAATACTGCATTCAGATTGCTTGCATTCGGGCTGTTATTCGGGTTTACTTTTCGGTCAAGTGTTTCTCCTCTTCGTTGTTATTTGAGTTGAATAAAGTGGAATTCGTAAAAAAATGTACGTTCATTCCACAATACAGTTTTTGAGCTACTGAATACAGGTCAAATTCCGTTGTAACAAATATCGATCTAAATTTTTTTAACTACAATTATTTTCTATTGTCTTTCTTTGGCTTGTCAAAACAATATGTCAGCATATCAATTTCAACGTGAAAATAAATCTCACTATATTGGAATATATGTCACCACTACAATATAATTACGGTCTCTAAGTAGTGCTTTCTGCTTTCTTATTTAAAAATTTTTTAGATTTTTTTGGATTCATATAATTATTTGGATGGATAGACCGTATGTTTGAACGGAATGAGCAGAATCACCTAGCCTACGCATTCATGATTCAGCTCATAATAAAATTTTAAAAGGCATTGCTTGGCTTTTGGAGGCGAGGCATCTTGTTAGTCACGTCCAGTAGTTTATTTGTATTTACTGTTCTTTGACTGAACATTTCGTTCGAAAAAAATTAGTGGAGTTCAACAGTTCACAGAAATACTAGTTGATAGCAGGAATGGAAAAACTCATACAACCATTGAATTTATTATTTAATCGAATTTTAAAGGAAAAAGTAATACCTAAGGATTGGAAAACGAATAAGATTATAATATTATTCAAAAAAGGATCACGGCTTGATATTAGAAACTATAGGCCAATAACCCTCTCTTCAGTATTGTACAAAATTTTTGCTTCTATAATTAAAAATAGAATAATGAATAAAATATATGAAAATCATCCAACTGAACAGGCGGGGTTTAGACCTGGGTACTCCACAATTGATCATTTACATGCAGCAAACCAAACCATTGAGAAGTGTTCAGAGTATAATATACCGCTATACTTAGGACTGGTCGATTTTAATAAAGCGTTCGATAGTCTGAGTCATTGTATGATATTGCAGGCACTAGAAGAAGCAGGAGTAGACACTGAATATATAAAAGTCATAAGGAGTCTATATGAAAACACTGAAGTTTATGTAGAGCTAGAAAGAAGAGGAAGAAAAATTAAAATAGAAAAAGGACTTAAGCAGAGTTGTCCGCTGTCCCCGGTTATCTTTAACTGCTGTTTAGAATATATATTTCGCAGGATGGAGTGGGAGAACAGAGGTCTTCATATTAATGGACAGAAGCTCACAAATCTTAGGTTTGCTGATGATGTTATGATTATAGCAGAAAGTGCATTGCAGATGAAGAAAATGTTGCAAGACTTGATAAATGTTAGTGAAGTGATGGGCTTACACCTGAATTCTCAAAAAACAAGAATTCTGACTAATTCAGAAAAAACCAGTGTCAAAGTCAACTGTGGCATTATTGAATATGTAGAGGACTATGAGTATTTAGGGCAGATATTATCATTCACAAACCGAGCGGCCAAGGAAGTGAAGCACAGAATTGACAAGGGTTGGAAAAAGTTCTGGGCGCTGAAGAGAATATTCAAAGGAAATTACTCCAATGTTTTAAAAGCTAAAGCTCTGACTATGTGTGTATATCCTGCTGTATTATATAGATCACAAACTTGGTCACTCACCGAGCATTTAGATAGGAGACTTGAGACTACTCAAACAAAAATGTTGCGCAGTATCCTTGGGATTAAGTTGAGCCAAAGAATAAAAAACACTGATATACTGAGAAGAGTGAGGGTAAAATATCTGCAGAAGGAGGCCCATCTGACAAAATGGAAGTGGGCAGGTCATGTTGCGAGGATGGATGAGAACCGATGGGCGAAGATTATGACAGAGTGGATACCGAGAGACAAGACAAGGAAACGAGGACGGCCACCTATGAGATGGAGTGATGAACTCACGCAGAGAGTAGGCCATGCATGGGCTACTACAGCTAGAGACAGAGGACTGTGGAATAAAATAATTATGAAATTTTGATCTGAAATTTTATATTACACTTGATATGCATGTAAAATACTAAAATATTGTTATCAACCTCAAGCAGTGGCGTACCGAGGTTTTAAGCGCCCTGGAGCGGAAGTGTCTAACGATTTTCTCTCAAGAACGGTGCGCCCCTCAGAGCCTTGCGCCCTGGAGCGACTGCACCACTCGCTCCATTATCGGTACGCCACTGACCTCAAGTAGTACCTCTATACTTAGAGAGGCTTTTGTTCGTCATCGAATGCAAATAAAAGCTTTATTATTATTATTATTATTATTATTATTATTATTATTATTATTATTATTATTATTATTATTATTATTATTATTATTATTGATATTGCAACCTTGGAGTCCAACTTCATTCACAGAATTGAACAAACTAGATCAGTCAGTCTGCTGCACAGGCGAAGACAAGTTGCTTTGTTGTACCGTATTGTTGGAAGTGGGAGCATAGATACGCGTGTTTAGAATCTTTGCAAAATCTCACCAAATAGGTCTAGTCAGATGATTCTTACACAGAAAATAAATTCAATTTATTCTCTACATTTCATATTCTGAATGTATATGAAAATTATTGAAGAAAAAAAAGTTTCTCGATACATAACTTTTCAATGTCATGAATAAAATTCCGATTTGTAAATGTTCTGTATTAATTGTCTTATTCTCGGAAAATCTTTGATTGAAATGGGATTTAATCGATGGTTATAGCATTCTCGAACTGTTTTTATTATATTACCAAAGTTTCATCGATTTCTAATGAATGGTTCGACAGTAGCTATGTTGGGAATGAAATGTGAACACATTTTTTGAATGAAGTCTGGTTTTTATTAAATTTAAAATATCTTTGTAATGAGTATAGTTTCTCGTTGAAAGTGCAAAGGACAAAAATGATGCACATCGGTTAGTTTAATAGAAAGAACTTTGTTCTAAAACAATATTCGAACTTTTTGGAAAATGGTCAAATGTTTTCAGCGCAGGTAGTGTCGTACTCTCCTGGCCCTTTTGCCGGCGGCGGCGGCGGCGGGCACAGCTACGTGGCGACTACTGTACCAGATATATCTGATCAGAAAGCTGAACCAAATTTAATGTAGCCTACAGTATGATATGATAATTATTTAATTAAGAAGAAGAAAAGTAATACTGTATTTATGGTTTGTCGAGCTTTCTTTGTAAACAGTTAGTTCAATTTTCAATCAATTGTGTGAGCTACACGTTTTCCATTTTGTCAATGACCTTGAGAGTGAGATGCTACTGGCGACTACAATTTATTGTGAGAGGAGAGGCTTTGGACAAGCATTCTATTCCATTGTAGATTACATTATTTGATGGATGAAATTACAGAGAAATGCGTCTACGAGTGAGTAAGAAGTATTTTGCACAACTCGGCAACAATGGTGGGAGTCTCATGCAGGGAAAAGGCTCACTTATGCACGCAGGATTACAGAGTAGATACGGGATTTTACAGTGACTCTATAAAGTCATACTTTATACTTTATAGAGTCACTGTACTGGATTTGCGGACGATATGCACTCTCGTGACAATTTCAATCATGTTTCCCCAGTTGCCAGTCTATTACATTATATTGTCTTTGGTTCAACTAATTTTCAAGTAGGCCTACTGCCAAAGTTTAAATAGTAAAAAAAATATTTTCAATCTGACACTGTATTTCACTTTTAAATAATGTTTTACTCACTTAGGCCTTTTTTGGAGATGCTTGAGGAATGCATTTCACTTCTGAAAAGAAGCTTCGTCAGCCTTCTTTTCAGAAGTGAAATGCATTCCTCAGGCATCTCCAATATATGTGAGTAAAACATTATTTAAAAGTGGAATACAGTGTCAGATTTAATATTAGATTGTTCATTAAGTATTTCGTCATGGAAAACATCACAGAGTAAAAATTTGATGGAAATTGATTGGAAAAATGAATAGTTAATTCTAATAAGTAATAATTAGTTGAAGGTGCTGAATTGGTATTGAAAAACCTCGTATGACAGTTTTTGATGGAATTTCGGCCTAATCTTGAGTTTTTAAACATTTAAATAATTGAAATAAATGGGACTGCAGTTGCATAGTAAGAAGGAGTAGCTGACTATTTTTCAGCTTATCTTTTTTCAGGATTAAGTGCACAGAAAGTTAGAATTGGTTATTCATGTTCACCTGGAAAAGCCAGATGAGTGCTTGTATTATGCATATTTAATAATAATTTTAAAGGTTTCTATAAAAATGAACACAAACATTAGTCGCCATCTTTATTCACTATTGACTTTCACTGCCTCTATCTCTATCATCATCATCATTATCTATTACAAGTGCTGGTCAATCTATTACAAGTGATTGTGATGTTCAGTCACGACCGTTCAAGACTGCGCTTGGATGGGTGACCGTTCTTCAATGACTTTATGTTACAAGCTTTATTATCACTTACCCGGTGGTTCGGAACCCACCTAAAATAGTAGGTCCACCATGTTCCCTGTAACATGGCACAAACGGCGAGGTGGAACTACCCGTAAGGGTCTCCCCACTATTAAAAGCCATACGCTTATTATTATTATTATTAGTGCTGGTCAAATATCGATCATTGAACTTCAACTATTGAGTTTGAATACATATCGACCCTGTGTGGTCCAGGTTGTTGCCTACCGCACCCGACAAACTGGACCACTCAGGAATGTGGTCTAGGTTGTCGGCGGTCCAGATTGGCGGGAGCTGATGAAACTGGAATCGGTCCAGGTTGTCGCCTCCCGCACCCGACAAACTGGACCACTTAGGAATGTGGTCCAGGTTGTCGGCGGTCCAGATTGGCGGGAGCTGATGAAATTGGAATCGGTCCAGGTTGTCGCTGCATGCACCCGACAAACTGGACCTCTCAGGAATGTGGTCCAGGTTGTCGGTGGTCCAGATTGGCGGGAGCTGATGAAATTGGAATCGGTCCAGGTTGTCGCTGCATGCACCCGACAAACTGGACCACTAAGGAATGTGGTCACAGTTGTCGCTGGTTCCCTTTGTCGTTGGGAACGTTTGTCGTTTATGTGAAAGAGTAAGTGGTCCAGTTTGTCGCTGGGTACGTTTGTCGGCGTCCCCTTTGTATCAAAGATGTAGAAATGAATCGATACACAGTAGTATCAACTTTTGTATAATAGATACGAGTGTGTGCGCTGTCGACTATCGAGCCATCGGAGTTGGAAAATGACAACATGACAAGTCGCATTTACATTTTTAGGTTATGTAACTTGACGTCAGTTAAGTATATTAGTTGTTCTTTAGTGTCGTATTTTGCGCTGTGCTTACATTTCTTGGTACACAGAGCTCAGAGATAACTCTTATCAGTCACTTTGAACATACTCTATCTTTCGGCTTAACAGATGTCCGCGGTTACTGCGGACAGTCCTCCTTTTCAATACTTGTCCGCGAAAATATTTGCTATTGTAAAATGTCCGCGATTCTAATAGATATGTTATTTAAATTTTTAATTTAAAGCTAAAGATTAGATTTTATTGAAGCGATTAAATGAGGCATTTGGTATCAGAATAATTTACAGACTTAAAATTAGTATGCTATAGTAATAGCAATATTACAATAATTAGCATAGCATGTTTCAATGATTTCAAAAAATAATTATGCTGATCATGCAGTTGCAGGTCCTAGCTCGAACAAATAGATGTGCTGTAAACAATACAAAGCGTTATATTTTCTTGTTTATGTAATATAATTTGGACGAAACATTTAAAGCAAACAGTTTATTTCACTTAAAAATTAAAAAATTACAAATTATGTAATATGTTAGATGATTTTTTAAATACTATTGTACCAGTATGTACATTGTTCATTTGTTTTTTATATTTCTAGGAATTTTTACATTTAATAAGTACCGGTACATAATTATTATTTATAGTAAATGTTTTTCTGTCAGCGTCAACTTGTCCACCTTTTTTGTAGCTTGTCCGCTTTTCTTAAAGCCTAGTCGTCAGTAACTTAAAATAAAAAAATATATGGTAAGCCTATCTATATTGTAGTACTGTCGAAGTTAACATTATTTTGTAGTTCTCTCGTTGTTTTCGACAGTTGAACCTTGTCTGTTTTCTTGAAATGTCGGAAACTGTGGAGAGAGTTGCTGTAGTTACAGGTGGAAACAAGGGAATAGGATTCAGTATTGTCAAAGGGCTTTGTAAAATCTTCAAAGGAAAGGTTTATCTAACAGCTAGAAATGAAGAATTAGGTAAACAAGCTGTAGAAAAGTTGAAAGAAGCTGGATGTAATCCTGAGTTCCATCAGTTAGACATCACAGTCGCTGATAGCAGGGAAAAATTTACCACGTACTTGAAGGAAAAATATGGAGGTTTAGATGTTTTGGTGAACAACGCAGGAATTGCGTTTAAAGTCAGTTTATCACTCACAATAGGCCTACCAATATAACATGATATTTTTATAAGTAAAATTCTATTGGGTAAATTAATAAGGACACTAAGGTAAACCTACCAACTATCGGCCAGTCAAGGATAAGTTTGACATATATGTACTAATATGTTCCAATATTTACATTTCAGATAAGTTATGACTTAGACATTACCTAAGGTTAATAAAGTGAATGTAATTGTTTCCTTTACTTATTCTCTACATTTTTAACGATTTTCAAAGACCAAAAGCAAATACCGTGAACAATTTCCTGCTGTTGCAAACTTGAAGCAGATGCTTATTGTATTTTAGGTTAGGAGTATGAGTGACCGATATTTGGCAGGAGGCCGATGAATGATAGTCTATATATATAAAAGCCGATGTGTGTATGTATGTTTGTATGTATGTATGTTGCCAGTAAACTCCGAAACCGCTGAACCGATTTGAATGAAATTTTCAGGGACGATGTAGAATAGTCCTGAGATGGTTCCTGTGAAGTTTGGGAGTTCATGATGCCCCCCATTTTTTTCTGGGGGGCAAAACGTAGGCTACTGTACCTCTTAATATTTATGTGTCCTAATTGAACTCAGAATCTGCCGAACCGATTTCAATGAAATTTTCAGTGACGATGTAGAATAGTTCTGAGATAGTTCCTGTGAAGTTTGGGAGTTCAAAGCCCCCCCATTTTTTTTCTCCGGGAGTTAGGGGGGGCATACTTATACTTTGATATTTTGTGTCCTAACCGCTGAAGCGATTTCAATAAAATTTTCTGGCACAATGTAGAATAGTCCCAAGATAGTTTCTGTAAAGTTTGGCAGCTCAAAGCCCCCCAAATTTTTCTCCGGGGGTGAGGGGGGCATACTTATACTTTGATATTTTGTGTCCTAACCGCTGAAGCGATTTCGATAAAATTTTCTGGCACAATGTAGAATAGTCCCAAGATAGTTTCTGTAAAGTTTGGCAGTTCAAAGCCCCCCATTTTTTTCTCCGGGGGGGAGGGGGACATACTTATACTTTGATATTTTGTGTCCTAACCGCTGAAGCGATTTTGATAAAATTTTCTGGCACAATGTAGAATAGTCCCAAGATAGTTTCTGTAAAGTTTGGCAGTTCAAAGCCCCCCATTTTTTTTTCCGGGGGGGGAGGGGGGCATACTTATACTTTGATATTTTGTGTCCTAACCGCTGAAGCTATTTCGATAAAATTTTCTGGCACAATGTAGAATAGTCCCAAGATTGTTTCTGTAAAGTTTGGCAGTTCAAAGCCCCCCATTTTTTTCTCCAGGGGGGAGGGGGGCATACTTATACTTTGATATTTTGTGTCCTAACCGCTGAAGCGATTTCGATAAAATTTTCTGGCACAATGTAGAATAGTCCCAAGATAGTTTCTGTAAAGTTAGGCAGTTCAAAGCCCCCCATTTTTTTCTCCGGTGGGGAGGGGGGCATACTTATACTTTGATATTTTGTGTCCTAACCGCTGAAGCAATTTCAATAAAATTTTCTGGCACAATGTAGAATAGTCCCAAGATAGTTTCTGTAAAGTTTGGCAGTTCAATGCCCCCCCATTTTTTTCTCCGGGGGGGAGGGGGGCATACTTATACTTTGATATTTTGTGTCCTAACCGCTGAAGCGATTTCGATAAAATTTTCTGGCACAATGTAGAATAGTCCCAAGATAGTTTCTGTAACGTTTGGCAGTTCAAAGCCCCTCATTTTTTTCTCCGGGGGGGAGGGGGGCATACTTATACTTTGATATTTTGTGTCCTAACCGCTGAAGCGATTTCGATAAAATTTTCTGGCACAATGTAGAATAGTCCCAAGATAGTTTCTGTAAAGTTAGGCAGTTCAAAGCCCCCCATTTTTTTCTCCGGTGGGGAGGGGGGCATACTTATACTTTGATATTTTGTGTCCTAACCGCTGAAGCAATTTCAATAAAATTTTCTGGCACAATGTAGAATAGTCCCAAGATAGTTTCTGTAAAGTTTGGCAGTTCAAAGCCCCCCCATTTTTTTCTCCGGGGGGGAGGGGGGCATACTTATACTTTGATATTTTGTGTCCTAACCGCTGAAGCGATTTCGATAAAATTTTCTGGCACAATGTAGAATAGTCCCAAGATAGTTTCTGTAACGTTTGGCAGTTCAAAGTCCCTCATTTTTTTCTCCGGGGGGGAGGGGGGCATACTTATACTTTGATATTTTGTGTCCTAACCGCTGAACCGATTTTGATGAAATTTTCTGGCACAATGTAGAATAGTCCCAAGATAGTTCCTGTGAAGTTTGGGAGTTCGATTCACCCATTTTTTTCTCCGGGGGGGGAGGGGGGCATACTTATACTTTGATATTTTGTGTCCTAACCGCTGAAGCGATTTCGATGAAAATATATTGTTACAAAATATGTAAAAAAATTAGGTGTGTTTTTATTTGGGCATAGCCCGTCTACCTGCCCCACGCATTCCTCATTATCACAGCCCACTATGCCTCCTCTCATTGCTGCCACTGGCGTAGCAACGCACGCCGGGTACCGCGAGTATTACATAAGGCTGGATATTATATGTACTGTGAGTTCGGTATTTGAGTTTTATATTAAAGTGGCTACGGGCTACCATTCGTCTGAAATCGTGTTCTGACCTGTGAATAGTAGACTACACGTCTATAACAGGTCAATAAAGAATTGGGAACCCCATATGTTATAAGAATTCTCAAATAGAAGCAAGGATGTGTTGCAATCGTTATTTGCTGTTGATTTATCCAATAAACCAGAACAATGAGATCAAAGAGAGCCAATTTAAAAAAAGGAAAGTTGAAGTGAAAAAATATAGGAGAATGGAAAAAGACTTATTGTGAAAAATTATTAGCTAAAGCAGTGGACTGCTGATTTAAAAAAAATCTTTAATAATAATCTATTCTATTTACAAGTACCAATTCTATTTGCATTTTAAAGAAAATTTAATCAAATGTGGTATATTAGCTTATGGGTCTCCTGTAGGCTAGACAGTCAAGTCCATTCAATCGCACTTCTACTTGTTGATTTAAAACAATATTGTTTTCAAGTTTCTCAGTCAGTATTTTAAAGTACAACTTGATTTTTAATCAGTGTTTTAAAAAGTGTAATAGTATGATAATAATATTATATGTATGTCCAATTTTTACAGGTTGCCTCAACAGCTCCGTTCTCGCAACAAGCAATAGAAACGATGGAAACTAACTTCTACGGTACATTGAGACTGTGTGAACTTTTATTTCCTCTGCTGCGCCCTCATGCCAGAGTTGTTAACTTGTCCAGCTCCTGTGGCCAGCTTTCCAGAATTCCATCGGGTCCGCAGAAAGAGAAATTTGCAGATAAAAATCTCACAATTGAAGGGTTGTTTGAGATAGTAGAGGGCTTCAAAAATGCTGCAGCTGAAGGGAAGAGTGAAGAAAAAGGTTTGTGTTTTTTTTTAACAACAAAATGCTTTGTCATATCTAATCAATTCATACAATATGTATGAATTCTTGATAATCATTCATGTGTGTTGCAATACGGTCGCCTAATTATAATACTGTACGTTAATTCATGAAACTTGTGTTAGAAAAGGAAAGGTTTATAAGAATAGGAAAAGTTTATACAATGTTTGAAAGATTGATATGATTTTATTTGCGTTCATATGTATATTTTCTCAAACCTCCAGTATTTTTTCCGTAATATTCCTTTTATATTGTACTATTGTATTGTATATTTGTAACATAATATATAATTATATAATATATATATAGGGATAACATTTAATATATATATTATAATATATTATATAATTCTGTAACTAATGAGTGCAATACACAGCTAAATAAACTGCATGAAAATTCCAAATTTATACATTCAACACTAAAAACAAGCAGTATAAATTCATCATTTCATAAAAAAATATATATAAATACAATATAAGTGTATCATTTAGGTGAGGTGCACTGGGAAAGAGAAAATTATATGCAATTATGGTTTTTCATGTAAACATACAGTATGATAAGTAGTGGTAGCAAAAACACCCCGAAAAGAGATAGCGGTAGTTAAGAAAGAAGAAAAAGTAACAATTAATTGAAGAAAGTTACAAAATTGCTCAGAAAGAAGAAAAAAGCGAGATAGTTCAAAGTTTAAAGGATATTAAATCTTCACCACTCTTCATCACATATTCAAGAAGTCTCAGACAAATTGAGACTCATCAAAATTCAAGAACAAAATTTTTTAGATCCACTTTCGATTTTATGTATAGTTTATTGTGTTTCTAGGTGTTTGACTTCAGAACTCTAGTGAATTTGAAACAGTCAAATTGACCCTCATATAGTTTCGTCATAGGCATGCATCTGTATAAAAAAATCTATTTAGTATAGAATGATTTTTGGCTCTAACCAAATTATTTTTAACTTGGTGAGGTATATTTAGAGCAAATTATTTTTGTTTTAAAAAATATTTGCAGGCTTTGGGAGCTCAGCATATGTTGTTTCAAAAGTTGCTGTTTCTGCGCTGACCTTTATTCAGCAAAAACAACTGCTGGATGATCCACGACCGGACATTATTGTCAACTGTGTGCATCCTGGATATGTAAATACGGACATGATCAGTCATAACAGTCATAAGGGTAAGCACCTTTGACTTTTGTATTGGATGTGAGAGGCAAGGAAAAGTAAAAACTTTGTCAATAAAAGTATTTCCCAAGTCTCTTTCTGAACTTTATATTTAATGATTATTGTTAATAAAAAGTTTAGAATAAACTACTTGCGATAAATGCTAAGGCTAACCTGGACACTATCCATCTGCGTGATCTATAGCATCTTTCTTTTAAAGAAGGCAGATACATAAAGTGTTCAGGTTAGCGTTGTGAACGTAGTTTTGCAACACTCCAGCAGCTTACAGGTGAATATCACACCTATTGGAAATCTATGATATTTATGTATTATTTTACATGTAAAGCTCACAGAACACAATATGAAGAGCCTTAATGACATACGATACAGTAATAATAATTTTTCTATATCCACAAAAAGATAAGCTGACTTATAAAGGATCAAGTCAAATATCGTGATGGTATGCAATTGCATAATTAATTTAAGCAATTGCTTTTTTTTTTAATTTTATTTTGCTTTTAATTTGGAAATTTTTTTGTATGCCAATTTCAGTTTTTAAAATGAATAATACTCGTTAACACAAACCTATTTATTATGAAAAAGCAAAATACTAACTAGGCTATTTTTTGAAAAATTTTTGTCTCTCTACAATTTCTCCAAAAGTATGGTAACTCCTTTTTCCCATAATATACCTATGTAAAAACATCAAGTTTTATTCTTGATATCTACGAAACATCAGAATTTTAATACAAATAATAATAATAATAATGTAATTCCTTTAGTAACAAGCCAGCACAGACTGACAAGAAGAAATGCTTTTAGCGGTCCTAGACGGGACTGGTGCCTATGAAGGTTTTTTGTCTCCCATAAAAAATGATTTCTCAAAATTTGTTTTATTTTCTAAACAGTTACTGTGACTCCAGAAGAAGGTGCAAAATCGATAATAATGTTGGCAACACTACCAGAAAATACTACTCGCCCCAAGGGAGATTATGTTTGGTACAATGGAAAAATCTATGACTGGAACAGTCCCACACCAAGCCCTATACAATGAAAAATAGGACCTGCAAGCAAAAATGTGTTGAACCGTCAGCCTCATTACACATTGAAGCAATAATAACCTGAAATGTACGTTGTGAATCACCTGTTGCAGATTGAAAAAGTACTTGAAAGACACTCATAAAGATAAACTTCGAAACATCACATACAATAAAAACACTTGATCTCGCTAAACATGATACCAAAATATTATGTATGTGGATTTCAATAAGTATGCAATTATATTGTATATAACTCTTTGATATTCATCAAAATACTCGTGTGATAATTTATTGTATCATTTGAAATGTATTTTTTGTTGGACATTTTAAAGCAGTTTTCTTTAAATCTCTTATGTTTGCGATGTCTGTATTGAATTCTGGTTGCTTTCCTTGTTGAACAATGTTTCAGTGAACTGACACTGTATTACTATAAAATAATATGCTACAGTATCTCTATTACTATTTATACTTTGTAACTTATTGAATAATGTATAATTATAGTCACTGATACTATAATATTCACTTTAATATGAAATGGCTTTACTCTAAAAAAGTCAACAGTTTTTTCAGGGTAGGCTATCAGTGACAAGATTAAAAAACAAATATTAGAAGTTTATATTTATGTATAATTGACCGAACGATAGTGTGGTCTACCCTTTAAGACGATCGGCATTTCCTCTGTCTCTCTGTCTGTCTCACGATTACAGATGAACGCCTAGACCAATTGCTATGATTTTTCAAATGGATGTTCCTTATTCCTAGGCACAGCGATGTATATATTTTTTTTCAAATTTTAATAGGGGAGCTAATAATTATTATTAATTAATCCATTTTATAGACCTAACCTACTGAACTTGCCGGCCAAACAGCTTAGAGGAACAGCTGATAGAAGTCAACAGTTTTTAATCATATGGCAGGCCCCTTAGAGGCGTTATTTACGCTGTCTTTGAACAGCAAAAGACTTTGCACTTTGCATATAGGCTACCTAGACCAATTGCTATGATTTTTCATATGGATGATCCTTATTCCTAGGCCCAGCGATGTATATATATTTTTCTTAAATTCAATATGGCGGCCGGTTTACTACCGATACAAAAAAAGTACAGCATGAATAAGAGCATACAACATTTAAATAAATCCCTGGAAACATTGAATAAACAAATAAATTGCGAAATTAATTTTCATTGTAGAGTAAATTACTTTACAAACACCCTTATTCTTTGACGTGAGGTCTACTGTTCACAGAAGTACTAGTAAATTGATGGCGGTATTTCTGTGCTTCGTTCATCATTAACCATAGCTTCGAACCATATGCGTAACGAGAAGGGGCAGGTTATTCCCCCACCATTGCTCAAAATTAAAAAAAATTGAGAATTTTTTTGAAGGGAGTAATATTGCAAGAGTGATTGACTGATGTGGGGAGGGGTAAACCCCCCCATTAATCAACTCTAGTTACGCCTCTGATTAGAACCCATTATACAAAATCAAAATGAATAAAATTCTCTACAAGTTTGGTTATTTGCATTTTTATCGTATGATTGATCGGTCTCGAGATATAGCGCGGTGAAGGGGAGGCGCGCATCACATTATGTCAGAGTCATAATGAACATGAAGCATTGAAATTAGATTCAAGAATTTCGATAGAAGAAAACTTAATTAAGTTTAAACTTTTATATCACTTTTCTAACACCCCAAAGAAGTTATTGCCAGAATTTCACAATCGTTGGGGTCCCTGATTCCGTTATTCAGTGTTTATCTGAATCGATTTTCTTTAAAATTCATTTTTGATTATTAATAATATTCATATTATGTAGAATCTTGCTGTGCAGAACTGACCTATTGTAGTCACGGCGGACGCGTTTCTAACTATGTGGATCTTCTTCGGCGCTTGGTTGCAGACTGGCTAGTTCTCTAGTATGTCAGGTGGTGATAGAGGGAGAAGTTGATGTGTTGTTGAAAGTATTTTCAGGGGGGGGGGGGGGAGGAGGGTATTGTGATGATTTTGAAAGTATTTTCAGGGGGGGGGGGGAGGAGGGTATTGTGATGATTTTGAAGAGGGTATGAGAGTTGAAATTAAGTTGGTCATTGAGTATGAGTTGAGGATGTGAAATGAAAATTGGTTCAGATATTGTAGAATGGAATGTTGAAAGCATTTTGGAATAAAATGGCGTCCTAAAGTTAATGATAACGATTTTATGATCAAAACCTTTGAAAATAAGCAATTTTCTACTTTGAAGGTTGGCCATGATCCGCTTTGACAATGAAATTCTGGCACTAACTTCTCCAAAGTTGAAAAAATCAATTAATTTTTCTTCTATTCATAACTATATTATCTCATTACTATAATCTTACTTTTTATGGTAAACTTAACAAGTTCTGTTGAAATGAATCTCCAAGATTCGAAAACGTTTCAGCCTGCGTGAGTGAAAATATTATTTATTATCAATTAAAATTGCCTGCAAGTCGTTTAATTTGCCATAAAAGTTGAGATTCAAAAGATTTTGAATACATTTTTATTATTTTTAAACAGATATTTTATGTTCCAAACCCTGATCAAGTCTAGTCCAACCTTCATATCGATTATCGATTTCTCATTCGATTGCTGGATGTTTTCCTTTTTTCCAAACCCATGTGCTTCGTGTTTGAGATTTGAGAGACAAAGCAGTCAACAGGGACGGATTTATAAATTTTTATCCCCTTGGTACTATACTGACTGCCGCCCCTTGAAACATGCCACATTTGTGCCAAGGTCATTATTTAAATCAAAAACTAATTCAAACGAGTCCATAAAAGGCAGTTCATAAAAACGAATAAGAATAAGGGTGCTTGTAAAGTAATTTACTCTACAATGAAAATTAATTTCGCAATTTATTTGTTTATTCAATGTTTCCAGGGATTTATTTAAATGTTGTATGCTCTTATTCATGCTGTACTTTTTTTGTATCGGTAGTAAACCGGCCGCCATATTGAATTTGAGAAAAATATATATACATCGCTGGGCCTAGGAATAAGGATCATCCATATGAAAAATCATAGCAATTGGTCTAGGTAGCCTATATGCAAAGTGCAAAGTCTTTTGCTGTTCAAAGACAGCGTAAATAACGCCGCTAAGGGGCCTGCCATATGATTAAAAACTGTTGACTTCTATCAGCTGTTCCTCTAAGCTGTTTGGCCGGCAAGTTCAGTAGGTTAGGTCTATAAAATGGATTAATTAATAATAATTATTAGCTCCACTATTAAAATTTGAAAAAAATATATACATTGCTGTGCCTAGGAATAAGGAACATCCATTTGAAAAATCATAGCAATTGGTCTAGGCGTTCATCTGTAATCGTGAGACAGACAGAGAGACAGAGGAAATGCCGATCGTCTTAAAGGGTAGACCACACTATCGTTCTGTCAATTATACATAAATATAAACTTCTAATATTTGTTTTTTAATCTTGTCACTGATAGCCTACCCTGAAAAAACTGTTGACTTTTTTAGAGTAAAGCCATTTCATATTAAAGTGAATATTATAGTATCAGTGACTATAATTATACATTATTCAATAAGTTAAAGTATAAATAGTAATAGAGATACTGTAGCATAGACAAACCGTCACCTCGGCACCACACCACAAGAAATCAACATTCCGGCTGAGTCTTCCTTTGAAAATTGAAAATGAAGCCAAACTATCCAGTTTTATATGAAAAGGCATTAAGATTCTTAATTGTGTTTTCAACATCATGTCTTTGTGAGTGAATAAAATATCTCATTTCAATCCTGACATTGAATCACCCACCCACACACTCGGCGAGCCGGGCTCGGGAGAAAATCACTAGTTAGTGGGCTGTTTTCTCCCGAGCCGAGCCGAGCCCAGCCGGACTCGCGCAGGGCTACAAGCGCGGCTCGGCTCGGACTCGCAAGTTAGTGGACGTCTCCCGAGCCGAGCCAGGCTCGGCACCTCATATAACACAGCAGATTGTCAGAAAGCAAGTATTTGCACTGTTCACAAGACGTAAAAATAAGTAAAGTTGAGTTATATAATTAAGTTTATTTATTTACTATTACTGAAATAGGTACCGAGTTAAACTAATGAATAAACAGAAAAATAAGAAAGAAACTGTATATTAAATTTAAATATTCAAGAGAAAATGAAAATTACAATATTGCAGTGCAGAGCTTATTTTCAATACAATAGAAGTAAAATAAGGTTGTGCGTAGAGAGAGATAGAAAATAAAATAGAGCACGAGCTGGACATATAGGTTAGTCGAGAGTTTCAAGTCAGGAGTCTATTCTCTCAAAGTCTCATTATGTCTCACTTCTCTGGAATTCTTATTTTACTGTCTCACTTTTAATAATTCTTTTTTTTACTTTTGATATCATAATGTTTTAAATTTATTAAATAATATTTTCAAATCTTTTAATTAGAAATTGAGTTTTAAAAATCCATTGACTTGTGATGAGAAGCTGTTGAAAATTGAAGGGAAGTACCTAAATTTATGTTACATATTATTAATAATTCATTTCATATTAGGATGTGTTAATTTGAGTTTTTTCTCGTAAAATATGAATAAATAATAATTGTAATTGAACCAAAATGAGACGATTTCATTCAAGATTGTCTGCAGTATTTCAAAAATTCCACACATCCCCTAAAAAAATAGGTAAAGAGAATTCTTTCCAAAGGCGCGTGGTTGCAAATGGGTTTTTCATATTTTTGAAATGAAATGAAATTTTATTGCCATTATTAAAGTATACATACATTATTAAAATAACAATTTTATAGTAAATTTACAAAGAGAAAAATTAATTTAAATAAAATTTCATGATAAGTGACATATAAATAACTTTATAACGTATAAATTGAAAGTTCAAGATTTAACTATACACACTGTGTGTTGAAACTAAAATGAGAGGAAGAAAAAAAGTCCAATCATTAAAATTATGAAAATATTATGTTATTATAATTATTAGCATAAATGGCATTGCTAGCATAGACTAAAGTCTGTGCGCTAGCAATGAGTTGAGAATTTTAATAACAAACACCGATGAATATAATAATAGATGGAAGTTGGATATTGATGGATGATAGCCTAATTGTTTATATTCAAAATTAGCAGCCTTGGAAGACGGATGAGCACAAATTTGAATAAATTTTGTTCAATTATAATTTCAGTTCTAATCATGGTTCAATCTTGAAGAAGATTTTATTTTTAACCCACTCATCAATTAATTTCAACTGTTTTTTATTCATTTTTTGTGAAGTTAGGTTTCTGGGTAATATATTAATTAAGATACTACATTGATGATTAAATTGCCTGGTGCTAGCTGCAAGTCTAGAGAATTTAATAATAAAATGATTTGTTGTAGCCGGACGAGTGTGGTGGATAATTGTACGAGGTTGTGGACAATGTTTATTTCGTTTTATTGATAATATTAAATTTTTAATATACTGCTGCCTTATTGTGAGTACCTCCATTTCTTGAAAGATACTCCTGCTGGGGTACATACGTGGCCTACCCAGAGCTGATTTTATAAGGAATTTCTGTAAAATGAAAACTCTCTTAAGATGAGTATCATATGCTCTACCCCATGCCTCAATACCATATGTAAATAGACTATGTGCATATGCTAGATAGATTGTTTTTATGATAGCACGATTGGCTAATTTATTTATTTTATAAAAGGTGTGTATTAGGTATTTCAGTCTAGAACAAAGGTAGTGAGTATGTGCCGTCCATTTAAGATGATCATCCAGCATGATACCAAGATATTTTATTGTTTTAACTTTTTCAATTTCGAGACAAGTGGAGCCTACTAATTCAGGATTTTCCTCAGTGCTAAGTAGTTTGATCTTGAAATTCGGATTAGGTTGGCCAAGTTCAGTAGGAGAGAAGGTCAGGTATTTTGTTTTTTTGTAGTTTAAAGTAAGAATATGTGTCTTCAACCAAGCCTGAACAACATTCAATCCAGTGTTTGCTGATGAATAGACTTTCGCCCAAGTTTCACCCCGGAACAGAAGAGCCGTATCATCCGCAAATGATATTATATTGCAGTTTGGAATGTTTATGCTTAAGAGTTCGTTTACATAGATGAGGAATAGAAGCGGGGATAGTACGGTTCCTTGAGGTAGTCCGAAGTTTTTTAGGTTCTGTGTGTCTGTTTTTCCATTTAGTGTAAGAGTCTGGTGTCTATCACTGAGATAACTGGAAAAAAGTTGTAGAGCACTCCCTCTTACTCCACACCTTCTCAATTTATCTAAAATGAGCTCATGAGGCACTGTATCAAAGGCCTTGGCTAAATCTAAAAAGATTGCCAGACTCTTTCCACCGTTATTGAATGTCTCACCAACTAAGCCTGTTAGCTTGAGAATAGCATCTATTGTCGATCTACCTTTTTGGAAACCATATTGATTGTTATTTAAATGGTTGATTTTATTTAAGAAACTTATGTCTTTTTTTTATTATCTTTTCTATTATTTTTGAAAAATTTGTAAGAAGGCTGATTGGTCTATAGTTACTCGGATCGTTTGGATCTCCCCCTTTGTATAAAGGTTTAATTATGGCTAATTTGAATTTTTTTGGGAAATAACTCTCTGAAAAACATCTGTTTATTAAATATGTCAATGGTTTTGAAATACTAGAAGCTATTAATTTTAGGCATTTGGAAGAGATACCATCATGGCCAGGTGATGAATTGCTCCTCAAACTGTATACTGTTGATATCACTTCCTGTTCATCTGTTGGTTCCATAAAAAAACTATTAATTGGGCTATTTGGCAATACATTTGAGATGTGATTTTCAACTGTAAAATTATTTCTTTCTATTATTTTTTCTGCATAGGTTATACCTACATTTGAGAAGTGCTTATTCAGTTTATCTGCTTCAATTTTAGGTTCTTTATATTGTTTTTTTTGTTTCCATTAGCTCTGCAATGCACTCCCATGTTTTTCTTGAATTTCCCTTATTTTGCTCTAGCCTATCATTGAAATATTTGATTCTTTCATTTCGGATAATGTTATTTAGACAGTTACGGTATTTTTTAAAGTTATCTTTTAGTACAGTGTTGAATGGCTGCTTCATTAATTGCTTACCGTATGCATTTTGTCCCGTTTTCTCAATGAGTTCACCAGACTTGGAGTGATCCACTTTTTTATTGGTTTCATTTTATGTGATAATTTTATTGAGTGAGTTCTGTTTTCAATATATTTCCTGATATTCTCTAAAAATATATCTATTGTATGGTCAATATTATAATCATCATTAAAAATATCGTTCCAGTTCTCGTTTTTCAAATCTGAATTTAATCCTTCATAATCTACTTTATTGTTTATAATGTGTTGAATATTATTTTTTTCTCTTAGATAGTTGTTGTGGGTGATATGTAGAGATGTACAGAAATGATCGGTGATAGCAGTTTTCCAGATAACACTCTTTATATCATTTTCAGATCTTAATAAGCTTTTATAAAAAATATGATTTATACAACTAGATGAATTGTTTTGTATTCTTGTAGGCTTATTTACGTATGATTTATATCCCTTTAGTTGAATTGTGTAAAGATATTCATCTACCGACTTATTATTTCCAAGAATATCAAGATTCATATCACCAATGATAATTTTATAATTAGTGGGGTTGTTATTTTCAACATTTTCTAGACACGACTCCAAACTTGTCAAGAATTCGTTTATTTTTAGTGATGGTGATTGATAAAGGCCCATATAGTATCGTGTATTTTCTACCTAGTACATCACAATTTAAGATTATTGAATTAGCTTCTTCAATTTCGATTAAGACTTTATCACTATCAATAGAGTTATCTATAAACATTGAGATACCATCGCTTCTTGAATATCTATTGAATTTATCGAGTCTATAGTATCCTTCCAATTGAAAGTTACAGTTATGCTCATCCGTAATCCATGTTTCAGACAGTACTATAATTTGATATTTGATTTTAGATTTATATATTATGTAGCATGAAAACTGATCAAAATTCCTCCTCATGCTTCTTATATTCATATGAATTATACTGAAACTGTTATATCCAACATCACAATCGGATGTTACTTGGAAATCAAGGAAATTTTCTACTTCTAAGGTTTCATATTGGTCTATATTTTCATAATAATCGAAGTTATTTGAAATCATGATATTATCCAGCAAATAAGTATACCTTGCTAGTAATAAGAGAAAGAGAACGGAGGAGTCCAACCACCTAATCCCCAAAGACTTCCCAGCCCGCTCTTGGGAACTAAAATTAAACGAATTAAATCTTTTTACGAGTATGATTGAGTTTTTTTTTAGAAACGATTTTAGTTTGAAAAAGGAAGAATACACTCTCTTAACCGCTGAAAGAGCTAAACAATAAAATAATAAATAAAACAAATAAAATAAATGTCTTGCATATGATCATACTACTGTTTAATTATATGAGTCTATATTTTGTTGTTTTAGAAGTCTTATTTCAAGTTCAGATCATTTTCGTCTCTCACCCACACTGCATTGTCATTTTCGTTTACCCTGATAAGCACTTTACCATTATTCACCCATGCGTACGCAATTTTTTTTTCATTCTTCAGTTTTCGAGCTTCACTAAGTAGGTACGGTACTTATTATAAGGCGAAAGATGTTCATTAATGAAAATGGGACTCAACTGCAATCTTATGTCAAGGTCCTTTGTACTCAAGGGTTTCTTTCTCTTGAATGCGGAGAGCCACACATCACGCACAATAGTTGAGATAAAACGAACTATGATTGAATTGGTCTTTGAGGGAACCCGGTGAGCGTTTGACAGTTCTGACCTATTGAAGTTGATTTCCAGTAAATTTGCGAGAGTTTCTAATATACTGAACACATTCTCATTTTTTGTTACCTGTATGCCGGTTATCTCAATGTTATTTTTGCGAGAGTATTGCTGCAATTCTCGAGTGTCTGCCGCCAATTCCCAGATCGCTTTGTCCATTCTCGTGGTCATGACGTTCAAATTAGAATTTTTTGTTTCTAATTCTTTCTGCTTGCTGGATAAACTATCAATGTCCGTTTTGAGAGTATCATATTTTTCGAGTAAAAATGAAATGGATGACTCGATGTTAGAAATCTTCTTATCTTGCTCGTCAAATCGTTTTAGTAAGTTTTGCTCGACTGACTTTATGGCTTGTAGAATAGAATTAGAACTTGAATCAGATACAATGTCTTCTTGCGAATTGTTAGTGTCACCACACGAATCACAGCGCCAAGATAGTTTTTTATTTCCAAGTTTTTTGTACTTTTCCATAGTACGGAGCTTAGTACATGTAGGGTGGTAAGAAGTCTTGCACTGCATGCACGCCACATATTCGTCCGGATTGCCTAACGCGAGTTTACATGTGCCACACACAACCATTATTCGGAAACTGGAATTTCGAACATTATTGAATTTTATAGGTTAAAACTTAAAAATCGGCTACTTTCAACGATACAAAAACAATTCTTACGAGCGGGCCGAGTCGGCTTATCAGAAGCGATAGTGAACCGTTCCGTTCGGCATCCAAAGCTCAACTTCGAGCTTTTATTTTTAATATTCAAATGTTTTTTTTTTCAACAAAATATACCTACAGTAACATAAAAACTAAATTCTAAAAAATAATCTCAATAATAATAGCTGCTAACAGATAAATTGTGTATAAAATAAATGGATAAGTAAATAAATAATTATTGAATAATAATATAATAATACATCCCTTTGCATGTATGCCCAATGCCCATGTTATTTTTATTATTATAACATTATCATTATAAATATAACAGTATTTAATAAATTGAAATATAACATTTAATTACTTCAATATAAATGAGAACAAATGGAAGTAATTAAAAAATAAAAATTGAGTAAAAAGTAGATGAAATTAATCCTATTGTTACGGGTTCTAATAGCTAAAGTAAGGCTGGCAACACTAAAGTTCACACTTGCACTTTATTTACACAAATTAGTCTATTCACACCAATTAATTGTAAGTTCAATAAAGAAAAAACAGATCATCAAATGACAAGCTAATACTTATTTTCAGTAATTATTTACAAGATTTAATGAATAATTAATTACAGGCTGATCAATAACAAAAGAAACTAGAGTCCAATAAACTGTACAATAATGTAGAAAGAAATGATAAAAAGAGCCACTAATTACTTACAAAACACAGTCCAATTCGTTATTTGACAGTCCCAAATAATATCACTTAGCACAACGTCTTTAAACTATTAGTAAAAGCTGCATAAGCATTAAACACTTGTCTCTGCACTTGACACTGTCTAAAGACTGAATAAAGCACTGTTTGCACCACTGGCACTGGATTGTTTCTCTTACGAGATCTGTAATACAATCTGTCACACCGGTTTGTAAACATAACTGTCACACAAGCTTTTGTAAAACTCAACTCAATGGTTCACGTGAGCTCCTTTATATACGAGATAGTTGTCATAATTCCTAGAACTGGAATCACCAGAACTTTCTGAAGGCCAAGGAACATGATCTCGATTGTTCAAGAAGTCTGAAGAAATCATGAGAAGTCTTGAGAAATCAATTGAGTGAGAGAGTTGCAGACTTGAAGAATAGGAGTGAGAAAGACATCTAATGAGTGAGAACAAAAAGAATCAAATGCAGCTGCGTCTGTCCATGAAAACAATGGAATGATATAAATAGAACAAGTGCGTGACTAACTGCCTGTTTGCTTTCGTAACACTATTTATTTCATCTGACATTTTGAATTCTATGGAACAGGCCCTATTACACTTTTGCGAGCCTATTACTCTCGAGCCAAAAAATGTAACCAAAGTTGTTGTCCAATGTTGCCCGAAGGTCAAGCACTGACTGAGGTAAGTTGGACGACTTTGATCCGACTCCCCCACACACGCTCTAACACCGTCAACAGTTGAAAGTCGGACCTTCCAGTCATCCATCTACGCTTCCAACTATCCAAGAAGCCCATTCATGTTCCAATTTCGGATCCAACCTTGGAGGTTGGACCACAAGTTGTACTGAAAATTGGAACGTGAATGCCAAGCTTTATGAGCTTTATCATCGATAAAGTGTTGTCCTTAACACCGCCACTCTTTAGAAGCCCAGAGAAGTGTATGCATTAATTTAAAAATTAATTTTTCTAGATCAATTTCATAAAAAGATTTAATGATGTTGAAGATCCATCTTGTTTCCACTAATATGTAATATAAACTTGAAAAAAACACTTTTAAATGGAAATTGACTCACGTTATGGCGTGACGGCCGTTTCACTCTGTTGTCTAGAGCATCGTCAGACGACCCACAGTACACTGACTTAAGGTATGAGTTTGAGGGTTATGTATGTATGTATGTTGTATGTTAGGTATGTTTAAATAATCCCAATTTCAAACCTCCCGCCTACTCATCCCCCCACCCCATCACCATTCCAACATACATAACCCTCAAACTCATACCTTAAGTCAGTGTACTGTGGGTCGTCTGACGATGCTCTAGACAACAGAGTGAAACGGCCGTCACGCCATAACGTGAGTCAATTTCCATTTAAAAGTGTTTTTTTTTCAAGTTTATATTAAAAGATTTAAGTTTTTTTTAGCATGATCCATAATAAATAAAATCCATAATAAACAATTATACGAAATTGTCACAACCACATTTATTAAAAAATATCAAGCAACTAGTTTCGGTTGTTATACCATTATCAGAATTTAAAATGATTGAAAACTGTTTTACATGTGCCTATTTCTGTATGGCTTATATTAGTATCATTCTTTGTACAATATTATTTTTCGGTAAGTACAAGATTTGGCTAGGGGCTAAAAATAAAACAGGCAAGGAAAGGCTTAGCGGGCTTTGCCTGATGTCTGCACAGACAATTTTTGAAATAAAAACTGTTTAAAATTTTTGGATTTCTTGTTCCATGACAATCTGCATTGTTAATATTAGCTTTTCGTTGTAAATTTAACGACATGCAGTCAGTTAAAGCTGGGCATTCACGTTCCAACTTTTAGTACGACTTAGTAGGACTGCTAGTTGGATAGTCGACTCCACTCACGCTCCTACTTGCAATACGACTTTATTCCTAGTCAGCTGTGAACTTCGCTCAGCCGAAAAATGTAGGCGCGTTGTCCTAGCTGTAGAATGTGAAATGCGGAGAATGGAGAGCGAAATACGCAGACCACTGGTTACACGGCTTTCCGTATGGGTGTTGTCCTAGACAACGGATAATGCACTCTTCCGATGGAGCGTGAACTGCGGAAACGAGCTACTGCTCAAGAAGCAGTCATTTACGTAGTCGGTTGCAAAATAGTGACGTGGCAGTTTTAAACTGGTTTCGCGCATGCGCACATCGCAGTACTTGCTCACAAGGTCATTTAATAATAATAATAATTTTATTTTCTGCATGTACATTACATTGAATGTTTTGCAAACGTCATTACAATAAACATCAAAATAATAATTGTTCCTGGATTTCTTGTTCCATGACGAACTGCGTTGTTAATATTAACTTTTCATGTGAAATTTAACGACATGCAGTCAAATATTTGTTAAGAATAAGTATAATAACTCACTTAAACTGGCCGAGTACTTTCGAATCTATGAGATCCATCATCAGAGGCTCCTAGATCATCATGTCAGTTTTTTGGTTAGAAGTGTTGTGGTTTTTGTAAAATATGATCAAAAAGTTTGTGAGATTTAAAATTTAGTTGTTCATTGAGAATGTTTTGTTTATTGTGTGTGGTGTGTTTGTATATTTCAAATTGTTCCAAGGTGTTGAGTTCGTGTCCTTTAGATTTTATGTGTAGAATGTGTAGGTTGGTACTGATGTCGGTATAAAAGTGTGTCCAGTTTGAATGACATGGTCGGCAAAATTAACGTTACAATCAAACAACGTTACAAGGAACACTTTCAAGCCCTGACATCCAAAGCTGAATCGAATTTTGCCGACCATATCATTCAAACTGGACACACTTTTACCGACATCAGTACCAACCTACACATTCTACACATAAAATCTAAAGGACACGAACTCAACACCTTGGAACAATTTGAAATATACAAACACACCACACACAATAAACAAAACATTCTCAATGAACAACTAAATTTTAAATCTCACAAACTTTTTGATAATATTTTACAAAAACCACAACACTTCTAACCAAAAAACTGACATGATGATCTAGGAGCCTCTGATGATGGATCTCATAGATTCGAAAGTACTCGGCCAATTTAAGTGAGTTATTATACTTATTCTTAACAAATATTTTGACTGCATGTCGTTAAATTTCACATGAAAAGTTAATAATAATTGTTGTCTCAGTAATAATAAACAAAGTTACATTATAACTAGTCAAGAAATACAATATTTTTGTCAATAATAAATAATTAAATAAATTAATTTTGAGACCGATCATTTAAGGTGACATTAGTATATAAACATAAATTTCGAACAAATCGACATTCTCTTTCTAAATTCTATTCGTGAGTGAAAAACTCTGACAAACTGTAAAAGCATCTGTCCAGCAGCCATTTCTTCAACAGTGTTTTGAATAGCTCAATTCTTGCAATGTTCAGAAGATCAGCTGGTAGACAATTTAATATTTTTCGACTCATATGCTCTGGATTCATTTAAAAAAATGTAGTTCTATGAGCCAGGAGTCTCAAAAGATTTCTTGCTCTTGTATTGTAAAAGTGTGAAGAGCAGCTCCTGTAGTCCATCCTTCTCTGTGATTAAATCCATGGATTGCAATCTCGAAGATATATAAACATGGTAAAGGCAGGATCTTTGCTTGTTTGAATAATTCTCGGCAGGGGGTCAATTGTGGTTTTCTATGAATCATTCTCAGCACCCGTTTCTGTACTCTGAAGGCCATCAATGAACTTGGCGCCGCACCCCACCGGAAATCGAGTCCTAGCTCCGCAGCTAGAACAACAATGCTTCTTTGTCAGCTGCGGAGTGAGCTCCGCAGCCCACTCTCCGCATCCCGCAGTTGTAGAACATTCCGCAGCTAGGACAACGCGCCTTTCCGAAGTTGCCCGATGTTACCAGAAGGTCAAGCATTGAATGAGGTAAGTTGGATGACTTTGATCCGACTCCCCTACTCACACTCCAACTCCGTCAACAGTCGGAAGTCGGACCTTCCAGCCATTCGTCCCTCTAGTCGTCCATCTACACAGGGCCGGATTTAAGCATAGGCTACATAGGCGCGCGCCTAGGGGCCCGCACCACAAAAATATAAATCTGTTCCAAATTTATAATATTTCGAGATCCAAAATATTGTAGATTAATGACATGAACCAGTGGGTGTATTCGCTCAGCGTATCGTGCATAAGGGTTGAGGGGGGTACAGGATAACCACTTCAAAAAATCCATTTCCATTCCAATCCATTGTGGACGTGGTAGGGGACGGGGGGAAGGGGCCCGCACCACAGTTTGAGTCTAGGGGCCCACAGATTCTAAATCCGGCCCGGCATCTACACTTCCAACTTCCAACAAACCCATTCACATTCCACATAGCCACGAGCCGTAGCTGGTATCTGTTCAATCAGAGAGATAAGCTGCGTTCTCGTAGGTCCCGTTCGTAACGGTGACCGATTAGATTGGCCAGCAAAAAAGACACTGTTCTCTGCTGTAAAATCACTTCCCGGTGGTTCGGAACCCACCTAAAACTGTAGGTCCAACTCATCAATCACCATCATCCAGCTCATTACCCACGCACAGGTCTCAGACCTATGTGGGCTTCATCCTCAAAAAAAAAAAAAAAATATATCGGATCCAACCTTGGAGGTTGGACTTGGACTACAAGTCGTACTGCAAATCAGAACGTGAATGCCCAGCTTAACGACTGCAAGTCGTTAAATTTACAACAAAAAGTTACTAAATTTAGTAATAAACTGTTTTTTTAACACATCATTATTTTTGTGTGTTGAACGAGTTCTCGAAGTGTCGTTAAAACGCAACATACCACGTTATCAGCTGTTTTGTATCATTCGGATGATACAGAACAGATGTGTTAATTAGCAAGACAGTATCGATACTTCCATCTGGTATCGAAACTCGTGCGATGATTTCAGTGGATGAGATATCAAACTGCAGTCTCATTTTGTAGTAGTTCTGTTCTGTCTTTGTTTCGACAGTAGAAGCTTGTGTTTTCTTGAAATGTCGGGAACTGTAGAGAAAGTTGCTGTAGTTACAGGTGGAAACAAGGGCATAGGATTCAGTATCGTCAAAGGGCTTTGTGAAATCTTCAAAGGAAAGGTTTATCTAACAGCTAGAAATGAAGAATTAGGTAAACAAGCTGTAGAAAAGTTGAAAGAAGCTGGATGTAATCCTGAGTTCCATCAGTTGGACATCACAGTCGCTGATAGCAGGGAAAAATTTGCCAAGTACTTGAAGGAAAAATATGGCGGTTTAGATGTTTTGGTGAACAACGCAGGAATTGCGTTCAAAGTAAGTATATCACTCACAATAAGGTAAATG
The DNA here is from genome assembly GCA_948455865.1 of Conomelus anceps. Taxonomy (NCBI): domain Eukaryota; kingdom Metazoa; phylum Arthropoda; class Insecta; order Hemiptera; family Delphacidae; genus Conomelus; species Conomelus anceps. The sequence goes on from OX418218.1 coordinate 63,844,011, forward strand.
TCCCAGTTACTGACACTATAAGAATTGTCTCAACTTTGTTTTGAGATTGAAATATCTTTTCAGTAGACAATGCTCAAGTATTGATTTCTTGTACTCAATCATCTGTATTCTGTAGTGTTAATGTGTTTAATTCATTAAATATATAGAAGACAATAGATTTATCAACAAATTACTTGAACCCTGCACTTGCTGGTGTTACTGACAGTGAAAATAAGCGTTTGCCTAGATACTGACACCAGCTTGTCCCAGATACTGACAATGTTAAAGTGAGTGTCAGTTCCTATTTCTGCTGTATCACACAGCTGATTCAAGTAACCTATTGATTAAATAAATATCATCTAAATCAAACAGCTGTTATATTATTATTTACTAAACTGTATTTATGGTCTTTATACATAATATAAAGACTATATAAACTTTATAGACTTAGCTCATTAGGCCTACCAATATAACATCGTATTTTCATTAGTAAAATTCTATTAGGTAATAAGGACACTAAGGTAAACCTACCAACTATCGGCCGGTCAAGGATAAGTTTGACTCTGTTCCAATATTTACATTTCAGATAAGTTATGACTAAGACATTACCGAAGTTATTAAAGTGAATGGCAATGTTTCATTTACTTATTCTCACCATTTTTAACGATTTTCAAAGACCAAAAACTAATGCCGTGAATAATTTTCTGCTAATGAGCTGTTGCAAACTTGAAGCTTATTGTTTTCTAGGTTTTTTCATTGGTAATGTAAAGAAGCCAAATAATAGTAATGGGAATAATAATGGTAATGGTGATGACAGTAATAATGCATTTGTTAACCCCAGTTATTTTTCAAACGTTTTTCGTCTCCTCCCAATTGATGATAAAGAGATGACAAAATCATAATGTCATTTAAAAATGTGGATTTGATGGGGTTCCAATGCTGGTGATAAAAGAGGCACGATATTTTTTTCTTGAGGCCCTGGTGCATATAGGCTCTTTTGTGTCAGGGATTTTCTCTAAGCATCTTAAGATATCAAAGGTTATTCCACTATTTAAGAAAGGAGACAGGAGAAAGATGGGGAATTTTCGTCCAGTTTCTATTACATCTGTTTTTGCCAAATTGTATGAAAAAGCAATGTGCAATAGGTTAGTTCTGCATCTTGACAAATATGCATTAATTGACAAGGATCAGCATGGGTTTCAGTCAGGCAAATCAGTTACTACAGCGGCAGTAGATCTTGTTGAATGGGCTATTGAGTAGATTGATGCAGGTAGTCACACCAAAGATGTTTTTATGAACTTGACAAAGGCGTTTGATAATGTTTCTCATGATATACTGATAAGTACATTATCTGAATGCGGCATAGTTGAGGAAAATCTTCAGTGGTTCCAATCATACTTGTCAGATAGATTTCAATACGTGACAATTAGAAAGAAAATTTATGGTAGACAGGTATCTTTCAACTCTGATATGGGCAATGTCAGATCTGGAGTCCCCCAGGGTTCTAAATTGGGACCTATCCTTTTTATAATATACCTCGGTATTTATATAGAAACGTTACTTGTTGAATTTTGTGGTGAATTTTTTTTGTGACATTTAAACACCCCAGGAAACAATAATCCATTGGAATTTTTTGGGGGTCGCGATTATTTCACATTAAAATTTAAGTTTTCCAGTGGTACTATTTTTCTTAGGCGCAATAAAATATTTCCATTTGTGAAAATCCGCAGTGTCAAAAATCCTGACTTTCTTCAAGTTTGATAATCAGCTGACTCACTAATAAAGAATTCTTGTTTGAGGCACGGCTATGAGGCATGCCTTCTCTCAGTTCTAATGAATTGGAAAATTTTAATTGGTTTGTATCAGCTGTGTTTCCCTTTTGAATAGAATCGATTTTCCTAACAATGTTTAAAAAAAATTATTATTTTTAAATAAAATCTGTCCTATATCTTTTGCAATATTCTTAAAATGTGTCAATTTTTTTTAAATAATTGGTTTTGTAGTTTCTGTGTAAAAGCGTAATAAACAAAAAAAAAAATCATTTTGCTTTTAATGATTTCCGGCAATTAAGTTAGTTGCATGCGGTTACTTGAAGAAGAAAAAGCCTAGTCATTCTTGTACTGGGTGTCATGGTGAATGAATCTGTTTTTGTGTGTTTGCTCAAGGTATTGTTGTGTGGTAATTTATGGCGTGTGTGAAGTGACTTTTCTGGAATCGATAAAAATGAATGATTAAGACATTTTAAATTTTTTAATACATCACAAAGTGATAAAAGAAAAAATTGACTGTCCGAACTGTGGAGATGATCTCTACGTGAATCGGGGCACTCTCATGTTTAGATGCCAGAAGACGGTGGTGCTTGGCAAGAAGGCGGCAAGAATTTGCGGGTTTGCCGGGTCAGCCAGAGTGGGGTCTTTTTTTGAGAACACCAAATCACATTGAGAGGGATGGACCACAAGGTTGGTGAGTGTTGCTCTTTTATATTATGCATGTAACAGTGACTTCATGATAGCAAAGGTTAGGCGCGCGGTTAGGTCTTTTGTGAAGTAGTTCAGTCACATCTAGCCTAGGTTAGGTTAGGTTAGGTTAGGAATTGTTATATTTAAAAAAATCAACAACTAACGTTTCTATATAATTACCAAAATAATAAAGGTATGAGGTGGTTCAGTCACATCTAGCTAGGTTAGGTTAGGTTTGGTTATGCGCGCTTTGCGCGCACTGCGTTTGGGGAAGGTAGTGTTTTGCAAATGTTTTATTCACTTGGTTTACATTGTTTTAAGATTTGGAACTCCTCTCACGTTTGCAAATTATGAATTTTTCAAATAAAAATATAAAATTTTATGAAAAATGTTTTTTGAAAATTTCAATTTTTTTGTGAAATAATCGCGACCCCCAAAAAATTCCAACGGATTATTGTTTCCTGGGGTGTGTAGATGTCACAAAAAAAATTCACCACAAAATTCAACAAGTAACGTTTCTATATAATTACCTATACCTCAAAGGGCTGCCTCTATCTTTAAACCCAACTACACAAACCCAAGTGTGTATATATGCCAACGATACTACTTTGAAAGTACCTGGCTCAACTAATAATATAATAGAATCGAATATAGAATATAATATAATAATAGAATCACAGGCTAACTTTACATTAAAAAAAAAAATTGAAGGATTATTTTCAAAAACTAGAATTGATTATAAACCCTAGTAAAAGTGAGTGTATGAGCTTATTAGCAAGAAATTCACCTGAATCTGGCTTCATAAATTTGTGTATGGGAGATGAATTGCTTTTAGAGTCTACATGTTCGAAATTCCTAGGCTTATATATAGATAATAAATTGTCTTGGAAGGAGCATGTAAATTTCTTACATAGAAAGATAAGTTCTGGATTAGAAGATTATCGTTTCATTGTGATCAAGTATTGTCTATTTTATTTATTTATTGTGACAAATTTACAACGAGTAAAGTAAAGTAAATTCGTATGGCTTTTCGTGGTGGGGAGACCCTTACGGGTGTGAAGGTGCAACAGACTCAAGTTCAAAACTGCTCCCTTCACAAATTTTGAATATGTTACATTGTCCAAAACATTGAGGTTAACACAGAATAAAAATTTAAGATATGTTGAAAACCTTCACTCGAAAAATAATAAAATGAATTTTCTTACTTGAACACTATTAATTTAAAAGTTCACTCAAAACGAAACACTAAAAACAGTTATAAATAGTTAATAATATTAAATTTTTATAAAAACTTTTGAGTCAAAAAAGATTATTTGGTTGCTATGGTAAAACATTCAAAATTTGCCAACATTCACTCCTATGTATGTCTGTATGGTGGCACCTCAGATTCAGAATGGAAAAAATTGTTTGTCATTCAGAAAAAGGCAATATGTGTTATTTAAAATATGGCTCCGAGCGAATCGGTGAGAGATAAATTCAGGCAACTGAAAATCCTTACATTGTATGGGTTATATATATCATGGAATGCATTTTGTACATATTAAAAAATGATGGAAAAGTGTTTCTCTCCATTCTGAGGTACATGTCTGCAATACAAGAAATAGGACAAGGTTCATAACTCAACAACATAGAACAAAATTATTATTAGGAAACCATCGTTTATGGGAGCAAAGTTTTTGTATTGTTTACCTAGTTTTTTTAGGGATTCGCCAATGCCTGAGTTTTCTTCTATGTGCCTTATAATGTCATTTGAATATTCACTTCCAGTGTTGATTTATATGTATAATCTCTTACTTGGATACTACTTGATACTTGCAAGTATCCCACTGGAAACGCAGCTGCATCGTGGTTGTCATTGTTTTGTTAAGCCTCTACTCAAGGAACTCCTCTACCAAGTAGTATGGTCTATCCATCAAATATTTCTTCAGAGCCTCCTTGAATTTGTCCACTCTTTCCATTTTCCGTATAGCAGCTGGAACCTTATTATATATCTTGGTGCATAAAAATCTAGGCCAATTCCTACCTAGAGATGATGTCACTTGTGTATGAATATTTCCTCTTTGTTTTGTCAGGTACTGGTGTATTTCCTCATTTGTCCTAAACATTTCGGGCTTTCTTTTCACAATTATTGCAGACTCCAAAATATACATAGCCGGTAATGTCAAAACCCTTAATTGCAGGAAAAGGGGTCTACAATGTGCTAAATATGGTGCATTACATATTGCTCTGATAATGCGCTTTTGCAACAAAAAATCCTATTTGCCAGTGAAATCCACCCCATATAGTTATGCCATAATTTATTATGCTGTTGAAACATCCATAATAAACCTTCATCACTACATCCTTGTCCACAACCAACAACCACCTATGAATCATGTAGCAGATCAATGTTAATTTTGATGAAATGTGGTCGATATGCTGTTGCCATCTAAGGTTATTGCTTATAGTGATTCCAAGGTATTTTGTTGAATCCCTCACTGAGATACTGCTGCCATACAGTATAAGCAGTGGTGAGTAGTCAGGCTTCTTATAGTTGTGAAATTTTAAAACATTTGTTTTTCCTCTGTTTAGTAAGAGCTTTTTTCCTGTGCACCAATCTTGCATTTGTAATAGGCCTCTTTGTGCTCCAAGTCTCAGTGACTCATCATTCTTACCCTGGATCAAGTGGCTCACATCATCAGCAAACAACCATACTCTACCTTCAGTTATTGCCTCAGGCAAGTCATTCACATACAGAATACAGTAGGAAGAGAATCGGGCCCAAGTTGGAACCTTGTGGGACTCCTATGTTCACAACATTAGAAATCTCTGAACGATATTGTCTGGTTAGGCCATTCAGACCAGAATGTCTCACACTCACCACCTGCCTCCTATCCAAAAGATAGGTTGATATCCACTGTAGCAGTATTCCTTCAACACCCAGATCCTGTAACTTCTTTACCAGCCTTTTGTGTGGTATAAGATCAAATGCTTTTGTCATATCATAGAATATGCACATTGATTCTTCAAGTGTGTTCAAGTTGTCATACAGAGTTACCAAAAGTTCAAAAATTGCATCTGTTGTTGATCGATGCTTCCTGAAACCAAATTGCCAGCTTGACAAAATATTTTTCTCTTCTATAAATACCAAAAGCCTTCTCAAAATAATTATTTCAAAGACCTTTGAGAATACACTCTGGACTGCAACTGGTCTATAGTGTTTTACATTTTCCTTTTCACTATTCTTAGGAATTGGCACAACCTTTGAAGTTTTTATTTGACTTGGAAATTCACCAGTTTTAAAAGATCTATTTATTATCATGGTTAGTGGTTTGGCTATGCTATGTTTGCAATAGTTAAGCAGACCACAGGGTATCTCATCAATTCCCGCACCAGTCTTTTTACCAACTTCATCAATAACTTCACTCTCTGTGGTGGGCCATAAATTAAATCTCTCATTTGTATTGCACCGCACACCATCCTTCTCCAACATATCCTCCCCCAACACATCCTCCACTCTAGTCAGCTTTTTAATTTCTTCAATGAAGTATGTGTTAAAACTATTTGCTACAGCACAGGGATTTGTGATGAGCTTGTCATTTATTCTAAGACATATATTATTAATGTTTACAGTGTTATTGGCACAAGTCAGATCTTTAATTACCTTTCATGATTCTTTGCTTATGTTCTTGGCATTGTCAATTTTAGATTTAAAATACTGTTTTTGGTGAATTTAAGTAGCCTATCATGGGTTGATTTAGCTCTATTAATAGGTGAGGCATAATAACGAGCGATTTTTAAAAGACTGTTAAATAAAAACATTTTGTTACAAAAATATGTTTATACTGTATCACAATATTAAAATACATGAAAAAGCATTTTCTGCAACAGTAAAATGTCTGTTATTTTTTGAAAATAACTCCAGTAAGATGGCGTCCGTTTAGACGGACACATTCCTCAAGCCGGACCTTGAAGTGACTCATCACATTGCATAGCATTGCCAGTGGGATTTGACCAACTTCCTGCCGGATCCGCTCTTTCAGGGCTTCAATTGTTCGAGGAGGATTATCTTGGTAAACTTTACTTTTAAGATAACCCCACAAGAAAAAATCACATGCTGTGAGGTCAGGTGAATGAGAGGGCCATGCAATATCTCCATTTCGGGAGATCACATGATTTGGAAACAACTGATTGACAATATTCATGCTTACTCAAGCAGTGTGGGATGCTGCTCCATCTTGCTGGAAAAACATCTCATCGTCCACTTCGTAGTGTACAAGTTGTGGAGTAAAAAAGTTGTCCAACATCTCTGCGTATCTCTGCGTATCTCTGCGAAGTCACTGTCACAGCATTGCCATGGCCATCATCAAAGAAGTATGGCCCTATGATCCCTAATGATGACATGGCGCACCACGCAGTAAATTTTGTGGAATGCAATGGTTGCTGATGCAGTTCTCTAGGATTAGCTTCACTCCAAAATCGAAAGTTCTGCTTGTTCACGTAACCGGAGAGATGGAAATGTGCTTCATCACTCATCCACAAACGGTTTACAATGTCCTCGTCTTGATTAATCAAATCCAAAAATTCTAAGCTGAACCGGCTTCTGTTCACATAATCTGTTTCCTTTAGGGCCTGAACCATTTGGATTTTGTACGGGTGGAAGTGCAAATCTTGGTGTAAAATTCTTCTTACCGTTCTGTTTGAAATCCCAAGTGTAACGCTGTGTCGGCGAGCTGAGCGACGAGGGCTTCGAGGAATGTGTCCGTCTAAACGGACGCCATCTTACTGGAGTTATTTTCAAAAAATAACAGACATTTTACTGTTGCAGAAAATGCTTTTTCATGTATTTTAATATTGTGATATAAACATATTTTTGTAACAAAATGTTTTTATTTAACAGTCTTTTAAAAATCGCTCGTTATTATGCCTCACCTTGTATATTCCAATTTAAATTCATTTTGATTATTAATTTCATTTCTTGTGCATCAGTACAACTCTTTTAACTTGTCTTGGGAATCTTTTATGTAATTTGTAATCCACTTGACTTGTGACTCGTCCTTGATATTAAATACTGCTTTTGGGAAGCAAATGTCAAAAACATATAAAAAAGTTGTGTAGAATTCTTTGAAGAGGTCATCTACACTCTTGCTGTCATCATCAATAGGCCAAACCTGAAGTCGCATCAAGCGTTGAAATAATTCCAGATTTGATTCAATTATCTTCCTCTTCTCCACCCATTTTTTAAGTTTACTTTCTGTATTCAATAAAATAGTGAGCACCAGAATACTATGATCTGATAGTAATGGTGGCAAAATTCTTGTTTTATATTTACTTTTTTCAAAATCTGTGAAGAAATAGTCCAACTGGCTTTTTTCCCTGGTAGTAAACTTACCCGTAAGATGCAGTCCATAAGAATCTACCACATCAAGGAGATATTCTCTTTCCCAACTATCCATATAGCTGTCAATATTTAAGTCACCACACAACACAATTGCAAATCATAACTGTTTCTCACTGTACTTAACATTTCATCAAAACACTCCCAGGAACTCCAAATAAGTACCTCTATTTGGTGGTCTATAAACATTCAACAACAAAAATTTATGCTTATTACTATTTATAATGGCACAGCAGGCCTCAATCGCATCCTCAACTGACATAGCCTGAGTCTTATTTACTGGATTTATCTTGAAATTTGGATTTTCATTCATGCTAAATATAGCTACACCACCACCTATCCTATTTTCTCTAGTATATTCAGTAATCTTTGTAAATCCACCAATCTTTAAATGTTTACTTTTATGATTGCTAAGCCAAGTCTCTGCGAGACATACTATTTGAGGTGTTTCATTATAAAGTAAGCTCTCAAGCAATTCGATTTTACCAAACACTGACCTAATGTTCATAAATATCAATTTGAAGGGATGGCTATTTTCATTTAAACTATCATCAGGATCAGTCTCCCTATCAACTGAGCCTATCCCAACCTGGGAAGTTTTGTCAGAACCTAGTGATGGATCTAAGTTAGTGTTCTGATTTCCCGAGTTGGCCGTAAAAAACGATTCTGTGAAGTAGTTTTACCTCTTGGAGCCCTATACTTTCCCACAACCTTGCGGCCATAAGTTTGGGTACATCAATTCATCAGCCAGCTCAATAGGTACCCCAACTTTAAATGAACTGTATGCATTATATTTAGAATTAATTTTTTCACAGACATAACTTATTGACTCATTCAGACTTTTAAGATAGTTGACTACATCTTCCATTCCAACTGAGGAGTCAAAACCGGACATGAACAACCAGAACATTTTTTTAGCAGCTTTTAAAGGTACAGGAACCCCTTCTCTTGTTTTCATAGAACCGTGAATAATTTTATTTCACCATGACTTTTTATCACTAACCTCAGGTAATTTGAGATTTTCTGAAGATTGTCCTTTCCTTTAATTTTCTTGGGTTTTCTTGGTTTTCTAACTACTGTAGACCAACCATTACCATTATTCTCGCGATCACTGTTATCAAAAAATTGGCTAGGTTCTAGGAGAGGAGGAGAAGCAGAGAAAACAGTCGATTTATTACGCCTATTATTTTCAAGCAAATTGTCCACTAAGTTAGATTGAGATTCAACTGCATCAGAATTATTCCCATAGTTGTGATCATGCTCATAGGTTAAGTCATCACTAGAACCAGTACAATGTTTATGCTTGTCAAGTCAATAAGTGTCCATTTTCGATGGTGTATTGTCCACTAGGTCGATTTTTACAATTGACGTTTTCCGAATAGTTGATTTAGTGCATCTGTCAGTGTGGCCAGACTGAAGCTGTTCAGCGTCTGCACATAAATTCAAATTCAAACAGTCCATCCGACCAGCATGTACAGGATTGTCATTGTTCTCATTAAGAAATTTTTTAAATTTCATGTCAATTAAAGTTTCAAACTTTCTAAAAAGTTCCTCATTGAAAGAATTAATCACCGCACGTCTAATTTTGTGTCCATTTTACTCACCTTACTTGATAAGGATAAAATGTCATCAATGTTCTTCCTCACCTCACTTAACCTATCCTTACAGACTCCACAGTGCCACTTAATAACATCACCAAGTGATTGAATTTTCTCGTAGTCATCTTTTGAAACTTTGATACATTTAGGGCCGGTTTATGAGCTCGGGTTTATCTCTAGTCCGAGTCTAAACTCCAGAAATAACCGGTTTTTGCGCTGCAGTTTAAAAATTGGCTTTATGAGCTTGAGTTTAACAAAGCCCAGGTGTAAACGATAAACGCTGGGCAATTAACGGGCAATTATCGCAGGGATAAACTCGAGTTATGAGATCAACAACAGATCAACTCGAGTCTAAAAGATAAACTCGGTGGGCTTATGAGTCGATGTTCGAGCGTAAATGACAGAATCTCGGCCGTAAATATGATGTTTTTAATCTCCAACTTAAACCTGCTAGAGGGCAGGTTTAAGTCCGGGATTAAGTCATTAACTCGTAACTGTTTCGATTTTAACAAAAACGAATGTTATATTAAGGGACGTCTTTGAATTCTGAACAATTTCATTACTCTCAAAGCCATATTATTTTTTTTTTCACTGATGTTTAAAACACTAACGCCAGAAAATGCAAGAAACCAACCTCAAACAACCAAAAAATTATAAATTACAATTATTTATCACAATAAAATATGATAAGTTAGTGGCATTCTAATAAATAAATATTATTTGGTGGTCCATTTGTGAACCCCTCTTTTCTTACAATAAAATGATAAACTATTATGCCAAAAATTAAATAATTATATAGGTGATAGTTATATATTGAATTTACTATGAAGATATAGCCTTAATAGAAGCAACTTCTTTAGTTGTGCGAACGTGTGGAAAATTTCAGTGCATAAATTATAAGAAAGTGAGGGATAATTTTTGCAAGGAATTGGTATGTTTTCCAATGGCTTTTGATCTGCAAACATTTCATCCATCTCACATGTGATGGAGGAGGCCCTTCTCCAGTCCGGAATTTGCTCCTCCTTTCTGTGACTTTTTACAATCCTTTTTTGCGCGTTTCCATGCACCTTTCAACTGTTCAAGACCTCTTCGAGTGTTCAAACCTGCAGCGTTGAATTCTACTAGAATCTCACTCTAAGCCAATTTTCGCATCTCTTCTGTCTTCTGATCGTACACTTTTTTCTATTATTGGTCGTTTTAGAATCAATTTTTTTAGTCATTTTAATTCTGCTTGAGTGAAATCAACTCTTCTTTAAGTCCAACATTTTCTTTAAAGAGAAAAATGAAAATATGGTCTGCTTTTAGTAAATATAATTGAAATTTAATACGATTACATTCAAGTCACTGCACTATGCTAAATAAATCTAGATCGCTATAATACGTTAAATAAGCAAACTTGAAAACAGGACCCTCAAAACACGACACTTAATTAATAAAACTGATGACTAAGGGTAGCGATGACGAAGACGAAGAATATTTAATTGCTGACAGTGACATGCTAGATGCTTCCAAGCGGCTGTTGCCAACCTCCCAACAAAAATTCTCTGTGATTCCCTGACGTTTTGCCTCGGTCTAAGCTGCGCTCGGCTAAAGATAAACCGTGGTCTAACTAGCCTACGCTCTGTCTCATAAAGCCATTTTTTAGTCCTCGTCTACGTTAGTCCGGGATTAACGATAAACGCGGACTATGAAAACCCGAGCTCATAAACCGGCCCTTAGAATGATACCATTTTTCACTAAATAAATCGCAAAAAATAGCCTCCACATTTAATTTAATAGCTTTTCCACAGAGACCACACAGTGTGTTAACAGCTTTGTTCACTGCCATCATATATAGAATATCAATATCAATATCAATTTATTTGCACAATTTTATGACTCGAGCATTCATCAATCATTTTATCAGAATTTAAATAACAATTTTAGCTAATAATGTTCACCTGATACTGATAGCTATAATTCGCATCTGTTCGTTTTTTGTAAACGTTTCTCTAGTAGAAAGAGTATAAAAGCTGTTTTAATACTGGCATTTGCCTCACGTAACTGGTACGTGCGATGGCATTAATTGGAGGAATAAATTGGACAGATCCTTGAGGAAAGCAAGTATTCCAGTTTAATCCAGAATTAGAGGAGGGTCTGATTTTCCCAACAGGCTCCATACAAATAACAAAAGGTCGTGTGAGCTGAGTTTCAAATTGCTCCAAAACGAGTGTTGTGACAGAATTATAAATACAATTAGTTCACGTTTAGGTTCAGTTTCAAGAGAAACATAACAAAGTAAGGAGGAGTTATACTTAGAGTGGAGTTTCCAAAGCACAGTAAAATAACAAAAGCTCTTCAGAACTTAGTCTAAAACTTAATTTTCTAGACTATTAGATTGAAAAATAGATCTTGTAAGTGAAAAATTTATAGAATTATAGTGGACGAATCGAGTTTTCCTAGGAAATAGATACATGACTTCATTTTCCGCACTTTACAATAAATTAGTGCTGTGAGCGACTTTGAGGCAAACAAGCTTCTTCTACTTATTAACCCGCAAATATTACATCAAAATAAACAAATAGCAGAAAAAAAAGACTAGTGAGCCCAACGGGCTGGAGAACTCGCTTGCAAACAACTAATTTTGGAAAGGGAAACTCATTTGGGAAGCTTATCGTAGGGGAAGGTATCTGTATATCGTCTGTAGCCCTAGTACAGTAATGTGCTCAATTACTATTATTTAGTTTTTATAATTATTATGGCATCACCAGCAAAAGGAAAAACCTTGTGCGCTGGTGAGAGTCGCATTTATAGTTTAATAAGTTTATTTATTTTTTAAAAATTTATTTAGTAGACAATATAGTCACTTGCATATAATTTTATTTATTGAATAAAATTTAAAGATGAGAAAAATTTTGATCTAATCCATGAATTAATGTTTCTGTTCATGTGAATTGTTTTATTATTAAGTCTGTTTCTCAGGTATTCGTTTTGTAGGATATTAATGTATTTACTGCTAATGTAGAGGAGCTGTCTTCTAAGTAGTGTTGAATTTGTGTAATAGACTTGATATTCGGTTGTTGAATAGGGTCTCAAATCATAATTTAATGTATCAGTTAACGAGAAAATATTTTTATAAATATTTTTATTTTTCATAATTGAACTGGATTGAACATAATTGATCTCGTGTTCAAAAATAGTTTAGTTGCCTATGATTTTATCCTTTTGACGATTTTTTATTCTAATTTTTATTGTGCTGCAACTAAACTATTTTATTTTTACATTGTGATTTAGGTTTAGTGACTGTTCGAAATGTGTAAAGCATCAATGAATAAATGATTTTTGACTTTAGTTTAGGAGTATGAGTGACCGATATTTGTCAGGTGGCCAAAGATTTGTAGGCTTACCTAAGGCTGGATATTATAATATGTACTGTGTGTTCGGTATTTGAGTTATATATTGAAGTGGCAACCATTCGTATGAAATCCTGCACTGGCCTGTGAATATGATAGACTTCAGACGTCTATAACAGGTCAATAAAGAATTGGAAACCCAAACATGTTATAATAATTCTCAAATAGAAGCGAGGGTGTGTTGCAATCGTTTATTGCTGTTGATTTATCCAATAAATTGAAGATTCAATTTAAAGAGACAGACTAATGAGATCAAAGAGAGAAGATTTAAAAGTAATGAAATTTGAAGTGAAAAAATATAGGAGAATGGAAAAATACTTATTGTAAAAAATATTATTAGCTGAAGCAGTGCACTGTTAATTTAAAAAAAATTAATTGGTTAATAACAATCTATTCTATTTACAAGTACCAATTCTATTTGCATTTTAAAGAACATTTAATGGAATGTAGTTTATTAGCTTATGGGTCTCGAGTAGGCTACACATGCAAGTCCATTCTGACATTTCAAATGAGTCTCGCTTTATTTCAATCGCTCTTTTACTTGTTGAATTGAAACAATATTATTTTCAAGTTTCTCAGTCAGTATTTTAAAGTACAACTGGCCCGATTTTTAATCAGTGTTTTTAAAAAGTGGAATAATATGATAATAATATTATATGTATTTCCAATTTTTACAGGTTGCCTCAACAGCACCATTCTCGCAACAAGCAATCGAAACAATGGAAACTAACTTCTACGGTACATTGAGACTGTGTGAACTTTTATTTCCTTTGCTGCGCCCTCATGCCAGAGTTGTTAACTTGTCCAGCTCCTGTGGCCATCTTTCCAGAATTCCATCGGGTCCGCAGAAAGAGAAATTTGCAGACAAAAATCTCACAATTGAAGGGTTGATTGACATAGTGGAGGGCTTCAAAAATGCTGCAGCTGAAGGGAAAAGCGAGGAAAAAGGTTTGTGTTTGTTTCAACAACAAAATGCTTTGTCATATCCAATCAATTCATACAATATGTATGAATTCTTGATAATCATTCATGTGTGTTGCAATACGGTCGCCTAATTATAATACTGTATGTTAATTCATAAAACTTGTGTTAGAAAAGGAAAGGTTTATAAGAATAGGAAAAGTTTATACAATGTTTGAAAGGTTGATATGATTTAATTTGCGTTCATATGAATATTTTCTCAAACCTCCAGTTTTCTTTCCGCAATATTACCTTTATATTGTATATTATAGTATTGTGTTATACTACTGAGTCCAATACTCACCTAAATAAACTGCACATTGTGCTAAACTTCAAGAAGAATGACATATTTATTCATTCAATATTAAAAACAAGCAGAAAAAATTCAACATTATATTAAAACAAAAAAATGTATAGTGTGAGGTGCACTGTTTAGGTGAGGTGCACTGTTAAAGAGAAATGTCATGCAACTATGATTTTTCACGTATGCATACTGTATGATAAGTAGTGGTAGCAAAAACACACCAAAAAGAGATAATGCTTGTTAAGAAAGGAGATAAGGTAACAATTAATTGAAGGAAAGTTACAAAATTGCTCAGAAAGAAGAAAAAAGTGAGATAGTTCAATGTTTAAAGGATATCAAATCTTTGTCACACTTCATCAAATATTCGAGAAGTCCCAGACAAATTGAGACACATCAAAATCCAAGAACTAAATTTTTTAGATCCAGTTTTCGATTTGATGTATAGTCTTTTTGTGATTCTAGGTGCTTGACTTCTGATCTCTAGTGAATTTGAAACAGTCAAATTGACCCTCATATAGTTTCATCATAGGGATGCACCTTTATAAGAACAAATCTATTTAGTGTAGAATGATTTTTGGCTCTGATCTAATTATTTTTAACTTGGTGAGCTATATTTGGAGCAAATTATTTTTGCTTTTAAAAATATTTGCAGGCTTTGGGAGCTCAGCATATGTTGTTTCAAAAGTTGCTGTTTCTGCGCTGACCTTTATTCAGCAAAAACAACTGCTGGATGATCCACGACCAGACATTATTGTCAACTGTGTGCATCCTGGATATGTAGATACGGACATGACCAGTCATAAGGGTAAGCACATTTGACTGTTGCATTTGTTGTGAGGGGCAAGGAAAAGTAAATTCTCTGTTAATAATAGTCTTTCCCAAGTTTCTTTCTGAACTTTATATTTAATGATTATTGTTAATAAAAAGTTTGGACTAAACTACTTGCGATAAACGCTAAGGCTAACCTGGACACCATGCATCTGTGAGATCTATAGCATCTTTCTTTTAAAGAAGGCAGATACATTAAGTGTTCAGGTTAGCATTGTGAACGTAGTTTTGCAATACTCCAGCAGCTTACAGGTGGATATCGCTCAGGGAGGTATTGCCCCTATGGGAAATCTATGCTATTTATCTAATTACATATTCAGCTCACAGAACACAATATGAGAGCCTTATACGGTACAGTAGTAATTTTCTGATATCTACTAAAAGATAAGCTTACTTATGAAGGATCACATCAAGATATCTTGATGGTATTCAATTGCATTATTAGTTTAAGCAATTGCTTTTTTAATTTGGAAATTTTTTTGCTTGCCAATTTTAGTTTTTAAAATGAATAGAACTTGTTATCACAAACATATTTATTATGAAAAAGCAAGATACTAGGCTATATTTGAAAAATTGTTTAGTCTTTCTACAATTTCTCCAAATCTATGGTATCTTTATTTTTCAGAATATACCTATGTAAAAACATCAAGTTTTATTCTCGATATCTACAAAACATCAGCATTTTAATACAACTAATGTAATTCCTTTAGTAACAAGCCAGCACAGCCTGACATGAAGAAATGCTTTCAGCGGTCCTAGTCGGGACTGGTGCCTATGAAGGTTTTTTGCCTCCTAAAAAAAGGATTTTTCAAAATTTGTTTTGTTTTCTGAACAGGGCCTCTGACTCCAGAAGAAGGTGCAAAATCGTCAATAATGTTGGCAACTCTACCAGAAAATACAACTCGCCCCAAAGGAGATTATGTTTGGTACGATGGAAAAATCTATGACTGGAACAGTCCCACACCAAGCCCTATACAATGAAAAATAGGACTTGCAAAAATGTGTTGAGCTATCAGTCTCATTACACATTGAAGCAATGATAACGTGTAAATGTGTGTTGTGAATCACCTGTTGCAGTTTGAAAAACACTCATAAACATTGAAACGTCACATACAATAAAATCACTCTTGAGCACACTAAAAATAATACCAAGATATTATGTATGTGGATTTCAATAAGTATGCAATTATACTGAATTATATAACTCATTGATATTCATCAAAATACTCCTGTGATAATTTTATTGTATCTTTTGAAATATATTTTTTGTAGAACATTTTAAAGCAGTTTTCTTTAATTCTCTTATGTTTGCGATGTCTGTATTGAATTCTTGTTGCTTTCCTTGTTGAACAATGTTTCACTGAACTTATTACTGTAAAGTAATATACTTTATCTACGACCATGTCATAATGTATACATTACAGTTTCACAATTGATGCCAAAACAGCTGTCTTTTCGAAATGCTTTTTGAAACCTGTTGCATAAAGAGCTCATTATAGTATAGGTTCTACATTATAACACGGGCTCTGGACCAATCAGAAGCATTTGTGATGGAATCAATATCGTAATTCAATATTGTGAAACTATCAGCTGATTTGATGAAACTGGTACACCAGCTGCTTTAACCTAACAATCTACTATAACTTCTCATATTTGAGATGAGAGGTTAGGTATCTCTGACAGTCACAGGTAAAATGAAATTGTTTTAATTAAATGTATACTAGTGGTTGTAGATAAAATAGTGTATGCAACGATTTTATTTGGCCATTAAGGCACTTGTGAGATATTTATAACACTCGCATTCGCTCATGTTATAACTTACATCTAACTCGTGCCTTAATAAGGGTAAAAATAAAATTGTTGCATAAACTACTATTACAACGTATTGATGTTACTATTTCTACTTTGTAACTTATTGCATAATGTATAATTACAGTCACTGATACTATAATATTTGGAGAAAGTGCACTATATGGGCTTCTAACCAAACCTAACCTAACCTGGCTAGATGTGACTGAACCACCTCATACCTTTATTATTTTGATGCATAAGTGCCATTTGATGAAAAGTGCCTAGTTCTTATTAATTTACATTTTGTGATAAAGAGTTCCTTTTAGTTTATTGTTTTGTCTGTTACTAAATTTTGTTGAAATTTAACGTTATATCATTATTAAAACTTTCTCATCCAATTAACGAATATCATAGTATCATAGTATTAATGAATTGCCTAATACTAATAGTGTTCACATAATCATAATCGTCCAAGTTATTCAATCTAAACACTATTGACAGAAGCCCATATACTGCACTCCCATGGAGTGCAGTATATGGGCTTCTCTTAAAAATGACGTGATTAAGTGAATTACCGGTATGTCTTTATCCGACTAGATATCCATCTGAAAATGAGTATAATCATAGTATGTAACTTCTCCCGTGTTCAAATAATCGTAAACGTTCAAGTTATTCAATTGACAACAAGTTATTGACAGAAGCCCATATAGTGCACCACAGCCTAATATTCACTTGAATCGTGAAATGGCTTGAAACTCTAAAAAAGTCTCAAACAACTGGGTCATAAGGGCACGGATCAACTAACTAATGAGCACAGTATAAAACATTTATAGAATATAGAGGGTTATTGGGGGACGTAACCCCCCCCCCCCCCATTGCTCATAGGAAATTTGAAATAACAATTGAGAAATCATTTTTAAATGAGTAATACCATAGACGAACATCAAGTTACTCCCTGATCTATGGTAATACGGTATGTAAGAGTGAATCAACTCAACTCTAGTTAACTGATTAGAACCCAATAGCCTATATCAAGATGAATAAATTCTCTACACGTTTGGTTTTTGCATTTTTATCGTATAATTGACTGTTCTCAAGATATATCGCGGTGAAGGGGAGGCACGCATTCCATTATGTCAAGGTCATATACAAGATGATTACAGAATAGCGATAGATAAAAACTTATATTAAAACTTTGATATCACTTTTCTAACACCCCAAAGAAGTTATTGCCAGAATTTCACCATCGATGGGGTCCCTGATTCCGTTCTTCAGTGTTTATCTGAATCTAATTTTTTATTATTGATATGTATCTTGCTGTGCAGAACTGACCTTTTTGAGTCGCGGCGGACGCGTTTCGAACTATGTGGTTCTTCTTCGGCGCTGTGGTTGCAGACTGACTGGTTCTCTAGTGTGTAAGGTGGTGGCAGAGGGGTAGTGAGAAAAGTTGATGTGGTTGTGGAGGTGGGTGGGGGTTTGTGATGATGATGAAGAGGATATATGAGAGTTGAAATTAAGTTGGTCATTGAGGATGTAAAATGAAAATTGGTTCGGATATTGTATAATGGAATATTAGAAGCATTTTGGAATAAAAAATAGTTAATGATAACGATTTCACGATCGAAACCTTTGAAAATCAGCAATTTTCAACTTTGAGGGTTTGACAGGGATCTACTTCGACAATGAAATTCTGGCAATAACTTTGAAGTTGAAAAACTCAATTAATTTTTCTTCTATTCGTATGGTTCATTACAATAATCTAACTTTTTATGGTAAATTAAAAAACTGCAGTTAATATGGTAAAATTAAGAATAAATAAAATATTTTATTCCTGGATTTCTTCTTTCTTAACGATCTGCGTTGTTAATATTAACTTTTTATGATAAATTCAACGACTTTTAGTCAAAATTTCAATTGAGAATAAATAATAATTTTAGTCACTTTTTGGCCGAACGTTTTCGAGTCATGGAGACTCATCTTCAAAAGCCTTTGAAGATGAGTCTCCATTGCTAGAAAACGTTTGGCCAAAAAGTGAGTAAAATTATTATTTATTCTCAATTAAAATTGTAAGTTGTTGAATTTACCATAAAAAGTTAAAATATTTCACTTACGTAGGCTGAAACGTTTTCGAATAGTGATGATTAATATTTTCAACAGCCTTATTCTCAGTTAAATTTACCATAGAAAGTTAATGTCAACAATGCAGATCGTTATACATGTAATATTTATATGGTTAAAGAATACAATAATAGACTTGCTGCAGGACTCTGATGGGAATTGAATATTTCCAAATCATTATATTATATACAGTGATTCAATAGAGATTCATAGATTTTTTGTTTCATACCGATCTGTGTTGTTAATATCATTGTTATATACGTATTACTAAATGCGTAACTCCGGGATCCGCTGTGAAGCCACAGCGCTAGTGTCGCCCGCTTCTAAATCTGGCAACATCGGGAAAACTTGTATAGCGGTAATGGAAAAAAACCGTATTTATCAGTGCTAAAATGACTTGTTTTGTGATGTAAAATGATTTTTTTTAACATGGTTGTTTCATGTAAAGATTACAGATGTACCAATCGGTGCAAGTCTGGTGGTAATATTTCTTTTCAAACAATTAATTTTATCCCTGGATTTCTTGTTCCATGACAACAACTGCGTTGTTAATATTAACTTTTCAAGTGAATTCAACAACTTGCAGTCAAATTTTTATTAAAAATAAGTAGTATTTCACTTACTTTGTAGGCCAAACGTTTTCGAGTTGTTGAAACCCATCTTCAAGGCCTTGAAGATGGGTTTCAACAGCTCGAAAACGTCTGGCCTACAAAGTAAGTGAAATACTACTTATTTTTAATAAAAAATTGACTGCAAGTCGTTGAATTCACTTGAAAAGTTAATTTTATCCTTTTAGTGCATGCGTAGCTTATGTTATGTTATGTTATGTTTGAAGGGACGGATTCAAAGATCCAGAAGATTCAAAGATCCTCACACGTCAACCGAAGCTTATTGTGTGTCCCTAGTACGTTAGTTAGGCAAACCAATACCTGTGCCCTTTACAAGATCCAGGAGTTTCTTCCCTATGCTAACGTCCCATTCATCACCTGGTTGCTTAAAGCCAAACAGAGCCATTCTCCTTGCCCCGAGTCTCTCGCAATCCAGTATGATATGCTTGGCAGTCTCTTCAGACTGATTGCAAAGCCTACACATCTGATTTTCATTTCTGAGTCCGATTGTGTGGAGATGTTTCCTGAAGTGGCCATGTCCAGTTATCAGAGCAATTAGCTGCTTAACCTGACCTCTACCCATCCTCACCAGCCAGTTGGTGAAGTAGGAGCTTGTGTCTGCTAGCAGCCTTTTGCCAAGTGCTTGGCCTGAGTGACCTTGCCATTGCTGGTGATGTAAGTCCCTGGACCATTTGTTTATTGTGTGGAAGGCAGTAGTTTTGCTTATGCCACAGCTTGGCTCTGGGCCAAAGAATGACCTACTAGAACCTTGCTTAGCAAGCCCATCTGCACACTCGTTGCCACCTATGCCTACATGGCCAGGTACCCAACCAAGATGCACAGAGTTGTGTGTTGCGAGCTTGCTGAGTGTTTTGTGACACTCCCACACCAATTTTGACTTGATTTCATTAGAGTCAAGAGCCTTGAGGGCTGCCTGACAATCTGACAAGATTACTATATGCTTGTCGCAATAGCGTCTGGCAATGCCTATATTGGCACAAGCCATGATGCCCCAAATTTCTGCTTGAAAGATAGTACAGTATTGTCCCAGACTTGCACAGATTTCTGTTCTGGGTGATTCACTGTACACCCCATAGCCAGATTTCCCTTCAATAAGAGAGCCGTCTGTGTACCAGACAAGGCTACCTCTCCTGATATAGGGCCCTTCCTCAGACCTCCACTCCTCTCTAGAGCAGAATTTAACAGAAAAAGGTTTAGTGAAAACCATCTCCATACTCATGACATCTGAAGTCATTTCAAGCACAGGGCTATGAGCAACAGCTTTGGTGATTGTGCAATGGCCTGTTCCAGACAGGCCTTCCCTCCATTGGCCTGTGACTTTCAATCGATAGGCTGATTTTCGTGCTTCTGCCTTGATAAAAATATCCAAGGGCAGCAAGCCAAGAGCAACTTCAAGAGTTGCTGATGGGCTGCTCCTGAAAGCTCCAGTGACTAGGAGTGTGCCCATCCTTTGTAAACTTGTGAGTTTGGCTGTAGCTGTAATCTGGTTCACCTTTGTCCACCAGACTAGTGATCCATATGTGACTTGAGGCCTTATTACTGCCTTGTACAGCCACAGCGCTATGTGAGGCTTGATCCCCCACATGGAGCCTGCAAATCTCCTGGACGTCATAAGCGCCCATTTTGCTTTGTGCAGTATATTATTCAAATGATTGTTCCAAGTCAGCTTGGAGTCGATAGTCAGCCCTAGGTATTTGACTATACCTGATACTTTGAGCTGTGTTGGTCCAAGTTTCAACCGGGAGAGAGACTCCAGGTTCTTTTTCCTTGTAAATGGAACAACTACAGTCTTTGAGGGATTTATACTTAGTCCCTCTCCAAGACACCAGTCATTAACAAATTGAAGGTTGACGTTCATGACATCAGCAACAATATTTGTGAACCTTCCCTGTACCATGAGGACTATGTCATCTGCATAGCCCTGGACAAAGACACCTCTACTAGTGAGTTCACAGAGGAGACCATCCACCACAAGGTTCCACAGAAGAGGAGAAAGCACACCTCACTGCGGACAACCTTTTGCAGGTATGATCACCATCGATTTGTCTTGAAGATCAGCCCTGATCCGCCTGGAGTGGAGCATGGCCTCAATCCACCTACATATAGCAGACTCAAGACCACGCCCATGCACTGCCCGGACCATGGCCGTGTAAGTAACATTGTCAAAAGCACCCTCAATGTCCATGAAGGTGCATAGAGCAATCTCCTTGGCAGCAAGGCTGTCCTCCACCCTGCTCACAAGTTGATGCAGGGCTGTTTCACAGGACTTACCAGGCTGATAGGCATGCTGATTCCGATGAAGAGGAGTACCTGAAAGCACTCCCTTTCTTAGATGTCTCTCCACCAGTCTCTCCAGTGTCTTCAAGAGAAACGATGTAAGATTGATGGGGCGAAATGATTTTGCAGTTGAGTAGTCTGCTCTTCCTCTCTTGGGAATGAAGACCACCCTACTGAGGCGCCAAGCTTGAGGGATGTACCCATAAGCCAGACTTGCTCTGAAGAGTTCGCACAGGAGGACCAAGAGAGCTTCTGGTCCTTGCTGCAACATAGCCGGTATGATACCGTCCCCCCCAGGAGATTTGAATGGGACAAACTTGGAGATGGCCCATTTAACTTTGGAAAGTGTGACAATACGTCTGGCTAAAGTCCAGCTTCCACGATCAGCTCTTGGCCGTGAGCCCATTTCGCTGTTGCCGGACATGCCTGAGCAAGCACCCTCAAAAACACAGTCTGGAAAGTGAGTCTCAAGGAGAAGTTTGAGACTTCCACCAGTTCCAGTGGTATATTGTCCCCCTGGTAACCTCAGAGTTCCCAGGAGGCCAATTGGGCTTGAAGCTAAGACACGCTGCAGTCTTGCTGCTGCCCTAAGACTATTTACCTCCTGTGTAAACAGTCTCCAAGAGTTCTCTTTGGCTTTCTTGATTGCAAGGCTGTATTCTGTGAGTGCCCTGTGGTATGGTTCCCAGTTACGGCTCCGTTTGCAATGGTTATGAAGCTTCCTGACAACCGCCCTTCTGTGGTCAAGGTCAGCAGTCCACCATTTAGTATTAGTACGACTCTTTCCCCGCCGCAATGGACAATTGTCCTGAAAGCAGCTTATGATTGCATTCTGAAGATCGGAAGCAATCTGATCAATGTCTGCAAAGCAGGTGACCCTCTTGCCTAATGATCCAAGTTGAGACAGGAGGTCAGACTTATAGAGTGACCATTCTGTTCTCCTTGGATCTCGATAGCAGGATGAGCTGCCTTCACTTTGCAGGTTAAAACAGATGAACCTGTGGTCAGACAAAGAGGCCTCATGACTTACGTGCCAATTGTCGATGGCACTAAGGAGTCCTTCTGAGCAAAGTGTAATGTCAATAACCTCACTTCGATTTCGTGTAACGAACGTCGGACGGTTTCCAGCATTACAGACATAAAGATTATTAGATATGAGAAACTGAAGGAGAGCCTCACCTCTTGGATTAGTGTCAGAGCTTCCCCATCCAATTGTGTGATGAGCATTGGCGTCACAACCTAAAAGGAGTTGTTGTCCGCCAGCGCAAGATGACTCCACCAGAAGTTCGAGTTCTCTTGATGGAGGAAGGTCCCCGGAGTCGTAAGGCAAGTAAACCGAGCCTGCAATTGTGCTCCATTCCTTGCCTTCATTGCTCCAGTTTATAGACACCGCAGTGAGATCTCTAGAACAGAATTCAGTGAGTGTTAGGCAGTCCATACCTCTCTTCACAAGTATGCAGGTTCTGACATTTTTGAGAGAGGTACAGTAAATTAACCTACCCTTGGTATCACCCAGGCCTGCAACCCTTCCTTGGTGAAGCCATGGTTCCTGGATCAGTGCCAGGTCAAATCCCTCTCTGAGGAAGAACTGGCAGAAAGCAGCTGAGGCTGCTTTACTGTGATGTAGATTGATCTGGAGGACCCTGGGCATTGTCCTTGACTGTTGTTGAGACAATTGAGACTTGCCAGAGTCCTAGGTTGGCTCTAGAGTTGGCCGACCTAACAGCATTGAAGCAGGCCTCATCCAGGAAACAGACAAATCCATAACCTTTTGGGTCTGGCTTGGCTGGCAGGACCTTCCACTCCTTCACCTTCAAGGTGGGGTTTTGCTTGTCAAGCATCTCAAGGACCTTTTCTGGAGTCTTTTTCAGAAGCTTTGGATGAGCTCTAAAGAATACCCTCATTGACTTCATAATGTCTTTCCTCAGACCAACAATGAGTTTCTTCTCCCCAAGTGGTTTGAGTCTGGGGATGAGTACCTCCAGCCAATGCTTAGTAGCATCGTTAATGCAGGATATAATCAAGACACCTTTTTCCATGTAGGTGCCTGCAAATGATGGAGTGCAGCCGTCCTCCAGGAGCTCATCCATAATGACGTCTTCAATGACTTCTCCTTGCTCTGCTGAAAGCTTAGCCTCAGGATAGCTTTCCAAGACAATGGCCATTTTGGTGGCAGAAATGTCCCTGTAAGAGACTCCTTTACTAGAAGTCCCTAGATTAAGGGGTTGGACATCATGACCTCTATGAGTTCCACTCCTGGCCTTTTTTGTAGGTCCTTCCGCTGAGGGAGGGGTGGCCATGTTGCCTCTAGGGCGCTTGGCCACCCTTGACCCAGCCTCTAGACCCACATTGGTGCCTGGAGTTTCACCCATCTCTGGTCTCTTAGGTTTTTTCTTTTTACCCCTCCGAAACTTTGCTGGGTCAAAAGCTTCACCTCTCTCAAGAAGTTTTGCCTGAATGGCCGCCCTTCTTTGGGCAGTGGTGAGGTTTGGTTTCTTTACCCGCAAGCTGCTCAGTTGCTCTATGGCATCTTCAAGCATACCGGTGGATTTTGGTGTTTCTGGACTTCTGAGAAGCTCATCCTCCCCCTCCAGTGGGGCTGATGCGATTGAGCTCATGTCGTCCATGTTGATATCCATAGAAGCCTTCTCAATGTTGATAGCCTCTACATGAGAATGCAACGGAACCTCCTGTGTTCCTGATGCACCCATTTCAGATTGAGGAACCTGCCCTGATGGGGCAGATCCTGATGGGTTTGAGGGCAAGGCAACTTCTGGAGTTACCTTGGGGTTTGGTTCTGGTTGTTTTGAATTTTGGAGATTCATGTGGTTCCCACGAGCAGCTAGGGAAGTGGAGTCAACCCAGACAGAGCCCCGCATGCCCGGGCAAGGCTACATACTGCAGGAGGGCGCCTGGTGTCCTGCAGGCACCGTTTGAGACACTGTACAAAAGGCCCAGTGTCATCCACCCATCAGCACGGTTCACATCACACCTTGGGTTGGCCTATAACAGAGAAAGAGGAAAGGGTGGAGGAAGGGGCTGGGATGAAGAGCAGGATAAAGGATAGGTTTCCAGGATAATGAGGTCAACGGACAGTTGCCCTTTTAGTCGCCTCTTACGACAAGCAGGGATACTGTGGGTGCGATTCTACTACCCCCACCCACTGGGGACATGCGTAGCTTACAATAAGATTGTTTTCTGCTTCCTAACTTTTATTATTGTTTTTTTCTTTATTATTAAAAATAATGTACCACAATATTC
Organism: Conomelus anceps; assembly: GCA_948455865.1. Lineage (NCBI taxonomy): Eukaryota > Metazoa > Arthropoda > Insecta > Hemiptera > Delphacidae > Conomelus > Conomelus anceps. Next base: position 63,868,984 of record OX418218.1, read on the forward strand.
ATCACTTCAATCTCACTCTTATAAGCATTATTACTTGTGATTTATCATATACAGTAATATTATTAAATAACTCTTTTGATCATGTGATTTTGATTGTACTGCCATGGCAAGGTTAATAGATAAATAGTTTATTTATTAACCTTGCTGCCATGGCATTGGCGAGCATTCTTGGGCTTTTCAATATGAATATTATATAGGAGTCTATTTTTATGTATTTTGAAGCTCATGGTATCTAGATATATAATTTCTATATTTATTTATTTATACAGTACATATATTTCGTTTGGTGTTGTAGTTCCATATATTACTTTTTCACTTGATATTTAAACGTTAATGATATTTAAAAACTCTTCACTAAAGAGTTTAACATTTACATATTCGTGATATGGCAATTTCGGATTGTTGTAATGCTACCTCAGACACGGCTGGAGGCCTATACTGCTAAATCAAGTTTATGATGTTTCAATAAACTAATTAAGTATGTATATGCTCCACAAGAGAGCCTATTATTGTTATTTTATTCAAAATGTGAAAAAGCTGAACTTTGATGTTCGCTTTATTGAAAATATCTTGTAATCCCGAATTTTCTCAGAATAAAAATCATATATTCGAATCCAGAAATTCTGTGATTCACAAATAATATTTTCAAGCCCTGACATCAAAAGCTGAATCGAATTTTGCCGACCATATCATTCAAACTGGACACACTTTTACTGATATCAGTACCAACCTACACATTCTACATATAAAATCTAAAGGACACGAACTCAACACCTTGGAACAATTTGAAATATACAAACACACCACACACAATAAACAAAACATTCTCAATGAACAACTAAATTTTAAATCTCACAAACTTTTTGGGCACATTTTACAAAAACCACAACACTTCTAACCAAAAAACTGACATGATGATCTAGGAACCCACGCCTCTGAAGATGGATCTCATAGATTCGAAAGCGCTCGGCCAGATTAAGTGAGTTATTACTTATTCTTAACAAATATTTGACTGCAAGTCTTTAAATTTCACATGAAAAGTTAATAAATAATATTGCTCTAGAATATTTTTTCTTCATCATAGATTCAGAGAATTAGCTTGAGAAATTTTGGCCGCCATCTTGGAAATATCTCGTGAAGAAAGCGTTTTTTGAGGTAGAACTCTACCAGAGTTCAGTTTCGGATTCAACGCGTCGAAGTACATAAGAATACGCTGAGAAATAAATTACTCAACTGTATGTTTTTCCTGCAATCACATACTTATGATACGGTATACTGCTTAAGCACTGCTTCGAGTTTGAAAATGGCTTGAGCCAGAAACAATCTGGAATGTCAAATTAGTAATACACTGAGAAAAAAATGACTATGGTTTTCCTGCAAACACATAACTATGATACTGCTTATGCACAGCTCTGATTTTGAAGTTGGCTTGAGACAGAAACAATCTGGAATGTCATATGATAACTACTATATGTAAGGCAAAATCATGAGCTATTTTAATAGAATTATTAAAATCCATCAAGGGAGTTGCGAGAAATCTCTAAATGAAAATTAACTTTTTCCCATAAAAGCCTGTGTTAAATTTGAACTTTTGCCCGATTTGGCCTTTTCCCGCCAGAAAAAAGTGGCTTCACTACCGGTATGCCATATCCTTGAAGGTTAGAGTTACGCATCTAGTAGTAGCCTATAATATATCAATGGTTAATTGTACTTTTAAGTGTAAATTCAACGACTTGCAGTCAATTTTAATTGAGAGTAAATTATAGTTTTACTCGCGCAGGCTGAAACGTTTTCAAATCATGGAGATCCATCTTCAACAGCTGAAAACATTTCAGCCTTCATGAGTAAAAATTATTTATTCTCAATTAAAATTGATTTCACGGCGTTGAATTTACCATAAAAAGTTCAGATTCTATAGATTTTGAATACACCTTTATTATTTTTTAACAGAAATTATGTTCCAAACCCTCATCCATTTCTAGTCCAACATCATATCGACTATCGATTCCTCATTCGATTACTCGATGTTTTCCTTTTTTTCCAAACCCATGTGTTTCGTGTTTGAGATTTGGTATGGACGCTGCATTGATATATTATATTACTAGATGCGTAACTCCGGGATCCGCTGTGAAGTCATCGCCCGCTTCTAAATCGGGCAAAACCACGAAAATTTGTATAGCGGTAATGGAAAAAACCCGTATTTGTCAGTGCTAAAATGACTTGTTTTGTGATGTGAAATGATTTTTTAACATGATTGTTTCATGTGGTGATTATGGATGTACCAATCAGTGCAAGTCTGGTGGAAATATTTATTTTAAAACAAATAATTTTATCTTTTTATATTGTCTATGTCCAAGCGTAGCTTTACAAGATTGTTTTCTGCTTCCTCACTTTTATGGGGTTTTTTTAATTGAAAATAATGTACTACCATATTCACCACTTCAATCTTGTTCTTATAAGCATTAATTACTCGAGATATACCATAAAAAGTAATTTATTAAATAACTCTTTTAATCAAGCGATTTTGCTTGAACTGCAATGGCATTGGTGAGCATTCTTGGGCTTCTCAATATGAATTTATATCACAGCCTACTGAATTTTGAAGCATGTGGTATCTAAATATATATATATATTTATTTATTCATACAGTACATTTATATTTCCTTTTGTGTTGCAGTTTCATAATATTACTTTTTCACTTGATTTTTAAACGTTAATGATATTTAGAAAAATCTTCACTAAAGAGTTTAACATTTACATATTTGTGTGATGGCAATTTCGCATTGTTGTAATGCTACCTCAGACACAACTGGAGGCTTTCTGCTGAATCAAGTTTATGATGTTTTTTTATATTTTAGTATGTCTGCTCCACAAGATAGCCTATTATTGTTATTTTAGTCAAAATTTGAAAAAGATGGACTTTGATGTTTGCTAAATATCTTCTATTCCCGAATTTTATCAGATTAAAAATCATATATTCGAAATCAGGGAATCACAGACCACAAATAATATTACTCTAGAATTTTTTCTTCACAAAGATTGAGAAAATTAGCTTATGAAATTCTGGCCGCCATCTTGGAAATATTTCGTGAAGCGAGCATTTTTTGAGGTGCGACAGTTCAGATTCGGATTCAGTGCGTCAAAGTACATAGGAATACGAAAGAAAAAAATTACTGTATGTTTTTCCTGAAATCACATACTTATGATACTGCTTGTGCACTGCTCTGAGTTTGAAATTGGCTTGAGCCAGAAAAATTCTGAAATGTCAAATTATTACTACTATATGTAAGACAAAATCATGGCTATCTTTCAAAAAAAGAATTATTGAAATCCATCAAGGGAGTTGCGAGAAATCTTCAAATGAAAATTGACTTTTTCCCATAAGAGCCTGTGTTAAATTTGAACTTTTGCCCGATTTGGCCTTTTCCCGCCAGAAAAAAGTGGCTTCACTATGCCATAGCCTTCAGCGTTAGAGTTACGCATCTAGTAGTATATATGGCGTGATACCAGTACACCAACTCGGCAGTAGCCCGACCATACCAGTAGATAGACCATAAACAAAATTACGAAAACATCTATTACAATTACAATATCTATTACGTTTTCGATTACGATTACGAAAACATCTATTACGATTACAATATCTATTAGGATTAAGATTACTTTTAATCAAAAATAACATTGTTCAAAGAACTTTTTCATTGTGTTTAAACAAGTATTCTATTATGAAAATCATAAATTAAATTTCCGTTCAGCTTTTATTAGATTTTTCATCTTTCTTACATTTGTTATATACCCAGAGTAGATGAGCTTGTACATTACTTTCATTTGCATAAACACCTTGTTTAAAGGAACCTTTTATTGTGTTGAAGCGAGTATTTTATTATGAGAATTAGCAATGAAATTCCTGTTTATTCTTTATTTGATTTTCATCTTTTTATAGTGGTTATATATAACGAGAATTGATACGTTGCTATGCTTGCACAACTTACATGGTACAAAAATATGTTGACCAGTCATTCATCATGCTTCAATTCGCCTATTCTCTGAATAATATGAATGTAATATGTGAATAATTTAAACTTTGCCATTTTCAAAACTAATTTTAAACAAGACAGATAACTGGTAACCCGCTCATATTCTATACAAGAGGGCATTGGAAGTTTGAACGTTGACATGGAGTTTGAAATTAACCAATCAGCGATCAGTACAAAGTGAACCGTCAAATTTGAAATTATGAGTGTACTGTGACTGTCACAGAGACAGAATAGAGAAGAAGGTAAGTCTTCTCTATTCTGTGGTACTGTTTGTACTTGGTCATTTGAAATTGAAAAGAGATTAAAAAATGTATTCCTATTCCAACAAACTTTTTCTTCACTTTGTTATCATGCTAACAGACTAGATGAAGATTAATACAATAAGAAGCATTATGACAGTAAAAATTTGAGATTCAAACAAATGAACCAACATTGTCAAGGAAAACTTGCTAGGTCTAGTTTGTTGTAATTTAAATATAATACTAGAATTCAACTTGAAACAGGGAGCTGAACTTGACTACTGTATTTCAACCAAACCTTTTGCTTTCTATAGCATATGTCAATTTAAGAGACGGACATCAGCCAAGGAGCCAAGGGTTGTATACGATTTCAATAAGGCTCTGTCGGTTCCTTTTAAAATTACAAAACTGGTTTTCAATTTGTTAAAATAAAAATATTAATAATTATAACTAAGTTTAATAATAGCAGAGGTAGTGACGAGTGGTACGGTAGCCTAAGCCCATTATTATCCAAGTAAAAATTGGAATTTATGTTATATTTGCCTGAGAACTTGAAGTCTAGTATATAACTGTCATGCAGTTGGGCCTAGACCTTTTTGTAGTGAAAAGATTTTTGGTGAAAATTTTCAATCTTCACTAAAATAAATAGGTCATATTCCAGGGGAAAAAATTGAGATTGAATTTAAAGTAATCCACAAATTTCAATGATATGAAGAGGCTCAGTGAAATTTTCTTAACGTAATTTATTTGACGTAGGCCTAACACTATTATATTATAAACTTTATTGTTGTGGATATCCATTTTTCATGAACTGCAGTAGAACTATTCATATTGTAAAGGGAACATTACAATATGTATAAACTTGATGTGCAGAACTGACCTTTTTTGAGTCGCAACCAAGCGCCGAAGAAGAACGACATATTTCGAAACGCGTCCGCCGCAACTTAAAAAAATGTTAGTTCTGCACAGCAAGTTTATATATATATAAGTTATGTAGCACCTTCTACCCCATTATTGTTAACTAAGCATAATAGAGATATTTTAGCATCATTGTAATAATTATTCAGTTCTACTCCAGCGCGCATAGCGGATAGTCCTCATTTCTCAGTACTATGTATAAGTACGCATATTTATTGTAATTGTTAACCAAATAAAAGTTTTTTAAAAAGACTTGTGTATTCAATAAAGTTAACTTATATATAAACCTTTGATATTATTAGTATATTATATTATTACTAATATACAAATACCGCAGTACTAAAATACATTGGGCTCTTACTGTTACATATTGCTATCTTAATTGGTAATTCTTCAAAACAAAACCTTATTCATAAGGTATTTATAAGATCCGAAAGAAAGCTAGCTGTTGGGTGTATGGAAAGAGTAAATAGATTAGACTCAAGTAGGCTGTTGTTCAAGAGACTTGGTCTCCTAACTGTACCCTGCTTCTATGTGTATGAAGCTACTATATATGTAAAAATAGCGATATATTAACCAAAATCTCGATGTACACACAATTGTAATACGAAAGAAGCCGAGGTGATTATCACTTGGTGAGTCACAATAGAAGTTTAAACAAAAACCTAGTTATATTGGTAGGAAACTCTGCAAGCTTCCGCAGTTTTAAAAGTCTTGAAAAAATATTTAGTTGAAGCTTAATAGTGTACAAAGAGTTCCTTTCACATCAAAATTAAGCCTCACTTCAACTAATTGATAGTAATTATGGTAACTGTAGTGTATATGTATAAGATTGTGTAATTTGTAGATCTGACTTGTCTTATATGTTCCTTAACTGGAGTCTCCAAGAATAAGTAATCTTCCAAAAAAATACTTTACTCTATAACTTACTAATTACTTTTATTGATTATACTTTTGTAGGCTACTTTGATCATTTTATTGAGATGCTGAGTTGAGTTCCATGACTTGATAAAAGTGATTCTTGTTTTAGTTGGAATTCTGTTTTAGCCTGATAAATTAATGATGAGAGGCATTTGCATTATTAACTACATTCACCAATAATTATCAATGAGTATTTGAATTAGTTCCATGTGTAGACAGCTTATCTCTTTAACCAGGTAGTCAACTGTATTTTGCTGTCATTCAATCAATTTTTAAAAGTACTTTATATAATTCAAAAACATGAAATTGATTTCAATACTGCATATTGGATAGAGGCTCTTCTGTAGAACAGAAAGTAATTTCGTTTTTTTCAACAAAATGACACACTGCGCATTTTTGAAGAAGCCCAGTTGAAAAACAATTTGATGTAGTATCATATTAGTTTTTTACTTATTTAAAAATAATCAATAAAAATGCTTTGCTAGTAGAGACTTATTATACACTGTATAATATACAGAGCCTTTGCAGTCGCGTGCCTCAATCTATATATAATTAACCCGGCTGGTGTAATTTACCCTCAATTATCGTAGCGCGCTACAGCGGCTACACTGGATCTTTATAATAAGGCCCCAACACTTACATATTTCTTTTGCATTGTTATAATGCTTCCTGAGACACGGCTGGATGCCTGCAGCAATACGAAATGGCCAACGCATAAATATGCTAGTTCAAGAGGTTATTATACTGAGCCACTGCAGTAGCACGCCATAATAAAATTGACACTGTAGACTTTGTTTTTTATTAGATCATGATGGAACTTCTCTTAAGAATTCAAATGTATTCCTCTAGTCTGAGTGAATAAAATTAATAAGAAATAAATTTACAGTACCATTGGATTATATTGTGCGCCTCAAAGGGTGACCTTTGGATTGCTCAACATTAGAGTCTGAAAATCCTTCCAATCACTGCCATATTTGATTTGTAAATGTATTTTATCTAAGACTAAATTATAACGTACCGGTAGTAGAGATTAAAAATTAAAGTCATGACAGCGGACTTCATTCACGCTTGACAAAACAGTTGTACAATGAAGCTATTATGCAATCAGAGTAATTTTACATCATGGACTCTAGACCAATGAGAATCCAGCATTACTGTTATAATGATTATTATGAATAGTCACATCAGCTGATCAGAAAACATTTCAAAATCAAATTCAGTTTCAATCCCATAACATTGTCAACTAGCAAGCATTGTAGGCTTTGTTAGTTTGGATAAGTTATCCAAGTGATTGGCAAGCTAAATTTACAATAAGTTATCGAAAGTTGTAGATAAAATATTGTGTTCAATGAAGTATGAAATGTGTGTGTTTAAGCCACTTGTGAGATGTTGAGAACACAAGCGAACTAAAATTTCACTTGTGGCTCAAAGGCAGTCACAATACAATGATTGCATAATAGTATAGTTCATGCAGCTTTCTTCAAAGCAAATATGATTAACATATTATGAGAATGGGGCTTATGTGTTGGCAATTTACTTTCTACAATTTATTGTTACAACTTTGTGTTGAATGAGAGGTCGGTCAATATCTGTCAGTCAAGTATCTAGGATGGGCAGTCAAAATAAGAATCATGCCCTCTATATCACTTAATCTTGATGGCACGATAATCTGCATACAATTCATCACAACTGATGTGATGAATGTAATGCAACTGTAGACAAAATGCACACCTACATGACAAGGATCCGGAAGGATTAGCTGACTAAACCAGTTGCTACTCTATTATTGACAAGCTCACCTGCCAAATTGGAAATATCCCAGAACTTGATGTAATGTGAAGATTAGGTGAGTTTATAGGCGGTGCATCGCTTAGCAGTACACTCGGGACTAAGGCGTCTTATTGATCTAGTCAAATTCATTGACGTTCATCGACCAATCAGCCGCCTAGTTTTACGGTGCACCAATAAGAGGTGCAGCCTCCAAAAACATACACTAATAAATCATATATAATAACCACGTAGTTGTAGTTTTCTGTCGATGATAAAATAAACTGAGTGCATTGTTGATAATCGAGTCTAGACCTCTGATATCAGGTTCCAGACATCCCAATTCAATTGAATCGGGCAACCAGCTAGTAATAATACATTGAGAAAAAAATAGAATAATAATAAATTGTTGACCATCGCGATATGAGCTTTATTTCCTTGTTCAAACCAGTTCTGCGCATGCACTATCTGTAGAGTGAGTGGAATTATAGTGGTCACTATTGTTAAGAAAAATGAAAAAAGGGAATGAAAAAATAGTGAAATGCGCTTATACTGTACTCTTTATCACGCTAACATTATTGATATTCTGCTCATGCACACTGAGATTAAGATGTCTTGTTATGATTAAAAAACTGCCTATTATTCATGTGTAACGAATTACATTTCTTGTCATGAAATTACATAAGCAGTTGACAGATATGCTTTAAAAAGGGATAAAAAGAAAAACAGTTTTAGTGCAAAGCTTAATACGATTAATCAACTATAAAGCTTCCTGAGATAATTTTTCGTCAACTTCTTTACATCTCTCGAACAAATAGAAACTTCAAACTTAGCTTCTTGCATCGTAGTGACAATATCAGGACCTGAAAAGAATAAAATATGAATTAAAATTTATTTATTTCACATGAAACATGCAGACAATATAAAAACAGATAAGTATACAAAAAATGGGATCCGTGTTGCCTGCCATCTACATTTATATTAATTATTAATTTTCATAAAGAGTAATATTCATAAATTAAAAATTTGTACAGTGAGGCATAATTACTCCACACGTAATCATCATTTGCTGTTGTATCCAATTCATAGACATGCGACATATGAGAAAACCCATTCTTATTCAGGAATAAATTACCTGAGACTATTAAAAAAATTGACAATCTGAAGCTATTCAAGAAATCTATAAAAATAATTTTAATTGATAAAGTGTACTGTTCCGTGGCAGACGGATTCAAATCTGAACAGTGATGGTGCTCACATTTGTTCTATCTTAAGGACTCAATGACTTTGTTTATATCATATTTGTATTGACTGATACTTTTTTTTTACTTTTATTAGTTAAATTTCCTATTTGTTTACAAGGAAGAAATTGTTTGACAAATCACCTATCAAATGGGAGTATTTCCAGAAAAATGATGTAATGTGATGAAAATAGAAATATAAATCTAACTACTGTCGTTGACTTTAGGATACTTAACAGGTCTTCTCGAATTGGATGAATCCAAATATTTCGCCCTTCTTTGTAGTTAAGTAAGAGCAAGCTAGAAATTATTTCTGGGAGTGTGCTGACTCCACATTCTTCAAAATAGACTTGATACATAAACAACAATGCTTAGGAGTATTTAAAGAAGTGAAAAAGTCAGTATTATATGAATTAATTTAATTATGTACTTTTATATTGATATTACTTTATTATAAGCCTAGTCAACCCATCTACGGTTTTTGAGAGCTACTTATTGATACAGTACGAGAATCAGAAATATTCATTTAAAAAGGTAGAGGATATACTATCAATTCACTTTGCTTTTACTTTCAGACTTTTAAAATTTTAAAAATGAATGTTCAAATGTCACTCATGACATGGCTCATAGAACAGCTGATAACATGATATGTCACTATGGTGATAATATAAATGATGTCTCTTAAGCCAAAGCAACAGATTAGCTCTGTATCAAATTTACAGATGCTAATTACCCAGCGTCATGTGAGCTCACATATTGTTTGTATTGAGCTTTTCCTGTAATACATTAATCGAAAGAACACAAAACTATGCAGGTTGGTAGAGCTGCAAAGTTACTGAAAAGGTAGTTCATTTTTTATAAGAAAAACTAAAAATTCACATAATCTGTGCTAAAAACAGTTTATTTATGAACTTCTCTTTGAAAAGAAAAATGAATAACTGGAAATTAATTGATATAACGGACTTATGAAATAGAAGAGAAAAAATGAGAATGATGATGAAGTTGAGGCCGCTGGAGCAGCACCAGTTGCGGTCGCCATTGCAGCCGCTGGCGCAGCCCCAGTTGAGGCTGCTGGAGCAGCACCAGTTGCAGTCGCCGTTGCAGCTCCGTTTGCAGCCGCCGGCGCAGCCCCATTTGAGGCCGCTGGCGCAGCACAAGTTGTGGCTCTCGCTCGGCAAGGAAGAGGAGCTCGTGGCCGAGCAAGAAGGGGACGCGGGAGAGCAAGAGGTGAGAGAAGAAATGCACCCTATGGAGCACCTGTTGCGCGACCCGTCCCCACATGCATCATATGCCTTGATAATCCGGCAACACATGCTGCAGTGCCATGCGGACACTGCTGCATGTGTGAACGATGTGCCCAGGAAAATCCTCTTCATCAAATTGTTCTTAGATGTCCTTTATGTAATACGGAAAGCATAGGATATTTCAGAATTTTCCAATGACAGATTATGTCTACACTATTATAAATGTATTTTTTATTTTCATTAATTATTCTGGGAAGACTAGTATGAGCATCTTCTTGAGCTACATGCCTATTTTTGTTCATTACATCCCACACTGCTGCGTTAAAGTACACACTATTATTGAAATTTTCAGCTGTTTTCTTACATTTGGCTCTTTTCACTTCTTTTGTATAGATTTTCTTTAGAGCTTTGTACTTGTCTTCATTCAACATATTTCTAGATAATTTAAATTCATCATATGAATTTATAATCCTACTTCTTTCTACAAAGACATAATCAGTTATCCACTTTTCAGTTTTGTGTAGTTAGTTTTTTAAGCCGCGTCTCCACCAACCAAACATGTCTGCCAAACATTGTTGGCGAATACAAAAAACGGACAAACATGAAACATATGGGTTACCAAGATGTTTGTGAGTTCAATTGAAATGTTCGGTCTCTGAGCGAACAGTGACAACCAACAACCATCGATATCTATACTACTACTACAGGTTGTAGTAGTATAGAGATCGATGCCAACAACAGGTTCCCACCACCCGATCATAATGTTAGAGAAGGCACCCACACCAAACAATGTTTGGCGACATCAGATAACTCCAGCGAACACTGTTCGCCGACCATGTTCGGTTGGTGGAGACGCGGCTTTACAGGAACTTTTGGAACTGGACAAAACATAGTAATATTAAACCTTTAAATAATTATGCTACTATCATATTCGTTATTTAAACTATTAATGTTGTAAACCCTACTCCTGTTTTCTTGTAACATTCTGTAAATCCTGAAATATCCTATGCTTTCCGTAAATTCCCCTGTTCACATCGCTGAAGCACATTCGTTGATTTACTCTTTTTTAGCGATTTGTGGCCCTGCAAACCTTACCTCTAAGATTTGGTAGTCATGATCAGATACTTCCGAGCCACCTACTTTCGTTTTACAGTCATCTACATTTCTACATTTGCAAGGATGTTATTAATTATTGATTGCGATTGTCTTGTGACTCATAATATTCTTGAACGTATATTTCCAATTTATTCATGTATATGAAATCATTTAAATCTTCTGTCATTTTTTTCTGTATTGCAATGTCAGTTTTAAAATCACCTACTTCAATGACGTCTGTAAAACGAGTACAGCAGTAGGCTAGTGATCTCTAAAAACCTATTAAATAATTCGCAAAAATTATTGTTTTATACTAGGTTCATTTATATTTTTCAAGTCACCCAGTACTATTAAAAAATTGTTTTTACCGAAATCTTATGTTTGAGCCTTAGCTGACTCTAAGATTGCGTCTATAGGGGCCCTTGGCATGTTATTATGTTAATGTAGATTTTAATCATATGCTGAATTGAACAAAATTAAAAAATGTAGACTTTTATGATAGAACAGCTTAGATTTCGGGTGCCTACTGTTATAATTCGTTCAGTCACTCAGTTGGTCACTCAAATGGCTACAAATGTGCCCTTTTATTTGTATGTTGGTATAGAGGTAAAAAAATTTAACTGCTTGTCAGATTGTCTCATTTGCAACGTGCATCAAAGAGAAGATATTGAACACTTATAATACGTTGTCCAAAGTATAGTAACATTCGTTCAAGCTTCATTACATAATGCTGTCAGACGCTGATAAGGAAATGGTACTACTTTAAAATTTGATTGAGTTAAAATAAATCAATTATACCTTTTTGTGCTGAAAGCAATCGAACTTCTTTCCTCAATTAGAAGTGTTGATTCTTAGGTTTGTCAGTTATTCTGATAAATTGCTGCATAGAAATTGTTCTATTAATTAGATTTAGATTTTAACGCTTCAAATTTGGTCATGCTTTTAGATTTATGTGTTTATGTGTTAACGTTATGGTTGTGTTGCATAATGGTATCTCAATTTTGTTGTTACAGTTTAGTCGTAGGCCTATTTATTGTTATACTGCTATTGTTTGATTATGAATGCTTTGTAATATTAATATAACAATTAGAATAGGTACGGATAATAGATAAAAAGTAGATAGAAAAATTAAGGAGACTGAATAAGAGAATAGACGTGAAATTTGAACTTACAAATATGTGGTGTGTGTGTAACGTATACATGGCTGATTATTCATTTGCACGGCATTGCTGTAAGCAAATAAATTAATCATTTATTTATTATCATGACTCAATGACTTATTATTAAAAAATACTGAATTTCAATTATTAAAAACTACACGAAATGAAATAAAAATATACACATAAACTAAAAAGTTTATAAGCAAACTAGTCGCAGTTTCTACTGATTTCCTGCAGCGGATCAGTTATTCCTGATCTTAAGACATATAATAAAATATATTAGCAATAATGTTTTTTTTTCATATAACAATAACAATGATTTATGAATATCATTTTCATGATATTAAAAATCCTCTTACCAACGATCCCGCAGATGATCAAAGAGAAAATTACCAGAATGATTAGGCCAACGAATTCAAGAAAAAGGAAGGGCCTACATCAATAACAATGATAAGTATTTCCCTGGATTTCTTGTTCCTTAACGATCTTGATATTAAATTTTTATGATAGAATTCAAGAACTTTCAGTCAATTTTAATTGAGAATAAATAATATTTTTTCTCACTTATTTCTTTACAATATATTTCTACTCACTGGCTAAACGAAACGGTTTGGCCAGAAGTGAGTAAACATATTATTTATTCTCAATTTGCAAGTCACTGAATTTACCATAAAAAGTTTATAAGTATTTATAAGACAAAAAGACACAACCAGCAATCAGTCAAAACATCAAATATTAATTCTAATGGAAGCTCACGAGCATGCATACATCGGTTTGCGCGCAAAGCTTTGAAGCGCAACAAGAAATCTGTACAAACGAACGATAACTGCGCACCGCCGTGTGGCAATCTTCTGCTAGTATATGACTGGCCCATTTCAACAAATCGGATGCTCCATTCACACGAGCTCCCTCAGTTAGTGACCAGCTTTACAAATCAATTTTTACAATGTAGCATTCCTATGTTTGCGCCCAGAACTAGCTGTATTGCAGGTGCAAATGAAATAAAATCATGCCACTATACATGTAAATGTATCAGCCTGTAAATGCATGTAAAATGTGGAGTATTTGCGCCAGCATAACAGTTTTTGCAACTGATGCATATAAATTATTGCATAAATGTGATAATATAAAGACGCTAGTCACATTCACAAGCTTAATAACAAGAATTGAATTTATAGTTATCACTTGAAAATTACATTTTCCTCTGACATTAATTGCCTAATAAGATTTCGTAAAGGTAAAACTTTGTCGATTGAAAGGAAATTTGCAACTTACCTTCCCGTCTAAGTTTAAATGCTGTCTTAATATAAGATTATATTGGTATTTTGTTTCATTTTGTACCAGCATCCCGTTTTCCGATTGAGGTAGTAAGTTCTCAAATTATCCGATTTTCAACATTTTGGACCTGGAAAATTTTCTTCATTGGTTGATATTTTTTTACATCTTTTTCATTCTAGACACAGAGAAAATATCGAATTATTGCAAAATTTAAAAGAGTGAATAATTGCTCATTTTATAAACAAGTAATTACATATTTCCATTTCAAAAAGATGGTGTAACAGTTTTTGAGCATCCACTGAAAGTTTAACACTAATACTAACGAAAAAATGGCTTGTCATATTATTTTCAATAATTGAGCTAGTTACATAGTCAATATAGAGTGGATTTTTTAAAAGTGTGTTCAATACAACATTAATCCCCGGCTGCAAAAGCTACGGAGTAAGTATAAATCAATGAGTGCATTTCACAGGTGAATAAAAAAAACAAATTGGTGTACTTCAATTTATGTACATTTATCGAAAAGACAATTTCAAACAGTTTTATTTCAAGTCATGACAAGTTCAATAAATTTATACTTAGGTACTTAATTTGCTAATACTTGAAAACATGTTTTTAACCAACCTTGGCCTTTAATGGACGAACTGCAATGATTCCACCCTTGCTCACATTGCTACAATAAAGTAAGCGGTGTTCGTTGGAGGTCATATCAAATTCTAGCACCTGAGTATACAAACTGTTGTTTCAAGACGGGCGCGTTGTAGTACTGTTATTTCTCTATGAACTGTGCTCAATACTCATTCTGAAGAATATAGGTACGTTTGTAGAAATGCATTAAGCTTGTCAGTTGTAGTGAATGAAACTGTTTGAAATTGTCTTCAAAGAATTAATATTCACGTTGGTACATTAATTTGTTAATTTTTTATTCACCTATGACATGAGCTCAATGATTTATACTCATCCTGTACAGTGTATATAATGATGTTCCAGTAAGCAGACAAGTATAATACTGTGCTGCCAAATATACCATTATTTAGTAAAAAACTATACACCTGATACAGTAGAGTTTAGAGCTGATAAAGAATGGCATACAACTAAAATACATAATTAGCGAGTGCAAATAATTTTTCTAAGCACTGTATCATTATCTATGTGATTATTCAGATGCAAATAACGTTTCCGCACATTGAGTACTTGAATATAATACGCAATCGATTCCTTTACATGCTAAGAAAATCAATAGGTTAGGTTTAGCTTTGGTGCAGATATAGGCTATTGTCTATTACTTTGATGGATTAGATACGGAAGTGCAACCCAGATTTGTAACATGTGAGGTATCAGTAGTAGTGTGATTTGACTGTTTACTATTGATGCATCGATCTTGATGTCGAAAACCACCAACTTAACCTCAAATTGAATGTATTTTGAACTAAGTTTATTAGCTCACTAAAGATGAGCGCCATAAATTATTTTTGATGGATAGTGAAATAGCATGAAAAATCGATTGAAACCATAAATTTCAAGAAAACAGACCTGGCATTTGACGAAGAAGTACACCAAATATTGCTTACCGAGCATATAATATTCAGATTTCAAACAAGCCAATCGTATTTACGTGCATTCTACATAATTAATTTGTAAGTATTTGATATTGTTTCAGCTGGATATAGGCCTATTCCTCAAAATAAAATATGTAGGCTACTACACATATTAACATGACAGTAAGCTCACTGAATGCCTTTACGAAGAAAAAATAAATTCCTGGATTTCTTGTTCCATGACGAACTGCGATGTTAATATCAACTTTTTATAGAAAAAAAAACAATGACTTGCAATTGAGAATAAATAGCATTTATACTAATGTAGGCCAAACGTTCGAAAACTCATTTAAACGTTTTATTTATGCTCAATTAAAAATTTACTGCAAGTCGATGAATTGACCATAAAAAGTTAAAAACTGAATCATAAACTCTAGCCTAATGTTCAAAATCTGAAAACAATAACATCGTTACAAAAGACAGAAGCCGAAAAGACAAGCTTAACCTCTACCGTGATAAATACAAACACCAACATAATATATAATACACTGTTAAATTATTTCTTAATTCAAAGTCAAGTAAAATCAAGAGAGCTTACCGAAGTGGAACAGAACAATAAAAAATGATACATCACAATGCGTTCCCAAAAATCAAAATATAATTCGTCAAAATATTTTTTCTTCTGCACAAGTATCTACATGGGAGTTGGGTGTATGCGTGTATGGGTCTGACTCGACCGACTCCGACAACGGAACATCCGTCAGCAGCCAGCAGGATTTGAAATACCAGCTGTTTCCGGTTTTGAAATACCAGCTGTTTCCGGTTAAATCGTAATATTTTGTTATGGTCTATCTACTGGTATGGTCGGGCTACTGGCACGTACGACATTCAATCGTAATATTTGTTATGGTTTGTCTACTGGTAAGTCGGTCAACTGCCGAGTCGGGCTACTGGTAGCCAACCGTATATATCAATGGGACGCTGTTAAGCTGGCCATTCACGTTCCAACTTGCAGTACCACTTGCAGTACTGCTATAAATGGTCGATTACATTGGGATAGTTACTCGCTAAGCGAAAAATTCAAGCTAGGCCAAATTCAAAGTTGAGAGCCTGTCCACTTTGAATTTGGTCACATTTGATACTCGCTGGCAGAGTAGCGAACACCAAAATACAATATTATTGTGGCCTAAGCCGCCATTTAATCATGCAGGCTGCCAGCATAACAGTTCAGATGAAATATATTGTAGATTGCTTTGATGAAATTTTATTGAATAATTGTTGGTAAACTTCATATTTTAATTTTGTGTTGCAATATTGTTTATTGTCTTTGAAATTCCATAGTATGAGGTGATTCTGGAAATTAAATTTTTAATATAATTTGGCTTGATATGCTGAGCTGCTGTAGCACGGTCGGTTAGTAACGTCCTACTCGCTACTCGCTTAGCGAGTAACTATCCCAATGTAATCGACCATTTACAGCAGTACTGCAAGTGGTACTGCAAGTTGGAACGTGAATGCCCAGCTTTACAGAGCCCTAGCTGTTAGTGTGACGTCACAAGCCCCTATCCGCTATTACATGTTTCCAATCAGCTTTATAAGTCCATTTAAAATGCATGAGACCAATTTTTAGTTGCGATTTATAATCAAACAAAATGGTTATGTGCTTTCTCCCTGATTGAAAACATTACAGCGAGTTTAAGGTTTGCAGTTTTTATAGATTTCCAAATGATCCCAACAAAAATAAAAGCTGGATCGCTGCAAACAGGTATGTACTACATGCATAGGTTATGTTATTGTTCTTTCGTTTCAAGTGATATTAAGTTCATAAAGCTTGTTAAATTAAACACAAACGTATCGGTTGATTCCTTTTCAAATACAAAGTTGCAATTTCATATTAATTAACTACTGATGACTTGTTGTACATCTATTTCCTATAATAGAAGCAATTTGAAGCAATTTATAATCGAGTTTAATTGCATGTTAAGTTATTCGACCTGATCATTACCCAGGTTTTATTGATCTATGTGACAGTAAATTGAAAGGCGCTAATCAATAAAGATTTTAGTATATTATTAGATGATTTGACTCTATATTGGACTAACATAACATTCCAACTTCATCACGAATGGCAGTGATAGATGAATTGGTTATTCAGATGTACTCATTCATTTCTATGTGTAAAAATATTAACTTAATTAGCCTACCTGTACTTCGTATGGGGTTGATGCATATTTTCTATTGTGCTTTATTGCATTCTGAAATACAAAACAGTGATCACCTGTTTAAAAGTGAATTTTACCAACTTGTAACTCAAACAAAAACATCGCTAGCCTATATAGCGCTTTATGGTAACTTGTGCCTACTTCCTAGTTTTCCTTAAATATTTTTAATTGTATGTGGGTTTCTCTAACAAATGTTACTGTTCAGAAGATATTTGTTCCAGAAGAGCAGATAGAGAGCCATCTACACATTCATTGGTCTGCAGTTACCAAAAATACAGTTCATATATCTTATTGAAGTAATAGATTAACATTCAAATCGAACACAGTTTTTCTTGAGGGCTTTTTGCTCATTAGTAGTTCTCTCATTCCTAGCTCCTTTGATGTATAATTATTTCTTGTTTTTGAAAATTGTGTTTGATAAAACTGTGAAGATAAAGTGTGAAATAAATTTATTCTAAGCTAGAACTTTGAATTTTTGAAAGCTTCAACTATACATTATACCATCTACTTCATGCCACGAATTTAGGCGGCTCAAAGAAATTACAGTGTAGCAAAAACAACTGACTGTGGTGACAAACCATATATGACTGCTAGCCTTATCAGACTCATAGACTAGGCAAGTGTGGTATGATTAGTGTGGTCAATTCGAGCATTGAGGTTGGTGATTCTCTACTATCATGTGCTGGCAACACCGTAATTTATCAGAGCAGCCTAATTTCGTTGTGTGAACTGTTTCAATTGTCTATGTATTTATAGGAAAATTAAGAAAAAATTGAATGACTGTTGAACTTTCAACATTTACAAAATATTCTAGTGAGTTACGGTGCTTGCACAGTGGAGCACCCAGTACTTGATGATAGTCACTGCTGCACTGCTTGGCGGATTCGAGCAGTGTGAATACCATCAACCCACAGCATGTGTTTGTTTTCGCAGTGGTGACTATCATCGAGTATTGGATGCTCCACTGCGCAAGCACCATAACTCAATAGAATATTTTGTACAAATCTCACCTTTTAGAGCATCGCCTGAAAACTCTATTAATAGATAACTAACAAGGTACTAATAGAAATCTACTATTTCTTAGTAAATTGTAAGTGTTATATAAGTGAATCATCATTCAGCAGTGTTTTATTCACATTCCTGGATTTCTTGTTCCATGATGAACTGTGTTGTTAATATTAACTTTTTATGTGAATTCAACGACTTGCAGTCAAATATTCATCAATAATAAGTAGAATTTACTTACTCTGTAGGCCGAGCGCTTTCGAATCTTTGAGATCCAGAAGGCTTCTGAAAATGGATCTCAATGATTCAAAAGCGTTCGGCCTACAGAGTAAGTAAATTCTACTTATTCTTGATGAAAATTTGACTGTCATCGGATTCACATAAAAAGTTAATAGTTTTATTAACATTAATGAGGTTTTCAATAATGAGACTATCAATAAATAGCATAGATTTGTTGAAAACGTAGTCTGGATGTCATAAAAAACAACACTCAACTGAGTTCTTCAAATAACTGGTTGAAAATGTTCATAATTAGAATAAAATCAAACAGCAATTGTAACGGTCCTTGACACCAAAGTAATGGCCACGAAACTATATGGGTGAGTAGAATATTGTGAAACCTGATAATACTTTGTAAAAATTAACACTATGTTGCCTATTTCTTCAAGGCTGATGTAAATAACTATGAATTCTGCACTTTACAAACTCTAGCAGTCGCATTTCAATTCACCTACATATTTTGATGGGCACTAACTTATCACAACATTGGCCAAAGGTGCTTGCACAGTGGAGAATCCAATACTTGATAACAATTACTGTCGCAAAATGAAACTCATGCTGTTTAATGGAGTATAACTGATTGAGCTGTGTGAATACCACCATTCCGCAGCAAGTTAATGATTTTGTTTTGGTGACTGTCATCGATTATTGGATGCTCCACTGTGTAAGCAACCTAAAACCACTAGTAAATGCAGACATTGCATTTACAGCTACCTGTACTATACAAATCATCGGGTCTATTATGTGCATAATAATAATAATAAAGTTGTGCAAAAGTCACAGTACCTACCAGCAATCATACCGGTAGCACTTGTTTAACTTCTATAGAACAGACTATAGAATAATGCTGCAATCAAGGGCGGATTAAAGGGGGGGGCGGAGGGGGCGACCGCCCCCCCCGAGGGCTTGCACATTTTAAAAAATTAAAAAGGGTAACACTTGTGACATGCACACGGTTAAATTTTAATTGTCCCGCCACAGACGGAATACCTCCAACTTGTCTTACCACTCCGCCTACGCCGGCCGGGAATTAACAAATGTTGTAATACTTATTTTGCCTTATTTTCTATATTACCTTTACTTTATCTTTAACTGTTGACATAATTTTAATTCAATGACGAATTAACAAATGACAGAGAATGAAGGAAATCTTATATCAAGTGAAATTAGTTTGAATAAGATTAATCTTTTATAGAATAGGTAGGGGCATATAAATCTCTGTTTGTTTTTGACCTAATACATATTTATTGTAGTACTGGTATTATGAAACATGAAACAATGTTGAGATTAATTTAAATATATATATAGGTCTAAAAATCATCACGATCACGAATAAATTGCTTAGACTCTGTTCATTTCTCTGTAAATTTTGATAAAAATTAAGCTAGCAAAGCAATTTTTGTTCAAGACATATTGTATTGTATAAAAAAATTTGTATTCCTAATTCCACATGAATATACAGAAATAAACTACTCTAGCTAGGGGAAATTTGATTGTTCTTAAACACGAAAAAAATTATATTTCTACTACATTTTAAGTGCTAGAATGGTGTAAAATGCGGTTAAAGGCTACTAAATTTCCAAAAATTTTATTCCATACCCCCCCCCCCGACCAACGGGTATTTTTGGGGTATGTCGCCCCCTCCCATAAAAATTCATTAATCCGCCACTGGCTGCAATTAGTCTTAGTGGCATGAACAGAGTGCAAAAAACTATTGGGAGACCAGACTAAATTGTAGACAGCCTAGCTGCAAATACCAAAGATTTGGTTTAATATTAAAATTCGTTAAAGCCTATAAAAGGAGGATGTGATGGAAGTTGGAATGGTTCCCCATACAACAATCAAGTTTACATGATTAGCAATCAAGTTGGTAGATGGTAATAGTCCAGTTGGTATACACCCAACGCTCTTAAAAATTTGCAATTTTATTTATTGATGAAAATCTAAGACACTGTTTTATAAGCCCATTAGCGTCATAGGTTATTACATACCTTCGCATTGTATGATCTGTTGCACATACTTGTTTGCACTACACCTTCCAAATATTTTAATTTGCCATCGTATTTTATACTTTTTACCGTGTTTGGTTTATCCCCCAAAATATCTCACTATTTCCCCTAATTTGATGGCCATAAATTGGCTTTTTAGTCTAATCATATAATGCTTCGTAGCCTACACCTAACTTGTACGCCTAACCTATGAACAAAATACTATGAAAATAGTTCTATATCCAATATCACAACTGAAAAAAGCCTGATACTCAATTCTCTGGTATTCTGGTACATGAAAAAAAGGACTCAAAACTCTTAGAAATTGGTAATTTTATTGCTTTTGATAAAAATCTGAGACACTGTTTTACGCCCATATAAATAACATGGAAACAGACACCTAGCAACGGTTGATTGGAAACAAAACTGGCTCCCTAGCAACGGATCACGTCATCACTAACAGCGTCCCGTAGATAGACTGATGACAGACAGAGCAGAGGCGGCGCAGAGCAGAGACCAGTGAGCATTCAAACTGTCACAGAGGTTAGGTTTTGCGGCTGAGGTGAGAATCATAGAGTTTAATATATTATTAGCTATAAATTTATTGAAAAATAATTATTGTCAACTTCTCTTACTTTTTGTCCACTTTCCAGACTATTGGAAATTAATTTTCTTTCCAATTCAGACTTTTCGTAAGCATTTAAACACTAATGATGTGCTACAAAATATTTTGGTTGTTAAGTTAGTAGACGATTTACTAATTACAATTACCCGGTATTTAAAGTAACTTATAGTTTGCTTGACTATTATTTTTAATTTTATGAATAATGAAGCTCATTTAATTAAATTATTTTAGAGTTGTATGTAATCGTTTGATTATTGGCGCATTCCTGATCATTGAGCAAACACATCGAAATGAAAGACTTCAATTGCTCTGAATTTATGGCAGATGTTGATTTACAGAGCTTCATAGAAAAAACTAATGATGCATTAATGGAGCTACAATCAAAGAGGGTAAGTTACTGCTATCAAATTTTTTTCTCATACTTTTTTGCTGATGCTTCCACACAGCAGTGACGGTCCCAGGGGGGGGGGTGATGGGAGGGATATACCCCCCCCCCCTTGAAATGTCAAGATGGATCCACCCTCCTAAAAAAGAATTTATTAATAATTATCTATGAAAAGTTTTTGTGAGAAATAAATTTAACCTGTGTCATTGTTACTTGTTAGCTAGAAGAATAAACACCCAATCAACGTTTATTTAACTGAACTTTGTCATCATGCCCATTAAATAATCACATTGACTTTTAATCAATTTTCTTTGTGTAGCTAAAGGAAATCAAAGGAAAAACACATACTATGGTTGGGTCTTATTTCACCCAGGTACCATAAACTTTAAATTAAAAACTATTTATTCGCTAACAAATACTATTAGCTTGAGCATATTTTAGAGCGCAAATATGTAGGCCTATAAAAATACGTTTTTAGGCTTTCCACATTGTTTTCCGGGGTGGTCAAGATTAGCAGTCATTCGGAGTCGTTATGTAAGCGTCCTCACCGAATACACCACTGCGGCAGCAATTTCTTCAATTTGCAAAATGAAAGATAAAAGGAATTACTTATAAAATGTGTTAATTGTGTGTTGACATTAATTTAAAGAAAATCAACTTTTTCTATTTATAATTCAAATATTGTTGTTTAAGTAAGCCTACTAGTTATCGGCCACTTTAAGTCCCAACTTTGAAAATTTTCAATTATAATGTAAAAAAGTATTAATTCAAATTGTTGAAGATTTTCTTCTTTACAAATGGTGAGAATAAGTTGAGAAAACAGTGAAATTCACTTTAATAACCTCGGATAATGTCTTAGAGATATCTAAAATTCAAATATTGGAACTTGAAGTCGTACCGTACTTAACCTTAACGGCCGACAATTAGCAGATATACCTTACGGATTTAAAAAATTAATTAGGCTATGAATAATCGTGAACAATTCAGGGGCGGATCCAGCAGCAACATTTTTTTTTATTTTTGGGGGGGGGGGGGTAAAAACCTGAGTGGGGTATAGTTACCAAAGGGGGGGGGGGGATTCGGTATGTTGAAATGAGGCATAAAATCGTGAATTCAAGGGTATTTTCAATTGAAATGAAACCAACTTTACAAATTCAATTGTTCACCTATTGCCTGTAATATTATATTTCAAATACAATTTTTAATAACATTTTAATGTGTATCGTTACATCACACAAAGCAGTTGCATAACTACAGGGTCAGTCTAGGGGGGGGGGGGGATGTTGCCGGGAGAGTTAGACTCTCGGTACAATAATTACAATAGTAATAATTTGTAATTTGTAGTAGTAGACTTCTAACGATAAATTGAAGCAATATACATGGCTATTTATTTCAGAAGAGGGGTTCGGGGAACTCCCCGCGAAAATTTTAAAAAATTACCTCTAAAACTACATTTAAAATGATTCTAGCAATTATAATATCCCCCCGATCCCCCTCCCCCATAGTTATGCTACTGATACAAGCTGTTAATGAAAAATGAAATTAACAAGAAAAATTACATACATTATTCGCAATTGAAAAACTATTCTGTAATCAGCCAAAATCTTCCAACAATGTTTTGAGGATCCAGGATCTAGGCTGATCCAGAGTGATTATCTGAGTGAATGTAAAGTAGTGCTAATAAAACAAGTCTGCTTTTTCTGATATAGTAGTCCTCAGCCATGTATTGATAAGCTGCAGAATCCAGAAAACCCTTTCAGAACTGGCATCGTTTCCAGACCAAGTACTGAAGTACACAATATTTGCAATAGAAAATTAATTGTTGGTTAGGTATTGCAGTCTCATTTTCCTCGCTTGTCAACAACTTTGAAAAATCTCCTTCATTTTCTTCTACTTTTAATTTTATTCTAATTTTTACCCTTTTTCGTCTTTTTCATTTTCATTTCTCTTCTACCAATTTCTGTTGCCATATCTTTTCCACTTCTTCATTGTTTTCTATCATTTCCATTCGTTCCTCTTTTCTTCTGTTTCTCCTCCTTCTTCTTCTTCTTCTTCTCTCTCTTCTCCTTCCTCTTCTTATTATTTTTATCCTCTTCTCCGTTGGGGGGGGGGGGGATTACCCCTTCCCCTCTCTCTCCCCCCCCCCCGTGGATCCGCCACTGGAACTATTCGCCATAATAACATAATAGCCTAAGTCTTAATGATACAAAGGACTGTGATGTTTTCCATGACTAAATACTTGAAAGATGAACAATCGTTTATCAAAACTGACACTGTAACTTATTTCTATTTAAATTAGCCTATATTTTTATTCACTTATACTGGAGGGATGCATTTCACTTCTAAAGAGGTTGATGAAGCTTCTCTTTAGAAGTGAAGTGCATCCCTTTAGTATAAGTGAGTAAAAATCATAATTTAAATAGAAATACAGTGTCAGTTCTGGTATTAGATTATTAGGTATAAAATACTTTGGCATACACACGTACTTGAACATTATACAAAATCGTGTACTGTATATATCATGTGTTTTCAAATATATAGGCTCTCATTAAAGAATTGAAAATTGAAAGTCAAACGCTTATGAACAAGAATATGGAACTACATCAAGAACTTGAGAAAATGGGCCATGAAAAGCAATTTCTCCATCAGCAACTAGATGAAATGAAATTGATATCCAGACAACGTGAAGATGAATGGTCTGCATTTAGAGATAGCTGGGCACAGAATAGTATGAAACTAGAAATTGCTATCAAGACCTCGGATGCTTACAAAAGTCAAGCTTCTGCTCAACAAGTGAGTATTTATTCACATTTTACCATTTATATATATGTATACTTTCTTGGAGCAAAAAAGACTGATTATGTATAACCTTATTCTGTATAAATAATTTCAAATATGCGCTACAATTTATTCCTATCTATTCGTTATTAACTGCTTTAAAAAAATCAATAATACAAAGCTTCCAGATTCACTAGAATTATGGATAAATGAGGGAAAATGCAACACCTTACAAAGATTGCCCTAGTAAGATTTATGAGGGTAGACCAGATGTCTGGATGGTTACATCAGAATCAATAGCTTATTTAATGTATTGGATGTCTGTTATTGATTCTAATGCACTAAATTTTATTTATTACACTATAAACTTAGTGAGATATTTCATATTTATACTAACAGTAGTAATAATCATAAGAGATTTGGTGCAAAACCACGTTAAAGATAAATAAAGATTAAAGAATGTTAACCTCAACATGCATCTGCCTGCTCTAAAATCAAGATGCTGTAGAACAGGCTGATGCATAGAATTTTGTGGTTAGTATAGTATACAGAGTGTTTCCGAACTCTCTACCAATACTTCTAGGCAGTGTTTCTGGACCACTAACAAAAGTAAATATTGTAATAAAAATTTTCTAAAATCCCCAGTTATACTCACACGGCCGCCATTTTGTTTTTTTTCACTTTTTATTTTTTTATTCGAACACCTCTGAATGCATAATTTTGAAATTTTGCAAACAGCTTTACAAACAGCTAAAACAATATTTAAAAAATCAATCAAAATTTTCCGACATCAAAAAACAAAATGGCGGCCATTTAAAATCTTTGAACAGGACTAAATTAATAATGGCTGATGATATCAAAATTTGACTGGAATAACGTTTTTTAGATATTTATATTGCAAATCCAACGATACCTCATTTTCCAAGATTGGCTAACAATTAACAAAGATATGCTACTTCTTAGGGTGTGCGGTGGTTGCAGTTTCTCGCTTCCAACCACTGCACACCCTAAAAAGTAGCATATCTCTGTTAATTGTTGGCCAATCTTGAAAAATGAGGTATCGTTGGATTTGCAATAAAAATATCTAAAAAACGTTATTCAAGTCAAATTTTGATATCATCAGCCATTATTAATATAATCCTGTTCAAAGATTTTAAATAGCCGCCATTTTGTTTTTTGATGTCGGAAAATTTTGATTGATTTTTTAAATATTGTTTTAATTGTTATAAAGCTGTTTCCAAATTTCAAAATTATACATTCAGAGGTGTTCGAATAAAAAAATTAAAAGTGAAAAAACAAAATGGCGGCTGTGTGAGTAACTGGGGATTTTAGAAAATTTTTATTATGATATTTACTTTTGTTAGTGGTCCAGAAACACTGCCTAGAAGTATTGGTAGAGAGTTCCGAAACATCCCTGTATAATCTTTAAGGTACTCTTGCGCAAACTCTATTATCAATTGGAGTTATTTTCCACTATTTTTTCTAAAGATGCATTCACGAGTGAGACTTGTGTGTGGGTATTGAAGTTCACATAAGTAATGAATGATTGCACAACTTATGCTAGGCTGAACGGGAGTAGAACTGTTGACCGGGGAGTTTCAGTCAGTCCCAGATTACAACTTTGCGACTGCCTTGAATATTGAATTTTCGTAAACCTCTCAACGATTCTATTTATTTTCTAAATTGAGAAAAAATTATGTAATGAATATTTTGAACTCAAAAAAGGTTTTATTCTATCATTAATTAAAAATTCTGAGACATTTTCCAATGTTTTTAGGGTTTGTCGATGATAATTCATTTAATATGAAAACTAACACTGTATTCTATTTGAATTATGATTTTTGCTCAACTATACTGGAGATAATGGAGGATGCATTTCGCTTCTAAAGAGAAGCTTTATCAGCCTGCCGCCAGGGGCCATGTTTTGTTGAGGTTAGGTTGAGCGTCCATTTTGTAATTTTGCCTAGCACTTCTAAAGAGGTTGATGAAGCTTCTCTTTAGAACTTGAAATACATCCCTCCAGTATAAGTTGGTAAAAATCATAATTCAAATAGAAATATAGTGTCAGTTTTGATAATAGATTGTCCATCAAGTACTTCATCATGGAAAACATCACAGATAATTAATTTGATTATTCATGTAATATTTTAGGCTGAAATAGATAGATTAACCTCTGAAAATGAAGACTTGAAGAAATTGATAAAGAGAAATAATACAAAAAAAGATTCGAATCAGATAGCAAAATCTAGAGTGGAAGAAACTATCTTAAAGCTGCGAGAGTAAGTTTTGTAAATGTATCATCTTTATAGTTTATGATTTACATTTCTTTATAATATTTCGTAGCTTGACTTATTTGAATTCACAAGTAAACATTTTTTATAACATTTTGCAGAAACTATATTTTGCAGTACAACAAGTAATAATATTTGTTTATATATTGCTATTCAACAGGCCACTGCACAATAAAATTTTTCAAGTCAGCGTTCTTGGGATGCATTTATTTACTGGTTAGAAATGAAGTGTGTTTTTGTGAATTGATATTCAGTGCTAAACTGTCACTGATTTCTATCCTGTTAACAATAGATGAATGTTTCAATCAACCACATCTAATTGGAAACTTAGCAGCTACTTTTGCGTTGAATCATTGTACAATTCTATTTATTAGTTATATCTGTACAATTTATGCAAGGCATAAGTACAAATGCATACATTAAAAACTTAAAAACAAATTATTTATGATGTTGAAGAGAGTCCACGGTATAAAGTTTACTTTGTGAAGTATGTCACTTAGTTTCTTAGTATGAACTTCAATAAAAGGGGTAGTTCTGATCCAAGCAATTTCAAGAAGGCATGATATATAATTCCGAACTTGCGTTGTGTCTTAATTTGGCCAGTCATCTGATTATAGCGGCCAAATGATTTTTGTACGCCTTATCAAGACATGAATTTATTCTCCCTGATCATAATATTACTCTGTGGTTATTTTCAGCCGAATTTGTATGTTGGAGAAAGTGCAAGAGGAGATTACATGCACTTCCAAAACTGCTATCGAAATTGCTGAAAGAACAGATGAATACAGAAAACACTATAAAATGCTGCTAGATAAGTCAAATGAGGACAAAGAAAGAGCTAATAAGGAAGTTACACAATTAACAAGTAAGTGTTACATTTTAATCTTTCTATTTATGAATTTCACATCAAATCTTTTTGCGTGGATATCAATTACTTTTCTATTTGATATGAACCTTATTCATAAGCAGAAGTTGGAAGCATTGCTTCGTGTAAGAAATTTGTCGAAACATTCGAATTAAAGTTCCTTTGTCTGTGGTGCCATATTTATATATCTATTGACATGTTTATAAAAAAAAGAGAAGAAATATAACGACCCCAAACCCTCGGTACGAACTGTAGTCTGCAATGAAAGTGAATTATTATGCTTCTTGAAATTACTTTTATTTTCATCTAGGTACACAAGATTATTGATTTCTTCTAGGACATGATTCAAACTTACTCTATGACTTGATAATGGAAACTTGCAATGTTCGTTGCTATAAACATAAATTTTATTTTCTTCTTTCTCTTATTTAATTTCCATATGATAATATTCATCTCTGATCAGGCAAAACGAGATTTGCCGAACGGGACATTACAAGTTCTATAAAACTATAGTTTAATTAATTGAAATTTAATTTTCAATTTTTTTAACTAATTCTAGTTTATTGCCCCGTCCGCTGTCCGTTTGCCCAAATTCGCTTGAAAGCCAAACGTTGAATAACTTTTTTGTGTGAAACTTATAGCGCTCAATGTAAATCAATGCTAAAATCAGTTAATTCTCAAAATTGTTATTACATTTAAAATAATAATGACAATGCCGATTATAAGTGTGAACGTTTATTAAAATGTATTCTCAATGTTCACTAAAAATTTAATTAATTGAAAGCATCTTCATGCTGATTTTCTTCAGGAGGAAGATCCAATTATATAGGACATAGCAATCAATTTAACTAGAATGTTAGAAAATTGTTAACAGCCTGTGTTTTGTTATCCATCGAAATTACGGTTGAACATCCATAGAGTAGATTTAGTTGACTATAATTAGCTTATCTTTCGTAATAAAAAACAATTTATTCGAACCTGTGGTAAATAATTATAGGCATCCATAATGTTTGAAATCTGCATTGCTGTTCATTTTATTTTTCACTTTTCTAGTTTTTTTTTTTTGAAGATGAAGCCCACATAGGTTTGGGACCTGTGCGTGGGTAATGAGTTGGATGATGGTGATTGATGAGTTGGACCTAAAGTTTTAGGTGGGTTCCGAACCACCGGGAAGTGATTTTACAGTAGAGAAGTGTCTTTTTTGCTGGCCAATCTAATCGGTGACCCTTAAAAACAGGACCTACGAGAAAGCAGCTTATCTTTAGCTGATTGAACATATACCTGCTACGGCTCGCTGCTATCACTTCCCACAAATTTATTCGCCTGTACTTATTTTCGTGTACTATCTTTTACCTACGCTACAAAAAGTATATGTCTTACAGATTTTATGGCTGTATTGTATTTATAATAGCTACTGTAGTTATTTTAGTTGATCATTGCATATTGAATAAAATGCGATATTTTTATTACCCTAATTAAAAAGAATGACAAAAAAATTAATTCCCACATTGTTGAAAATAACAAAAGAATTCAATTTCCCTAAAATAACTTGATCTCCCGTGTACAGTTTCCAATTAGTGGAACAAATAAGTATAGCTATAAGTTATCTATTGATTATTGTGTCATGAAAGAAAGTTTGTTCAAAATTCAATATTTATTTTACTCTATATCTAGATTTAAAGATTATGTTTCAAATTAAATATTAAAATCCCCAGGCACAAGCTTTGGCACGAATATTATTGTTCTCAGATTAACTTTTTTATTATTCTAGCTTATATAATTAAAATGTACTTTTATGTTGTTAGTTTTTTATAAGGATAAATAGATTATTTGACTCGAATTCATTTCTCAGTGGAGCTTGCAAAGCTGACTTTGCCAATAAAAAGTGAAGAAATGTGCGTGGATTCAGTTGACGAGAAAACTCTATTATCATTTAATACTGAGAAGGTATATTGGATCAAACATTACTTTTCTACTACTGTATATTATTTATATATATATATATATATTTTTTTTAAATTGTGATTCATAAGTTCATAAGTATGTTTTCAATATTATTTCTATAGTCTTATTAAACATTAAGTCTTATTAAACAGTTGAGTTAGAACAGTCGAAGAGAGCGGTCGGTTTTTCGGTGGCTCCCTTATCTCTGAAGATAATGCCGGTTGATATAGTGCAATACCGTTACCGTGTCGGAAATTTCGGAGCCGTGTTTTTGAAACATAATAATGACATTAAATCGTCTATGAATTGCAAAAGTTTTCATATGTACGCGGCGTGTGTGATATTGCTTCTTCTCGCGATCGCTGGTATCGAGTCAAACCCGGGCCCACAACGGACGGTGGACGATATATTTGTTAAGCTGGAAAGTTTCGAAAAAATAATTTGTCAAATTCCAGAAATTAAAAGTGCTGTTTCAAATATAAATAAGAACATTTCCGATTTGAACAATGAAGTGAATGCTCTCAAGCAAAACTGTGAACGAATTAACAAAGAAAATGATAGACTTTTGTATCTGGTGGATCATCT
Source organism: Conomelus anceps (assembly GCA_948455865.1). Taxonomy (NCBI): domain Eukaryota; kingdom Metazoa; phylum Arthropoda; class Insecta; order Hemiptera; family Delphacidae; genus Conomelus; species Conomelus anceps. The sequence continues at coordinate 63,899,389 of OX418218.1, forward strand.
CGAGGGGTTTTCGCGGCGCTCCAACTTGGTTTTTTACAACATACGGGAGGAAAAACGAGAGAAGAGTGAAATGTGCGAAATCATCATTAAAGAGTTGTTAGAGACAAAATTAAACATCAACCTAGGCCAGTATGATATCGAGCGAGCTCATAGAATTGGTCGTCGAACAAGACACGGTAGGCCAATAATTGTCAAGTTTTTATGTTTCAAGAAGAAAATGGAAATACTGCAAGCGAGGCGTATGCTCAAGGGCAGTGATATTGGAATTGAAGAAGACTATACTCTAAGAATTCGAAATGTTCGTAAGGAACTAAAGCATGTTAATGGCCAGGAGAGAGGGACAACATGCATTATTGAATTTCGACAAACTAATCATCAACGGTCATCCGTACTCACTTGACAAGTTGAAAAATAAATTCGAGAATGTAAATAATGCTCGAGAATTAGATCCTGAAGACAGAGAACAAAATAAGCGGGGAACCTATGCGTGCACTACCCCTGTGGGATTGGTGACTGCTGTGAGCGATGAACCAAATCACATTTTCCAGGAGAATATATCAAAGGCGACAGATAGTCAGGTCGAAGAATGCAATGGGAATTCTCAATTATTAGAAATTGCGCAGGCTTCTCAATCATCTTCAATCTTCAGGCCCCCATCGCTCGTGCGGCCTACAGCTCCTGAAAGGGGTCGCCGAGAGGGTTTATCTCCGCTTGTTCGTGGTTCTCCAGGTCCAGGAACATCTAACACGCAGCCTGAAACTGATGCAGTGAACATGGTGTCCGAGGAGGAGGTGCGGCCAGAGACGTCAGCTAATTCACAACACGCATCGAACACGACCTCGACCTCAAAGCCACAAGGGAGCTCGGACTTACGTCAATGGCTGAACACAGGAAGGGTGACTAGAAGCAAATCTAAAACTGTGGACCCTATTGAAAAAGCATGAACGTATAGTGACCTGGTTCTGGAATCCAAATCAACAGTTAGTAGTAATCTGTGTATAAGTTTTTGGAATTGTCATGGAATTTCACAGGTATATAACATGGATGAAGCGCAATTGAACTTTTTTAATAAGTTTAGTATAATAGGATTATGTGAAACATGGTCAAGCAATGAAATAGAAAGAATTAGAGGGTTTGAATCGTTTAATTTAATACAGAGAAAAGCTAACAGGAACACACTATCTGGTAGAGCAAGTGGGGGATTTATTTTGCTGATAAGAGATTACTTTGTGCATTCAGTAATTGAGAGTAACGACTGTTTTATTTTTGTTAAGCTAACATTTAAAAAATGTACAATAATTATTGGGCTAGTATATTTTAACCCTAATGAAGTTCAGAAAAATATTGAATCTCTTGAATTATTCTTAATGAATAATATCTCTGATATCCAGTCAATACCAGTTTATATAGGAGGCGATTTTAATTGTCGGATCGGAGATCTGAATAACTCAATGGATAGTATAGTTTTTGAATCACAGAATATCTTATCAGTCAGGCAAGCTAAAGATAAAGTTATCAATAGACCAGGAAAACTGTTAGTAAAGATGATGGAGGGTAATTTATTTAACGTTTTGAATGGCAGAAGTAAAAGCGATTCATATGGTGAATTTACTTTTGTTAACGTAAATGGGAAAAGCACAATTGATATGGTCTGGGTTAATAGTATTTTTACAGAAACTATAACTGATATGAGAGTGGAAGATTTCATTCTCTCTTCCGACCACTTACCCATCACAGTTGAAACTGGCTTTTATCTGAAAGATAACCAGCTACTCAGTAGAGAAAGAATAGGATTGAAAAAGCTAGTCTGGTCGGCAGATAAGAAGTTACTCTTCTGTAACTCAATGCTGTCGTTTAATTGCGGATTCAACTCTATTTTGCTGCCGGCGGTTTTGTATAGCTCTGAAGTCTGGGGTTTGTCATGTATAGAGCCAGTAGAAAGAATTCAATGCCAGTTTTTCAAAAGTTTGCTTTTCCTGTATAGGGGCACTCCTGACTGGGTGATTCGCATTGAAACAGGTAGTCTGAAATTGGTTAACATAATTTTTCGTAAAACTCTGAATTGGTTAATGAGAGTATTAGAAATGCCAACCAATAGATACCCAAGGATGTGTTATGAGATAATGATACAAGAATTAGCGCAGGGGAGGGTTAGAGATCAAAAACTCAAATACAACTGGATTCACCAACTGAAGAATCAGTTCTTTTATGCTTCAGCAAGTAACCTGTGGACCGATCGAGGTATTGAACTAAATATTTTTAAACAGTCTTATACTGATTTAATTAATAGACATGGCGAAAACCTTCTAAACGCAGATGTTTGTAGAGCCCTCGATTCTCAATTCTCACCCGGGTACAAATTATTGAACCCAAATTTTTTGATAGGTGAGCAACTTAGTTTCAGGTTGTCTTTTTCTAAGATTCGCTGTATTTTCCAACTAAGATTGGCTAGTGACACTGGAATGTACTTGTATGTAAAGGGAAAGGGCACTTGGATAAACTGCAGAGACCATTGTCCAATTTGCAACCTCAGAACAGATGAAACGGTCGAGCATTTCTTATTAACCTGTCCAATGTACAATGATATAAGAAAATGTTTCATCGATAGATTAGTTCGAAATATTGTAATGAATACAGACAAAGTCATGGTTCTCTTATCGAACTTTAATATAGAAAAGATGAATTGTGTATATAACTTTACAGTTGAAGCTATTAAAATTAGATCGCTCATCCTGAGTACAACAGGCTAAATCATATAATATAATACTGAAATACACTGATACTGACACTTGGAATCAAATGAGAATTTTTGTGAATGGAAAGTATTATTGTGATATGGCATCCAAACACATTGTTAATATTAAGATATTTCATAACCATATTCGATTGTAAATTCATGCTCTATTTCTTGTGAACATTTTTGTTTTTGTAAGCTTAGATATTTACTCATCTCTTTGTATATAGGGCACGGCCCTGATTACGAATAAATGCATTCTATTCTATTCTATTCTATTAAACATTACCGGTATTTTAATTTTGTCCAAATTTTGTTCGTTTATAATGAACTTAAAAGGGAAAATATGAAAGTGGGACTGTTTCATCTGATTTTCTAATCGTTTTGGAATGTACTTTTGCAAAATTTTAATGTTAATTAACTGATAATTTTAATGCTAATTAACTGATGATTTTAATGCTAATTAACTAAGACATTTAATGCTAATTAACTGAGAGATGAACTTCTTTTTCAGTTTGAATCTCAATTGGCTGAGAAGTTCGAAATTCGCTTTGAGAGCATTTCTAATCAAATCAATGTCTATGAAAACATAAAAGTTCTTCAAGACTCTGAAAAAGATGCACAAGAAAAGATCACGTAAGCTTCTTTTCCTCCAATTTTTATTTCAGTAACTCCTCAAAGATGAAGGAAAAACTGTGGTGTTTTCCATGTCGAAATACTTGATGAAAAAACTGACATGTATTTCTTTTTTAATTGCGTTTTTCACGCACTTAAACTGGAGAAATGCATTTTGCTTCTGAGAAGGCTGATGAACCTCTTTTCAAAAGTTAAATGCATTCTTCCAGTTTAAATGTGTAAAAATCGTCATTTAAATAAAAATGCAGGGTCAGTTGTTATATTAGAAAGAAAAATCTTGAAGGTTAAACAGTTGCATTTAGATTATGCATCTTAGAGGTGCATTTAGAGATGTAAATTATTGGATACTTGGATACTCCATTTAATCGGTTCTTTTAAGCTACATCAATAATGTGTGCTATACATGAATATGGATGATAATTTTTCATAAATTATAATATATTATTTATGATACAGTTCCATTTTCAATTTATTCATATTCAGTTCATTACATATTTAATTATTATTACTGTAATTCTATTACTACATAAAAACAATGATTAAGTAATTTTGTTTAGGAGACTGGAATTGACGTCTAAAGAAACTGAGGAAAAGCTGAAACGCATTGAAAGCGAACGAAACAAAGAAGTTGTGGACAAAGAGTGCCAGATAGAATCAACAGCTGTTGTGCTGGCCGACTCAGATGAGTTGGGAGCTGATATGGAAGTGGCTAAGAATCAAACTATAGTGAGTAAACCAATAAATCTATATATATATATATATATATATATATATATATATATAAATGAATGTCTGTCTGTATGTATGTATGTTCCCTATAGACTTCAAAACTACTTGACTGATCGGCATGAAACTTTGGGAATATGTTGTGTGAATATTGGGGATGGTTTCTGACCATAAATTTTAATAGGGGAGCTAATAATAATTATTAATTAATTCATTTTTTAGACCTAACCTACTGAACTTGCCGGCCAAACAGCTTAAAGGAACAGCTGATAGAAGTCAATAGTTTTTAATCATATGGCAGGCCCCTTAGCGGCGTTATTTACGCTGTCTTTGAACAGCAAAAGACTTTGCACTTTGCATGTAGGCTACCGTGAGTCGGAGCCTTGCAATATGTAGGAAACATACGACTGGGTATGATGAAATGTAATTATGCCAGGTTGATGACATCTATTAACCAATGCAGCTAGAAATTTGAAATGCAGCCTCAGCGGGAGGTGGCGAATAATAAAATAAAAAACCTAGCTTCTACCCTTATAGTCGTAGGAGGTTTAAATTTGAAATGTTTCTTCATTCAGAGGTGGTGATTAAGAAAACAACGAAGCCTCTATGATCAGCTGGAAGAGCCCTAGGACTAACTTCTTTCCTAATTTGAAATGTAACCTCAGCGGGAGGTGGCGAATAATAAGATCAAGGAGAATTTTTATGAGAACGCAGCAACTCGCGTCGGGCCAGCTAGTAGCTAATAAAAATATGTTTAATCTATTTACTGCACTCTACTACTGAAGTGGCAAGATTCATAAGATTCCACAACTATAATGCTCTGCACAATTAAAAGCAAATGTATAAGCAGGAAGCAAAATCCTTTGTGGCGAAGGAGAGGAAGAAGTAAAATGTGATAAAAACCCATAGTTATTTATATAAGAAACGTAAGTATACGAACTTTAACAAATATTCTACTTTTATTATTATTATTATTATTATTAAATCCAAAAACAAGCTTTGTAGAAACTGATATATATTTTTCACAAATAAATATACTAAATTTACAATGTCTTCTTTGATACGTTCTTGCAAAGGTGTAATATATTCAAAATTGAAGTATATTCTCGAAAAGTAGAATATTGATTTTGTCTCATTACGGGGAAACGTATTGGGGCTATCCTTAGTTCATATCATATCATTATTTGTATATTAAAATGTGGATAATATTTTGGGCAGAAGTTTATCTTTGATTGAAAAAGAGTAGGAAAAATAGAAAGGATTTTTCAATTTAAAAGTGTTATTTTCTCGTAAAATGTCTATTGATACAATTAAACATACATTCTCAGCGTAGAATATCTGATATCTGAACATTGTAACTATTTATTTAGGAGAATGACTTGTAGACTTTGCATTATAGATTTCATTCATCTTACAAGCGGTAAATTTCAGAAGAAATGAATCAATTCGAGTTTTCGGAAATTATGTCTTAACACATTCATAATATTGGAATTAGTATAATCTTCAAAATTAGAAGAGTGTATTCTTGAAGAATTGAAGATACTTCTTATTTGGAGTTTATTAAATGGAAAATTGATCAAACTACAGGATATCAGTTATGTATGGTAGTCTCCCCCAAGCATCTTTAATAATCATTTAATAATTGTAGTTTTATTTGTTTTGTAGGGCGAGAAGGATATAAATGCTACTTCTGGGGATATTCAAACAATATGAACTGAAGAATGCTGGATTCCCACTAAGCTTCGACTCAAAACATACTAATATTACGCTTTAAATATTAAAAGAACATTTATTAATTCAAATAGATAGATCTATAATTAAGATACTAATCACTTATTGCCACAGAGCTCTCGCACAATTCTAGACTTGGGCTACACGAGTCTAATGATAATGTAAATTTCGGAACCTAGAGTCTATATTGCTCTAAGAGAGCGCTGTTTTGCAATCAGTATCTTTGTTTAGATGTGCCTTTAATAAGATTTAACCCTTTAACGTGAGAAAACTGACTACACCAATAGTTTGTTATATTTCCTTTCTATTTTCTCATCAATTCCATCCATATATAATTAATGTATGTACACAATTTTATTCATAAGTCACATGTTTCATAGAATTAATAATTATTGTACATGAAATACGTAAAATAAAAACATTATTATTTGCTATAACGATCTTTATTAATTAAGAAATACTTTTAGAAATTGCACAGGTTTTAATTTATTTTTAATAGAAATAAAGAAACGCAGTTTAGACGGAATATGACAGGAGATTCTCTCATTTGAAAGCCTCTCGTACAATTAGATTATTCTCAATTAACGCTTATTAAACGTTTTTCATATACTATCTGTAACATTTCAAATAGAAATTGATGAATGAACGTGTTGATATTGTTGGAAATGGATTTGAAGTTTGAAGTATTTGCAGAGATGAAAATCGCAAGAATCAGGTAGTTTGGATTTATCTTTCATATGAGAGTTGTGTTGGAATGTAGGCCTAAGTTTTTATTGCATCAACTCTCAATAAAAATAGTAGTACAGAAGCAATGCCTGTGTTTGTGTAGCATTTAACTGTGAGAGTTCCGCAATGTTGATATTTAAATAATTGAATTAATTGTTATAAAAAGTAGCTACCGTTCATATGTATAAACTTGTTATGCAGAACTGACCTTTTTTGAGTCGCGGCGGACGCGTTTTGAACTTTGTCGTTCTTCTTCGGCGCTTGATTGCAAACTGAGTAGTTTTCTAGTATGTAAGGTCTGAGTAGAAAACTACTCAGTCTCCAACCAAGCGCCGAAGAAGAACGACATAGTTCGAAACGCGTCCGCCGCGACTCAAAAAAGGTCAGTTCTGCACGGCAAGTTTATACATATGAATAGTTCTAGTGCAGTTCACGAAAAATGGATATCCACAACAATAGTAGCTACCGTATTCAAAATTAAAGTAGCTACAAAAATTGGAGAACCCCATATTTTAAATTATTCAAGTGAGAGATTTGTTTAACCAAACAGTGTATCCAAAATCTGAAGAACTAATACTGTATCAGCTATGGAATGGAGATATGACTCACAAACACAATATGTATTATAAAAATAGTTAATATATTGGCCTTGGATACCGTGTAGAGTAGGCTACTTTTGTCCAGAAAGGTATGTGTCAACACAGGAGTAGTCATGAAAATAGTGTCATAAGTCAGTGATGTTTACAGAACAAGAATATAAATAAAAATGGAACTATCTCGGTCCATGTGGGAAGTGTGACGCTGTATCTGACTTCGGTTGCCAAAGATGTTTAAAAATAGCAACTGAGTAGACGTTCCTTTCTATTACCATTGCTCCACTTCTTTGTGCAATAGACATTAAGCCCTTCTGTATCTCCTTCGAAAACTGTGTATTATTCTACAAAAAATGGTATGTTGCATTCAATAATTACTTTTTATCTATCAGTTAAGCTGCAGTAAATGCGATATTATTGAATTATAAATTCCATCTTGAAAATTAACGAAATTTTCGTATTGGAACTACCAAGATTCTGTATCTCTCGAACAGTTATTTGTGGATCATTCAATAGGCTCATTTTTTAGGACAGCCGGCATTTTTAAACACCAGAAAGTATATGAATCTTTTCTTAGAAACTCTTTCTTAGTTACTATTTAGCGCTGTTTTTTCGTGGATAAAAAATAAAACAAGACAAAATTTAGAACTTAATGTGGTTCCTTATTGTTATTATTCTAAACTTCTTTACAACTTCATTAAAAAACAGGAATAGCTTTTTGTAAATTGAAAATTCCCCGTTGTGCAAATTTGATATGTTAACGTTTTTCTCTTACTTTCAATTATTTTTGTTGATAATTTCTAAATTGTCTTCCTGGTTCAATTGTATTTTAGTAATAAACATTTAATGATTTCAACAATAATCAATCAGCATATTTTGCCTTCCAAATAAATAACTGTTATCTAATAACTGCTAATTAATGTTATCTTTTATTATTATTATTATTGTTATTATTAGTCATGTTTATTCTATAATATTGTATTTCAAGAATTACAAGCTCTTGATAATATTATTCAAGAGCAACATGTGCATGGATGTCTAGTATTATTTTTCACATCAATTGCTGACGCCAAGAATATGAGAATGCATTAGCATTGACCTCATAGTCCTTACCTATGTAGTCTTTGTCATTAGCCTAATTTATCGTTATTTCACTTTTGCTTAATTACTAAACAATGGTAAAAAGCTTGAAACCTTCAAGAAAGATGTGAATTTATGAATTTTTTCCACCAACAGGAAGCTGAGCGAGCAGAACAAAATGGAGATCAGAGTGAAAGTTTTCCAGAATACACACAAGTTAAATCAAGGCTCTTACAAATACAGGATTATATCTGTCAAACCTCTGGCGTTATGGAACAACTGAAAGCTGCAGGAACATCGGTAAGCCACTTCACTTTTTTATCATCTATACCGGGTGTTTATAAAAGGATATCCAAGTTTAACGCTTTGAAGTATTTATTGTATACCGTACAACATGTAGGCTAATTAAAATATAATGAAAGAGCAACTCAGTTTGTTTTTGTTTGTTTGCTCCTTTGGGCACGCAATTGCAACGAGACTCCCCTAAATTGAATGTTTTTTGCCATACCTTGGCGAAAGGTTTATGGGACCTTCTTTTTGGATAAGAGACTGGTACTAACTGGCACCTAACTGGTACTTACTATTGTGATGCTGTAGAACTTTGGCCATTTCCTCAATTGGAAGAAAATTAACCACAGAACTTGATGAGGCAGCAAGATGGTGCACCACCTCACTAGCATAACACAGTACGCAATTGGTTGAATGTCACTGTACATAAATAATCGTATTTATGTGTCTCCGCTACCAGCTAACATACCCGAATTAAGTAACAGTATTAAAGTAAATGCGTATGACTTTTATTGGTGGGGAGACTTACGGGAAGTTCCACCTCGCCGTTTGAGCCATGTTATTGGAAACAATATTTTAGGTGGGTTCCGAAACACCGGGAAGTGATTAAACAGCAGAAGACCGAGTCTTTTTTCTTGGCCAATCCAATCGGTCACCCTTACAAAGAAGGTCCAGGAGAGCGTTGCTTATCTATCTGATTGAACAGATACCTGCTACTGCTCACGGCTATCGCTTCCCTACAGGAACAGGATTGAACAAGCTTTTAAACAATCACACCATACTCACTTATCAAAGTTTGGGAAGAACCAGTGAAAGTATAGTGTTCCTATGAGATTGGTTGGCGGTGAAAAGAGATTGAAACCCTGGATGACTGAGGGGTTGTGCGCTGCTATAAAAAATCGTGATAAGCTTTATAAAAAAATGTCCAGAAATCCAAATGACTCCAAATTAAAAGCAGATTACAAGAAATTAAAAAAAAAGATAGTTGTGTGGATTAAAGAACAAAAACAAAAGTATTTTTCTCATCTTAGTGTCTTGCCTATCCAGCAGCAATGGAAAGAAATAAATAAATTGTGTGGCCAAGCATCTTCTAAGAAACAATCTATTAGTTTGCAGATTGGGGGTACAATTGTTAGAGAAGACCAAATTATAGCAAATGAGTTTAATGAGTACTTTGTAAAAGTACCGGTTGAAGTAACTTCATCAGTGAGACCTTTGACTGATGAAAAAAAAAACAGATGTTGAGGAACAAATTTATAACTAAACATTGTTGCAATTCTATATGTTTTGAACCTATTCATTATAATGAAATTGATAAAGTAATTAAAAGTTTGAAAGGTGGCAAATCTCCGGGCATGGATGGAATTAGTGGTAAATTAGTAAAAATAGTGTCCTCAGCAATAGTTCCAGTTCTCTGTGAAGTTTTCAATTGTAGTCTGGCTCTTGGAATATTCCCTGATGCCTTAAAAATGGCAAAAGTTGTGCCAATCTACAAAAAGGGCTCGAGAGCTGATATTGCCAATTATAGGCCAGTATCATTGCTTTCGGTCTTTTCAAAGATTCTGGAAAAGCTTGTAAGGAAAAGAATTTCTGATTTCTTCAAGATAAACAAATTTTTTTATAGTGGACAGTTTGGCTTTCAACAGGGTCTGAGTACTGAGATTGCCCTGAATCATTATATGACAAACATTTATAACAGCCTAAATACTCGTGGTAAGTTGAAAGTTTCAGGGCTCTTTCTTGACATTAAAAAGGCCTTTGATACTGTAGATCATGATATTCTGATTGATAAATTGTATATGTCTGGTGTTCGAGGTATCCCCTTAAATTGGTTCAAATCTTATTTAGAGGAGAGAAGGCAGTGTGTCAGTGTAAATGGTATCAGCAGTCAATTGGTTATGAATAATAATTGTGGTGTCCCTCAGGGTTCAGTGCTGGGGCCTCTTTTATTTCTAGTATATATAAATGACTTATTTTCATTTAAATTTCAGGGCTCTGTTACATCGTTTGCTGATGATACTCCATTAGCCTATTCTGCTGATAGTATAAATGAGCTACAAATAATGTTACAGGCAGACTTGAATGACTTGAGGCTCTGATTTGATGGGAACAAAATGGTGCTAAATGCTTCTAAAACTAATTTCATGAATTTCTCTTTATCAACAGTTTTTCAATTTCCAGTTCCCCTGAAATATCATGAGATGGATTGTCAAATAGACTCATGTAATTGTAATTGTATTGAACAAACAGATTCCATTAAGTATCTAGGTATGATTGTAGATGACAAGTTAATTTGGAAAAATCACATAATGAATTTGAAACATAGACTTCTCCATCTGATTAGGAAATTTTATAATCTTCGGCAATTCTTACCTAGATGCATTCTTCGGCAATTATATTATGCATTTTGTCACTCAAAACTAGATTATGGTTTATCTTGTTGGTTGTCAACATATGCTTGTCACTATAACCCACTTGTAATTCTACAAAAAGCTGTAATACGTGTCATTTGTGGTGTACAGAGAAGGATTCATTCTTACCCTTATTTTAGAATACTGAAAGTTTTGCCCTTGAGGAGTATGTATGTTTTTAAAGTGCTGTCATTGTTCTTTAAAATGAGTGGGAACCGAGAAATGAATATTGTGCATGAAACACATCCATTGGGGGAACTGGTAACACGGCAGAGTACAAGGGAACTTTTGAGAGCACCCAGGCCTTATTGTTCAAGGTATAAAAAGTGCTTTGTATTTTTAGGATACAAATATTATAATTTGCTTCCCATTGGTATCAGGAGAATTAATTCTTTAAAGCTGTTCAAATTAAAACTGAAGAAATGGCTGTCAAGTCTGACACTTGAAGACTTGGAGATGTTTGATAGGTTCTGAAAATTTTGAGTTGACATTCATACTGTAAAAATCTACTATTCTATCTACACTGACACCACTGTATCAATTTACTGTTATTTATTATTGTACTATACTATTGTAAATCTATTATGTAAGTTATCTATGTATACTAAATGTTATCCATACTTGATCAATCTCTACATTGTGACTTATGCCCAAGTAATGAACCAAATTGTGAAAGGTGTAGTGATTTTGATGTGATTCAAACTTAGAAGAATTTTACTGATTTAGCCTAGAATGATTCCCATTTGCAGGTGAAAATGTGTGCGTGGGTGTGTGCGTGAGTGTAATACTGATAAAAATTGAAATTTGTTGCGCTCCTACTTACAGACAAAAAGACTTGTTCTTTTTTGTAAGTAGAAATTTTGTTTTGCATTATAATAATAGGAAGCTTTATATATATAGCCTATATATTTATAGTTTGTATCCTTTCTTTTGAGAAGGAAGCTGTAACAAGTGATGTATTTTTTTTTCTTTTTGACATGCAAAATAAAAATGATTTTGATTTGATTTGAAGAACTAGCATATCGACTTGATTTGTGACGTGTGACGAATGGAGCTCACATTCAACACTTGTAAGCTTGTACGTAAAACTGTTTGAGGTGCTCTCTCATTTGATGTATTAATTTTAATTGTAAGTTGTATGTAATAAATACTACAATGCGTTAACTCCGACATTCTTTTATAAACACCTGATATTGATATAATTAGTTCCTAGTTATCACGTGATAATTAACATGATTACGCCATAGATGTATTAAGTGCTGCATCAATTTGTGTTGCTTTTCAAATGTTTCTATCGAATGATGGCTTGAACGCAGGAAAAAGCTCAGTATGCTGGATAGTACACACACTTACCTATGCAGCCAGACTCTGTGTAGTGATGGGAGTTGACTGTTAAGCATAGAGCTTCAGGATTTCTTGTGGTGGGCATGACATACTGATATAACTTTGTTAGCTCTGAGAGGAAAGCAATCACAAACTACTCCACTTCTCGTTTGCATAGTACGATCTTTGGACTAAAACAAGGTTCAGGACTGAAGAATCAACTATAGTTGAAACGGCTATGGTACTATGTATACATACATGGGCTGTTATAAAAATTACACTGTTATAATTTTTTTATAAAGATCTGAAGCTAGAAGTTACAATTTTATATACATGATTCGACATACTACACTGAAAAGGTTTTCAAGCTTTGGCTAACTGTATCGCGTTATTTGATTACAGGAACACATGGAGAAGTGGCTGAAGTTGGCTGACATGCTGGAAGGTTTAAAAGACAGCGAAGTGAAACTCACAGCTATCCTTAAAACTTTGGATAAATTCGAGGAGGAAAAGGTAAGGATATATTAGTTTTCCCATTTCTTAAAAAAAATAACATCAGAGGTGTTAGTGTGTTTATGCTGATATAAAAAAATACATTTATTATCCAATTATATCTCTTATGATCACTTTTTATAAAAAATCGTTACTAACTTGTTTATATTCAAAAGATATTCTCAAAGAATGTGAAGATAAATCCAAACCCTACAATTTTAACAAAAAAGAACCTTAAATACCATTTTTATCACACACATTTTGTATCTTTTTCAAATCCTTCTTATATCGTTTTGTGATGCAAAAGTCTTGAACTTCAAACTATAATAATTTTAGAATATATTTTTTGTGTATTCTGACAGGATTTTTCCAATTTATTTTCCAGTCTCCTGATGTTACAATGAAGCCGGTTGAAGAAGTGACTACTGAAAGGGAAACTCAACCGGATCAAGTTCAGGTATTACCATTTCAAATGCATATACATATTAAATCCACGAAGGAAATATCCTCATTGGAGTATGATTCCTCCATGTAACGACAATATCATTCTAGATGCTTAGAAATCTTTCTAGCTACCGTGGTGTTATTCATCATTTATCCTCAATTTGTAGGTTTTATGCTGTTCAAAATATTTTTCAAGCTCCCTCCATGTTCCATCAAAGGTGGAATTGCAACTTAAAACAACTAGTTACATTGCAGCGTGATCAAGTACATTCTTTAAATAATTGAAAATTATATTCAGGAAGCATAACTGACAATATTAATTGTCTGTTATTACAAAGAAGAAAATGATTTCAAAGAAAAAAAGATTAAGAGATGAAGCATTATTCGGTAAATAAGGAATGAGCTAGTTCGACTGCTTCCCTCATCAAACTGACAGAAATATCGTCAACCCTCCAAAGCTAGTCTCAACATCTATCTATGGAAAGGTAGAATAGAATTCATACCCAAAAGGCTAATGATCAATTTAGATTTTTCTTAGCTGTGATAGGAAGTTTTTATTCGAAATCAAGTCAAATACATACCGTATGTATCTAAGAAATTATGATAATTATTGCCTTGCTTAGTTTGAAGAAAGTGATATCAAATAGTCGTTGTGCTAATCTTTTGCTAGCGATTAGATTTATGTGAATAATCTGTAGTGCTCCACCTTACGGTTGTACCTTGGGGCTTTACCTTGAATTGTTTAACCATAGGTAGAGGAGAACTGAAAAGGATGAGATTTATAGAGTATAGTGTTTTCTTTAAGAAGTCACTCAGTCATAGGCTTGGTAAAGACCTCGGTAGTGGAGTAGTGGTTGTCCCCTCTTCTGGAATAGCTCTTACTGGAGTTGGAAAACTATCGACTGGCGTGGCTTGATAGGAAACCTATCTCTATAATTTAGTATGACAAATCTGGGGAACTCATTAGTGGGTATACTACTGACTTGTAGGTGATGTACGAGCTGGTGTAGGTGATTAACTTGTAAATAATGTAAATGAGCTGGTGAAAAACCAGTGGGTGGCTATGTACAAAATAATGGAGGTTAACAGGATATGTGATTCTTGAGCATCCTGTTGAATATCTTGTGTTTTTCACTAAAAATCCAATGATCTTCAGTATATTTTCGTGAAACTATACCATCATCACATTGAACATAAGATAATGTGTATTTTGATGTGAACAATAACATTATTGTATTCTAATTATTTTCTAATGTTCTATTTGGTTTCTAGCCTGTTAGCAGTGGAGATAGCAGAAGCTGTCTAAATGAAATTTCAAAATTGCAAACCCGATTAAGAGAGCTACAGATTAAGAAGGCACAAATGGACCAGATAGTTGAACAGTTCTCGTCACTGGAGAAGAGCATAGGCAAGTATTTCAAGCTTGGACTTGTAAGTAGACATGATTCTTTGATGAATTTCCTCAGATAAATATTGTTCAACCTTCCCCAAACAAAAACAAACTAGGAAGTCAAATACAAAAAAAAAACTGGCTTAACAATTTTTTCCGGTTAATGTAAGGGAAGTGATAGCCGAGTGCCGTAGCAGGTATCTGTTCAATCAGAGATAAGCTACGAAACTTCTGGGCCATCTTTGTAAGGGTGGCCAGCAAAAAATACTGTTCTCTGCTGTGAAATAACTTCCCAGTGGTTCGGAACCCACCTAAAACTGTAGGTCCAACTCATCAATCACCATCATCTAATTAATTACCCACGCACAGGTCTCAGACATATGTGGGCTTCATTCTCCGAAAAAAAATGCCCACATGAGTTTGAAATTTGTTTGTGGGTAATGAGGTGAAAACATGCAAGGCGGAACGAGATTGGAACTCGAGGTTGAAAGAAGCAGCCAGCCGGAGTGCTATCAGAGATAACGCCCAAACTGATAGCGCCAACAGGACTGCTATGTTGTGGAAACAGTCTGCTAGAATTGCTCGTTCCAGCCTAAGGTTCCATAACACTAAACATCCTTAGATCCAAATTAGTTTTTATTGAAATTCTACAAAATTTTTGAAAACCACCTTATATCCGAAAGCACTTATTAGATCACCAAATAAGTAGTCTTCAAATAAAATTTATATGAAAACAGAATTTCAAAATAGCCAAATGCCAGTACTTAGATCGCATGACTGTTACTTCAGTGGTCGTGGGTTCGATTCCCATAATAGGTTGGCATTTTTGTATAATTATTCACCTCATTACACGCGCACAATTCTCAGACTAGTGTGAGCGTCATCTGCAGAAAAATTTGTATTTATTCAACATAATGATCAATAATACGATGAAATATTAACATTTATAAATTAATATTATTAATAATAATTTATAAAAAAATCTTAATAGTAATGTTTTTTTATGAATTTCATGTTCTCACATGTGACATATCACAATTATAGGAAATATTTCATTAATTTCACTATTTTGAGAATACTTTACTGCACAGGAGGACAGAAGTTTACCAGCTATAAATATTATCTAGAAAATTTATGCGGATCACATAGGCTACTAAAATCTGGAGAGAAATTAAGTTCAATCAATACTTATCAACTTCTTACTTATTTGATAATAGATTATTTCTTCAGTGAAACTAGAGGCGGCTTTTACTAGTGAAACTCAATTTACTAATATTTTCCTCGTGTCTGTTAAAGATCGTGACGAAGAACAGAGTAAAAATGCTGATGATGATTCAATGAATGAGGATAGCAGCTCTACCTGCATGGAAGACAAACTGGCTGAGCTCGCTCTACTTAAAACACAGTTGGGTCAAATGCAGACATTGATTTGCGGACTTGGACAGAACAGTTCTCAATCAATTAGTATTGAAGTAAGTAAAAATTTGATTTGAATTTCATAGGGTACAAAAATACTTTAGTCGTACTTCCGATGACGACTACGGCACAGGTGTCGTCTCTTGACGAATTTGGCGTCATCCATCATCCAGAAGAGTAAACATAAACAGAAGGAGCCATTCATCCTTGTAGCGCACAAACAACCTTTAATTTTAAAAATAATTGCTTAGAGACTCAGATTTGAGCTGACCCAATAGCACAGAAGTTTAAAGTTGTTTCTATTATAACTCTTTCAAAACAAATTAATATCTAACTCATCTAACAGAATTTTTAAAATTTTACTCATATCTTGGCAAAGACTAGTTTTATATTTTAGTTTTTCTATGTAGTTTAGGAAACTATAACAGATCAGATTTGTAAAGTATTACCAATACATTGAATGAACCAATTCCTGATGTTTCTCATGACTAATTAGTGAAAGAGTGGGTGTGTCGACTGTCAGCTTTAGTGATCTTTAGACAGTTGACATAGAATTGAGATTTTAAAGTCCCCCCTTCATTGCTCGAGTATATATTGGATTAATTTGATTGATTGTTCAATGTAATTGTTGAAATGTGTAATAACACTTCAGCCAAAAACACAATCATTTTTTATAAATTTAAAAAAAATGATAATTGCTTTTAACCTTCTATTATTGAGTGCTTTAATTCAAATCTTTGAGTGTGTTTTTCTCTTTGTTTTCATTGTAGTGCTCAAGGTAGTAAATTGACTCTTAAATTAGAAGACAGAAGAATAATTGTCTTCTCATTACCTTGGCACTACACATTTTTGACTCTTAAATTGATCGCTCTCCAATTTGAAACCAATTACATTATAACGAAAAGTGTTCTATTCTACAAGGACGACAAACATTTTCTATATTATATTTCACTTTCCCTTTCCCGTTCAGCAGTCAGGAAATGTATAATAGGTTGTTACTTATTTTTTTAAATAAAATTTTTATTGCAGGAAGAAAAAGATGAAAGTTCCGAAGAAAATGTAGACCAAGAACAATCAAATGGTTATGCTGATGATGAATCATTGCAGAGGTTAAGAGTGAAATCAATGTGAGTATGATGAGAAGTGTTCTAAAAGAAACGACCCTCTCTTTAAAATTCTTACTAGATCCAAGCTGTTATATATTGACATTAAATTATTAGTTGGCCAAAAATTTAAAGATGTATTGAGTCTGAATGATTTATCATGAGTACGGTACGGTATTACGAATATCTGTTGAATTGGATCAGTAATTTGAATGATACTGAAAAAGATTTATCTTGATTAGAATATAATGTGTGATACGATGAATGGGAGGTGTTTGGGTGGAAGGAAAAAATATATGAAGAAGATTATGAATGAATTCGTTTCAGAGGAAGGACATGAGCGTGTTTTATTGCAGTAGTTTTGGAAGTTCTTTGAGAGGAGCAGCGATCCTCAATAGAAAGAATATAAAATAATCATAGAGAGCTTTAGCATAACTATCCTTGATCAATTTTGACCACTCTATGATTGCGCAGAACAGAACAGACCACGGGAATAACTGACAGGAGAAAAAAGGATGAGATTTGCTAAAACTCTATATTGAAGTGTTTTTATGCTAATTGAGTTGCGCTTTCAACGATGAACAACAGTAAACAACTACTCTACAAGATAACCCTTCCTCTAGCTTGACAATGACTTTGTTCATTTGAATATTTGAAAAATTTTCAACGTGGCAGGTTTCATAATATAACAATAGTTTATTCCAGTATTTTCATTCTATTTATTCATCAATCATCTATTGCTTCATTATATCGAGGTTCTAATAATTGGCTTATCAGGATATTTCAATTTCAATTCAATTTATCTAACATACTAAAAACATACACAAAATAATAAAAATCAACTACCTTTAATCAATAATAGTGCACCATTAAAAACCATGTTTTCGTTTTATATCTTATTATTTTATAGTTGTAATATTAACCATGGCTTTCAGGGCCTTATCAGATGCTAAAGCTAAGCTTTCACGAATGAAACAGCTACTAACTTTAGTGGAAGATATAAGAAGCTTGGGCAAACCAGTTCCCACAAGAGTACTAGCACTGTTGAACTCCGATGAAGGCCCTCTCAATAACTCGGAAGGATCATTCATGGACATGTGAGTAAGATCTTATTATTTATTATAATCTACGTACAACAATTATTTGATTCCTGGATTTCTTGTCTCATAACGATCTGCGTTGTTAACATTAACTTTTTATTGTAAATTCAACGACTTGCAGTCAATTTTAATTGAGAATACTTTCTTAGTAATGGCGAAGGTGATATTGTGGAAGGTATCCATAATGAAAAATAAGACGAAATTGTCACAACCACATTTATTAAAACTTCGAGAAACTAGTTTCGGTTGTTACACCATTATCAATCTCAATCAAACTGAAAAACTGAAGTACAGAGAAGCCTTATATATACTATACATGAAATGATACTATTGGCTAAGAGGGAGAGGCTGACCTTAATCGGACGTTGTGATTGGTTGTCAAGTCACGCCCCCTGGTGGGAGGAGTAACAAGCAAAAATACGAGTAAAATCAATAACTAAACAATGTGAACATCAAGAAAGTAACAAAAAATTTGTAATAAGGCTAGAATTTAATCAAATTAAAATTAAAAATTCTTTTAAAAATTAGAAGCTCACTGAAATGCAATCAAGGTCAACTGAGAAATACACATAAGAATTGCTTTTTTAAAAATAGGCTGGAATTATAATGAAACCAAGTTAGTTGTATTGAATTGGTTAAAATAAATTTGGTCATTTAAATTAGTTATGGAATCGTTTTTTACCAACTTAGTTATCTCCAAAGCTTCTAAAGCTTTAGAAGCTTTGGAGATAACTAAGTTGGTAAAAAACGATTCCATAACTAATTTAAATGACCAAATTTATTTTAACCAATTCAATACAACTAACTTGGTTTCATTATAATTCCAGCCTATTTTTAAAAAAGCAATTCTTATGTGTATTTCTCAGTTGACCTTGATTGCATTTTTTTTTTTTTTTTTTTTTTTTGAGGATGAAGCCCACATAGGTCTGAGACCTGTGCGTGGGTAATGGTTGGATGATGGTGATTGATGAGTTGGACCTACAGTTTAAGGTGGGTTCCGAACCACCGGGAAGTGATTTTACAGCAGAGAACAGTGTCTTTTTTGCTGGCCAATCTAATCGGTCACCGTTACAAACGGGACCTACGATTTCAGTGAGCTTCTAATTTTTAAAAGAATTTTTAATTTTAATTTGATTAAATTCTAGCCTTATTACAAATTTTTTGTTACTTTCTTGATGTTCACATTGTTTAGTTATTGATTTTACTCGTATTTTTGCTTGTTACTCCTCCCACCAGGGGGCGTGACTTGACAACCAATCACAACGTCCGATTAAGGTCAGCCTCTTTCCCTCTTAGCCAATAGTATCATTTCATGTATAGTATATATAAGGCTTCTCTGTACTTCAGTTTTTCAGTTTGATTGAGATTGATAATGGTGTAACAACCGAAACTAGTTTCTCGAAGTTTTAATAAATGTGGTTGTGACAATTTCGTCTTATTTTTCATTAATTGAGAATAAATGATATTTTGACTCACTTCAGGCCAAACGTCATGGAGACTCATCTTCAAACGCCTTTCATTGAATTTACCATAAAAAGTTGAAATTATTTAATATTATTTCGAGTTTCTGAAATAGTTATGAAGACGCCGGGTAACTTATATTCAGAAATCAATTTTTTTCATCCCTGTATTATGCTATCACACAATATGACAGTAACTTTACTGAAAGTATCTCATACAATATCTGAGTTCAGAGATATACAGAAGAAGATTTTAGTTCAAAGAAAGTTTTCTTTCTAAATATGGTTTGCCTGAATATTCAAATTCGTTATCTCGTTTCAGGTCAGATCAAAGTCTACAAGAAATTTGTAACGAGCTAGCAGCTACAATTGACATTGAGAGCCAGGGCCTGAAAAATAAGATTTCAGCGGTCAGTATTTTATTTTAAGGTTTTTTAGTTACTGAATAAAATAATTCCACTTTTATTTAAAAAAGAAAACTGTAAGGAGGTCTAGTTGTATATCAAGTTGACAATGCTTAAGGAACATGAATGAAATAGGACACAATTCATTCATCAGTAATTCAAAATTACATACTGTAATTAGTAAAACAAAATAGTTGCACTCAAACTCCACAAAAATGCTTTCATTGGCGGGTTCAATTTAGAATCTAGGCAATTCCTTTCATTCAAACTTGAGCGTGTTGGGGTTAAATTAGGCCTATTCAAATTTGCGATCTAAATATTGCATTTTGAGTCTAAAAAGTGATCATACTTGGAATAAGTTAACCATATGACGTCAGGATAATAAGAGCTGAATATTGTTGAGGGCAAACCAATTATTGTTGAATTGTCTAAATATATATATAAAACATTGGAAAAAATTGAAATTCCATCACTATGAAATGATTAAAATCAAAATTGAAATGAACTTTACTAATTTTTTTAAAATCAATGTTACTAATTTTTTACCTCAACGCCAATCAAACTGAGAAAGCACTATTTTTTTCGGTACCGTAGATTATATGATGAAAGAAATTGATTGAATGATTGAAATATTTGCCACTTTGTTTTACAAAGCATTATTGAATTTTGCAGGTGGATGATTCAAGTCCTAAGAGGCATAAATCCGGAGAAAAATAAAACATCAGATCTGTGATATACTTAATCTATTAAATAAATGATATACTCCTGTTACTCCATATTTTTTCAATTTATTGTACCCGTGACTAGAGAAACTAGAAAACGTAATAGCAGCAACAAGATCTAAATCTACATGATCCATTAGTAGGTGAGCTTCCCTTGAAACACAACTACTAAATGCTATGAATACACTCAAATTTTTATAATGGAATTGATACCTTTGAGGATTTGTGAAGTATTTGATATTAGAGCTGAACAAAAATTTTCTTGCTTATCAAAAAATGCGAAAATGCAAGTTGGGATCTCAACTACAAATTTCTAAATTTGGATTTACATCAGGATTATTTTATTGGTATAATGTTTCTGAGACTTTGGATTATCAGATTAACGTTACTTTGTCGCCCCAAAATAGGGCCTGTTTTTTCAGAGGGCATAAAAATCTGCTTTTTTAAATAGGTTTGATATTAATAGCTTCTGAACGGATTGTTGAAGCGATAATTCATTCTTTTCTGCACATTGAGGTGGTTCAAATTCATATATTACAAGTCGCATTCGGCCCAAAATGTGAAATTTCATATCCATGGGTGCTTAATCATGATTTTCCATGGGCCTAACTCAGGGGCGGATCCAGGATTTTTGTAAGGGGGGGGCGCACCCTAGGATTTATGTAAGAGAGGGGGGGGTATGGAATACCCTGCACAAAACGGAGCTCCAGGGTACTCGCCAGAAATTTTTTTTAAATTTTAATGCTAGAAATATCTTTGTAAGGGGGTTACGGAAAACCCCCACGGGAGGGTGTCCAGGGGATATCCTCAGCAAAAAAATTAGAAAATGCCTAGAGATTATTTTTTTGAAGCACTAACACTAAAAAAATTGCTGTTAGTTTTGTACAAAAATTATTATTGAACTATAGCAAAATTAATTGAAAATTATCATGATCTGACACGTGTTCAGACCTGAAATCTTATTGAAAGTAAGAAACAATAATCATTTATTGGCCTATTCAAGGGGATAGAGCCAGTAAGAAGGGATATAATATATATATATATATATTTTTTTTTTTTAATTTCCTCAGTGGTTTTCATTCGTACATGAACTGTTTGTACGGTACTATTGATGTCAATGACAATACAAACTTGTATTTTATACCAGCACTTAACTTTTGTAAGTAGTATCAGACGCGTTTAAAGACCTGAGTCCTATTCTCAGCGAATAGAGAATAGAGAATGCTGTACAGAGTACACTACATAGAGTATACAGAGCGAAACGAATTAGGCCTATGTATTTTCTGTTTGCTGAAGATAGTACTCGGGTCTTGAGACGCGTGCGCTAGTACTCACAAAAATGTAAGTACGTTTAATGCAAGTTTATAATCGTAATTAACATCGCTATCTTTTAGGTATATTATTTATGTATTTGAAATTAACAGTGGTCAAGCATGAAGTTTAAGTATGTTTTAAAATAATAAGCACAAAACACCAGGAGGCCATGTTAAAATAAATTTCATCTAGCTCTTTTGTATCATTGTCAATGGGTGACCCGGACCTTTATTGTTTCAGTAAGAAAATAAGTGCCGGCTTACTTGAAACTATTCCCATTCCCCAGGTTTGATCATTTATCTTTCCTGAGTTGTGATTCCATACAAATATGGCACCGTGCTTAAAAATTTCACTTGAAACGGGTTTTGGGATACCCGCTGTAACTTTTTGAGAATGAAACTATTATCCTGAAACCACATTTAAGCGATTCTAGATATGAATTAATCTATTTTGAAAATTCAACCCACGTTATGTGTCAAAGTAAATTTCATCAAGCTCTTGCATTATTGTCAAAGTGTAATCCGGGCCCTCATTGTTTTAGTAAAACAATTAAATGCAGGTATTTATACTCTGCTCTTTTTGATCCCGCGCCTTTTCCGATTCTGGTACTGTACTTTCCTGATAATTGAAAATTTCTTCTAAAAGGAGAGTTTGGGGTTGCTCTAGGAGCATTTTATTGAAGTCGGTTTTTTTATTAAAAAAATAATCCATCTAATACCACATTTTTACCGATTTCATACATCTTCTTTCTTCAAATGTTGTCTCTAAAGGCTTCTTAAAATTTGAAAATTTATTTTGTCTCTGGAGGATCTATCCACCTGATTCCCTTATAGCTACGCCACTGTGATGTTACATGAACAATGAATACATAGGAATTAATCGATTTTTAAAACGTGTGTAACATTACAATAAAACATATTTGAAAACAAAAAAAAGAAACCGACTTCAGAGAAATGATAAAATACTCACGTACTAAAAAGTTTAAAATAAAGTATTTACTTTAAACTGAGAAAATTTTAAATTTCATACAATTAATCTTTTGAAGTCGGCGCCAAATATTTTATGAAGTTGATAAGAAATTCTATCTAATATCAAAACTAACACTGTATTTTTTTGGAGGATGAAGCCCACATAGGTCTGAGACCTTTGCGTGGGTAATGAATTGGATGATGGAGATTCATGAGTTGGACCTACAGTTTAGGTGGGTTCCGAACCACCAGGAAGTGATTGATCAGAAATTCTATCTAATAGCAAAACTAACACTGTATTTCAATTAAATATGTGATTTACACTCACTTTTACTGAAATACAGTAATTGATAAGAAATTCTATCTAATATCAAAACTAACACTGTATTTCAATTAAATGTGATTTATACTCACTTTTACTGAAATACAGTGTCAGTTTTGATATTAGATTGTTCAATTATTTCGTCATGGAAAACATATCACAGAGTAATTCTATTATATTTTAGAAGTTTATGGGAAATTTGGCGCCGACTTCAAAAGATTACTTGTATGAAATTTAAAATTTTCTCATTTTAAAGCAAATACTTTATTTTAAACTTTTTAGTACGTGAGTATTTTATCATTTCTCTGAAGTCGGTTTCTTTTTTTGTTTTCAAATATGTTTTATTTTAAGCTTTTTAGTTGAATTTTCAAACTTTTAAACATGAGAAATTTCTTAAAGCCTACATTATGAAATATTTATCAAATTATCAAGCCAATAATTAATTTATAACATCGAAAGTTAAGTAACTAATAATCCACTTATAAGAAAAGATAACCTAAGGAAAATTCTACAACGTTTTATTTAATGTGGAATATTGTATTTAGGAAAATTATAATAGCAAAAGGCTTCTTAAAAGTGAAATGGCTTTTGATTCATTTTGATGTGGTCCCTTTCAGAATATACCTACACTGAAATAGTATATATTACATTACAAGTGTGGAAAATATTGTGCTTACTGAAAATATGATAAGTAAACGCAGCAGATGAAGTTGAATGAGGTATTATCATACGAGTATGGTAAACATCTTCCCGGACGAGTTATGTACGATATTTTTCGTGATATTAGTCATATATATTTTTTTAATACAAAAAACATTAACTTTGAGCTAGTACAAAAGGATCATTAAACATAACCTCAAAATAGCCTATTTTACGCACATGTAGGATAATAGCAAATAAATATTCTTAATCCATCACAGCAGCGAAACTAAAAATACTTCTGAGATCAGCTGTTTTTCCAAATTCTCCAACTTATATGATTGAAACTAAATAACCTTATTCATATGACTCAATAACATCAACTAAATTATTTACAATTTTCATATGAACATATGGACAGAAATATTATATTCTTCTTATTCTCGATTCAAATTAAGTTCACGTGATTGGTCAAAACGGGACATTACAGGCTTGTTTCACACTGAACCAGCTTTGGGTAATCGATGTCGTTTACCCGGCATAATTGCATTGCATCATATGATTTCGAAAACCGTCTAGATGTAAAGCGCTCCATATGATACAATGATCAGCCTGGTAAATGACACCAGTTATCCGATTGGCGGTTATGTGTGGAACTATCCTATTCAAACTTGATTGAAATGAAGACATCGAAGAATGCTCCTTTTTGTTTAATATTGGGCTAAGTATTGGGCCGATCCTTGCGAAACTTGGATGGGACCACCGCTGAGGGATGCTCTTTCATTTAAAAAAATTCATCAAAATCGGTTCAATATTGTTTGAATGATTGATGTACAAACATAAAAAAAAAAACAGGTCGAATATAGTAACCTTGTTGTTTTTGGAAGTCGGTTTAAAAAAATTAAATCATTGGTACTCATTATGCACTTACAGTTAGTTATACATAGGCACTACATCATACAACCTACAACTATGCATAGTGAATCATTCAAATAAAAGTGATGTTAATATACAAAACTTAAATTTTCTTCTAATAAATCATAAAAAATTGCGGATAAATTTCGCGCTCCCCCCCCCCCCCCACAGCATTATATGCCTCCTGTACAGGGCATATTTTTAAATCCAGCCCTGGTGAGGGGATACCAAAAGGAGAAACAACCGAAATAATCATGTCTACTTTTTTAAATAAATATGACTAATGACAATGTTATTTTACAGTAGTCTTATCAATTCTAGATATCTGCCATAACATCACTATCACCAATACAAATTAGATTATTATAAAAGGATGTTAAAGGAAAATAACAGTTTAGAATCAGTTGGATTACTTAGTAGATGTATAAAGTATGTGAAGATGTATCATTTTTCACTAGTATTAACCATAAAATATATTTTCACACCACCTCAAGGGGGGGGGCGCGCGCCCCCCGCGCCCCCCTGCTGGATCCGCCCTTGGCCTAACTACAAGATGACGTTTTATGTGTTTAATAAGGTCAAACTTGAAGACCGCAAATTATGGAAAGTTAAAATTGGTTTCAAATTGAAGGTCATCATAATCTTTTGTATTCACAAACAACATATCTACCTCCTTGTCTATATTATAAGATGTAATTGGTAGGAGCGTAACACAATTAACAACACTAGCTGCTAGTCGACATCTTGAAACACTGTTGCCAACTTTATTAGTCCAAAAGCATTACATTACATAACAGTCTAGTCCTCAGTTTGATCGTACAATTGGAATAACTGAAAAATTGCATAATAGCCAATTTATCGATTTGAAGTAATTCATTTTGTTCACCTTGGGTATTGATTTTTGAAACATCAATCACAACAAACGAAATGTTCCACAGAACAGAGAAAGGCAAGTTTTTCTATTACCGAAGATTATGCACATTCTTTTTTGTACAATTGGAACTATAATTCACGTAAAAGCTTTAAAAAAACACTTGATGAGATTTTTGAATGAGATATGCCTTTGAATAAAGATGATTGTACAGTAGAACTTCGATACTAGAGCCTATAGATACGAATCCAGAAATTTATTTATCATCTGAACAAATATGTATGATTTATGGATTTCTTGTTCCATGACGAATTGCGTTGTTAATATTAACTTTTCAGAGAAGGAAGTGGCTGGATTACAGTAGTCAGCAGATCAAGGATTTCATTTCCTGTCTGAATGAATGTGTAAGTGTGTAAGTTTATTTTCCCTTTTATACAAAAGATTATAAATATTGATGCAACACTCCCTGTTTCTACACAGCAACATGTGATTGGTCATTTTCAGTACTATAAGGAGAGTGAAATCTTATTTCAGGAGTGTCATGGGGTAAGAACGGCTGAGTGGTTTGGCCATGTTGTCAATTCATGGACACATTCCTGTGGACCTAAAAGCGGTACAGTTTCCAGAACATGGATAATAAAAATTTGACTGCAAGTCGTTGAATTCACTTGAAAAGGTAATATGTATGATTTAATTACTGGGTAACTGTTTATCACCAATCTGGAGAGGACTGAGAGGTACTCCCCTAGCATACTTATATTCATATTAATTTTGAAGTAATGCTAAAGGAAGCATCCATGTTCTGGAAACTGTACCGCTTTTAGGTCCACAGGAATGTGTCCATGAATTGACATGGCCAAACCACTCAGCCGTTCTTACCCCATGACACTCCTGAAATAAGATTTCACTCTCCTTATAGTACTGAAAATGACCATTCACATGTTGCTCTGTAGAAACAGGGAGTGTTGCACCAATATTTATCATCTTTTGTATAAAAGGGAAAATAAACTTACACACACATTCATTCAGACAGGAAATGAAATCCTTGGTCTGCTGACTACTGTAATCCAGCCACTTCCTTCTCCACATGACTAAATCAGCTTCAAAAAATCCGTTGTATCTCAATGGAAATCACTGAACTAAAACTCAGTCAATCTTTGAGATAGTTTAGGTACAGTGCCATCATGATAGCAGAGTAAGCAGAGACTTACAATAGCTGATGATTTAGGAACCGTATATCGAGCTGTTGCAAAAAGAAATGAACAATGAATAACGGTAATGAGTTTCTGGATTACTCGTAGTATCTCTGAACTTTTGAAAATTTCTGATGAATTTAAATCTCTTTATAATTAAATCGGTAAATTTATGAAAATGGAATTCACTTTCGGTTATCAAGTTCAGGACTCCCTTCTTGAGATCATCTGTGTGCTTGAGGATTTCACAAGATCAATTTCTTCTGACAATGTTGTTGCCAATTTATATGACAGCCTGAACACTTTGCTCACAGTAGCAGCTATGAAACTGCATTTTTCAATAGTTGATAGCAAAGATTAAGCTTTGCTTGAACTAGCCAAATCTGAATTGTGTTCTTAGATTTTCCTTAGCCTCATATTTTCAAAAAATTCTAGCATCCCAGTGATTGTCCCATCTGGTTTCACAAATCTTTATCAGCCCAGTTCGTTTGGCTTCAATAGGATTAATTTTTTGAACCAGTTGTTTAAAGATAGCAGGTAGTTTAGGAGATATTCTGAAGAAATTTATCACTCTTTCACAGGGCTTTTTTTCTAGCAAATGAGGTTCAGGAACTCTAAAATTTTCTCTATAGGAACTCTATAGGGTAGGCCTACTTATTTGTCGACTATTTTCCATATGTAGGCCTAATATAAATAAATAATGAATAGCCAATTTTGGTTCAAATATCTGTATATCTACTTAACATTTCAAATTTACAAATATAAATTTAAGAGCACATTAAACTATAATTGATAAAATATTCATATATGTCTAGCGAAAAGTTATCGGAACGCCGTTCCGGCTGAAAAAAGCCCTGCTCTTTCATTGTTCAGAGGCAGGTTCTTATAAACGGCAAAGTGCTAAAGTTGAGTGAATGGCTAGCACACGGCTGTTGGAAAACTTTTCTGTTCTATTTCAGCACATTGTTGGAATTGGCCACTCATTGATGAGACTCCATCGTATCCTGTGGCTCTTAAATATTTCAAATTCATTCCTATTTTGGTCATTTCTTTCATGCGAATATTTGCTAGTGTGACTAGTGTCGGTAACAAGCACGAATTTTTAAAAATCTAAAGTACAGTATATTTATTATTACTATATATAGAGCAATCTAATATTAAAACTGACACTGTAATTCACTTTCATAAATTGTTTTACTCACTTATATTAGATATGCTAGAGGATGCAGCTTCTTTTCAGAAGTGAAATGCTTCCCTCTAGCATCTCCAATATAAGTGAGTAAAACAATATATATATATATATATAGAGAGCATGAAAAACATCAGTTCCTTAGGCTAAATCATCTAAATAGATTTTCTCAATACACAATATCAAAATAACTTTATAGACTAAAACTATATTGAATAAGGATTATCTGAAAATTTGATAATAATAGTTCAAAACTGTTTATGATTACGAGTTTTATGAGAACTTAAATAAACTTTATTGAATAATCACTCTCTATCCGTCACGAACCGAAACAAAATAGCTCAACTAAAAAGCAGTTCTGCAGTAAGCAATTGTAATGGCGTTTCCACAAATAGTTGTTCCAGTAGAAGCGACCCTAATCGAAAAATAATGGACCGGAGAAATTGTGAAATCCCAAATAATCTATGTGAAAAACTGGACAGGCTCTCTGGCAAAGGAGCCTACAGGAGCTGTGAGTCATTTCCCATAGATAACTGTCTGGAAGCTAGAATAGCGAAGAGCAAACTCGCTCATGCCTTTGACGCTTTTTGATTATACACGTTCATCAAGCTATGCGTCGTTATGTGTCATGTTTATGTATGTAATATAAACAAGGAGATTGCTTACAAACACAGCTTCAAGTTGACGCGCTTCACAGTAATCATTTGAAAAATTACTTCACACACTTAGTGATGTGGGTCGGGAATATTCCCAGTGGGAAGAATCTTATGATTTGGGAATATTTCCCTGGCCAATAAATTTTGGGAATTTATTGGAATATATGGGAATTTATAAAATTGCTTAAAAATAGTTTAAATTGATCAATCTCAGTCACATTTCACGTGATAATCAATAAATCATCATTTTCATCACATTAAGGCAGTACTGCACCCTTTCATATGCCTATTTTTGCTCACTTTAAAAAGTAGAAGTACTTCATGTTAGGTCCATTTGTTCATTTCATTTTAAAAAGTACTAATTCACAATATTATAAATTGATATTATCAACAATTATTATTCACAATAATGTGATCATATGGAATATATTATTTAGTATTTATAATCATAATACTTAACTGTAATCATAATAGTTTAGTTTGTTGTACTGATATAGTGTTTGTGTGTTATGCAACTATCTTCAAAAAATAGTGTATTTCGCACCTAGGGCCGAAAATGTGTGTTGGCCGGCTGAGATTGCGGTTTTCAAGTTTGAGACGAAGTCGAGAACTTGAAGCGTTTGAGAGCCGGCAAAACATTTTTGCCCGCGCTGCGAACGCTATTTTTCGCCACACCACAAAAAAAAACAACAATGTTAAGTTGGCAATTTTGAAAGCGAAATTTTAAGGCTATGGTACTAGCAAGAATACAATGTTGTTGAGGTTATGAAAATATCATCGTATTCTATTGTTTGATATCAAAATTACGAAATAAACAGGATAATACATATCAAGTTATGAAACAATAATTTATAATATATATTATAAATATAATACTACGATATAAAAATATAGCTTATTACCGTAATATTATGTGATCATCTCTCTATGATTTGTGTGATCGGACATGATCAGCTGTCATTCAAGGTTATTTTCTTTTCCGCCCTAGGGCGGTAAACGTTTACAGACCTCGTCGGAAACCGAACACTTTCGGCTTCCATATGACGCACGAAAAACAGGAGCGTAAAAAAAGGACGTAAAACAGGACGTAAAAAATTACGTCCTAGTGTGGCGAAAAAGAGCAATTACTTAGGACTAGGAGAGCAGAAAGGCTCTTTGGGAAATTTGATAACCATTAACACGGTATCGAGTTGGATTATATCATTTTCGAATGTCAGACTCAGAATGAACTTCTCTCTCTGAAGTTAATCGCGGTGTTAAAAATCTTAAAAGGTTGTAAGATTGTTTATGAGTTGGTATGGTATGGTATATATGGTATATAGTATGGTATGTTCTTGGTTTAGTTATAATTTGTTGAATTTTATCATTTCTAGTTTTTCAATTTATATTCTACTTTGTTCTTTATTTTGGATTTTTGGGCTTAAATTATTGTAGGCTTCTTTTTTGCAAAGTAATAGATGATTTATCATTATCATTATTATACCATTAAACTGGTTGTGCAATACAAGTGGAAGTACAACCAAAATTTTGTTGTCTATGGTTACCTGACTGACAAACATTTAATAGAAAACAGATTTAACTTTAAAGACATAAAAATAGCATGATAATAGTGGTATACAATTAAATGATTGAAAAATTAGAAATGAGTGCTCATTCCTCATTACACCTTTCATGAAAATGATCATTCTATTAACTTTAAATTACTGTATTATTTGAACTTATTACTGTTTTCAAGTAATTTATCCTAATCATTTTTATTATATAACTGTTGTATAACATGTGATTGCCACTTGTAATAAAAAAGGCATTTTGTAGTATTTAACACGGAAATCATAAATTCCCGGTTATTTATTAATTTTGGGAATATTTCCCTTAAATTCCCTGGGAATATTTCCTCAATCTTAAATTCCCGGGAATTTTACATCACTACACACACCTATTTACACAGTACTGTCCATAATAATTAATCTGAATAGCACATATGCATATACTGTAAGATTTGAGTTTTTTCTTTATATCATCGTCAATCATATCAACACCATCATCTTTATAATTATTGTGATCAACATGTCTTGTTTCTATTCTATTTTTCATTTCAAATAGATCCCATTAATGCCACCCTGGATTTGCTCCTCCTAGAGGACAGAGCATAGATGCGAAATCAAACATAGGCTCTGTAATTGGTTCCGATACAGTGAAGAAGCAAGCAATAAGTGTATCAAGATTCATAGAACAATCGTGCTACTTTTGGCTCTATACTCAAGTATTGAAACTCCTCTGTGCAAATACCCTTAGATTATTATCAAGTCAGGCTGTTTGATGTTTTAGAAAACGCTTTATTAACATTTAAACGAAACAGATATTCATCAAAAATGATAAAATTTTGATGTTTTCAATGAAATCTTGAATACGAGATTTAAGCCAATTTATGATTAGAAGGAGGGTGACGTATTGAATTGTTGGTCATTTTCACAAATCGTACGTAATTGTAATTAAATAAACATAAAATATGAACATTTATCAACAAATTTCCAAAACACATTTGAATAATAAAATTTCATAACCATAGATTACAAATTTGACTAAATTAACAATAAGTTTCAATAAAGTATTGAACGGAATATCAAAAACAAAAAAAAACTTGTTCTTTGACAAATTATAAAAAATCAACGCAAGTAAAACGCTTATCTAAATAATTTGAGTGTTCAAAAATGTCAAACAGTCCGTAAACGAAACTTTCTGATCAGTTTCTCTCTGCTGGAATGTAGATCAGGAAAGATGATTCTGTTAAAGGCCTATATAGCTGCAGAAAACGAACGTGAAGAATAATGTAATTATGATGAACATTATAACTAGCCAAGGCGGTAATGTCTCTGAAAATAACAAATAGCACAGAATTACAAAAAAATCCAAGTTTACAAATTATGAATAAGCTTCACATTTGGTTAGAAATACTCGCTAATGTAAGTGCATTCCATCAACATTCAACTTATAATTCTACTGGCCATGACTGGAATTGATATCAGCTAAATAAATTAGGAAAGTGGTAGCCGCGACCCCTGGCAGGTATCTGTCTGTTGAGGCAGGAACCTTTGTTACGAGAGTCTTGGCCATATCTGTAAGGGTGACCGATTGGTTTGGCTAGAAAAAGACTATTCTCTACTGTAAAATCACTTTCCGGTGGTTCTGAACCCACCTGAAACTATAGGTCCAACTGGTCAATCATCATCAGGGCCGCCGACATACTTTTTGTGGCCCGGGGCAGAATTTGGGTGTGAGCCCCCTCCCGGTAATAAACATAAAAATAGTTTTATCTTAACTGGCTCAACTTCTTGTTTTACACGAAATTAACCTTAAACTGAATGTCATGTCATGTCTGTGTATATCCGCCTAAAAAAGCATATTTTCATTTTAATTTTCATCTTTGTAGATAAAGTAAGGAGGCCTAGTAAGGTTCCAAATTAGACCTGAACTATAAGCGTGTTGGAATGACTATGCTTGCAGGGCGAAAATAAGAACAATGTCGTCTAAAAATGTTTGATTTAGTAATCTTATTTTGGTAAAAACTAAACAATAATTACAGACCTCCAGTACAGTTTTAAAAATTCAGAGAAATACACTCAGCCCAAATACAGCCCTTATTCTTTTTTAAAAATAACTAACACAGCTAACAACATAACTAACACACAACTAAACAGCATGCTAGATCATACAAAGAAAGAATATAGAAAGTGTTTTAAAGTAAACTAAAACCTTTTCTTCCATGCCTTCACTCTGGCAAATTCATCTATTATATTTTCAAAGGACAGTTTGTCAGCAGTTTAGTGCTCAATGCTTAGCAACATCAAACGATTTAGCCTATCTTCACTCACTGTTGAACGTAAACGATTTTTTATTATTGATAGCTTACTGAAAGCTCTCGCCCGATTCTACACTTACTGGAGCCACTATTAAAAGTCGGAGGGCTGTGCATATTTGTGGAAGAACAGACTCCAACCCTTTTTTGTAAATAGGCCTAACATTGATCATGTCCAGAGCAGATGAAATGTGCCCATTGACTCATAGTTTCGAATCTTGTAAAATACCTCAAGTAGATCGTCTTTGTTTAAGTCCAAAGGAAAGGCAGACACAAGTTTCTCAGCTTGCTTACAAACTTATTTTTCAGTAAAAGTATTGATATTGACGTGTCATCTTCTTTGGTATAATCATCTTCATTGGAGCTTGAATGAGATTCAAGATTTGAGCACTCATCTTCTTCAGGAGTTAGGATTGGCGAGAAATAGTTGATATTTTTTGTGCCAATTCATTTAGTTGCATAAGAAGAATTTCGAGAGCTGGATAAAAAACTTGAACTTTGAGTCTCTCTTCAGAAGATTGAAAAACATATTCTTCATTCAATGGTTCATCATGAAACCTTTTCCTCTTACGGCGTCTGGTCATCCCTTTAAACTGGGGTTCAATTTTTAGTTCCTTAGCTACATTGTTCGATTCTTCTCAAAGCTTCTTCCATAAACCTTTAATCAACTCAACATCAATTACAAGCTCTTTGATATGCCTAGTTGCACGCCTAGTTTAGAGTTATTTAACCAAACCAGAGCCTATCCCATCCAGAGCGCTCAGATGAAAGAAAAGTAAATAAAACTGGGGCCTACAGAGTTAGTTGATGTAAGGACCAGTCTCCAAACTTTGGGGCCCTAGACGTTAAAATACCACATAAAACTGTATCAAAATAAGAAAAAAATTGTACAGGGGCCTATGGAGTTAGTAAATGTAAGATCTGGTGCCGGCCTACCTACAGGGCCCCAGACAAGACAAAATAAAACTGAATAAAACTGCATCAAAATACGAAAACATATTGTACTGAGGCCTACGGAGTTAGTGTAAATATATTTCATTGATAAAACGTAATATTATAAAGAAACTAGACAAATCATTTCACCAAAAAACAATAATAATACAGAACTGGACTGTAGCATCACCATATTTCCAAGCACATTTAATACTGAGTGTTACAGTGTTACTGACATTTCTTGATGACAGTGTTATCAACTAAAAAATATTTATCCCTAAAGCAAATAAAAAATCTAAAATCGCTATAATTTCTCTGAAATCCCCCTAGAAATTGTGAATTTATTGATAAAATTCCTCTCCTCGATATTAATTTATTATTCAATTTATCTAGAGAAAAACAGCTTGCGATGTGGCCCCCTTTCTTCTGTGGCCCGGGGCAGTTTGCCCCATCTGCCCCCCTTCTCGGCAGCCCTGATCATCATCATCATCCAGCTCATTACTCATGTACAGAAAAATACTGTTCTTTGCTATAAGATCACTTCCCGGTGGTTCGGAACCCACCTAAAGGTATCAGACCTCCAGAAAGAATTAGCAATGTGATTTAGTTCGGTTTTCTTTCAAATTTAATTTTCTAAAAGTAGTAAGTGAGATTGAGTTATTTCACCACAATACATAAGAAATTTTGAAAATCTACTGGATCGAAATCTATTGGATAATACTCCCCACGGCTACTAGAAACATCTAGCTGCCGTGGTACTCCTCACAATATATAGAATTAAATTACGAATTTAGAATTTCTGAGGTATCTTGATAATGGGAGATAGATATTTTCGTAAAACAAATATTTCTCAAAAAATGTTTCATTTTTCTGTCAATAGTTGATGAAGTACGGGAGATAAATTATATTTCAGATCCATGTATGTTATAAATCTCAGATCAATACAGTATCTTATTTTGAAAGTTTTAATAGTTGTGTGCTTTTTTTTCTTTAAAATTTCAATATCTAGATTTTTTTAAATTCAAATTAAAAGATACTTACTTCTGAAAGGTAAACTATGAATGCAAATCTTATTGTCTACTGATATACTAATTACAGCTGCTTCGGATAATGTAGTAATAGATGGTTGAGAATCACAGAGAGCTGGCAAGAACTCAAGTCCAGTTACAAACATACTATGAGCATTGTTCACAGTCATCACTCTCTGAAAAATTCAACATTTGATTTTGACATACACATAAATTGAAATAGCTTGGTATAAATAAGTATATACATAACTTAGTAATATTTTCCAACATGAATGTTACATGAAGTGGAATACGAAGTTTTAACCACCCATCACACTATAAGTGCACGATATCGTCGTCTTAATCAATGATTTTAATAGATTTACTGCATTTGAAAAAAAATATTGGATAACCTACTCTGAAGTAGGCATTTTATAAGACATGTTATCTTATTTAAAGGGTACTTCTTGTTTGTTACTTGGTTTGTTCTTTGATTTACAGATACAGACAATGGGCACAACCTTATATCGTAAAAAAATTGTGATCCGTATCACAAAGATCTAAAGTTTGTCTGTCACAGAAGTTACTTCATGAAAAACAAATTAAAATGTCAAATTTCAGATTAAACAATTATTTTTACGAATTTCGTTTATCTCAAGTAAATTTTGAATGTTTTCCTTCAATAGAATCGCTAGATATCTTTACTTATAGTGAAGCATTCAATATTAATTAGTAAATTGTAATGGGTTGAGTCAGTTAATCTTGCCACAACAAATAGTAGGCCATACTGATTTGATTTGTAACTTACAAATCAAATCAATAACACTGAAGCACAATTTTACTTTTAAACTTGCTGGATGAATTAATAACAAGTGAAAATTAAACACTTTTGTCTACTGCATCAGTTATTGGAAAGAATAATACCGTTGAGAAAATTCTATTTAATATTATTGTTAATATTGTCAAAATTGACAATACAAAAAATTATGAAACTGATTAATTACTACACGAAATCATACAGGCCTACTTCCTGCATACAGTTTATATTTTAATCAGCAATTTGAGCAACTGTTTCAACTGTCAACCAGTGTGCAAAATGGAATAGGAATGTTTTAAAATAAGTTCAATCGTTTACTAAAACTACTGTCTTTTGTCCCAATTCATGAATAATATAAGAAAATGAAAAATTTGTCATGAATATGCCTTAATAGATATTTATGTATTAAGAGCATAAAGTGCGACTTTATCACTTGAGCCAAAACAGTTACTGCGTGACATGTAGCGGAGCACAGTAATTTTGCGAGAGTGATAATGCATGCACAGATTTTGGCGTGCACGGATTTGGTTAGCATGCGCCATTATGATAATTTCACGGATTTCGTAATGCACCATGTAATGTCCCATTTTGGTCAATCAGGTGAGTTAAACAAAATAATAGTTCATCTGATTAGGCGTACCAGATATATCTGATCGGAAAGCTGAACCAAATTTAATGTACAATATGATAATTATTTAATAAAGAAGAAAAAAGTAATATTTCTGGTTTATCTAGCTTTAAAATAAACAAGTGAGTTTTCAGTGTTCCTT
This sequence comes from Conomelus anceps, assembly GCA_948455865.1. Classification (NCBI taxonomy): domain Eukaryota; kingdom Metazoa; phylum Arthropoda; class Insecta; order Hemiptera; family Delphacidae; genus Conomelus; species Conomelus anceps. The sequence continues at coordinate 63,935,618 of OX418218.1, forward strand.
CTTAGCCTTGAGACCAAAAATGTTAGTGTAATGGAGAATAAAAAAGTCAATTTTGGAATAATAATAATAAGCGTATGGCTTTTATTGGTGAGGAGACCCTTACGGGTAGTTCCACCTCGCCGTTTGTGCCATGTTACGGGGAACATGGTGGACCTACTATTTTAGGTGGGTTCCGAACCACCGGGTAAGTGATAATAAAGCTTGTAACATCAAGTCATTGGAGCACGGTCACCCATCCAAGCGACTGACGTCTAGAACTCCTGCTGTCAAATCGGAACAGGAATCTTTATGGTCAATGGTGGGGGTTGCCTGATCACAACCTTTTAAATCTACACATGTGCGAACATTTCGCGCATGCGCAGAAGCGTAGTCTGCGTGAATGGAACGAAGTGGAATGGAAACTGGAATGGAACTGCATAACCAAACCTTTCCTAACCTGGCTAGATGTGACTGAACCACCTCTGTATATTTGTCGTTGAAACGCAACGTACCATTTTATCGGGAGGACACCATTTGTACGACTGTCGTTTTGACCGACCTAGTAAACAGAGGTTATGTTATGTGTTATGTTATGAAGGGACGGATTCAAAGATCCAGAAGATTCAAAGATCCTCACACGTCAACCGAAGCTTATTGTGTGTCCCTAGTACGTTAGTTAGGCAAACCGATACCTGTGCCCTTTACAAGATCCAGGAGTTTCTTCCCTATGCTAACGTCCCATTCATCACCTGGTTGCTTAAAGCCAAACAGAGCCATTCTCCTTGCCCCGAGTCTCTCGCAATCCAGTATGATATGCTTGAAACAGAGGTGGTTCAGTCACATCTAGCCAGGTTAGGAAAGGTTTGGTTATGCAGTTCCATTCACGCAGACTACGTCCCCAATAACCCCCCTAACCCCCCTCCATCGTTTCGCCTATGGTGATAACAACACAAATTAATTGCCTATACAAATTATAATTAACCTCTTTGTTCATGACATGCGACCATCGTAAAGTTGTTGTTTTTCGTTTTATACGAAAAATATATGATTTTTATTCAAAGCTATTCTGTTACTTGGATTGAACAGTACATTGTGCACACGACACATCAATTGAGGGGAAGTTGTTTAGTGACAACAGCTGTCCGTGGTCACTAAACAACTTCCCCTCAATTGTCGGGCAACCCCCACCATTGACCAGAAAAAATCCTGTGCCGATTTGACAGCAGGAGTTCTAGACGTCAGTATCCAAGCGCAGTCTTTGGGTGAAATGATGGAAAATGAAATTCGTATCATTTAAAGACTTGATGGTCCCTCTAAGAGACGCTACAACCAATGAGAAGACATAAAAGTCAGCTGGCGAGCAATAAAATGTTTTATCGTTCGCCAGCTGATTTTACTGCTCACCGAGCAGTAAAGAGGTATTTTACAATCAGTTTTCAGTATGTAAATAACTACTTTACGAGCAGTTGTAGGAAAAATATTATATTTAAATGGTAAAATAATACAGTATCAGTAGAGCTCACGATTCACATAAATAAAATTGAATTGCTGTATTTTAATCAGACTGACCTGTAAGCTGAAGGCAATATAGAGAAAAACACTGCCGGAAAACATAGTGCCAACAGCTACAAATCTTCCATCATCTCTGACAGCTAGTGCCGAAAGGCTTTCTTCGATGAGGGAAGATTTCTTCATTTCTCCAGTCACAGGATCCCACATCTGAATGTAGCACAACTGTTTGCCAGTTCTAGCAACTGGATTTGCTAATGTAAAAAGTCTACTCTTAGTTTTTTCCTCTTCCACAATGCCGTACCTGTCAAAACAACAATCTACTACATTTCGAGTTGCTGACCGTCTAAACTCTATTATTTAAAAAATTATTTACTTTTTTTCTATTGTCTTTTAATAGTTCGATCTACGTCTTTTATTGGAAAGTATACAAATTTGACAGGTAGCGATCTTGTATTTTAAACTTTTAATTTAATATACAATTGACGACAAAGGTGAAGCATCTCTACCCACGATTCACTCATCATCTACGCATAGACTAGCTTATTAGGGATTCATTCATAATTTAAAACATCAATCCTTATTACCTTGATTGATAGATATTTGACGACTTGAGAAATTCTTTAAAGTAAACTTGATGGTAATTTATAATTTTCTCAAAAATCAAATACATTTAATTTTACTGAATAAAAACCTGCTCTCTTTGCAGCTAATTGGAAAAGAATGAAGCTATTCAACTGTTTATGACCTTGAATTCTTGAAATAGCCAGCTACAAAATGATTGTCCATACAACTTCATTTATTATGTAGTAATAAACATTAATCTGTAAATAAATAATACGCTACTCCTTTCCATTACATGTTCAAGACCTATAACCTATATTGTTAGAGACAATGAAAAATTCATCAGCCATGACTACTCGTTTATCTCCACTGCATTACCCATTTAGTCATGACCAGATCAGTCTCGAAAGGGTAAAAGCGGCTTAAAGTGACAAGTTTTTACTGATTAATAACATTACGGAATAGATTTTTGAGAAAAATAACCTAGCCTTCCTAATAATGCTGTATAACATTTATGAATCATATTTTGTCCACAAATGAATTTGTGTTTCTTTACATAAGATCTCAACAATGGATATGATCCTTCAATAAAGATATCATTATAAAAATTGTTTTATAATAGGTGTGCACCCTAATTATTTTTATACACAAAATAGGCATTACACATAATCCATACACGTATAATTTACCTGCATCGTTTATACAGATACTTATTTCCATTTGGAGTGGTCCACGAGAGGATTTGATGCTTTTTACCAGTTTTGCAGCACCACGTAAAGGCCTGGCCATCTTTGGATATTGAAGCTAGCTGAAATAGAAACTTAGATTACTCATTGTTGATCAAACTAGAACATAGCCCAAATACAATATGCACTCATTTATTGCATGTTATATGGACCCTCTACACAACGTCAGTATGATGTACAACGTGATGAGCCCATTGTGTAGAAGTTAAAAAGCGGCAAATGTGTGGCACGGTACCTTGCCGAGGAAGCAATCGCCAGATTGATTTTCTATCGAAGATCAAAGTGACCGCTACCTGCGCGCTAAAGGTGCGCCGTAAACAGCCTATCTTTCAACGTCGAAACTCTGTCCTGACTGTTGTCAACTGAACCAGAACTAAGTTGACAGGCGCTGCTGGTTCGGAATTTCGTCAGATGACGTTACAAGCCAGTGCCGATGTGGAGCTAGACATTGTCAGCAAGTCAGATCAGGCCAATATGTAAAGGAGGTTTTAGTATCATATTGTGGAAATAATGAAAAAATAACGGGGTTTCACTTAGAATAGAAGAGAGAAGGAATCTAAAAACATTCATATCCATGTTGAACACAATCCACTATGAATTACTCGAGGGGCTGGAGCCCTGGGACTACTATAATAAGTTCTATATATACTATCCTACTATATACACCATATATTTTACTGTAATAAATTTCATCAACAAAAAAAACTTTTTATAATAAAACTTAGGTTTTATAATAAAACATACTACTGGGTTTTACGCTATGTTGATGATATGTTAGAGAACATATCATAAGAACTTATAATAAGTTCTATATACACCATATATTTTACTGTAATAAATTTCATCAACAAAAAAAAACTTCTTATAATAAAACTTAGGTATGGATACTACTGGGTTTTTACGCTATGTTGATGATATGTTAGAGAACTAGTTCTTGTCAATGAGTGAATTACACAAACCAATTTGCTGTCAGGACTAAAGTCAAGATCATCTATCTCTTTCGAATGAGCTTCCATAGAGACTTTCGGTTTCATTGATGGAAATTCCCATACACGAACTACACCATCAGTACCTCCAGTAGCCATTAAATTACCATCCAACGATATTCTTACTACACGTTGTAGAGGTTCTTCTTTGCTGCAAAAATCAAACAGCACATTTCCAATGAGAACACTTAAATTAATTTCAATTATTAAAATTAAGAAATGACGCGAATATTTTCAATTTTCAATTACAGGCCTAAGAAATTATATTTTATTTGAAATTTATTGCAGATATGATTTTCTTCGATTGAAAAATTGATATATAAACTTTGTTTAATTTTTCCAAGAGAATTTCAGTGTAAGATAGTCTAATTGATCAAGAATTTTTAGGAATTCGTACAGCCTACAGTAATAGATGAACTCTCATACAGCACTGAAATGACAGTTTGACTAGCTTTGTTATTCATACTTTCAATTCATCGCTTGAGTTTAACGAAATATTATAAACGGAATACGTAGCAAAGAAATTCAATACATAGTAATATCATCGAAGACATGGTGGTGTCGAGCACTAACGCACACTAAGCTATTATAATGTCAATCTTAAAACCCAAGAACAGAATGATTTTTTCAAGTTGGACGCATAAAATTCAATAATTATTAAGAAAACAGCAAAGTCCAGATCAGCTATTCTACCATCTTGACAGGATACAAGCGTATGCATTACTACTTTCTTTGAGGAGTAGGGACGACTTTCAAGTGTAATAGATTAGAGAAATTTATTGAAAATCGAATTTATCTTACAAATTAGGTAAGTTCTACCATTTATTTATGAAAATTTATATGCATCATATGAGCTCTCAAGGCTTACTATAGCACTTGAATTACTAAACAGTATACAACATTAAAATTACTAATAACTCTTGTTAAAAACGTCTCCAATATAAAATTTTTATTGAGAAGATCATTGGAATTAGATCCATCACAAGGAAAGGTAATAAATTATTGTAAACTTGAAGGAAAATGCAAATTGAGGTACAAAGTTGAAGAAATTCACCTGAAATCCGACTGAATACTTTGATCTGGCTTTAAATGGAACCTTAATCGTCGTTGACTGGCTTTACTATCTAAATTATTACTTGTACTATGATTTGATTTGCTACTTCCATTTTCACTGCTTTTGGATAATGTACGACGACGTCTTACTGTACTGCTGCTTCCTTCATCTGCACAAATAAATAAAAGATAAATAAATAGACATGAAATGTTAAACTCCAAATTTGCAAAGTACGATGTACCGTACTCAATGCGATAGATAGTTTTCAAGTTTTAGGTAGAAAAACTGGGTGTCAAAATTATTAGAATTTTTGCCTCCCAAACGTTACAGCCCAGAAGCCGTTGCGAACTCAGGGAAAACTTTTTCAGGGTTCCTAGATTAGGTTATAAAAATCCAGCTTTGTGCCAAATTTTTGTCAAGTGAAAGTCTAGATTAACTGGGCTAAGCAAGGGAATGTTTTACCTTGTTTATTGATTTAGTATCAAGTTAAGTAGGTATTATAGAAGATCTTTTATAACAGCCAATTGCTTGAAGAACAAACAACAAATCAGTACATAGAGAAAAATTATTATGAAATCTCAACGAAATTTCTGTAAAAAACCGGAAATGAAACTCACCCTCATTAGAAGAATTTCTTGCGTCGTCTTCTTCTACAATATCAACATTAACATTATATAATTGACAGTGGCTTTCTTGACCCGCTACAAGATATGTTCGTTTATTATTTGAATGACAAGCACAATTCATAACCACACTTGGACCTGTCTCGTGGCGGATCATTTCTTCGGCGACAAATTTCTTCCCATCAAACATGAGTTCGAAGATTTCCTGAAAAAAATCGTGCTATAGAGTGAAAAAAACAAACTAGCGTATTTAAATGCATTGATAAACATAAATTTAAATTCAAACATAAATTATCATCATAAGTGGATCCAACTCAAATCTCTCAGGACTCATTATTGAGTGATCTTCCACATGCACCACTCAAAAATTGCAATATGCAGGCTATCAGATTAGAATGACACAATTTCCTGTCCATGAGGTAATCTTAAGGGTTGATTACATTGGAATAGTTACTCGCTGAACGAGTAGCGAGTAGGACGTTACTGACCGACCGTGCTACAGCAGCTCAGCATACCAAGCCAAATTATATTTTAAAAAACTATTTCTAGAATCACCCCCATACTATGGCATTTCAAAGACAATAAATAATATTGCTACACAAAATTAAAATATGAACTTTACCAACAATTATTCAATAAAATCTCATAAAAATAATATACAATATATCTCATCTGAAGTGTTATGCTGGCAGCCTGCGTGATTAAGTGTCGGCTTTGGCCACAATAATATTGTATTTTGGTGTTGGCTACTCTGCCAGCGAGAATAAATGTGACCAAATTCAAAGTTGAGAGCCTACTTTGAATTTGGTCACATTATACTCGCTGGCAGAGTAGCCAACACCAAAATACAATATTATTGTGGCCAAAGCTGACACTTAATCACGCAGGCTGCCAGCATAACACTTCAGATGAGATATATTGTATATTGTTTTGATGAAATTTTATTGAATAATTGTTGGTAAACTTCATATTTTAATTTTGTGTAGCAATATTATTTATTGTCTTAGAAATGCCATTGTATGGGGGTGATTCTGGAAGATAAATTTTTAATATAATTCGGCTTGGTATACTGAGCTGCTGTAGCACGGTCGGTCAGTAACATCCTACTCGCTACTCGCTTAGCGAGTAACTATCCCAATGTAATCAACCCTTAAGATCTAGAAACATAGAAACAAGCCCCTAACACCACGATTAGACGGTAACGAAACATCAACTTTAAACAGGATACTATATCAACTATCCCTGTCAACTATTACCTGCTGGATGAAATTCGTCTTCTACAAACTACGCTGACATCAACAACTTTTGAACTTCTTAAAGAGTTCATAAATAAAGATAAGTTGAACGTAATTAATCAGCTTAAGTTATTTATTCTTTAATTTTGGAAGTGGATTCAGAGCATTAAGTTATTGTAACAAGATTCGAGATTTATCAATTTATTGCAACAAGATTCGAGATTTATCAATTTATTGCATAAATAGCAACATTGTGCATTGGAGATTGCTTAAATGCATAAAAATCTCAAAATCATGAGGTCAAATGAAATCACTAACTCAACTCAAGCTAACCTATCATGTAATCAAGTTGGAATAAAGAAAGGAATCATTCTCCCAAATTTTCTCTTGCAAAAGCAAAATAAAATAGTTGGTTTGATACTTACAAATCCATTTGCAACCCCAGTTTTTGATGATCCTCCACCACCGCCAACAATAATGTGATGACTGGTAAGCATCTGTACAGTGTATAGTGGAAAATTTACACGAGCTAATAAGCCTTCAGTTCCTCTTCGAGTTGGAGCCATTTTATTGAGAAAATTTAAGTGATTCAATTATTAAGTAGTTAACAGTGCAGCACTTTTAAATGTAATAGAGCCAATTATACTAATCTCTTTAAGGCCTCCTCTTAACCCTTAAAATTAAATAAATAGGCATTACTGATGTAAGTTACAAGAATGCAAGTTCAGTTGACATTTGATTATGTGTTTTCGCATAGGCTTAACAGAAACAGACGACGTCATTCCTAATTCTCAGTGGTAGCTTGATTTCACCCATGTTGACGTACTGCGCAAGAAAGAAAATGAATTCCGTATTACTACCATCATCATCAATGGTTTTACTTTTTATTATCATAAATGTCAATATTAAACTGTTATTAATAAATTATCCATTCAATTTAATTTAAAAATTGTGAATAATTTGAAAAAGTAAAATCTGAAAATAAACAGCTGTTCAGCGCGGCAAATTGTACCTGTTTTGACTTTGAGCACAAATAAGTTGACAAATCGCACCATCGCATACAACTCAGCCGGTCCGATACCCACTGCTCAAAAAGGGATTCTTGAAAAATAATGTCAATTTACTAGGAAAGATAGTTTGTCGTCGTCTTCTGTTTGCTGTCCTAATGTAGATGTTAATTAATAGTTGCTAACATTAATATCAGTCGTTTATTTTGTTGCAAATAATAGTGTTACGGTACTTAGTTCAGAGAGGATTCTTGGAAAATGTCCAAAAGTCTTGATATGTAAGTTTTAAGTCATAAGTAGTTCAATTTCTTTTTTTAAAACAAATTTCAAATGTAATAACTTAGTATTTTTTGTATTTATAAATTTGACTGTCGTACCGTTGTACAACGTAGCTACAAAAAAGATGAAAAAGGTAAATATGTATCGATAATCTACAGTTTCTTGACCGATTACATGAGAATTTAAAATAATTTTGACAAAAATTAATAAAGGCTAGTATTTTGATTAACCACACACGCATAATATTTTGGAGGAATTTTTATTCTCATGACGTCTATTATATACGATTATGACTAGAGACTATAATAGAGCTACTTCTTAACCTATTTGCAGATGATTGATTCTGCTAAAAAGAAAAATTGTCCTGAAGCTGCCTTTGATGCTAATAGAATAAAAAAGTGATGTATGGATGATGATTTTTTAAACCCTGATTTTATTATGATTTAATCAATTGAGTTACTCCATTTCACAGTTTATTTGAAACCCGAGCAGAAACTCATCAAAATGCTTCCAGAATTTTGGTTGCCAAAGTGCCTGAAATGCAACACTTGCGGTTGATTCCATCATTTTATTCGTCAAGTGACAAACCAAAAAATGAAAGCGACTATCACTGGACAACACTCAAATGCAGGTACTCTACAATAATTTCATGAGTATTTCAATTGAATATAAGACATGATGTATAGTATAATAATGAGACATTTATAGGCTATTATATGTTTGAAATATGATATAAAAACTGATGATATATACATGTAAAAAACTACTTCCTCTGTACCGGTAATATAAATAAACTTCACACATTTTCTTCCTTGCTAAAAGGGCTCAATATTACTAAATATGAATTTCAACTTCATATGTTTAAATCAAAATAGGAATAATTCAAAACTATAAAAATCTTTATGTTAATTCTATCTATTTCATGTATCCTGTTCATTTGTTTTTACATTACAGCTCTAGAATATAGATATTTACTGCATTTTTTGAAAAAAAAAATGTATTTAAAATGAGGGAGGTATATTCATTTTTATGATTACCTTTCATTTTGCTTGGAGTATAAAAGGAATTTAATATGCTTCTTTTTCTAGGACTATCATATTCAATGACCGCTTTGATGGGCTTTTGGCATCTCCGAGTTATTATAAAGCAAATTACATCGACATCGTAGTTTCGAAAAATAATTGTGAACAAGAAGAATTCAGAACTTACTTAGAGTCATTGAATTTACATGTAAGCTTACTCAACTGCCAGGTTCACATATTTTAGTGCCAGGCTCCATTAGTTCTATCTCACTATTGAAAGAAATCGCTATATACTTTACTAAGACATTTCTGGGCAGCACCAATGATATTGCCTACCAGAAAATCTATAAATTTGAATTTTTTGATCCTTCTCAAGTATCATATATGATGTGTCATAAAATGAAATAAAAACTTGAAATGGAAGTTGCCAATGTAGAATTATTTTCGTCGCAGAGTAGGCCTAGACCTATGAACATATTTCGATGATAGAAATCATCCATTGTTTTCTTCTGAAGCTGGTGAAAACTAGCATTTCTAGTTTTGGTTTTTGCTTACACAAATTGTACTATATTGTCTTTTTACGCAATATCACTCATAGCCCTGTGATTATTCAACAAATAGAAAGAACAGTGTAGATATTAATTATTATTATTGTACTATTTTTCCAGTTTACGGCTTCTGAGAATTTGACTTTGATGACCTATGAGAGATGTCTCAGGTATTCAGTTCTTTCAAGACTTTCCCCATTATGGAATCAAGTAGGTCCATATATCATCCCAGGACGTGATTTTTTAACTGAAACCAAACCAATGGATGCTTTGAAGATCAATTTCGTCATGAATGGTAAATATGCTTGTATGATACTGTGCTTTCTCTTCAAAACATCTGAAGAACTTAATAATAATAATAATAATAATAATTATACAACTTATCTAATTATGGTAGAATCGATAGGGTTCCTCACTTCAAGTACCTTGAGGAATTCATTGAACCAACAGACCTAGAAAGTGTCGCAGCAGACCCGCCTGCAAAAACTGAAAAAATCTTTAGGATTAGTTCAAGACCTCTACAACAAGAAATCCTTGTCAAGACAAACCAAAATGCGGCACTACAACACAGTTATTAAACTAACAGCCCTTTATGCAAGTGAAACTTTAGCACTAAACAGAAAACACATAATCGAAGAAATTAAAAAGTAGTAAAGAAACATTATTATAAACATTCTAGGAGCTCGACTTACTGAGGATGGGTACAGGATGCAAACAATAAAAACAACAGAGTTTTTCAAACATTCGGGGAAAATTATTGAAGTTCTTTGGACATATCAGCAGATTAACAGATAGATTAACCAAAATAATAATGAATAATACTTGATTATGCAACTAAACTAAAAATTTAACACCCTGGCTAGACGAAATTCGTAAGGATCTGAAAAAAACATAACACCAACTTAGATTTATGATAGAAACATATTCAGTCACACGGTGGAGAAGTGGAAAGTTACAGAGCAGCCAAAGAGAAGCAGTCCGGCCAAAATGGACCCAAGAAAGAAAAAAGCTTTCTCAGAAGAAGATCGAGGTAGCAGTGGTACTGTGCATACGTTGTCAGAACAGGCTCTGTGAATTTTGAAGAATAGAATATTAATTCGAACGGATAAGTAGTATTTTTGTTTATTATTATTAGTAATTATATTATCTTAATAATTTACATCATTAATTTGTCTAATATAAATTAGAGTATTTAAATAAAAAGTCAAATTCTATTTTCAAGGTTAGGTGTAGGATATTGATAAATTTTCTTTTAATTAAATAGTCTCGAGTTGACAATTATAATAAATTAAGTAATGCTTCATTAAACATTTAACGTAAATCAATTGAAAACAATTTTTAGCTAAGAAAATGAGTCCAAACAAATCATCTAAATCAAATTGTTTAACTAAACCGCAGGTAACTACGCGTTCTCAAGTATTACTAAAAAATCTCCTTCAGCTCTTAAAGCTACTGTAGATGTAGAAGAAAAGGTTGCTAAACTAATGAGTGATCACACCGAATTAAAAACAAAATTAGAATAGTCACTAAAAAATTCTGAGGAAGAACGGATAGGGTTGGTGGATCACATAAAATCTCTGGAAGTTATTGTAAAATTGCAGCAGGAAGACCATAAGACTGAAATACTAAATCTCACGAGTCAATGTAGGTCTATGTCAGAGGAAATCGAAATATTATAATCAAAAATAAACTTAGCTAATGTAAGATCTCAACCTCTGATCAATACAAAAAAATTGGAACCTAAAAGAAATGGGGAAAACATAATTGGTCAAATTAAAACGTCTAGTCAGGTTTTGCAAACAGCAACTAAAGCTAAAGTGAGGGGAGATAATGATAGGAAAGGTAGAGTACTGCTCTTGACATCCAGTCATGAACGAGACTGCAGTGACCTACTAAATAAAAGATTAAAAAATAAGTATGAAGTTCAGAGCTTTTTCAAGCCCCTATAAACGCAATCGTAGAGTCAGCAAAGGAGCAAACTAAAGATTTTTGGTAAAAACGATTATCTAATAGTACTGGGTGGCTCAAACAATATAAATGAACCTAATCTAAAACATCTTCCTGAAATAAATGGAAAAATTAAAGAGATTGTGCCACTCAGCCAAGAAACTAATGTAATAATAAGTACAATTCCGTATAGGTTTGATAGGCCAGAGCTAAATGAAGCCATTAAGTCAACAAATAAATCAATTCATAATACAATCAACAGCCTAAAAAATAAGAATTCTAAGCAATTGGGGATTTGTTTTCTAAATGAAAGGCTGAAAAAACAAAACTTCACTAATCATGGTCTACATCTAAATCAATCTGGCAAAGTAATATTTTGTAATAGGCTGGCAGAGCTGATTGAAAGTCGTAAGCAATCTACTGTTAATAATTCTCCTATACAATCATCTAACGAACCTTTTTTAGTGAAGTGGCTCAAAACCGGGAAGGGAAAATAGTTTCAAATGATAAATTAATATCTTCAATTGTATTAAAAGACGTTAATCGATCAGGAAATCAGGATAGCATTAGTGGAAGGAACTCTTGTAACAATCTGATGGGCTCCCAAGGTTCTAAGAGATTAAGTAGATGTACTTCTATATGCAAAAGCAACGATAACGTAATAAGGAATGATAGGGAAGTACTGACTGTGTTCCATCAAAATATTTAATACATTCGTAACAAAATAGATAGAATCGAAGTATTTTTAAAAGAAGAGGCTCCTGATATAGTTATTTTCACCGAGCATGGTTTAAAAGAAGATGAATTGTCACAACTTAATATTCCAAAGTATTCATTGAAAGCTTCGTATTGCAGGACATCTCATCGAAGTGGGGGAGTAGGTATCTTCGTTAAAAATGCTAAGAATATGCAAACTTTCAATTTAGAATATGTAGAGAAATTTGCTGTGGAAATGGATTTAGAAGTTACTGGTTTGAGAGTAAAAATCGACAATAATTTCGAAGTAGCGGTGTTAGGTATATACAGGTCACCAAATGGGGAATGGAACAATTTTTGCGAACTATTCAATAGGCTTTTAGAGATTACTACTACTCGCTTTACAAACGTTATTGTAGCGGGAGATTTCAATACAGACTTTGCAACACAGAATAAAATGACAGAAGATTTAAGGGATATTATATACATGAATAACTTGGAAATAAAAGTTCATGAATATACCAGAGTCACAAGAACATCACAAACAATAATTGATAACATACGATGAGTTGTCCAGTTAAAAAAGTCCCTGTAAAAAACAAATTAGACAAAATTGAAGAGTGGATAACTGATGATATCCTTGCAGAAAGAAATAGGGTTAAGATGCTTATGATGAATTCAAACTATCTAGAAATATGTTGAGTGAAGATAATTACGATGCTCTAAAGAAAAACTATACAAAAGAAGTGAAAAGAGCGAAATGTAAGAAAACAGCTGAAATTTTGAATAATAGTGTGTACTTTAACACAGCAGTGTGGGATGTAATAAACAAAAATAGGCAAGTAGCTCATGTAGATGCTTATACTAGTGTCCCCAGAATGATTAAAGAAAATAACAAATATATTGATGATAGGGTAGACATTTGTAATTTCTTTAACAGATATTATCAACTGGTTGCTAAGAATCTTCAAAAATCTCTTAATACAGGTATTAGTGATGCAAACATGTGGAATACTGACGGGATTCAGAACAAATTAAAATTCCACCCAGTATCGCAAGATGAGTTGTCAAATATCATTGATAGTTTGAATACTAAAAAAACTGTAGGAATGGATGGGGTATCCAGTAAAATTCTGAAAGAATGTAAAGATCAATTGTTAGACCCTTTGATTCATCTGATCAATCATTTATTAGAACAAGGTGTTGTTCCAGATAATTTAAAAGAGGGGAAGATCTTGCCAATCTTCAAAAGTGGTGATAGAGAAAAGGTGGAAAACTATAGGCCCATTAGTATTTTAAATGTAATAAGTAAAATTTTTGAAAAAGTAGTTCTAAATAGGTTACTTCTGCACCTTCAAGAAGCTAACTTTATCTGTGATGAACAGCATGGCTTCCAGAAAGGGAGATCAACAAAGACAGCCATAGTTTCTCTCTAGTTGATAAACTAATAGATATAATAGATTCAGGTGATAAAGCTACTGCAATCTTCTTAGATCTATCAAAGGCATTTGATTGTGTTAATCATAGAAATTTATTGGAAATACTGCAAAATGTAGGCGTAAATGGGGTTGAACTGAAATGGTTTGAATCATATCTTATTGGGAGAAAACAATGTGTAGAACTAACTGCAGTAGTTGGGAATAGTATAGTAAAGAATAAATCTAATAAATTAGAGGTCCAAGCTGGAGTGTCTCAGGGGTCAATACTAGGTCCATTGCTTTTCTTGTTATATGTCAACCATTTACCTAAAGAATTAATTAGTGGTAGAGCCCTCTTATTTGCAGACGATACATCACTCATTTTCAGCAATTCCATTCTAGATAATTTAGAAATAAGTGCCCATATAGGTGTGCAGTCCATTGTCCAATTCTTAAATCAGTTGAAATTAACAATAAATAGTAAAAAATGCCAATACCTTCAATTCAAAAACAAACATAATTTAAATGAAGATAGGGCTATAAACGTGTTTGTAAATGATAATCAACTAGACCAGGAAGAAAACATTGCATTTCTAGGAGTTTTGTTGGATAGAAGATTGACCTGGGCACCATACATTGAGAAAATATGTTGTAAAATTTCATCTGGGGTATTTTTCCTGCGACAGCTCGCTAGATTTGAATGACAAAAAGTTACTTTTTACAGCTTACCATGGGCTCTTACTGTCACATATTAGGTATGCTACAGGTATGGAAACTCTACAACAAGCTACCGCAGTTTTTGAAGAGTCTTGAAAATATAGAAATATTTAAATAACAATTGAAGAAATATTTAATTGATAAAGCTTTTTATAGTGTTATAACTAATTGATACAGTAATTAATTATGGTATCTAGTGCATATGACTAATGTTGATCTGACTTGTCTGGTACCGTACTCCTTAACTGGAGTCTCCAAGACGTAATCTACAAAAAAAAAGAAAAAAGAAACTATGAAAGCCTATTGGAAATTGAAATAATTAGAGAAACCCAAAAAATAGAATTATTATAGTCTAGTATAGTATAGTGTTATTATACCGTCCTGTTCAACACTACTGTTCATCTCTCCTGACACAATTTTCGGTCTACTAAATGTTATTGATACCTTTTGTTTTAGAAAATTTAAATCTTGATCGACAGCTGTGTGTCTGAAGATGAACGACAAGAATGCTACATGGACTTTAGTCCAAATGAGTGATCAATGTCATATTAGGCTCAAATTAGAATAAAAGCATAATTTAGTTTAATTAAATACTGAGGGAAAGAAGGTAGCCTCACATCATCAAATAATGTGTAGCTTTCTCGTCGTTCTCAATAGAATTTTACGATAAAAATTTGTTAACTTTTTATTGTAGACTCAACGACTTGCAGTCAATTTTAATTGTGAATAAATAATATTTCTACTCACTTTTGGCCAAACGTTTTTGAGTCATGGAGACTCATCTTGGCCAAAAGTGAGTAGACATAATAATATTATTTATTCACAATTGAAATTGACTGCAGGTCATTGAATCTACGATAAAAAGTTACTTTTAATAACGCAGATCGTTATGGAACAAGAAATCCAAGAATTTAAAATTTAGTTTTCTTCGAGTCGTTTTACTATATTATACATATCTCTATTATACAAAGCTCCATATTTCATAACTTAAAAAATCAGAAGAGGTTCTTTTGAGCATCGACAAAAAAGTATTTATATATTTACTGCAAATAAAGTTTGTAAAATTTTAGAGCATCACAAATCATTCTTTGAAAACAACTACAAATAATACTGAAATTTAGTCCGTGTTTCGGAGGACACGTTAAGCCGTCGGTCCCGGTTGCATATAAAAAAAAAGCAGTCGTTAAAAAAAGCGGCGAGGTGGAACTACCCGTAAGGGTCTCCCCACCACGAAAAGCCATACGAATTTACTTTACTGAAATTTAGTAAAATTTGAAATGAAATGATACAAGTGAAAATTGAGCTAATTGTGTTGGAAGAATATGTAAAATGCAAATAATGTTAATCACCAAATTTGGTTTAGATTTCGAAGTTTTATAAAGTATTTTAATTTTGAGCTAAAGTGGTTTCCCACTATTTGGTAATATATCGGAAATTTGGTCCATTATTACATTTGAATCGAAGTAATGACTAAGTTATGTTGAAAAATATAAAAAGTTCTGAAGAATAAGTTGAAAATACAGGAGTATTCATTTTGTTTAGTTGGTTAGCTATTCGGAGATTCATAATATAGCAGGCTTAGGCCTACTCAGTATGCTCTTGTTAAAATTATTTTTTGTTAAATTCTAGAATTATTGCAAATGTCATTTCTTTTTTTAATCAAGTTAGTAGGCTCAAATTGCTATGTACCAGTAGCCTAAACCACATGATATGAGGTTAAACCTAAACCGTATTATAGAATCATACACATAATCAATTATTTTTTAGACGTATTTTTCGCTTAGTTTCAGCCTCAACACTAATTTTTCAAACCCACCAATTTTCAAATAGCGTTTTTTGACCGAAAGGAGTGAGGTCTTTCCTTTAAGACGCCCGGAATTCTCTCTCTCTGTCTGTCTCACGATTACGGATGAACGCCTACACCAATTGTTATGATTTTTCATATGGATGTTTCTTATTACTAGGTACAACGATGTATATAATTATTTTACTTTTTTCAAATTCATTATGACGGCCGGTTTACAAGGTATAAAGTGAAATTGTATCAATATGAGCTTCCTTCTTAAATACAGTTAATGGGGTAGGTACTGAATTTGTATCAATATGAGCTTCCTTTTTATATACAGTTAATGGGGTAGGTACTCAGTCCAGTAATTTTAGGAAATTAAAAAAAAAAATGATACAAGCAAGAAACTTGGCACATATGTATTACTTTGCATGCTGAATAACATACGGTACTAAAAGTCGTCGGCGATAAAAGTTGTGCTTCTTGGAAAATGGCGGTAAAATTTTACTTTTTCCTTATATTCTCAAAAACTATCCATCGCATCGCATCAAAAGTTTAGAATAATAACTGTTCTTTAAATTAATACCTACAACTTATATTTCTTGTATTTTTTCGATATCTTCAACCCTTACGCCATAAAATTGAAAATTAATAATCATAATTTTTTTGAAATTACCTCTAACATAAAGTTTGACTCATGATTTCTCATTGAAATCAATAGTTGGCATGGCAAAATTGTCACCAAACCGATAAAACATGATAGGTAGTTCATTTTTATGATGATAGACCAAGATATTTATCACTCTAGAATTGTTCAACCCTTTATCTCTCACCAAACCACCCCCTAGCTTCCAAGGTTCATCTATGATTTACAACTAATTATTTGCAATTGAAGTAAAATATCGTGATGATTTATTATGAATAGGATGCAAAATGATAAATTTAGGATTTTCAGTGAAGAAAACTGTGACATGGCTGCCATATTGGAAAATGGCAGATAAAATCTAATTTTCTTGTTTACTTGAAAACTATTGCTCAGATTGGAAAAAAGTATGAATGTTACATATATGTTTTTAGAAATGAGCGATAAACACTCTCCTCTCCACCCCTCGCCTTGGCTGACTACCAAACGGCCACGCGCCTAGACTAATTGTTTCTTCTTGTTATTGCTTTTTATGCATGATTTCAGAGTGTGATCTCCATTTGACCATGTGGCCAGTTAGAGTCAAGCTATGGCCGATGTTGAGTGAACACTTTGCTGCTGAACCAATCAATCAAGATTCTACATACAGGCTAATGAACTATACAGCAGCATATGTGTTGCCTAGGTAAAATTTCAAAAAATATTTCCTGTCCTGTTCTTTCTCAAGTTATTTATCACATTGTCTCAAAACAATATCCAGGCTAAAATTTAAGGTTCAAATCCAGATCCTTTTGTGGAAAAGTTGGAAATATTCTTAATAATTTTAGCGTGGTTACTCGTCATTTTTCAACAATATATTGTTCTATCAAAGTGGGGTACTTTGGAAAAATTATTGATGAATATATTTTAACAAAAGTAAGAAACTTGTGAAGACATGAACTTCATGATGAAAAATCTTTTAGGTGATATAACTCATTAGTGCTACTCAAGAGCAAGAATTTGTAAAATTTATCATGTGTGCGGCTAGGAAGATGAAAATATTAATTGATCAAATGAAAGAGACATTTAATAAAACCGTAGAACATTAAAATTAGGAGTATTTTGGTGTGGTGCAGGTGCAAAAGAAGTGTAACCCTTCTTGTATATGATCTACTGTAATAGTTATATTACTATTACTACTTGTGAAGCATCATTATGCTAGATAATAGGAATAAATTGCTCTATTGGAAGTGTATCCTTATTATAAATACACAAATAACAATTAACTTGACTTGTCAATATCATGTATAATTCCGTGTGCCATATCAAACAATTATAGTCTTTTCAGTTATTTAATATTAATTATTTTTTCAGTTTGAAGAAAGCAGAAGTATGCTTTTTGAGCACGAAATTGCCTGCGAATGGTGTGTTTTCAAGTTATGAGGAAGTTAAAAAGTATTGGAAAAATACTGTAAGTTGTTTGATTAGAAATCTTTCTAGTTATTATACTTAGAAACATCTGAATTATTTTAATTCCTAGTAGTAGGAATGATCTTCCAATAAGAATGTTCAACAATCCTCCTACCAGCATGCTTATATAATGTTGTCAGTTGTCGACCTTTTTATTATATACTAGTTAATCAGTTTCATACATGCATAATTATATGCACATATATTCGCACTCTTTTTCATTTCTATAGCCCTCACGCATAAGGTTTGATTTACATATAGTGTATTATACTTTAGGTACTTTACTTTTAAATCATTCATTACCCCAGATTGATATGTAGGCAGGGGTACGTCATCCAGGAAGATTGACCTGACTATTTGATCCTCCCAAATTGTACAGTAATTCCATGTGATTTTTGTGAGCAGTTGATATGAAGTCAGGGGTTATCACAACATCATAATGCTCTTGGCTCTTGTACTGGAAGGCTGAATTGACTAGTTTTCTTTGCGTTTAATGGAATATTTTCATGAATTTCCAGCTATTTTGAAATAATTTAATCAAGAGAGCTCTGACACTTTACAGTATGGCTACAGACTACCAGAAGAAAATGATGGCGTGACATACATGTCAGTGAGATTCAGTGCAAGGTTGCCTGTAATGACATATCCTTTGGCATGTTTGCAAGCTCACCCGCCAACCGTTCTCAAAGTGAGGAATGAGACAGCTGTTCTCAGTGAGTTCCTCGGTGACTTACTGAGACGGATGCCTGTGATTTGTAGCTATCCATTTGGAACACAAACATCTGTCGGCGTTGCTGTTCAAAAAATAGTCAATGATACCATCGTAAGTTATCTATGAAACTAATAATTTATTATTTTCTATAATTATTATCATTTCTGTTTCGGAATACTAAAATGAACAGGGAAGTGATAGCCGTAAGCAGTAGCAGGTGTCTGTTCAATCAGATAGAGATAAGCTGCGTTCTCCTGGACACTTCGTAAGGGTGACCGATTAGATTGGCCAGCAAAAAGACACTGTTCTTTGCTGTAAAATTACTTTCCAGTGGTTCGGAACCAACTTAAAACTGGAGGTCCAGCTCATCAATCACCATCATCCAACTCATTACCCACCCACAAGTCTCAGACCTATGTGGGCTTCATCCTCCAAAAAAAAACTCAACTACTCTTATGTACGTATTTAATATTATGTACAAAATACATATACGTACTGTTACTGTATCGACTGTAGGTGACTCTTCAGACCTCAACGTTATTTTTTAGTACAAAGAGCATATATACTAAGAAAACAAGGTGTAAGACAGTTCGCGGCTGCTTTCCTCACTGAGATAACAGACTTTATCAGTTTATGCCAAGCCAACCAAAACAAGTTCTCAAGCTCTATACTTAACAGTTCACTCCCACCACTACACAGGTTCTGGTTGCATAGGTGAGTGTGTATACTATCTAGCACATCTTCAAGATAATTCCTACATATAATTCAAGGGTACCCACCCCCCCAAGTCTCATGACACCCTCCCCCCTAAATTTAGCACCAGCCCCCCAGTAAATTTAGCACCGGCACACCCCCGTATTATTTCTAAAACTAAAGGAGATTTATATAGGTACCGTATTGAAAAAAATCAAACCCAGTCGATAACATACAAAATGTATGTATATTTCTTGAGATTCTTTGCATAGGTAACATTTTTTTGTAAAGGTAAAAAAGAAATATCAATGAAATGAAAAAATGAACTTCTGCTCAATAAACTTAATTGCAAAATAAGAATGTGAATCTAAATGTTTTTTTTTCTAATAATTCCGTGCCCCTCCCTCTTAGCTCTCACGTCTCGCTAAGCTTGAATAATAACTTCCTGCGCAAATCCTATATTAAGCATAACTATTTTAGCTAATTCATATTCAATGAGTCAGTAATATATTTTTGAATGTAGTTACGTTAAACACGATTTCAATCAATTTTACCCCCTCTCCCTAACGTTTTTAGAATCCCCCCCGAGAATTTTAATTACGCAGTCTGTGTCATAGACAGCCCCCCCTGTGGGTACCCCTGTATAATTTACATATACCGTAACGGGAAAAAGATATTATTTCTCTTCAATATTTTTCCATAAAAATTATTGATCAAAGTCTCCTATGGCATTCTCGTTAAAATCGTCTATCCTTGATTTGGTTGCCCTAATATTATCTTATCAATGCTCTTTGTTTAGTTTGCAGAGGAATCGCATTTGCTCTCCATTCCAGTTGAGAAATTCACACGGTTCAATCCAAAATTCCTCGAAGAACCAAAGAATGACCGTGTCTTGGAAAACTTTACATCCGTCCAAAAGCCTATTTCATCATCATACAGCACATGTGGCTCCAACGATACCAATGACAATAAAGCTGAAAGTACTACAAAATACAAGCCAATTTTTGCAAGTAAAAAGGTAAGCTAATTGAATAAAAATTGTCATTTCAACATCTTTGAACTAGCCTTTTAATCAGTTTAATTTTGAAAGAATCCTAGCAGTGAACGAATAAAATAGAAAGATCTCAATCTCCATAATCTTGAGTGTCCTTAATCTTAAACAATACTAAAATTGAAGAAAATACAAACAGAAAGTTTGTGCTCTTACGATGCGAGAATGAATAAACTTTTATTTTACATTCAAGATTGAATAATCAATCTAATATCAAAACTGACACTGTATTTCTAAAACAAAGTATTTCTAGAAATAGGGTCAGTTTTGATATTAGATTGAAGACTTTCATCATGGAAAACATCGCAGATTGAAGGCCTTCAGTTTCACCATTTCTTTCCTCAAAAAATACTGCATTTACTCAAGTATAAAGACCACTTCATCTAAGAAAAGATACACCTGTATAATAAAATCCGCACTACTTTTCTTAGCAATATTTTTTTTCAAGCACTTTGAAAAATCGGATGCGTGGTATAATACGGTAAAGCATATAATACAATAATAATTAAAATCTCCCTATCAATGGGTACGGTATCATATAAGTTGATAAAATTGATTATCCTTCATTTTTGTTTTATCACCTATTGCGTAAAGGAAAGCTCAACTCAACAAGTGAGGAATGAATTTGTGCCAGGCCCATCTAACCGTGGCAATCAGACCAAGTTTGCACCTTTATTTCTTCCTCGTAATAAGCCATTGGTTAAATCAACACCAACAAGCATATCTTCACAAGTCAGCAGTTCATCTGGACTCTGCTACCAACAGGTAAGTGCGTAAGCGAATAAGTCAATAGAAAACCTTGCCTATAGTTATTATAATTTGCAACAAGTAGGTGAGAATTGAACAACTTGAACATTTATAATACCATTGAATTCTAAAGTGTTCAGCTGGTACCTCAATTACTTTTAGTAGCATGTCAACCAATTTTATTAAATTATGAAAAGTCAAGTTTTTTGTCTTACAGGTACTAGCATAGTTGATGCTATAATTTTGTTTGACTTTCTTAAACTGTAAAGTTTGATGGTATTGTAACCAATTTAAATGAATTTTCCATGTTTTAGTAATTGAATTATTAGAACAATGTACTAAAAAAAGCATATGGTTCAAGGGAATATGTTTTAATATAATATTGCATAAGTATAACTTAATTTTATTAGACATTTTCAAATTTTGCAAAAGCAACTCCATCTATAATCATTTCCAATTTCCATCTTCTTCAGCATTCCAGTACCAAAGAAGCAGCATTACTCCAGCCTCCAAGTCAAATGCCAAGTTGTCATCAACACATAATAAGAGACTCGGCAATGTCAATGTCCAATGTTTCAAATCAACAGAAATTCACGCCTCTCTTTCTTCCAAGAACTACAAACAATATCAAGCCGTTTGTGAAGTCTACTCAGTTGATAGTGCCATCTTTACGTGTGCCTCAGATCAGCAGTTGTAGGCCCATTAATAAATATCCACTCTTTCTTCCTCAGCCGGTAAGACTGAGTAGACTATAGAGTTGCCTATCATTTTTATTTACTTGAGAGAATTCGAATTAAATTTAAATATAAAAGAAATTATCATTTATCTCCATGTATTTTATGTATGGCCCGATTTTCATGTTCATGAAAATTTTGTAATTACTAATAAAATAGCTATGAATTTATGAATCCTACCATCATCACTCCTCGTTAATTTAAAAAATGTTTCTGTAGCAATTTTGTTGCCAAGAAGGCGAATTGGTGAATGATTTAGGCCTACAGAATCTATTTATTGCCAGAATAATAACCACCATTTCAATGAAAATATTGTGGATGAAATTAGTTCTGTTTGAAAAAATATATACAGTTCTAGGTTTGGTGCCGTATTCAATAATAATTATAATTTGGCTAGTCGAAATTTATGAACAATGAAATAATAGCAAAAGGGCCAGAAAACAAGGGAGATCATGAACAAGATTTGGAATAATGGATCTGTTGATGATTAATTGCGTATATGGAGGTAGGTTTATGAACCCAAGGTAGATTTTATGAAGAAGAAATCTGTACCTTCTACTACAATCAGTAGTACTTACTAGCAAGTAAAAAGTCACAAATATCTAGCTGACAAATTATTTAAATAGGATAGGAAGGTCTCTTGGAGAGTGTGATGGGTGTATCGCCTGATGGTGGGCTGGAGGAGGCTAGGTTAGGTTAGGTTAGGATAATGAATTTAAAACTTCAGCTTGAAGGTTCAGGAGTCCCTTTTGCAAATACTACGATGAATGAATGAACTAGTAAAGAAAACTAAAATGATGAGTATTTTAAATATTTCTCATAAATTCACAATATGAGTAGCTTTCTTGTTGGATAATAATTCCAATAAAGTTCAGATTTTCCATACTCAATGAAAAAATATTATTATGTTAGTAGTGGTTTAAGAATGAAAAAGTGTTTTTTTTTTTTTTTTTTTTTTTTGTTTTGAGCTTGCTGATTATTGGGAAAATTATTCATTTATTCCAGAAAAAATATTATTATGTTAGTAGGTAGTGGTTTAAGAATGAAAAGTGTTTTTTTTTGTTTTGAGCTTGCTGATTATTGGGAAAATTATTCATTTATTCCAGGTGAATCACTCTACAGTATCAAGTAGTTCTGACTTCTATGGACATCACTGCTCTTCTACCCATCCAATCATAACTTCCCAATCAACAGAGATGATTCAAATGAAGAATGTGGAAGGGGTGAGTTGAAACTATTTCCTTGACTTTACGCTCAACCATTCCTGGTGTAGTAGTGCTGCTGCATAAGATTATTAAGTCTAGTTTTTTCACATTCATCAGTATAATGAAGAATAAATTTGAAAAATATCGTACTCTTGAAAAATGACTACATCATAAAAAATTGTTGACATGTTGAAAACATTAATTTATTAAATTAATTTAAGTAAACTTTATTTGTACAAATCCATTTGGTTCCGACGGTTATTGGATTGTTTTAATTGTCATAAAGCTGCATGCAAAATTTCAAAATTATACGTTCAATGGTGTCTGAATAAAGAAATAATGCATGGAAAAACAAAATGGCGGCTGTGTGAGTAACTGGGGACTTTAGAAAAGTTTTATTACAATATTTACTTTTGTTAGTGGTCCAGAAACACTGCCTAGAAGTATTGGTACAGAGTTCCGAAACACCCTGTATATTGTTATTTCTATTGCGGTTATGCCTGCATGTTTGTTATAATATTGGACTTTTGTTTCAAACCTATCTGTATAATAATGCGTCTCATGCTCTACACAAAATAAGGTTAAATTATTTTTCCTGCAACTGCTCGTAAAGTAGTTCTTTACGTACTGAAAACTAATTGTAAAATACCTCTTTACTGCTCAGCAAGCGGTAAAGTACTTTACGCTCGCCAGCTGTTTTCTTTACACTTCTGTTTTGATTTTGATGTCTTCTCATTGGTGGATCACGGAATCCATGAAATTCACATAACCTCAAAAAAGGCGAACGCTAACCAAATCCGCGCATGGTCTGTGATGTTACAAACTACAAGCTTTTATTGTGTTGGAATCCAGAACTGCAGTTTTAGGAAAAATATTGTATGCAATTCGCGCATGAAGCTTCTTTATCGCTCTCGCAAAATTACTGCGCTCCGCTACGCGTCGCGCAGTAAATGTTTTGGCTCGAGCGATAAAGTCGCGCTTCACGCTCTTAATACATAAATAACTATATTCATATAAATGTTTTCTTTTTTACAGAGTAACAGAAAGCGAAGTCGCCCTCAAGTCCAAACACACATTGATGTTACTATGATGGCTCAGTCACCAGAAGGCCTTGCGCGTGTCAATACGACTACACTTATTGCTTATCTGAGAAGTCAAGGCATTACCTGTCGAGTAAAGGACAAGAAAGGAGAATTGGTTGCAAAAGTCATGGCTCATTTGAATAAAAATAACTAAGATGATCTATAAATCATGTTTGTTGTCAACATAGTATAGTAATTATTATTGTTTACTATTCAATCATTAAGACACACATTATTTTCACTAAGGTAATACATTTGTATAAGCTCCAATAAGCGATGTAATAATAGGCTTCTGACTATTAAGAAGTCATCTAAAGGCTGACATAAAAATATATACAAATAATTAATAATTTCCTCCGTCAGAAGTCAGATTAATTACTGAATAATGAATTCCCTCAAGCTCAATTTCCATTAAGGTATAACATTAATAATACTTCTCATTCTAATCCAAATTATTGTTATTTATAGATTTTATAGTATCTAATTCCTAATACTGTATATTGCTCAATCATAATAATTAAATACCTAGTTGGGAACTTTTATACTCATATATTCATTGAATTGCTGAAATCTTAAAACATGTTGTTCCAGAATTCATGAGTACAGTGTTTAAATAGGAAATAACATACTTTTAAGGCATTACGCATCTATTTGATATTTGGAGTGAGCATTTCAAAATAAAATTGGTGGAACGACCTACCTATCAAACCCAGTGGCGTAGCAAGGTCTTGTGGCACCCGGGGTGGTATTTGAACTTGCCACCCCCCATTACACACACAGTTAACAAATGACACCTTATTAATAACTGATTCTTATTTTGTATCAACCATGGAAGAATTATAATTTTTTATGTTGATATTCAAAATTTGGGACTCTGCGAGCGGGCGTCAGAAAAATTTAGATTTTTAGGTCTTTTGAAAGCAATTTCAAGTTATTTTGATGATTTTTGTCTTTAAATTGGGATCCGAAAAATTGATTAGCTTAGGCCTGCATATCGCAACTTTTCAAAATGTGGGCAGTCTAATTGAAAATATTGAAATAGCTTGCTTGAACAGCATGTGATTCAGTTGAGTATTGGATCATTAGCTGGTTCACTCAGGGAATAGTACTTAGGACTCTATTATTGGAATTTAGAGAAAAAATTTGAATTATGAATTAGCTTGGAGGAACCCTCTAACACTTAAAAAGAAACAAATACCTCTTCTATAGATGGCAAAAGGGTGGTGCGGGGGTTTTCGCCCAGAGAAAAATAGAAAATAATCCTCTCAAGCGCTTTTAGACACAAACTCATTCATCTTACACCATAATCTTTGGTAAAAAAATTCAATTGATTTTTTTGTGTTTGAGAATTGAGAGACTCAATTTGAGGCATGGCAAATGTTTGGGTCCAACCCCTGGGAGCACCTCACTTGACTAGACTCACCGTAAACAGTGGCGAGGCGTCCGGTTATCGTTTGATCCGGCGATGAGTAGAGAAATTGGACTTATAATATTGAAATAATCTCAACTCTTAAATAATGGACATTTGTAGGCTTCAAAGCCCAGAAATATGTTCAAAAACGGTGAAAATTGTATCAAAAACCAATAAGAATATGACGAGTAGACGCTCAATATGTATGATGAAGCGCAAAAGCCTTGCGAATCACACCAGTCCCCTCCCGCGCCTGGCTATGGTATTGGGGAAGATATATATTACGCAAGAGGTGGACAATTGGATAAAATACTTTTTAGTTCTTTGCCTTTTGTTAGGCCTATTCAGAGGAGAGATTTCAGATGCTCAAAATCTTCAAAAGTTACCAATTTGCCTCGAATTTTTAAACATTTTCCAGGAGAGGGCCCTTGGACCCCTTTGGGCGTTGGTGGGAGAACCCCCCTGCGATGACCGGTGAAGGATTCCACGCCTCGCCACTGACCGTAAACGGTATAGTCCAATTAGTAAAAAGCACCTACAAGACCTACCACTGAAATTTATTCTAAAGAATTTGTTACTTGATAATTTTTTACTGGAATAATATTATGCCTTGAAATTCAATTACATTACTTTATGACTTGCTTTTCACGAATCAAACTAATGATTTTTATAACTTTCCCTTCTAAACTCTATCATCTACCTTCACAGTAGGCCGATAACTTAGAATAAATTAAGATGTCTTTTCATGATGTTGACAAAATATATGACTCTCTTGTTTGAATGATGGGGAGGGGGTGCGGAAAAATTTAAAATAGCCCTTCTAAAATTGAATTTTGAGCGTTTCTATACAAAAATCCTCCCACATTATTTTAACACATACATATCTCTGTATTAGCTGACCCAAAAAAGTATTAGCTCTCACCCAAAAAACCATATACCATTTATGTAAATGCTGTATTTCAATATTTCAACCCACATTATGAATCAAATTCTATTAGGTGCTTGAGTCATCGTTGATAATGGAGGGTGTCCGTACACCGTACCCGAGGACGCTCCTTGGCTACTCTCCTGACACCTGCATCAACAAATCCACTGATTCGTATCTCTAAGGGTGAATGGCAGTGGCAGGTGTAGTAGAACAAAACAGATTTCTTCAAATAATGAAAATTAATTTAGCTGATAAGTAACCTCTGTGTCACACATTTCGACACTCACTGCTCCTCCACCATCAACCGTATGACTAAATCTCTCTCAACTCAATCGCATGCAACTTAGTCGCCAGTCATGTCACCCCTAACCAGACTAATTTTTTTCTTTATTATTTATTAGAAAAAATGATCTATTAAAAAAGCATTCAATACCAGTCCCGTCCTTTTAAAGCCTGATTGGATCTGTTTTTTATCACCCCCCTTGGGCTGTCACCCGGGGCGGTCCGCCCCCTCCGCCGCGATAAAGCAACATTTTGTAATATAAAATCCAGTTTCATCTCAATATTATTGAAAATGTCTTCAATTTATTGTTACTGGAAGGTCCAGAAGCCGTTCTATCGCACAGATAGGCCTTTGTAATGCAGTATAATTGTATTCTATAATAAATTCATTGACTTTCATACAGCTAATTTTTTACAATGTTTAATGTACAATGTTCAAATGGTTCAATTTACAATGCCATTCACATAGCAATAATTGCATTTAAAAAATCATGTGAATAAATGCAATAAGTATTTTTATTTCTTCGCGTAATTATTCAAAATAATTTTATATTTTTAGATCAAACTGCTCTTTGTCTAGAATGCTTGGAATTTGTCAGACTTGCTGCTGTACTCTTCTAATTATTTAACCAATACTGGAATCCTGAAAACATTCACAACATTGAAGTCAATATTCATGTTCAATCGGTCTACCAATACTATATTGTAGTTTCACGAAACTATGATATCGTCATTATACACTATTCCAATAAATCACATAAGCAACTAGCATTCTTAATCCTTATTAAAAATAAACGATTCATATCAGAAATTAAAAAATAAATTGGCTATAGATAGAGCCTTCACAGTCTTTATATTTCTCATATTGATTGTGTATCAGATTGAAGAGGTATTGTCGTTCTAGTTGCTCTAGTCTAGTCTAGTCTTCCCTTGTTTCTCTAGTCTAGTGCTCTAATCCTCCAGTGTGCAAGCAATGTAATTATGTTATTTTCATGCTTGAGTTAATACGCAAGACAATGAAACAAGAGTTTATAATATAATCATAATTATATGACTGTACAGTTATTGATTTTCGCTGTTGAACTCACAACTAGAATGGTTATAGAATTCAAAAAATAGATAAGAATAAGTGAATGTGATGGAGATAGCTGAATGCTATGCGATTCAGTTGCAAAGCGATACAGGATTCTTTGATATAATATTAAATCAGAAGAAAGATTTTTCGATTTTTCTAATAAGAAACTGTTTAAATGAAAATACTGTAATATTTAATTCAAAAGAAGGTCTACTATAAAGACGGGTGGCTTATCGCAGTTGTTAGAGGCGTTGTAACTTCAGCTCACTGTCGCTTCAGCGGTCGTGGGTTCGAATCCCGCTCCTCCGTCTAGAATTTATGTGTTATCATTCACCTCATAACCCACGCAAAAGTCTCAGGTGGGCATCATCATCAAAAAAATTCAAAATGTTTAACAAAAAAATGTAGCAAATTATTCTCTTTACAACTAATTTTGATAATCAATTGAATCAAGTTCACTTTTTAGTGTGTTGAAAAAATAAAATGTATTGTTGAATTACTACTGTATGTTTTTTTATTTAGTAGCCTATGCAAAACACACTTACCATGTACGGCTGCTCTTCTCCTGAAGAGTCTCCTCCAAAGTTCTCATTCGAGTTTCTTGCCTTATTCGCTGTTGATGAAAAGTTTGATGGATTTTTTCTAGCGTCTTGATGCGTACCTGCATACTATCCAGATCGCACTCTTTATTTTGGAACAACAAATGCAAATCTTTCAATGATAACTTTTCTTCTTCGGAACCCTCTTTGAGCTGTGGAACATAGCGAAATTGTGTTCATCATTACTTCCATTCTTAAAAGTGCAGAAATACTCGTGAACAAAAGAATAAGGTTCCGTACCGTACAGAACAGAATATGGAATACTTGGTAAATTAGAATTCCTAACTTCATTTACAAGGATCAAAATTGTGTAACTCAACTATCCCTGGTCCATTCTGACCGGTGCATTTTATAAAAGTTGTAGTAGCAGCAGCCGTGGAAATACTTTTATCTACAAATGAAAAACATACATCCATGTATAATGAGAGACACAAAACGCCATTTTCATCGTTCACAACATGGAAAAACAGGAAAACAAATACATCATAATGGTTTAACCGCAAATGTTAATTGTCTGCTCTTAATTCAATATTAGGCTAATTAATTAAATTCCATTATCAATTCCTTTCTTGTTCCCAATGTTTTTTTTTTTAAAGTGTAGGAGTACCACTCATGAGATTTGTAGCACTAGCCTATTACAAAAGGCAATTGAGAAACTAATAAATTCTTGGATGTCTTGTTCCGTGGTTTCCTTGTTATTCACAATTAAAATTGACTGAAAGTCATTAAATTTTCAATAAAAGGTTAATACTCTGATAAATTCTCGCCAATAAATTAAAAAACAAAACAAACAATAATACCTATTCATTTATTAGCTTCCGCTTATATATTAGGCCACTACTTTTTCAAGAATATTTACCGGTACAGCATGCAGCATACTAGAACTTGCTGGAGGCATTTATTTGAAGGCATTTCATCTAATAATAATGGCATGAATAAATTATCATACTTCTCTAAAAAGAAATACGACTCTGGCCTTTCAAAGCTTATTATTATCATCATCATCATCATCATCACATGGGTAGTATATGTTTCATGATCATTATTTTTAACAACGAATCTCAAATGATTAGAATTTTATCAGATAAAGAGCACATTCAGGTATGGAATGTGTACCTGTTAAGAAACTTACGGATGGATCGCTTGCAAGAGATTTAGTTTGATTTGAAGTAACATTCGAGTGACGCTCTTGCAACTTGTCCACTTTTTTCTTCCATTCCTGGATAAAAGAAATCACAAAATTTTAATTTTATCTCTTTTATTTGTATCAGATAAAAAATATTTATGAAAATACCTCAAGTCATTACAAATCGATTGAATTTCTGAAGAATTATTATGATCACTATATTATGGTATTGAATAATTATTTTAATGCTAAAATAATTGTTATTTTTTCAGTTATTCACGAATGCGCAATCGAAAAAATCAAGTCAAACATGAATATGACTGAGCCTGATGGTCATTTCCAACTGAGTGGTCATCATTGATGCTCTCTATCTGATGTGCACCTTTGATCGACCTGCGCTGTCAGAAATTTTTGTCTGAAATATTCATATTTTTATCCCTTCAATGGCTTTCATCGTTACATGGAATGTTGAATATTATTGATGTTAATAACGATTATAAAATTGCATTTACAACAGAACTTACTTCTGTGAGTAGTATGGGACCTGATTCTTATCCTCAGCGAACAGAAAATAAATAGCTTACTCCAGAACCTGTCTACAGAATATACTCTGTTAGCGGAGGATGGGACTCAGATCCTGAAACGCGTCCGATATCACTCACAAAAGTAAGTTCTGTTGTAATTTTCTTCTGGAGGATAAAGCCCACATAGGTCTGACACCTGTGCGTGGATAATGAGTTGGATGATTGTAATTGATTATTTGGACCTACAGCTTCAGATGTGTTCGAATGCCGGGAAGTCAATTTATAATGCAAGCTCGAATCACCATTAACATCTATATTCTTTTGTTTCATTCAATTCTTTAACTGCACAGTCTTGAATAATTAACTAGTGAATCGTGCACCGATTTGTCATGGATGACAAACTTTATGAATAATTATTGTGTTCTAAATTAATTGGCTACACTATTCAGCAAGTTACTAAACATGCAGAGAAAACTTAATATTTGTCGATCCGTCAGTTAAACATAAGTTGAAAAAATCAACTATGTAGAGAAACTTATGCAAAGGAAAACATTGATGTACGCTATAGTTCCACTACTAAGTAATCAGATCTATTTTTAAAGTAAAGTTCTTCCTTACTAGTACATTCCAATACATTTATAAATTTCTAAGCATTTGTATAGAGAATAGGAATCGAATTTACATCCATTTAATGTGAATGGATGCTAATACATTCATTTACAAAATATAAATGAATCCAATTCAATGAAATCACTGTTCAGTGAAGAAATTTTATTTTTCTGCCTGTTGGTTCAGGTAGCCTTTGTGATAGATCGATTTTGTTTGAAGATTGACAATTTTTTTTAGATTTTTTTGTTATTTCTTTCTGTATTTCTGTACAATATATTCTTTATGAGTTCAGCTGTTGCTTCATCCAATTTTCTGCACAAATGCACATCTTCTAAAATAATTCTATTCATTTTTAACTCATAGGCTACATACCTGGTCGGAAAAATCATTGGTTTGATCTGTTTTCAAGAGTCAGTAAAACTACACAGAATCAAATCTTCAAACTGGAATTGTATAGCATTCTTCTCACACATGTTTTATATCTCTCCAATTCATATTCTCTGCTAAAAGAGCCAGATTTTCATTTTCCAATAACAGTCTTTTAAAACCACTCTAGTGAAACCGGTCTAATATATCCACTTTCTCAGTGTTTGATTTCTATTCAGGAAATTCGTTTATTGTCAGTTTAGGTGATTTTTCATGTAAAAGATTAAAGATATTTTGTCAATTTGAAGTGTTTGAAGAACTGGAATTTGACGTGGGCTTTTAAAACCAATTTTATGTTGTTTGATCAGTTTAATGAAGTTCTTTTTTTCATAAGAGGTAGCATCAGCACTATTTTGCACTATTTTCTCACAATACAAAATTTTTGTTCCAACAACATACATAATTATATACATGTTCACACATTCTCTTTTCTCTGTTGAATTTAAAGTATCCAAATCAGATTATTATAAAATAATACGCAAAGTGTCGTTCTGTAGTGTGTATAAGTAATTTTTTTCATTTATGTAACAACAAATTAAATCTATCACGTAGATAGTCTAATAAAAATATTGAAAGATAGTGATTTAAATATATTTCCCATCGAAAGAAATTTGCAGTACTTACTCAGATTGCAATAAATTGGAAAATATTCTTGGACAATAAAAATAACACAATTTAGCTATTTATTATAGGAGAATTATTGTTGAATAACAGTTACAAAGAAAACAATGCGATATGCAAAACAAATCAACCAATAAATGACAACTTTTCTTATTGCATCAATGGTGATTATTTCTAATTGTGGCACAGTACTTGGCAGAATTTAAGCTATGTTAAGAATTTTCAAACTGATTTCTAGTTTCGAATTAGCAAATTGCACATTACTCAACTAATTTTTATTATATTATTGCAACCGTAAAGTCCTTTGGACAGACAAAAGATAGTCTATTAGTTTATACAACAAATCGTACAGCGTACATCAATGTAAAATTTAGTTCTATTTATTCCTCTGTAGGGAAAATTTACGTTTTCTATCAGCATTTGAGCTAGGCCCAATTATTGTGAAATAATGAATATTGTAGAATTCGTAAAAACAGAATATTAGTGACTATTGTAGCACTGCATGAGCTCCATGAGAAATGTAATTAGATATTTCAACTCGAATAAATTGTCGCTACTTTTTCAACTAATTCAGATAGTACATTTCATAAAAAATGATAAGAGGTAGTGCCAGTTTCGTAAAGATACCTTATAGGCTAGCAGACAATAAATTAGTATTACACCTCATAATACTGTTTGAAAACAATGATAAATTATTGGGCAATTTAAATTCAAATACATACAAACACTAAACTTTAATTTCCACTTGGAATTAAGTATCAGTAGAAGTAAGTAAAATGAAATAAAATGTGTTCAAATTGATATTATCTAAAATTTTCAGCAAGAGAAGTTAGTAGCACATTTAGGGAATTGAAAATTTTAAATGAATAATTCATCCAAATTATCCAATAAAGTGGAAATAATAACTATTTGCCAGTTGTTTATCAAGAATTTTATTTACCAAATAGTCACAACACAATACATGCGATATATTTCAATTTTCAGTAACATAGAAATTTCTCTGATTTTTCAATGTGAATTGTGTCAGTGTTGCACTTCTGTCATCCAAATAATCAAGGAATCATCATTTTATTATCTTTCTGAAGACTTGATAGCATGTGAATATTCTGGGGCCAAGGCAAAAATGGGCGTAATAAATGCGGCTCAGTATTTTTATGTTCAATGTGGAGGTAAGATGAGATGTTTTTCTTTACCTTCTCAATGGCATGTTCTCGCTCCATCAATATGCTGCTCAATTCTTCCACATGCTTCTCATGTTTCGAGTCTTTATTTCTCAGGAGCTCTATCAACTCATCCCTTATCTTGAGAACATCGGTTTGCAGCTTCACGATTTGATCTCGCTGTTCAAGCTCCGCGTTCCTATCAGAGAGAAGTTTCTGCAGTTCCAGATTGTTATTTGCCAGCTCATCCACATTCTTCTGTAGATCAAGAATCTACAACAGCAGAGGACATGCATTAGAAAAGTCGACTAATAATCCTACTATACTGTAATTATGGTAATTTATATTCAAGTTTACTATAAATTTTAAACAATATTAAGTAAGTTAGAGAAATCTATCTACAGCATAAAATATGTTGTATTTTAATGGAGTAACAGCCCTAAATAAATGGCTCACATCTAAATAGTTGGTTGCCAATTTCATCTACTTACTAAAACAGCAGAGTGGATAGTAATCTAATAGCATTAATTATAGTCAATAACCAGTGTTAATATAGACATTAACTAATTTTCTTTCAAGTTAGTTTGAAGTGACTGACAATTGAATAAACTGACAAATATACATAAACAGAATTTATTAATTTCGAATTCCTTTAATTGCTATTAGTTTATACTGAAGACTTCCGCAATGGCGGATATTGACAACAGTATTGAATAGCTGATGGAAATCGATGAATGCTACTGTACAAAAATATTCGATTCCCGGTGGTGACTGATATTTTTGTACAGCAGCATTCATCGATTTCCTACAGCTATTCAATACTTTTGTCAATATCTGCCATTGCGGAAGTCTTCAGTGTAAACTAATAGCAATTAAAGGAATTCGAAATTAATAAATTCTTTTTATGTATATTTGTCAGTTTATTCAATTGTCAGTCACTTCAAACTAACTTGTGAGATACGAGCCGATATGGCCAAGTTAAAAATGAATGCTGCTGTGCAGAAAGGTCTCCATGGTCTAGTGGTTAAGGCGCCCGACCGGCAATTGGGAGGTCCGTGGTTTGATTCTCGGTGGTGACTGATATTTTTGTACAGTAGCATTCATCGATTTCCATCAGCTATTCAATACTGTTGTCAATATCCGCCATTGTGGAAGTCTTCAGTATAAACTAATAGCAATTAAAGGAACTCGAAATTAATAATTTTCTTTATTGCAGATAATGCCCACATGAATCTGGAGACTTGTGCGCGTGGTTAATGATATGAATGGGTGAATGATGAGAGACATCATGCCTGAATAAGATTCCAACTCAAAGCTATAGGAAAAGAAACGCTGATAGCAAGTTGAATCAGTCGATGATCAGCCGTAAGCTATGCTAGTAATTTAACAACGAATTGCTTGAAGCAAACCATTATGCTTAATAAACATGGAGAAATCATTAATGTAAATGCACGGTACCTAAAAATAAAACAAACCTCATCACCAACTCTACAATAATAACCTACAGTTTTGCTATATAAGTACAAATGGGAATATTGATAACGATACTCTTATAAATTCTCATAATTTTTGTAAGAGACATATTGCATGAAAAAAACTGAAAGCTACTCAATAAACTCTTTAAAACATACAGTCAAGCCTCTATGTAACAAACTTCCAAATAATGAAATCCTCTACGCAAAGACTCTTTATGGTCTTCCTTGACATTATTGTTGTGGTTATCCATTTTTCGTGAACTGCAGTAGAACTATTCATATGTATTATCTTGCTGTGCAGAACTGACCTTTTTGAGTCGCGGCGGACGCGTTTCGAACTATGTTGTTCTTCTTCGGCGCTTGGTTGCAGACTGACTAGTTTTCTGGTATGTAAGGTCTGGTGGTCGTAGGAAGGTAGTGTGGGAGGAGTGGATGTGGTGGGGGAAGTGGGTGTGGTGGAGGTGTTTTTAGGAGGGGTTTGTGATGATGTTGAAGAGGGTATGAGATTTGAAATTAAGTTGGTCATTGAGTATGAATTGAGGATGTGAAATGGAATGTTTGTAAATTTCGAATTGTTCAAGAGTATTGAGTTTTTGACTTTTGGGGGCAATGTGAAGGATGTGGAGGTTTTGATCAATGTTGGTGAATGAATGATTTTTGTGAGTAGATGTTCAGCATAATTTGATTTTGTCTGTGGTTGGGTGAGGGATTTTATGTGTTCTTTGAATCTGGTTGTGAAAGATCTGCCAGTTTGTCCAATATAGAAACTGTCACATTCGTTGCATGTCAGTTTGTAAGTGCCAGAATGATTATGAATGTTGTTGATGGTGGTGGTGTAGTTGGTGGTGAGTTTTCTTAAGGTGTTGTTGGTTTTGAATGCGACTGTGTAGTTGAGCTTTCTGAAGGTATTTGCTATTGTTTGTGTTGTATGATTGATGTATGTTAATATGATGTATTTGGAGTCTGGTAGGGGTTGTGTGGATTTTTGTTGTTTGCGAATGATTCTATGGAGTTTTTTGTCAATGATGGATGGGTTGTAACCGTTTTTTGAGGCTATGTATTTGATGGTATTGAGTTCAGTTTGGTAGTCAGTGGAGTTCATGGGTATGTTGATGAGTCTGTGAATCATGAAGTTGAGAGCTGCATGTTTGTGTTGGGTTGGATGGTTGGAGTGATTATGAATTATCATGTCTGTGGAGGTAGGTTTCCTGTAAATTTTGAATGTATGGTGATGATTTGTTTTAGTGATTGTGAGGTCAAGAAAGTTGAGAGAATTATGAATTTCAGTTTCCAAGGTGAATGTGAGATTGGGGTGGATTTTGTTGATGTAGGTGAGAAATGTGTGAACTTGTCTGGTGTTACCTTTGTACAGTACAATGATGTCATCTACATATCTGTGCCAATAAATGATTTTTTCTGAATGTGGATTGTTAATGAGGATGTGGGTTTTTTCTATGTTGTGGATGAAGATTTCGGCTAGGATGGGAGAGATGGGAGATCCCATTGGGAGACCTGTGGGTTGTGTATAGAATTTATTATTGTGAGTGAAATAGTTTTGTTTTGTGATGGTGTTGGTGAGTGACATAATTGACCAAACTGAACTCAATACCATCAAATACATAGCCTCAAAAAACGGTTACAACCCATCCATCATTGACAAAAAACTCCATAGAATCATTCACAAACAACAAAAATCCACACAACCCCTACCAGACTCCAAATACATCATATTAACATACATCAATCATACAACACAAACAATAGCAAATACCTTCAGAAAGCTCAACTACACAGTCGCATTCAAAACCAACAACACCTTAAGAAAACTCACCACCAACTACACCACCACCATCAACAACATTCATAATCATTCTGGCACTTACAAACTGACATGCAACGAATGTGAGTTTCTATATTGGACAAACTGGCAGATCTTTCACAACCAGATTCAAAGAACACATAAAATCCCTCACCCAACCACAGACAAAATCAAATTATGCTGAACATCTACTCACAAAAAATCATTCATTCACCAACATTGATCAAAACCTCCACATCCTTCACATTGCCCCCAAAAGTCAAAAACTCAATACTCTTGAACAATTCGAAATTTACAAACATTCCATTTCACATCCTCAATTCATACTCAATGACCAACTTAATATCAAATCTCATACCCTCTTCAACATCATCACAAACCCCTCCTAAAAACACCTCCACCACACCCACTTCCCCCACCACATCCACTCCTCCCACACTACCTTCCTACGACCACCAGACCTTACATACCAGAAAACTAGTCAGTCTGCAACCAAGCGCCGAAGAAGAACAACATAGTTCGAAACGCGTCCGCCGCGACTCAAAAAGGTCAGTTCTGCACAGCAAGATAATACATATGAATAGTTCCTTGACATCTTTGTAAAAAGACAAAAACAATTTTTTGCCTGAGTAATCGATTTTGTAATAGGCTACAGAAGTTGAACTGTATTTACTTCGGCTGGGAACTGGAATGACGAAATAATTTTTCAATGTTTGCTCATATTATGATATTATATTATAATGCTTTATGTTTTTTAATAGAGTTAATTAATTATCTAAATCTTTTTTCCTCACCTGGGCTGCCAAGTTCCCTCTTTCTTGGTAACTGATTTGACACTGATCAGGAGGCATCTTTCCACCTTTCATTCTGTCTCTGAAAATCAATGAAGATACTTATTAATGAAAGTATCATACAATATTCATTCACTTGCTAATCACTAATTTTAATAATAGGTTCAAGTGTTGTCAAAAATGGTTCCACTAAAAACATGTTGAGTGAAACTGGATAAAAAGAAAGCTCTTCCTCCTACATCGAGTCTGTAGGGATTTTCTTCTCTAAAATTTTATAAGCCCTAAACAATACTGAAGGGTATTTGATTGATACATCGTTTTTGCATATTAATCGATTTTTCACAATTCGTATTTATTTTTAGTGGTGAAGTCATTGGATGGATATTATTATACTAATAGAGAAGCCCATATTTTCAAAAATAATTTAATCAGATATAGAGTAATTAATGGCAAAATATACATATGTATTTAGGAATAACGTAATTTAATTGCACAATGCATAATTTAAATAAGAACGTAAGTCACTTTTCTCTTTTATGACTCTCAATTCAAGCGAGACGAATATGAAGCGAGAAGATTTTATATTAATAATGTGGAACTCAGCTTTGTACAGCAATTAAGTGTGCTGCGACTCTACCTTCAATTCTTTCTTATAATATATGGGTGTAATAGCTAATTTAACTCATAACGTTTAGTGGTGTAGCCAAAAAAGAATCCAGGGGGTTTGGAACCCCCCCCACCCCCCACCGCCGAGATATCTTTAAATTCCATTCCACTGTATGTAAGATTAATAAAATAATTTAGCTGTGCATTCTCATGTAGTAGACATGGTCGTGTTATTATAATACTTAGTTTAGTTTAATATCTACCTGTATATCGTGTGTGAGCGGAGAGAAACACAGTGACAAGTCCACATCTGCTTTTTCCGTGCGCGTGCGCACGAAATAACAACTACTATACTCTTACATCTTACATGTATTACGTATTTGTAAAAACGTAAGATGATGCTCCCCCCCCACCAAAAAAACACATATTGCATACCACTTAAAATTGCCTATAAAAAATTCATTGCATTGCATTGCAAAAATGCAATCCTATGAAATCCTATAAACATTTCTTCACTATACATCTATACATAACTACCTGTAGTGTACTGCCAATGCTATAAACTGCAATCTATGTTATTAGAGGGCTTCAAAATACACTTTCAAACCTTACAAATTCTAAAAAAAATTGGGGGGAGGACCCCCGGACCACCCCTTATACTGGGGGGAATTCTCCCGTACCTTTCGTATGCCTAAAGTTAGACACCCCCCCCCCCCAAAAAAAAATTAATTTCTGGCTACTCCACTGACTTGTAATCTCTTGAAGCAATTACAAACCATCACACTGACGTTGCTGAGCTCAAACCGTCTTTTGAATCACATGAAATTAAATTGAGAAATCATGAAATGATTCATTAATCGCATTCGTTCCACAATAATTCAATGTGCGACTTGAGTGATACCAGAAAGAGACACCAATTCATGGAAACATTACGTAACTCACCACAAATAAATAAGCAAATCTACTGCAATAATACCTGCAAGGGCGGTACCAGAGGAAGAGTCATGGGGTTCATTACCCTCAAATCAAAAATTTACTGGATAAGGGGTAGGAACGAGAGAACAATCTCGCAGAAAAAGGACAACAAATTCCGTTTGTGACCACCTCCAAACGTTTTAGCTGGGATTTGAGTATTTGCAATCTAGTCTATAATCTTTTAGACTACCATGTCAATTCATCAAATTTTCAAGTTTATAGAGAGTTCTATCTACTCATTCTAAAGATTTCACAGCTGCGCATAGCCTTTGCACAACTGATTTTATCAAGGTGATAACGAGCGGGGAAAAACGCATAGGCCTACGGTTCCTAAAACCCTCTCATACCGTATGTAATTAGCAGTAATGGATATTAGGTCTCATATTTTGAAAAATCCTGATCCTTATTGGTGAAGTTTTGAGAATATAAAGTTTTAACCTTCCGAATTTTAAAAACTAATTAATTTTTTATCAAATAAAAGAGGATTTCAACGCCAATTCCAAGATCAGCACAGAGAATACAGGTGTATAAGTATCAACTTCTTAGATTTAGGCCTACTCACTTGCTTTGTTTTCTCTCCATAAGAAGACGTTTTATTTGCTCTTGCAATTGCATGATTTGTTCATCTCGAAGACCCAAATCAGTTCTGAGCTGATGTTCTATTTCAATGTTATCCTTTTCTAAGCTGTGTACCTAAAACATGATTTTCGCTTTATTTTATATGCATTGATTTCATTGAAAAACATTTTTTCATCACAATGTTATTTAGAACGATTTTCCACTTTTCAAGAAGCTTATCCATTAATTTTCAGAGCTCTAAGCTTTGGATCTATTGTTATGATTCTTTGGTGAAGAGATTCCTGATAAAATTGTTAATCTACCAGTAATATGAAAAAAATAAATAAATAAACCTGGGAAATTCTCTTTATGAATTGACAACAACTTCTGAGACTAATAAGACTGTAATCAGTCAGTTATTCCAGTAGGGGGGAATAAAAAGGATGTTTCCCCCCCCCCGAAATTCTCAACCGGCACTAAAAAAAGCTTTACTCGGGCCTTTTATGAAGGTGAGGTTATTTTTCCAGGTGATATATCCACTTTCAAACATTGTATCAAATGTTGTATAAACATAATGTATCAAAACATTTCCTCACTTGAAATCCCAAAAATTTCTGGATTCGCCCTTGTAATCCGTACCGATTAATCTGATACCTATTAAACATCTATCATTAAATTCTGAAGAGATTCTTACCCTATCATTTTTATTCTGTAAAGATTCAATTTTTGCTCTCAGCATTGCATTTTCGTCAATAGCGCCTTGCTTTGTCACCTTGCAGGCGTCCAGCTCAGTTTTCATCATCTGTTTGTCACTCTCAACAGTCTTCTTGAACTCTTCAACTGAAAAATATATTACTCATTTTTATATCTCAACTTATGGAAACCAACCACTGAAGTTCATAGAAGGTTCAGTGGTTTTTTTTATAAAAAGAAGGTGAACATGAATCGATAAGTTTCATTGATATTTCTAATAAAATTGGTTGACAAAAGAGAATAATACTAGCACAGAAATGAGCAGCTACCAACTTTTTACCTATATTATTAATTTGAAAATGAAGAATGAAAGGAAATATTTTCCATCTATTATTAAAAGTTCTATACAGGTAAAAATGTGCAACTCACATTCATAATTCTTAGCTTTGATCTCCTTCTTGGCTTCTTCTATTAGCTGACTCAGATTTTTGCTTTTCATTTCCATTTCCTTCAATTTCATAGATGTTTGTTGCTGCTCAGCCAAATATTTTTTTCTGAAAAATTCCACAACAAAAAAAAATAAATAATAATAATCATTTTATTTGCTTTTGGAATAAACTTATAAATGTATTATAGATGTTTGTTGCTGCTCAGCCAAATATTTTTTTCTGAAAAATTCCACAACAAAAAAAATAAATAATAATAATCATTTTATTTGCTTTTGGAATAAACTTATAAATGTATTGAGTTTACTCAATGATATAAACACAACACAGCAAACAATTGAACAAGCTAACAATGATTATAAATGTATATATAGTAAGAGATTATGCATTTTTATGTGGTGCATTATATATGATAAATATATTAAGAGAAAAACATGATAGATTATGAAAGACAAAAAACAAATAATATTTTTATGATTGGTGAAGACTTCAATTTCAATATAGAGCTGTGCTCAAACTCAAAGTGGATGATTTACCTAGTGGAATAACGCTTTCGGAATAACCATACAAATGTGTTGGTTTTACGCAGTGAGGTAGCCAGGGTGGGGGGGGGGGGTTTCTGGACCCCCCTTCCGGTCCTAAATTTTATATAATTTTCCATTAAATTAAACGTAAAACTATATAACTATATACTGTTCCTTATTTCTTATTATTAAAATTACAAGTTGTAGGCGTTAATTTTCAATGCCAGTAGAGCTAAAAAAGACCGTTCTAGAGCCTCTATTTTTCAAAACTTTTCCGGGGAAGTACCCCTGGACCCCCCCTCACTTGGCTATGTCACTGGTTTACATATTGATATGAAGTATAACACAGCACAGCCAACAAGCTAACAATAAATTATATATCACCATAAAGGCTTTATAAGTGATACGCATGAAGCAGAAGGTGCATGGATGATGCATTCCATTCATGGATTGAAACATTTAGTGAATTCTGTCGTTGTAATATTCAAATGGGAGGTTTCTAAAAGCACATTGGAGACAATTTAGCAAAGTCCTTACCCCTTATTCAACTCGTCGTTATATCTGCATCTTAGAGTTGAAAGCTGTTCTTGCATTTCTTTCATTTCTTCGGAATCTACAATCAACTTGGAAAGCTTCAAATTCTGTTGATCTTTATTTTTCTGTAGTCTGTAAGATGCAGGAAAGAAGAAACTTATTAAGTTTTTTATAAAGCTTACAACAGCTTTTTCATAACGATAAACTGAATAAAACTGGAAAAATAGAGGGATTAATCACTAGTCAGAAGTAACATTTGAAAAAATGTCAAATGTCAATTGAAACTTGAACGAATTGTAATAAATAAATTGGTATACGGTACAGCTGATAGTGATTTCAAGAAAAAACCTTTATTTGGAAACCTGGAGCAGGAGTTGGTTATTCAACTACCATCACTAGTCAGAAGTAACATTTGAAAAAATGCCAAATGTCAATTGAAACTTGAACGAATTGTAATAAATAAATTCGTATACGGTACAGCTGATAGTGATTTCAAGAGAACCCCTTTATTTGGAAACCTGGAGCAGGAGTTGATTATTCAACTACCATCTTACAATCATTTCTCAATATTACAAATTTCTAAAATATAAAATTATAGTCATATTATAGTCAAATTATATCATACGGTACCATTTTCTATAGCACATGTATCAGCTTCACTACTCCAGTTATTGAGGACGGTCATGTGTTTGAACAAATTTACAACCGAAAATAATGAATTTAGAACACGGATTTCAAAGATATGTTAGGTCCATAAATTTAAAACAAATTATTGGGGTGTCCATTTCATTTCATCAAGAGTCTAGAAGTGAAGGTGCTATACAAAAAGTGAACAATGATTTATAGGTATAGCTTAAAATGGATCAGCCTAGACTACTATAGTTGGATTCAATGTAAACTTACTCTTTTCTCAGATTGTCATTCTCCTGCATGAGCTTTTCACAGACCGAAGTAATGTCCTTCACCTCTTTCTCAATGCTGTCCATATTCTTGAGCTTGCAATTTGTTTCCAGATTCTTTAGTTTTTGAACTTGCTCTCTTTGCTTGTCTTCCCAGAATTTAAATTTGAGTTCAACGTCTCGAATTTTCTTCTTCATTGCAGGAATGGTCTGGCTACCTCTTTTCTGGAAAAAAATGATATAAGATCTGCTATGAGTATCGGATTTTGTTCATTGAATTAATAAATTAAGAATTATTTCAATAATGCTATTCATTTAACTCTTGGAAATAGAGTCAAACCATTACAATAAAATTTATCAATTCGATTTCCTCAAAGGAATTAAAGGCTATTAATTTATAATGAAGACTTCCGCAATGGCGGATATTGACAACAGCATTGAGTAGCTGATGGAAATCGATAAATGCTACTGTACAAAAATATGCACTTGATAGCGCTTTGAGGAATTCAAAATTAATAAATTCTGTTTCTGTATATTTTTGTCAGTTTGTTGAATTGTAAG
Organism: Conomelus anceps; assembly: GCA_948455865.1. Lineage (NCBI taxonomy): Eukaryota > Metazoa > Arthropoda > Insecta > Hemiptera > Delphacidae > Conomelus > Conomelus anceps. The sequence goes on from OX418218.1 coordinate 63,978,692, forward strand.
TTACGTCTAAACTAACAACAGAATTATTCCATTCATTTCAATCATTTCCTGTCTCAAACATAGACAACTTCGTCTTATTATTCATTAAACATTATTCAACTACTGACTGACCTTAGAATGGAAAATCATAGGCTATTATTTGAACATAACATAAGATCCTACATGATACCTATAGTAAGCTATAGTTTGCTAGCCTATAGTTTGCTAATGGTTGAACTAAATTCAATAAACTATGCATTTGTATGAAGTATGTATAACTATGTTATTCAAAACTCTATGCATAGCTCTATGTATTCAAAATTTTCAGTAATTTTTTATCATAATCTACCGGTACCTAATTATAAGCTATGCAAAAAGTATGAAATTTATTTTCATAGAAAGCTGAATATATTTCATTTTTAACATACCGAACACACAGACTGTCAATTTTGATTCAATAAAAATTACAACAATAGAAGTCATGTGTGGTTTTAGATATTTCTAATTATACCGCATTTGACTGAGATAAATAAGTAGCCTATCTGTGCATACGTTGTCAGAACAGGCTCTGCGGATTTTGAAGAATATATTAATTCGAATGGATAAGTAGTATTTTTGTTTATTATTATTAGTATTTATAATATCTTAATAATTTACATCATTAACTTGTCTAATATAAGTTAAAGTATTTAAATAAAAAGTCAAATTCTATTTTCGAGGTTAGGTGTACCAATATTGATAAATTTTCTTGTAATTAAATAGTCTCAAGTTGACAATTGTAATAAATTAAGTAATATTTCATTAAACATTTAACTAAAATCAATTGAAAACAAATTTTTGCTAGGAAACTGAGTCCAAACAAGGCATCTAAATCTAATTGTTTAACTAAAACTCAGGTAGCTACGCAATCTCAGCAATTATTAACAAAAAGATCTCCAACAGCTCTTAAAGCTACTGTAGATGTAGAAGAAAAGGTTGCTAAACTATTGAGTGATCACACCGAATTGAAAACAAAATTAGAAACATCACTAGAAAATTCTGAGGAAGAACGAATAGGGTTAGTGGATCACATAAAATCTCTGGAAGTTATTGTAAAATTGCAGCAGGAAGACCATAAAACTGAAATCCTAAATCTCATGAGTCAATGTAGGTCTATGTCAGAGGAAATCGAAATATTAAAATCAAAAATAAACTTGGCTAATGTAAGATCTGAACCTCTGATCAATACAAAAAAGTAGAACCTAAATCAAATGGGGAAAAAATAAATAGAAATGGTCAAACAAAAACGTATAGTCAGGTTATGCAAACAGCAACCAAAACTAAAGTAAGGGCAAATAACGATAGGAAAGGTAGCGTACTGCTCTTGACATCCAGTCATGGACGAGACTGTAGTGACCTACTAAATAAAAGATTAAAAAATAAGTATGAAGTTCAGAGCTTTTTCAAACCAAGTGCCCCTATAAACGCAATCGTAGAGTCAGCACAGGAACAAACTAAAGATTTTGGAAAAAACGATTTTCTAATAGTACTGGGTGGCTCAAACAATATAAATGAACCTAATCTAAAACATCTTCCTGAAATAAATGAAAAAATTAAAGAGATTGTGCCACTCAGCCAAAAAACTAATGTAATAATAAGTACAATTCCGTATAGGTTTGATAGGCCAGAGCTAAATGAAGCCATTAAGTCAACAAATAAATCAATTCATAATACAATCAACAGCCTAAAAAATAATAATTCTAAGCAGTTGGGGATTTGTTTTCTAAATGAAAGGCTGAAAAAACAAAGCTTCACTAATCATGGTCTACATCTAAATCAATCTGGCAAAGTAATATTTTGTAATAGGCTGGCAGAGCTGATTGAAAGTCGTTTGCAATCTACCGTCAATAATTCTCCTAAACAATCATCTAACGAACCTTTTTTAGTAAAGTGGCTCAAAACCGGGAAGGGAAACTAGTTTCAAATGATAAATTCATATCTTCAATTATATTAAAAGACGTTAATCGATCAAAAAATCAGGATAGCATTAGTGGAAGGAACTCTTGTAGCAATCTGATAGGCTTTCAAGATTCTAAGAGATTAAGTAAATCTACTTCAATATGCAAAAGCAATGATAAAGTAATAAGGGATTATAGGGAAGTACCGGTACTCACTGTGTTCCATCAGAATATTCAATACATTCGTAACAAAATAGATAGAATCGAAGTATTTTTTAAAGAAGAGGCTCCTGATATAGCTATTTTCACAGAGCATGGTTTAAAAGAAGATGAATTGTCACGACTTAATATTCCAAACTATTCATTGAAAACGTCGTATTGCAGGACATCTCATCGAAGTGGGGGAGTAGCTATCTTCACTAAAAATGCTAAGAATATGCAAACATTTAATTTAGAATATGTAGAGAAATTTGCTGTGGAAATGGATTTAGAAGTTACTGGTTTGAGAGTAAAAATCGACAATAATTTCGAAGTAGCGGTGTTAGGTATTTACAGGTCACCAAATGGGGAATGGAACAATTTTTGTGAACTATTCAATGGGCTTTTAGAGATTACTACGGTACTACTCGTTTTACAAACTTTATTGTAGCGGGAGATTTCAATACAGACTTTGCAACACAGAATAAAATGACAGAAGATTTAAAGGATATTATATGCATGAATAACTTGGAAATAAAAGTTCATGAATATACCAGAGTCACAAGAACATCACAAACAATAATTGATAACATCCTTACTAATACAGATTACTCTAAAACAAGATTAGGCGGCTCGGAACTATCTGATCATGACTATCAAATCTTAGAGGTGGGGTTGCAAGGTCATAAATCAATTAAAAAGAGTAGAGTAATGAAAGAAATTCAACAATGTGAACAGGGGAATATCGATTGTTTGAAACAGAATCTGCTACAAGAAAACTGGAGTAGGGTTTACAATAGCAATAGTTTAAATGACAAATATGATAGTTTCATTAATATTTTAAGGTTTCATATTACTATGAGTTGTCCAGTTAAAAAAGTCCCTGTAAAGAACAAATTAGACAAGATTGAAGAGTGGATAACTGATGATATCCTTGCAGAAAGAAATAGGGTTAAAGATGCATATGATGAATTCAAACTATCTAGAAATATTTTAAGTGAAGATAATTACAAAGCTCTAAAGAAAAATTATACAAGAGAAGTGAAAAGAGCGAAATGTAAGAAAACAGCTGAAATTTTGAATAATAGTGTGTACTTTAACACAGCAGTGTGGGATGTAATAAACAAAAATAGGCAAGTAGCTCATGTAGATGCTTATACTAGTGTCACCAGAATAATTAACGAAAATAACAAATATATTGATGATACTGTAGACATTTGTAATTTCTTTAACAGATATTATCAACTGGTTGCTAAGAATCTTCAAAAATCTCTTAATACAGGTATTAGTGACATGAGGAACACTGAGGGGATTCAGAACGAATTAAAATTCCACCCAGTATCCCAAGACGAGTTGTCAAATATCATTGATAGTTTAAATAATAAAAAAACTGTAGGAATGGATGGGGTATCCAGTAAAATTCTGAAAGAATGTAAAGATCAATTGTTAGACCCTTTGGTTCATCTGATCAGTCATTCATTAGAACAAGGTGTTTTTCCAGATAATTTAAAAGAGGGGAAGATCTTGCCAATCTTCAAAAGTGGTGATGGAGAAAAGGTAGGAAACTATAGGCCCATTAGTATTTTAAATGTAATAAGTAAAATTTTTGAAAGAGTAGTTCTAAATAGGTTACTTCTGCACCTTCAAGAAGGTAACTTTATCTGTGGTAAACAGCATGGCTTCCAGAAAGGGAGATCAACAAAGACAGCCATAGTTTCTCTAGTTGAAAAACTAATAGATATAATAGATTCAGGTGATAAAGCTACTGCAATCTTCTTAGATCTGTCAAAGGCATTTGATTGTGTTAATCATAGAACTTTATTGGAAATACTGCAAAATGTAGGTGTAAATGGGGTTGAACTGAAATGGTTTGAATCATATCTTATTGAGAGAAAACAATGTGTAGAACTAACTACAGTAGTTGGCAATAGTATAGTAAAGAATAAATCTAATAAATTAGAGGTGCAAGCTGGAGTGCCTCAGGGGTCAATACTAGGTCCATTGCTTTTTTTGTTATATGTCAACCGTTTACCTAAAGAATTAATTAGTGGTAGAGCCCTCTTATTTGCTGATACATCACTCATTTGAGTGATACATCACTCATTTTCAGCAATTCCATTCTAAATAATTTAGAAATAAGTGCCCATATAGGTGTGCAGTCCATTGTCCAATTTTTAAATCAGTTGAAATTAACTATAAATAGTAAAAAATGCCAATACCTTCAATTAAAAAACAAACATAATTTAAATGAAGATAGGGCTATAAACGTGTTTGTAAATGATAATCAATTAGACCAGGAAGAAAAAATTGCATTTCTAGGAGTTATGTTTGATAGACGATTGACCTGGACTCCATACATTGAGAAAATATGTAGTAAAATTTCATCTAGGGTATTTGTCCTGCGACAGCTCACTAGATTGAATGACAAAAAGTTACATTTTACAGCTTACCATGGGCTCTTACTGTCACATATTAGGTATGCTATCTTAGTATGGGGTAATTCATCAAAACAAAATCTTGATAGGGTGTTTAAGATCCAAAAGAAAGCGGTTAGGTGTATAGAAAGAGTAAATAGATTAGATTCATGTAGGCCGTTGTTCAAGAGACTTGGTCTCCTAACTGTACCCTGCTTATATGTGTAAGAAGCTACTTTATATGTAAAAACGAATGATATTAACCAAAATCTTGATGTACATGATTATAATACAAGAAGCCGAGGAGATTATCACTTGGTGAGTCACAATAGTAGCTTATTCAAACAAAAACCTAGTTATATTGGTAGGAAACTCTACAACAAGCTACCGCAGTTTTTGAAGAGTCTTGAAAATATAGAAATATTTAAATAACAATTGAAGAAATATTTAGTTGATAAAGCTTTTTATAGTGTACAAGAGTTCCTTTCACATCAAAATTAAGCCTCACCTCAACTAATCCAAGTAATTATGGTATCTAGTGTATAATATTGTTGATCTGACTTGTCTTATACTCCTTAACTGGAGTCTCCAAGACGTAATCTACAAAAAAAATCTAATGCTTACCATCTTATCACTGTTGGTTTTCTCTTCCTCCAATTTTTTACTGAGATTTTCCATGTTGTAGATCAAATCCTGGTTCTCTGTTTCTAATAGTGCAATTTTTTTCAGTTCGCTGTCATGTGCCAGTTGGAAACTTGCTTGCAACTTGTTATTCTCAATATTTTGAGATTGGCATTGCTCATATAGGTCAGAAACTTTTTTTATCAACTTATGGAGTATTTCAAGTTCTTCAGTGGCTAGTGGTTCTTTATCTGAAAATTTCAATCGTTGAAATATTATCATCACATATTTTCCAAAATAAGTACACATTAATCCTGGCCCTCAGAAATTACTAGAGCCTTCATTCAGGAGTTAAATTGAATTTTTTTTTTCATTTAAAAAAGCTGAAAATCAAATAAAACTTATTACAAGTCGGTAACTACCATAACTACTCAGATATTTCACAAAATGCTTTCAAATTACGGTACTATAAAAACAGGATTTGTCAATAAACTTCACAACGAAAATTGTAGAGAATTCAATTCTGAAAATAAAAAGCTGAATCATCTAATAGCCAAGAAAACACTGTGCGTTAATAAAATTTGTCAAAACACTATGAGTTTGCACTGTTGCTTTCAACTTGCTATCCTTGTGTGTTTTAATCCAATAAGACCCTGATTTAAGAACTTTGGGTACTTTTGAATGATTTACCATTTTATTTATAGAATTCAGTTCTCTACCAGATTTGTTGGAGAAACAAATTTGGGGAGTCCGGTCCCACACAAGATGTCAAATTATCTTAAGATAGAAACTGTAAAACATATTGCTTCATTGACAAATAACCAAGTTATTCCACCTCAAACTTGAAAATCCTGTTTCAAAAGTCATTTTTACGTATTTTGTAGAATATGTAAATAATTATGGCAGTTACAAACTCTTTTGTAAGTTTTATTTGACTATTCAGCTTATTTTACATGAAGCCTGAACACATAAATGAAAGCCCGAATTCCCACACAGCACAAGGACATCCTCAAGATATCCCAAGAATATCCCACAAGAATATTGAGAATATCCTCAGGACATCCCATTATATCCTAAATAAATCCCAGGGATATCACAGGGATAACTGAATGTCCGCCCAAATCCCGCAAAGGATATCCCGGGGATATGTATAGGATGTCCTGGGGATTAAATATCCCACCACGGGATTTTCTAGTGGATATCCTCAGAATATTCCTAGAATATCCCACTTTGAGTTCCCAGGGATATCCCAGACAGAATATACTCAGGACATCCCAGTATATCCTAAATAAATCCCAGGGATATCATAGGGATAACTGAATGTCCACCCAAATCCCGCAAAGGATATCCAGGGGATATGTGTAGGATGTCCTGGGGATGAAATATCCCACCACGGGATTTTCTGGTGGATATCCTCAGAATATTCCTAGAATATCCCACTTTGAGTTCCCAGGGATATCCCAGATAGAATATCCTCAGGACATCCCAGTATATCTATCCTAAATAAACCCCAGGGATAACTGAATAGGGATAACTGAATGTCCACCAAAATCCCATGAAGGAGAACTGGGGGATATGTGTGGGATGTTCTGGGGATGGCATATCCCACCCCAGGATTTTCTAGTGGATATCTTCAGAGTATTCCTAGGATATCTCAAATAATATCCAGGGACATCCTAGGGATAAAGGAAAACTGTCCAAATCCCACAGCGGAGATCCTGAGGATATGTATGGGATATGCTGGGAATGACATATCCTTTCCCTATCCTAATATTATTATTAGAGGTGCGATATTAAGCTGGTAAGAACAGTTACTACACTTTGATCTAATCAACAGGCTGAGATGTGATACCTAAATAATTAAAGTAGATTGAATAGTTTGTGCATTGGTGACACCCCCATCAAACAGCTTCAAAAATCCCAGTGAGAGGTACAAAATTCGGTAGCTTTGATCAGTTATTTTAGGCTGGAGGATTCTAGGATCATAGAAAAAGTGTCTTTAAATTCTCCAAGAATAGGAAAATTATCAACTTTGTTAGTTAAAATATGTATACTTTAAATATTACAAGGGATATTTAATAAACATTGTGAAATTGCATATGAATTGATACAATGTGATGGTAGTTACCAGAACTTCCAACAGGTTGCAGTAGGATAAGGTAGCCTTGTGCAGGGGTGGTTTCACCCCCAAAAATATGCTAACCGCTATTATCTGAGTTCAATTCAATCTTAATGAGAATAAAATTCCCTACAAAATGAGTGTTCATACTTGGTTATATTATATAACTAGTGGCTCTGAAGTTAGAGAAGTTAGGTTAGGAGAGAGAAAGAGCGAGTATGAGTGAGTGAAGTGTGAGGGGGTGAGAGGCCGTAAGAGAGAGAGTGAGAGGGAGAATGACAGAGTGAGTGAGATACAATACGAGTATGATAGTGAGTGAGTGAATAATATATATTATACTGTAAGTTATATTACAAGTAAATAATTTCAATAATGAATATCATTGAAATTTAATACACATTTGAATTTAAACTCATGTGAAAGCAAAGTAATTAAAAGTGGTAGAATTTCTAGATGGCAGAATTGTAACATCCTCAATGTTAGTTCTAATACCAACTAGTCAACCCTAAGGAATAATAAATAGTAGGCTATACCTAAGTAATTATGCATTTGAGATTTAACTTGTTTATGCATTAGCCTAGCTTTAATTGAATGTGGTAGGGTCACATGAAAGCAGAATAGGAATGACCTAAATAATAATGATGACATATTGCAACAACATCACATTTTATTCATCCTGAGATCTTGTCAGGATAAAATATTTTAGGATGTAATCTTCCTCATATGCCTGAATATAAGGGAGTATTTCAGGATTGAAAGGTATTTTTTTTAGGATGAAGCCCACATAGGTCTTAGACCTACAGTTTTAGGTGGGTTCCGAACCACTGGATATTATATTCCTGTATAAGATATCCCTGGATTAGCCCAGAATATTAAATCATTGAGAAACATTCTAGGGAGATTCAGATATATTTCATTCTAGTATATATGATATCCTGGGATTTCCCCAGGATTTATCATCCCAGCATGTAATATCCTGGGATCTCCCTCAAATATATCTTCCCAGTATGTCATATCCTGGGATCTCCCTAAGATATATCATCCCAGCATGTGATATTCTGGGATCTCCCTGGGATATATCATCCCAGTATGTCATATCCTGAAATCTCCCTGGGATATATCATCCCAGTATATAACATCCTGGGATCTCCCTGGGATATATCATCCCAGCATGTGATATTCTGGGATATCCCCAGGATGTATAATCCCAGTTTATATCATCCTGGGATATATCATCCTAGCATGTGATATTCTGGGATATCCCCAGGATATATCATCCCAGCATGTGATATCCTGGGATCTCCCTGGGATATATCATCCCAGTATATAATATCCTGGGATCTCCCTGGGATATACCGTCCCAGTATGTGATATCCTGGGATATCCCCAGGATATCATATCCCTTATGAAATATCCTTCAGAGATCCCAGTGACATTCCAATATCCCGGGATCTCTATAGGACATATGGGAACTGGTCAGGATATCCTAGGGATATTTTGTGCTGTGTGGGTTATAGCCTACATCGTTTAAAAATAGCATGAAGCAGGCTACTTGATATATATATATATATATATATATATATATATATATATGGCATGGAGGATTGTTACATTATGGTATGGAGGATTGTTGAACAGAAAACGAATATTGAAGATGAAAGCCAGGAAGACTTTTCAAGGATTTATAAAAAAAAATAGAGAGTTAACTTTGAACTTATTGAATGACTTCTTTGCTAATACATGTGATAGATTGAATCTGGAACCGGATTTTCAGACTGCTTTGAACTTTTGCAATAAGTCACATAAAACAAATAATCTACTTAATATCTTCTAAAGGTGTTACAGTAGATGAAGTAATTGACATCATAAAACATATTAGTGCATCAAGAACTCCTGGTTGTGACGAGCTTCCGCCATTTTAATTGAAGACATGTGTGTTACTGATTGCACAGCCAATAGCATTGTTTTTTAATATATCTTTTAGACGTGGAGTATTTCCTGATCTGTTGAAATACTTGAATTTAATACCAATATTCAAGTCTGGTGATCTGGTAGATGTCAATAATTTTAGACCAATAGCAATTTCATCAGCATTTTTAAAGATTTATGAAATGGCAGTTGTTATAAGGCTTTCAACACATCTAAAAACAATGGTCTTTTACATAATGATCAGTCTGGGTTCCAAAAGAAGAAGAGCACAGTGGGAGCCATTTTTGAATTTGTTATCGATGTGTCTTCAGCCATTGATAAGTCGCAGTCTGTAACACGTGTGTTCTGTGGCTTATCAAAAGCATTTGATTGCGTCAACCACAGCAACTCCTACAAAAGCATATTTTTCAAAAGTCAGGAAAGTCAGGCCTTAAGGTCTATTCTAGGACCTCTGCTATTCTTAATGTATATCAGTGACTTTCAAAACTCAGTTTTACACTCAAGACTTATCATGGATGTGGATGACACAACTGCCCTTATATCAGAAATAAGTGTCTGTATAAGGACATACATCTTGCTGGTCTAGCAAGAAAAATCAAAGAAGGCTTCCAGAACTTGTCTAATTGCCTAAGAGTGAACGGTCTTTCTTTGAACCACAATAAAACTCACTCAATTAAGTTTGGCTACAATCTTAAATCTCAACGGTAGAAACTCCTCGCCACCGGTAGATGACAGATATAGTATAATTAATAACACAAAGCTTATAGGTGTCACAAAAGATGAGTGTCTGTCCTGGAAGGATCACATTCAATCTCTTATAAATAAATTAAATAGAGCATACTTCATAACCCTCACACTGTCTCACACAGTTGATAGAAAAACGCTGTTCACAGTGTATTATGCATACTATGTTTATTCCCACTTGAAATATGATATTGTGTTCTGGGGAAACTAGAAAGATAGCAACAAGGTGTTCTTGATCGAAAAAAGATTTTGAGTTATATTTGGTTTGAGATCCAGAGACTCATCAGAGACTTGTTTGAGATCAGAACAAGTTTTCAAAGTTCAAAAATCCTAACTTTGCCATCTATGTATATTTTTCAGTTGTTAGTGTTTGTCAAAACTAATATTCATAAATTTCAGCACTGCAGCACTGTTTTTTATGTGATAATTTTATTTAACACAAGGTTTTATTGTAAATTAGATGAATTATATTGTAGCTTTAATTCAATCGTTCAATTTATGTACTTTATGTTTAAAGTTAAATTTTAGAAATAGAACTTTGACAAACCACATGTCAAATGCGAGACATCCCAAATTATGATGTGCTGTGACGATTTTTTAATATCCAATGATTAAACTCTATATTAATTTATTTATTGTAAATATTACTAAGCTCAGTATTAAGGCACAGTATTTTTTCTTAATTACTGTACGTACTGTACTCGTACTCTCTACAGTACTACATCAATTCTGAATTTTAGGCGTGTAAATTACCCATTATTAAAACAATTTTTTTCTCTCATACTAACCAATAGCAAACGTGGACTTGTAGTTTGAGAAGCATTCTTCAAGTTTACATATGTTCAGCATTTTATCGCTAATGGCTTTGGAAAGCCAAATCAAATACTCATTCCTACTCTCCGCCTGCGCCTTGTTTTCATTATTTTCAAAATCTCTCAATAACATTTCAGTCTCTGAAAATGATAAATCAGATACGTTACAATGTACCAACTTAGATGATACTCTTCATTTTCAATGAAGTTTAGACAGAGGATAGAAAAACATATACGCTGTATAGTAAAGCATTAAATTGAACCAACTTGGACTTCATATGGCTATAAGAAAAATAAGTTAAATCATTAAAAAAAAAACAGAATCCAACTCAGAAGAGTCAAAGAAAACAGTTTAAGAGATAAGGAAAACATTATTTTCTTTTTTACCATGAATTAATTTTTTGGAATGAATAATAAGCAAAATACAACTTGACATCTTATCATGATAGTATTGTGGAACTATACTGTATTATACGGAAGACAGTACCAGGGATGTCATCTAGGGATGGCAGGGGGAGTCATTCCCCCAAGATTTGCCAAAAATGATAAAAATGCATTTATTGACATCAATATCAAACAAAATTTTTTTTTTTTTTTTTTTTTTTTTTTTTTTTTTTTTTTTGGAGGATGAAGCCCACATAGGTCTTAGACCTGTGCGTGGGTAATGAGTTGGATGATAGTGATTGATGAGTTGGACCTACAGTTTTAGGTGGGTTCCGAACCACCGGGAAGTGATTTTACAGCAGAGAACAGTGTCTTTTTTGCTGGCCAATCTAATCGGTCACCGTTACAAACAGGTCCTACGAGAACGCAGCTTATCTATCTGATTGAACAGATACCTGCTACGGCTCGCGGCTATCACTTCATTGGAATGAAGTAGTAACCAAATAATTTAGATGTAAGGATCATAATTTAACTAAAAATCATGTAATATTAGGCTGATTTTATTAAAAAATCAGCCTAATGATTGCCGTTAGCATTTATTGAACTGAAATATGGCGCTCCTGGACACTATGATACGTATGGTAGGTACTTGGAAAAATAAAGAATCTAACACAACATACTATTTTTTCTGTGATCCAACCGATAATAAAACATGAACATAGTTTAATTGTACATCATCTATGTACATCTTTCCACGCATAATGCTTGGAAAAAGAAATGAGCGGACCAAAGACTGATCTCTGTTCTTTGTGCAGAGACCATCGCGCCTTTCATAGGGTATCTTGTGAAAATGTTTAACAACACTATAAAAAGGTGCTTCCAGTTACCTCCATTCTCAGATCTAGCTGTAGTCTCCCCCCCACCTTTTTTCGCTGGAAGAATAACATCGAGAGCCTCATATTTCCTGATTGGAGAGCTTTGAGAGGGCTTTATTCTGCTCCTGTGAGACTCCACATCATTTTCATTTCTCTGAGAAAATAATAGCATAGTAATACATGATAAAAATTATCATAGTCAATCTGTCACCTACAAAATGCTATTTCATGTTCGCTTATTTCGATTTGCAGAAACTCGTATTTTCTTTTTAGATTGGAGACTAAATTAAAGATGCCAATTATATTACAGTTAACAAGAGATACATATAATAGCATACTAATGATGCATTTAAAATGGTTAATAACAAAAAAAATTGAGCTGAACGTTTTATTATTGTTTATTTATCCATGTAATTTGAATTGAATTGAATTTGATATTTATTTCAAAAATTAAAACAAGCAGATTACAAAATACATTTGTTCAGGGTACAATATAGTTTACACATCATAAAATATGAATAAGAGTAATAATAAAAAGATAATAAGTTTTATAAAAGATAATAATTCATTTGAAAGAAAAAACTATAATAGATAATAATAAATTTACAGTAATCATCCTTTAAATACTGTGCAGCATACATATACCCCAATCAATGAGTATGTAAGTATCAGACTTTCTAAATTCAATTACAGTATTGAAAAATTTTGAATTATAAATTAAAATGATTGGAAAACAATTATTACCATATGCAAAAAGTAAAAATGGTTTGCATGATATAGCTTCAAAAAAGTATTAAATAAAAACTAGATTAGATTTGTAGCGCGGATATGAACGACTACCGGTACTTAGAAGCCAGTGTTAAAATAAAAATGTCTCACTTCTTGGCTTCATACCAGTTTATGCACAAAAATCACACCATCAGATAATAAAATGCTATTTACTTTTTTTTAAATCAATAAATAGCATTGTGTACAAAATAAAGTAGCCTAAATATATTTTTTAAATAATTGCGAAAGTTTTGTATCTTCTTCCAACTTATAGCAAGAAGAAATAACATTGAAAACCAAAATAATGTAGATATTTGTATTAGATAGTAGAAAAATAAGTATTAAGAATTGGCAGCATTTAATACCTCTAGAGTTGACTTACCTTTCCATCTTTGGGCGCATTTAGAGGATGTTTGATGATTCCAGCGCTGCCACCAGGTCCCACAGACGATTGACGTTGTCGTTTGTATTGTGTGCTGGTGCGATCTGACACAGGAACTGTTCGACAAGAACTGGTGGCTTTACTTCCTGGCTGTTGGATAAGGACATTGCTTTTTTGAGATCGCACTGGTTTCGGTATTTTCGAGGTGGACACTTGTTTTGCGCAAGGCTTCTGGCTCACATTGGACTGAGCACCTGAGGAGAATCACAACAAAATAATGACCAGTACTTTTTAACCACTTCCATATGTTGTCCAATAATAGAACAAACTACTTTACACTTTTTTTTTGGAGGATGAAGCCCACATAGGTCTGAGACCTGTGCGTAGGTAATGAGTTGGATGATGGTGATTGATGAGTTGAACCTACAGTTTTAGGTGGGTTCCGAACCACCGGGAAGTGATTTTACAGCAGAGAACAGTGTCTTTTTTGCTGGCCTATCTAATCGGTCACCGTTACGAACAGGACCTACGAGAACGCAGCTTATCTCTCTGATTGAACAGATACCTGCTACGGCCCGCGGCTATCACTTCCCTGATCAAACATTGACTAAAATTTTCTCACAAATTATGCCGTTCAGGGAATCTTATCTGGAACTATTCTGTAGAGAGACTAGAGTTTGCATGCACAATGTTGTTCATGAAAACAGAGAAATAGATTCCTACATTACGGTATAGTATTTTGAACCCAAAATCCCTTGATATATATACACATGCCTGTGTGATCTAGAACAGCCAATCTATGTCATAAATAAATTCACATACTTTACTTCTGTTTAGCCTACTCTAACTCTTGCTTAAATCATCGCCCACAGATGTTTAGATTAAACAAAAACACAATAGGATTAAGATTTTCATCATTATTATTTACAGATTATACATGAGAATGTTGAAGCAATCCAGCGGCTCGTCGTCCATGAAGGAAGGAGACTTGATCGAAAGAATCCACATGAATTAGTTTAGTGTAGGGCTCTATCAATACTTCTTTAGACCTCTTTAAAATAAATTTTCATAGAGCCTTAGTTTAGTGTAAAAGTAAGAAGTAAAAGTGCAAGAGAAAACTTTTTAATGAATGTGAAAATTTTCATATATAAAAGCTACAGTTGAATTTTTCTTTGGTGAACTACTCGGTTGAATGCGCAGAAATATAGATGGCTTTTGCGCATGCGCCACCAAAAGAAGAACTCAGTCAAACCACGCCTTCACGAGTAGTTCATCAAAGAAAAATCCACCTGTAAATATTGAAGGCCAAGCCAATGGGTTGGGTTTTATTGTCCAGATATTAGTAATTTGCGTTCAAATAAAGTAGCTAGTTGGTCTTAGACTAGGTATTGGGAAAATAATTTAAAAAAAGAACCGTATTAGGGTGTTTGGAGATTGGCTGATATTATGTTTCGTTGGATGATGCCAACACATATCAGTCTTCAGACTCGTATGAGAAATGGGATGACTGGTGAATGGTGAGGAGCATCCATAGCTGAATGAGATTCTAACTCAAAACTGCAGGAAACCAAGCCAGCCAGAATCTTATCTAATCATATACAAGTGCTCAAAGCAACTGCGCCACCAGAGCCGCTAGAAAATAGAGAATTCTTTATAGGCTACCACAGAATGATTCTCTAGTTGAGAATAAATAATACATGAAGTTGAGATATAGAAGCGTTTATGTTGACTCGCTTGAGAAACCAAGAAGTTCTCCTGATTCATACGTTAAGTGACTAGATTATAAGTTAATGAAAACTCTGGTCTAGCAAAGAGTAGAGTAATTTAATAGATCTACAGATATGCTATAAAGAAAATGCAATGTTAGGTAGTTCTGTAAAAACTCCTTTACTGCCCATGTATTCATTATTGCCTTTGAATATTAATATTACATTATAGAGTAGAGAAAACTACTCACTTATTTTTGTAATATTAGGCTGAGCAGAAACTGGTTTACAGGCAATTCTCTTTTCATTTGATTCACTTTGCTCTCTCGGTCGCAAACTGTTATTGTGGTAAAGTTCGTTCCCATCTTTATTGCTTTGTTGATCATTGGAGTTGTTTTCCAATCTCTCTCCAGCATTGATGGGTTGAACTTGGCTTTCACATGCATTGGAGAATTTCCTGCCAATATCTTTATCAAGATCTTCCAGGAAGGTCTTGTAAAAAATGACAGATTCATATTAAATGATGAACAAAATACACATATATTAAAATCTATTCGAATAGCCCATTATTATACAACAGCCGAACATCGATTCACATTTTATTTTTCAAATAGAAAACTACTATAAAAGGAAATAGAGGCGAATTTATTTAAGAAATATAAATTATTAGTAATATGTAAGGAGGTCCCTTTGACAAATTCTTTAGTATCGTAATAGACTTCAAAAACCAGTTGCTGTGAGTTATATGGTTAATATTATGGTTAAATATTAGACGAGACATTAATAAATCTTATTCACAAAAATATTGGGGAAGATACTTGTGTAAAAAACAGAATTTATTAATTTCTAATTCCTCAAAGTTCAATGTTCTAAGTTCTATAATTCTCTGTCTGCATATTTGCCAGTTTGTTAAATATTGTCAGTTACTTCAAAACTAACTTGTGATAATTGTGTCTTACATAATTTTTTAACTCCTGTAGAGGCTTCATTATTTTTTGATATGTTGTATTCGTTGTTCGTTCCATTTATAAGTATTTTAGCCTAAATAATATGTTTCAGATATGGTACCTATTATAAGTACCTATCTCTATTCTCTGGTCTGTTTTATTATTTTTCACACTCTTTGATTCGATCTCAAGAGTTATGAATTCATTATTCAATAATTATAGCATATTGAAATCTGTGATGTTTTCATATTGAACAATCAATCATTGAAATTTACTCTCTTATATTATCTTTTGGTTTTACTCACTCGGTGATGAAGTATAATAGGCTAAAGCTTGTTTTCAAAAGCTTGTTTAGTGAGCAAAAACGAAAGCTTGTAAGAAATACAGTGATATTTTTGATAATAGACAAATTGAGGGTATGGAGAATAGATAAATAATATTCAAAGTATGACTCACCATGGATAAATATGACTCATCATGATGTAAGCTAGTTCTACTTTTCAGCTTTCCAATATTGCCTTCTTGTCCTTGTTTTGGATTTTCTGGAATTCAAATAACAAATTATTCTAGACTAAGATCTTTTATTTGATGAGATTTAGCAGAGCAAGTTTCATGAGTCGTAATTTCAGGTGAACAGAAAATGTCTATTTACCTGAACCTGATTCGAGAACATGGTTCTGGTGATCTTCTGCTGGTTTTGTTTCTTGAATCATTTTAAAAATGAAAAATGGTTGAATTTAGAAATTTGTTACAAATAGAAGTAGAAACAATTTAATTTCACATTTCCCGGAAAATTATTGGGCTGTTGCCTCAACGATAAGATCTTACATAATGGCTCGTTCTTCCATTACCTGACCAAAATGTTGATTTTCTTCTTATTTTTCATTAATCATATTTTCACGCTGCCAGGTTTCGAAACATATGAGCTTAATAGAAAAAGCCAGCATTAGGTTTTTGTCTCTTTTTCATCTGTATTCATTGATACTGAATGATATTTCATGAGATCAATGAGAAAGATCCTACCAAAACATTGAGCCTCTCTTTCAAAATTGAAGCATGTATTTATCTGTATTGAGTTTATTGGGAATGGGTAATAGTTCCAAGTTATGAGACCAAAAACCGTGGTAAAATAAAACAACAGAATGAGATCTGCACGTGGATTCCTCCTTAGTGGATGAGTGAAAGAGAAATTTGAGGGAACATTCAGCGGTTGGTAGCCTTGGCTTTGATGTAAATTTTACCGCCTCGCATTTCAAGATCAGTCTTGAACTGTCTTGTCAGTGCCGTGGTCGGCGTGTTATTAACAAAAGTGCGCTACTTGTGCGCAACGAGTTTTGATCGTCCAAAATTTACAAGTTAAATATTTTACGAGCCACTAATAATAACAAAGTTAAGTTGTATCCAGAGAAGTTTTTTAATCTTCAAATTTTATACCGGTAGCTACAAGAGCTGACTTCAATTTCGTGCATTTCAAATTAAGGTTTGTAGATTAAAACTGTATTTTCTAAATATTTTTATATCGAAATTGAAATGATTGAAATTCTTTGATCAATGAGCTTTTCTACAAATTGAGGTTTTTCATTAGTTTTATGCATTTTATCTTATTTTACATTTTTACAATAAAATATATCATTAAGGGATATTATAAAAGATAAAGGTCTATTATTATAAGATAGTAATGTTAAGGAAGATAGGGCACCTACATCAAGGTACTCCAAAATAGCTCAGTCAGCTCAATACTGTATTCTTGAAACAATTAGAATGCTTAGCGAAGTTGTTTAATAACAATAAAAAGCTATCCTTTTCTGACATATGTCTTTCAATTTGAGAACACTAAAATCTGATTTGTAGAATCATAATTAACACTTTGAGGATGATATTTTTTTGTATTCTACGTAATTGGTTTAGTAAGCTATAATAAAGGTTAGAATACTGATTATTAATCAACTAAGTGTCAACTTGTCATTGTACTTTTCAGTGAAATTCTGTTCAAAGCCACTCCTAGGCGTGAACTCATGATCTTAAAAACTTCTAATGGAAATAGCATATATTCAAGTAGGTGTTAGATGTAAACTTAATTATGATGTGTGTTAATTTCCTATTAAAATTACCATGGCCATCATTGTATCATCGCCACCGCTGGAAATGAATAAGGAGAAGTTATTGGAATATCTTAATATATTTTTAATTGGAAACTCTGGATTTATATCCAATTAACTCCGTGATAATTAAATTATTCTCTCTCATTAACTTACAGTAAAAGGTTACTTAATAGTAAAAAGTAAGAAGTAGCTCCGATGCTCTTGAATATCGTATCCAAGATAAGCGAGATAGGAAAGTCAGCCAAATCTATAAAAACTACCTAACAAGATCAGGAAAACATCTATTATAGTTTTCTACAAGATTCAATAGAATAGGCTACATCCTGCATATTGTGAAAATAAATAAATAGCCTAACTTGCATTAATTTAGACAGTTAGACTACTCTCACAGCTCCGAGCTCAAGTTTTCAGCATAATATCGAAAGGAATATCCAAGATCTTTTTCATCAATGCATTGCTTACAAAAGTACAAAATATAAATTCACACAGATTACTGAAACCACCAAATGTACCCTAAAGATTATTATAGTCTACATCAGCTAAGTCAAGCTTAAGAGCTGAAGATAATTTTCTTTGTAGTGGCGAAGGTGATATTGTGGAAGGTATCCATAATGAATAATAAGACGAAATTATCACAACCACATTTATTAAGAAATATTCAGGAACTAGTTTCGGTTATTATACCATTATGAGTGAGTTTGATTGAGACTGAGATTGATTGAGATTATGGTATAACAACCGAAACTAGTTTCTCAATATTTTTTAATAAATGTGGTTGTGACAATTTCGTCTTATTATTCTCTAAAGATAATCTTTATAAATAATTTTCCATTTATGCGTTGTAGTATTAGTATAAAAAGCTATACTGAATATTTTTATTTAATTAGGTCTACAATTTCGAGAACAGAAAAGACTTTGGGAGAATTATTTTATCTCTTGGTACAACACCGAAGAGTATGACGCTCTCTCACGCCCAAAATGAAGAATTTTGAAAATAAATTAAAAAAAACAACAAATTTATTTCTTTAGTTTTGCTTATTAAAAAAAATGTATATTGTAATCAACTAAAATTAGTTAATTTGTTCTGGGGGAAGGAACTTAGGCTCTTTTGAAATGAAAAAGTATTTCTTGTTTAATTCTGTAAAATGCAAATTATTTTCAGAATTACACTTTGAATGTGAAGATCTATCAAAATATGCTTTTTTGTGGATTGAGGAGAATTTCGTTTTATTTGCCTCAGATACAAAAAATGCAATTTTTCAATTGTTGCTTTCAAAATGTCTATCGAATGGTTACTACTTTCTACTTGGACGCAGGAAGTAACTCAGAGGTGAACAGTTTTAGTATGCATCCAGACCCTGGTATCCAGATATCCAGGCCATCTATCCATCTAGACCATCTATGCATCCAGACCCTGTGTAATGTTAAGAGTGGACTGATAAGCATAGAGCTTTAGAATTTGTTTCGGTGGGCTTGGAATACTGATGATATAACTCTGTTAGCTCAATGAAGAAAGCAATCGCAAGCTACCTCACTCTTCAATTGCGTAGAATGCTCTTTGTACTAAAGCATACCGTTGAGGCCTAGAGAGTCACCCACAGTCAAAATAAGCTAAATACCTACTTAATCAGTGGCGTATTCTCAAGGCTAGCTAGGCTAGCTGCGAAGCCTAACTAAGTTTTAAGAAATAAATATTTTTTCAGATATATATTTAAGAAGGTATAAAGTGTTGAAAAACAGTAGTGGCGTTAAGTTTAACATCAAATTAAGTTAGTTTGAAGTGACTGACAATTGAATAAACTGACAAATATACATGAACAGAATTTATTAATTTCGAATTCCTTTAATTGCTATTACTTTATACTGAAGACTTCCGCAATGGCGGATATTGACAACAGCATTGAAAAGCTGATGGGAATCGATGAATGCTACTGTACAAACGGCTACTGTAAGGTGCTCAACCGGCAATTGAGAGGTCCGTGGTTCGATTCCCGGTGGTGACTGATATTTTTGTATCAAACTAACTTGTAAGATACGAGCCGATATGGCCAAGTTGAAAATGAATGCTGCTGTGCAGAAAGGTCTCCATGGTCTAGTGGTTAAGGCGCTCAACCGGCAATTGAGAGGTCCGTGGTTCGATTCCCGGTGGTGACTGATATTTTTGTACAGTAGCATTCATCGATTCCCATCAGCTTTTCAATGCTGTTGTCAATATCCGCCATTGCGGAAGTCTTCAGTATAAAGTAATAGCAATTAAAGGAATTCGAAATTAATAAATTCTGTTTATCAAATTAAGCGTGCACGATGCGGCGCGACGAGGCCAAATACGCAAAGCTAGCTCGTTCACAGCGCTAGCCCAGCGGCCCATATCGGCAATGTTATTCTCGAAGATGGAGTGAGGTCGGGTGGGGATGGGTTCGTTTTTCATTGCAGTGAACTGGACTCAGAGCTATCGCTCTGAGAGAGCAAGCCCTCGCCCGAACAGTAGCGAACACGGCCGGCTGTAGCCGAAGCGAGTTGATGGGTCAAGTCAGCGTTCATATTATTGTTTGAAGTTTGGTTTCGATTCGGTCAATCTGTCGGCAGTTCGTTGTTTCTATAACTTTGTTTCTATTTTTTTAAGTTCTTTAATTTTTATCCGTTTGTTATATGGTTGATTTGTTAAGTGTATACGGTTAATTTAATTGTATCTGTGTTGTTCTGGGCTTTAAACGCAACATAATTTTTTTTTTAATTGAAGGGTAATTTTTGGAAGGGAGGGGGGTTTAATTGCGAGGAGAGCTAGCTTAAGGTATGTTTTGAGACTACGCCCCTGTACTTAATGTCTTCAATTTTTGGTGCAGCTCAGTGAAGAAAGCAATCGAAAACTATATCACTCCTCGTTCACATAGTGCGCTCTTTGTACTAAAACAACGTCGAGAATAATGAGTCACCTACAGTCAAAATCAGCTAAAGGCCAATTTAATTTATTTTATATTGGTGTCTTCTAATTGATAGTACACAACGCGACTATCATATACATCAACTAATTTATGTTTTCCCTGGCTATAAATGCATCATTCATACACCTATTCACATTGATTTTTTTTTTTGTAGATTACGTCTTGGAGACTCCAGTTAAGGAGTATAAGACAAGTCAGATCAACAATATTATACACTAGAAACCATAATTACTTCAATTAGTTGAGGTGAGGCTTAATTTTGATGTGAAAGGAACTCTTGTACACTATAAAAAGCTTTATCAACTAAATATTTCTTCAATTGTTTTTTGAATATTTCTATATTTTCAAGACTCTTCAAAAACTGCGATAGCTTGTTATAGAATTTCCTACCAATATAACTAGGTTTTTGCTTGAATAAGCTACTATTGTGACTCACCAAGTGATAATCTCCTCGGCTTCTTGTATTATAATCATGTACATCAAGATTTTGGTTAATATCATTCGTTTTTACATATAAAGTAGCTTCATACACATATAAGCAGGGTACAGTTAGGAGACCAAGTCTCTTGAACAACGGCCTACATGAATCTAATCTATTTACTCTTTCTATAGACCTAACCGCTTTCTTTTGGATCTTAAACACCCTATCAAGATTTTGTTTTGATGAATTACCCCATACTAAGATAGCATACCTAATATGTGACAGTAAGAGCCCATGGTTAGCTGTAAAAAGTAACTTTTTGTCATTCAATCTAGCGAGCTGTCGCAGGACAAATACCCCAGATGAAATTTTAATACATATTTTCTCAATGTATGGAGTCCAGGTAAATCGTCTATCCAACATAACTCTTAGAAATGCAATTTTTTCTTCCTGGTCTAATTGATTATCATTTACAAACACGTTTATAGCCCTATCTTCATTTAAATTATGTTTGTTTTTTAATTGAAGGTATTGGCATTTTTTACTATTTATAGTTAATTTCAACTGATTTGAAAATTGGACAATGGACTGCACACCTATATGGGCACTTATTTCTAAATTATCTAGAATGGAATTGCTGAAAATGAGTGATGTATCACTCAAATGAGTGATGTATCAGCAAATAAGAGGGCTCTACCACTAATTAATTCTTTAGGTAAACGGTTGACATATAACAAAAAAAGCAATGGACCTAGTATTGATCCCTGAGGCACTCCAGCTTGCACCTCTAATTTATTAGATTTATTCTTTACTATACTATTACCAACTACTGTAGTTAGTTCTACACATTGTTTTCTCTCAATAAGATATGATTCAAACCATTTCAGTTCAACCCCATTTACACCTACATTTTGCAGTATTTCCAATAAAGTTCTATGATTAACACAATCAAATGCCTTTGACAGATCTAAGAAGATTGCAGTAGCTTTATCACCTGAATCTATTATATCTATTAGTTTTTCAACTAGAGAAACTATGGCTGTCTTTGTTGATCTCCCTTTCTGGAAGCCATGCTGTTTACCACAGATAAAGTTACCTTCTTGAAGGTGCAGAAGTAACCTATTTAGAACTACTCTTTCAAAAATTTTACTTATTACATTTAAAATACTAATGGGCCTATAGTTTCCTACCTTTTCTCTATCACCACTTTTGAAGATTGGCAAGATCTTCCCCTCTTTTAAATTATCTGGAAAAACACCTTGTTCTAATGAATGACTGATCAGATGAATCAAAGGGTCTAACAATTGATCTTTACATTCTTTCAGAATTTTACTGGATACCCCATCCATTCCTACAGTTTTTTTATTATTTAAACTATCAATGATATTTGACAACTCGTCTTGGGATACTGGGTGGAATTTTAATTCGTTCTGAATCCCCTCAGTGTTCCTCATGTCACTAATACCTGTATTAAGAGATTTTTGAAGATTCTTAGCAACCAGTTGATAATATCTGTTAAAGAAATTACAAATGTCTACAGTATCATCAATATATTTGTTATTTTCGTTAATTATTCTGGTGACACTAGTATAAGCATCTACATGAGCTACTTGCCTATTTTTGTTTATTACATCCCACACTGCTGTGTTAAAGTACACTCTATTATTCAAACTTTCAGCTGTTTTCTTACATTTCGCTCTTTTCACTTCTTTCTTATAGTTTTTCTTTGGGGTTTTGTAATTATCTTCACTTAAAATATTTCTAGATAGTTTGAATTCATCATATGCATCTTTAACCCTATTTCTTTCTGCAAGGATATCATCAGTTATCCACTCTTCAATCTTGTCTAATTTGTTCTTTACAGGGACTTTTTTAACTGGAAAACTCATAGTAATATGAAACCTTAAAATATTAATGAAACTATCATATTTGTCATTTAAACTATTGCTATTGTAAACCCTACTACAGTTTTCTTGTAGCAGATTCTGTTTCAAACAATCGATATTCCCCTGTTCACATTGTTGAATTTCTTTCATTACTCTACTCTTTTTAATTGATTTATAACCTTGCAACCCCACCTCTAAGATTTGATAGTCATGATGAGATAGTTCCGAGCCGCCTAATCTTGTTTTAGAGTAATCAATATTAGTAAGGATGTTATCAATTATTGTTTGTGATGTTCTTGTGACTCTGGTATATTCATGAACTTTTATTTCCAAGTTATTCATGTATATAATATCCCTTAAATCTTCTGTCATTTTATTCTGTGTTGCAAAGTCTGTATCGAAATCTCCCGCTACAATAACGTTTGTAAAACGAGTACCGTATTTTCCATTCCTCATTTGGTGACCTATAAATACCTAACACCGCTACTTCAAAATTATCATCGATTTTTACTCTTAACCCAGAAACTTCTAAATCCATTTCCACAGCAAATTTCTCTACATATTCTAAATCAAATGTTTGCATATTCTTAGCATTTTTAACGAAGATACCTACTCCCCCACTTCAATGAGATGTCCTGCAATACGACGTTTTCAATGAATAGTTTGGAATAATAAGTTGTGACAATTCATCTTCTTTTAAACCATGCTCTATGAAAATAGCTATATCAGGAGCCTCTTCTTTAAAAAATACTTCGATTCTATCTATTTTGTTACGAATGTATTGAATATTCTGATGGAACGCAGTGAGTACCGGTACTTCCCTATCATCCCTTATTACTTTATCATTGCTTTTGCATATTGAAGTAGATTTACTTAATCTCTTAGAATCTTGAGAGCCTATCAGATTGCTACAAGAGTTCCTTCCACTAATGCTATCCTGATTTTTTGATCGATTAACGTATTTTAATACAATTGAAGAAATGAATTTATCATTTGAAACTAGTTTCCCTTCCCGGTTTTGAGCTACTTTACTAAAAAAGGTTCGTTAGATGATTGTTTAGGAGAATTATTAACAGTAGATTGCAAACGACTTTCAATCAGCTTTGCCAGCCTATTACAAAATATTACTTTGCCAGATTGATTTAGATGTAGACCATGATTAGTGAAGCTTTGTTTTTTCAGCCTTTCATTTAGAAAACAAATCCCCAACTGCTTAGAATTATTATTTTTTAGGCTGTTGATTGTATTATGAATTGATTTATTTGTTGACTTAATGGCTTCATTTAGCTCTGGCCTATCAAACCTATACGGAATTGTACTTATTATTACATTAGTTTTTTGGCTGAGTGGCACAATCTCTTTAATTTTTTCATTTATTTCAGGAAGATGTTTTAGATTAGGTTCATTTATATTGTTTGAGCCACCCAGTACTATTAGAAAATCGTTTTTTCCAAAATCTTTAGTTTGTTCCTGTGCTGACTCTACGATTGCGTTTATAGGGGCACTTGGTTTGAAAAAGCTCTGAACTTCATACTTATTTTTTAATCTTTTATTTAGTAGGTCACTACAGTCTCGTCCATGACTGGATGTCAAGAGCAGTACGCTACCTTTTCTATCGTTATTTGCCCTTACTTTAGTTTTGGTTGCTGTTTGCAAAACCTGAATATACGTTTTTGTTTGACCATTTCTATTTAATTTTCCCCATTTGATTCAGGTTCTACTTTTTTTGTATTGATCAGAGGTTCAGATCTTACATTAGCCAAGTTTATTTTTGATTTTAATATTTCGATTTCCTCTGACATAGACCTACATTGACTCATGAGATTTAGTATTTCAGTTTTATGGTCTTCCTGCTGCAATTTTACAATAACTTCCAGAGATTTTATGTGATCCACTAACCTTATTCGTTCTTCCTCAGAATTTTTTAGTGATGTTTCTAATTTTGTTTTCAATTCGGTGTGATCACTCAATAGTTTAGCAACCTTTTCTTCTACATCTACAGTAGCTTTAAGAGCTGTTGGAGATCTTTTTGTTAATAATTGCTGAGATCGCGTAGCTACCTGAGTTTTAGTTAAACAATTAGATTTAGATGCCTTGTTTGGACTTATTTTCCTAGCTAAAAATTGTTTTCAATTGATTTTAGTTAAATGTTTAATGAAATATTACTTAATTTGTCAACTTGAGACTATTTAATTACAAGAAAATTTATCAATATCGGTACACCTAACCTCGAAAAAAGAATTTGACTTTTTATTTAAATACTTTAACTTATATTAGACAAGTTAATGATGTAAATTATTAAGATATTACAAATACTAATAATAATAAACAAAAATACTACTTATCCGTTCGAATTAATATATGCTTCAAATTTCGCAGAGCCTGTTCTGAAAACGTATGCACAGTACACTGCTTGATGGAAGAGTGATCCAGTGATCGGCAGCTATAACATGATAGCATTACTATAGATTACCTTTATTCGCTATTACTGTGGGTTCGGAACCCACCTAAAGCTGTAGGCCTACATTCACCATTCATAACATTATTGTAGGCCTGTCATCATTTCACCTCATTACCCACGCACAAATCTCAAACTCATGTTAGCATCAACAGCAAAACAGTTTTGATTGCTGCTTCTCCCTGAACTTAGAAAGCCCTGGCAGGGAATTTTAATCGAAAATAAGCTTTATTTTCTTAAATTATTGTAAAGATGTTGGAGTACAGCCTTCTGATGGAACATACTCCACAGCTCCAAATCCCTCTAAGCTCAGGTGAGTGAATCATTTCCAGTTTAATCCACACTGTTACTGACTGCAAGCTGGCGGAGTAGAAAACTAATAACTAGGGGCTTAAAGATGAGGGGAAATTCTACGATTTCTTACCAATATCTTTCGGCTGAAATATTTTCAGAGGTTTCCAATCCACGTGAACTCTGTGCATGGCTCTGAGCCAAAGTTCTACCCCTTAGAAGGAATAATAAAGCTATAAGGGGTGAGCTGAGAAGACGGAAATTAAAATCGAAGTTCTAGGGTTGAACGGCGAAGAGTAAATAATAGGTTTCAGTCTCTTCATCACAGTTCAGCGACATTGGAAATCATTATCACTTCGCAGATATTGCTTTGTTTGAATGACAAAGACACTAGTCTGAAATGCAGGTATGGTCCGCTCTCGGGCTTGAGAGTTCAATCTGATAATGACTAATTCCAAGAACTTTACCACCATAAATCCTTCCTTCATCACCAACCTCTTCATTCTCAAGGCTTTGCCTTATATGCAATGATAAGTGTTGTATATGGCCCGCCAGAAATGTATAAGCTAGATGGCATTGCATAAAAAAGGCGGTCGGTATCAACTTCAACTCACTCTCGTTGTTGCTATCTTTCGTTATCCTAAATCATTCTTTTTTCTTTTTTTTTGGAGGATGAAGCCCACATAGGTCTGAGACCTGTGCGTAGGTAATGAGTTGGATGATGGTGATTGATAAGTTGAACCTACAGTTTTAGGTGGGTTCTGAACCACCGGGAAGTGATTTTACAGCAGAGAACAGTGTCTTTTTTGCTGGCCAATCTAATCGGTCACCGTTACAAACAGGACCTACGAGAACGCAGCTTATCTCTATCTGATTTAACAGATACCTGCTACGGCTCGCGGCTATCACTTCCCATTAACTTATACCTTTATCTTAACTTATACAACAATAAGTAAATTCTTGGATTTCTTGTTCTATAACGATATGCGTTGTTAATATTAACTTTTTATATTAAATTCAACGATCCTTGCTGTCAATTTTAATTGTTAATAAATACTATTAATACTCACAAAGGCCGTTTGTGAGTATTAATACTATTTATTCACCATTATAATTGACAGCAAGTCGTTGAATTTACTATAAAAACATAATTGTAAGTAATTTATGAGTTCTAGTAAAGTAATGCTAAGTAATCCCTCAATCTCATAAACTCAATTGATGCCCATAAATTCAATTTATCTGGTGTTATTTTAATTAAAGTTGAGTAACGTTTTGTACAGTGAACCATCTGAGAAGCCCAGCTTGGAAATTAAGCTCCAATTTACTTATTTCACAAGATTTTATTGAATTATATCACCCAAACTCCTGTGGTCACGAGTTTCCATTCAGCCTGGCATATTTTGTTAGTCAATTGACTCATTATCAAAACACATTATCCAAAAGTCGCAGGTACATGGGGGAGTCATCAGCAAAAACTAAACACTACAGGTGAATCCAGGGGTAATCTACTTTTTACATTAATTTTTTTTTGTGCTCGAGACATCAGTCTGAATTCCAAGAGCTTTACCACCAATCCTTCCTTCTTTCCCAGCCTTTTCTTCTCAGGCTTTACCGCTGAATAACCAGTATAAATAAATTGATATGGCATCAGGCTATAAGACATCGATGCCCGGTTGAGACTTGAGTACGGTATACTTGTATAGTAATGCCAGTAATGGAGAATGTAGAGTATAGTGCTAAACTGAAAGCCGATCAGTGAACAAGCTTATAGAGCTGGAGAACATGCAATGCCAGCTAATCTCTCAATCTGATGATGCTTATAAACTCGATATTGATTAGGATTTAGTGTTATTTTGATTCAAGTTGAGTAAAGCTTTGTGGATACAAAACATGGTGGATAGAATGTATCATTCCACCATAGTTTTGCACTGTAAATGGAACAGTGAACCTGGACCTAGTCCAGGCACAAGTTTGAGATTCTAAAAATTGAACTCCAATAATTTTTCATTTATAATTTTTAGTTTAAATCATATCATCTAACTCCTGTAGTCACGAGTTCAATTCCCGTTCAGTCTGGCATATTTTGTGTATCATTCACCTTATTAGCCTTGCACAAGTATCAGATTAATGTGGGTATCGTTAGCTTAAAAATATCATAGGTAAATCCAGGGGTAATCTACCTTTTCGACTCAATTATATTATTTTTCTCTAGACCGTCAATAATCTAAAGCTACTCCCTCAACATGGATTTAATTATACAATTCAAATTATCGTTGTATGAGACCAGTCTCAACTGTAAACTAAACTGGACTAGTAGGATATAATTTAATGAAACTAGAGTAGACAAAAAACGAAGAAGTATCAAATGCCAATGAGTGTAGTTTCAATGACAGATTTGTGATGAAAGCAACAAACAAAAACTAAATCTTTGGACATTGACACCGTTATTTTTGATATCATAAATTATAACTGCCGTATATCATCCAAAGCCTAACATTGACATACATTTAATCATTTACTGTATTTTGTACTTTCTTGATTTCTTGTATTTTGTAATCTTCCAATAGCTTTTTTCTTTGTGTTTATGCAACATGTCATTCATTGCCAGACCCCATTATCTTTTATTTCAACATCAAACATATTATATGTTATGCTACAAGGATTCAAGATATGAGAAAAATAAAGTTCTATCTGATAGAAGATAGAACTGATTGAGCTATGGAATAATTTGTAGACATCATAATCAACAGAATCCGTCCTAACTTATATTAAAACTTTTAAAAAAAGTTGTCAATAACAGGCTCACTATATTTATCAAACGATGGAAGGAAATTATAATAAATTATATTTATTGAAACCATGACATTTTGACAATAATAAAAGTGGCATTGAGAACATTATCTTATCACAGCATTAAAATTTTCAATATCAACTTTTTTTTATACTGAATACTGAAATAGACTTGATAAAATTGAAATGCAATAAATTATAAAAGACAAAATCTAGACTAGTTCTATTTCTAATAATGTCAGTGGAATAAGCACCCCGGGGCCTCTGGGCAAAAAGCATTTAGGCCTCAATATGGAGCCTCCACGCCTCCAGGGCCCCTCGACACGAAAATCATGATTTTCTTTTCAAAGATTCTCTATAATTTATTTTCTTTAATTTTTATTGGGATATTACAATCATGGTGCAGCCAGATTTTCTAAGGCATGTGGCCGTGATTAAAGCATGAAGTCTCAAAGTACTCTGTAATGTTGCTGCGTTATTACTCACAGCACGAGCTTGAGTGATGAAGTTTATAATTTAATTTGCAGTAAGGTACACGTCAGAGGGTCTTACAGGGATATTCCAATTCAGCTAGTGGAAAAGATTCTTGTCACGGCGACAGAGCATTTTCAACCTTCTAATCACAAACTATAAAGCGACACAAACTATTTAAACGACAGAAAAACTAGAGGCTATTTTTTATCATTGGAGACTTTCAGTAAGATGAAAATCAGATTGTTTCTCAGTGATTTCCCAGTGCTTATTAGTATAACGTACCAGTATCAGTTGATGCGTTGATGGAGGTTGTAATCAGTAACGTTCATCGCTTTATATGATAATATACGGTACCTGCTATACTTGGACCTACTTGCATCTTTAATACATATTACCATGGTGGAATGATACATTTGAATATTTCAAATTTCAATGTTTATAAACAAGGGTCCGCTAATTGCCTTGGCTTTGGGCCATCAAAGGCCCCACGATGCTGGTGGGTCCCAGTATTTTCGGAGCCCCCAAACATGGGTTTAAAGGTACCCCAGACCACTTGAATTAAGTTTACACAGTAGGCTTGAAAGAAGAAAAGGTCTCTTAATATTTTTGCCGATGGGCTTTAAATGCTCATTTCTGTTACTGTTACTAATACTCAGATCTGATACTCCATAGAGTGTATTGTGATCGTGAAATTTGTCAGACCATCAATCAATCAATCAACAGATAATATGAGGGAAGAGTTGATAACCACAAAAAGCTTAGAATTGCACTTTCAAGACCTGGAAAACAATTTTTTTCTCTGGTAGAGAACCCTCAGAATCCCCAATGTTTTGGGGTTCCATCACTCTATATGTAAATGCAAAATTACTATAAGTTAAAGTTTGGAATTGGATATTAATTCATTCTCTCTTTGCAAGTTGAATAAAGTTCCTTTCAAAGTCATAATAATTATTTTTATATTTTTACACATTTTACATACATATTCCAGTATTAGTGAATAGTTCGATGCGAATTCAAGAGATTACACAAAAAAGAAGAGAAGTTTATTGCTCTCTCTGGTGCCACTCATTGCCCTTTTCTCTAGCTTCCACAACGTTTTCAAGGAATGATTTTCAGTTGGCCTACACTCGAATTTTATCTTTAAATTTAAAAAAAAATACAATTCAAATTAGTTACACAGATTCTTTTGAGTACAGTAGGCAACTAGGCTTAGATGGAATACATATTCAATGCTAGTTGGGAAATTGAGTCATTAATAATTGAATTATTCAATTAGTATAAAATTATTTAATAATTTACAATTATTGAAAATTGGTGTTTAGGGTGAGGGAGTCTTACCTTTTGGTTTAAGGGAGCCTCCAGCCACAATTCTGTCCCGGGCCACTAAAATGTCTCTGAGTAATAATAATTTGAAACCACTATAGATTGGTAAATTAGCTTTATAAAAGTAATATTTTTTTAATTTTATACATTAAAATTTGTTCAAAACTGATTAATGAACTAATAAAATACGAAAAGTGGGTTCAAGCTCTTAGGCAAACGATTCAAAAAAGCAATGATTTATTGAATTTAAGCTTTCACTTTACCCAATTTATAAACTTCATTTTAATAAATACTTGTATAAAGTTACTGTTTTTAAGCCTCTAATCAAGCTCTCAACGTCGAACATTCAGAAATTTCCCCATAATGTGGTCTAAAATGAATGGATTTAAGCTTTTCTAGACATGGGTCTACAATCTCTTGGAATACGACTTTAGAGGGATTTATCAAAATTTTCCCGGGGTGTGATTTAATCCAAAAACCGGACCGCCCTCGCCCTGAGGGGTATTCCATACCCACCAGACCCCCCGGGGCCCCCAAATCTTCGATAATCCCCCCCCCCCATGGAAATATTTTCGCTACGCTACTGGGTTGTACTATACCGTTCCCAACAATTCTAAAGGCGCATAAGAAACTATGAAAAAACTATGAATCAAGGAAATAATAATCGAGAAGTGCGAAAGTTATTCTGTTTCTCTATGCTTTGGTTTGTTATGATTCATGATGCCATTACTTCATCTCTCTGCTAAGCAATACATAATTCATAGAGGTGATTGCTTTGCTGAATTAAATAAAAGCATCGTTTTATTATTCGGACATGGGTACAGGCCTAACTGGAAACCTCTTTTTACGCCCACATCCACAGAATACATACTTTTCTGTTTAGACTAAATAATTGAGAGAGATTCTGGGAAAACATATATGCAACATACTTCGAACTTCTGGACGCATCATTTTCAATGTCTTTCTCTCTTCTAAATTTCGTGGATGTGAAAAAAGAATGATATTAGTTTAGTGATTAGATGTGTAATAAGAGCAGATATCAAATGTATTACATAAACAAATAAGTTACGTAAATTCATTCATTTTTCAAGATAATGCCTCGCTGAATGTTTATTATGTCACTGTCTAAAAAGAAATAGTTCCCATCCCACAATGCTGAAAATTCATAGTCCTATCACATATTGAACCTTTGATCCGCAGATAACAGACTGGAATCATAATTTTCACGCTTTGTTAATAAATTATGATTCATCATTGATCTGGCACCAACAATATATTTTTGATTGCATGTACTCTATCAAAATCAATTAGGTAAACGCAAGATTATTGAAATGATGAATTAATGAAGAATGAATAGATGATAGAATCTAAGATAAACTTTTTAAGTTTACTTAGGGGTAAAGAATATACAATTCATGCATAACAAGTAAAAATTTCCCCAAATAATTCAAAATGAAAACATAAGTTGATGGCTTTTAGACGTGATTGATTTTATTCTTATCGATTTGCTTTTACCAAGACCGCTTGCTCGATATTGCCTTCGTAACAAAATATGTAAAATTGTATTCTTCCATACAGTTAGCCTCTTCAAGCGAGACTGCATATCCAACAGCTTATAATACATATTATTTTTATAAATAAAAGCAATCATTTTTTCAAAATCAATATGGTCACATATCAAATTGACTCTCGATAGCCCGAGGAAAACCTTAAAATAGGTTTTCACAGTAAACCTGTACTTCAATAGTAAAATTCCCTTGGAAGAAAGCGACCCAACCAATGGAGAGCAATGTGCGATGTGAGTAGCGAATGACACTGGAGTAAGTGAAGAGCTTCTTGCAAGTTAATAGTGTGTATCAGGATGAAATGGAGACGTACTATAGAAAGCTTCCTTCCGCCCTTTTTGAGACTTTGCTCTGATCACTTGCCTTGCCACCCTATTTACTCTTCGCCCCCGGAAATAGCTACATCACTGGTCCTCTTCGATATATTTCAGCATCACTGAAAAGTTGCTAAGAGGATCTATCACAAAAAAATAATGGAACGAAATAAAACCGTTGATACATTCTCCTTATATCCTTGCTACTGGTTTGGAAATCATCAAACCACTGCTAATATAATTATGTAGTTCATATTGGTAAATGAGAAAAAAAAACTTATATATGCCCAATTTATGAGTTAATATTTTGTTATTCATTTATTAGTCTAACCTTAAATTTTACCACCAATAACTTATAATTATTATTGTTACCATTATTATTATTTTTTTAAAATTATTATTATTATTATTATTATTATTTGTTATTGTTATTATTATTATTAATATTGGTTTTTTCTATGCTGGTAAACTGAATGAGCCATCCAGCTCGATAAATACATTACAAAGAGGCCAGTTCTATTAAAAAAGTATTGTATGATTTAAACAGAATGAGGACGGTGTTTTATTCCAAAGTAGAAATTGAAGACTGTTTCAAAAAACTTAAATGAGAATCAAAAAACAATAGCCGTTTTCCTTGACATAAGGAAGGCCTTCGACACTATTCCTCATGGCTTACTCTTTGAAAAGCTTGAGAGGTTATGGGTTTAGAAGAGTTTTCTTGAACTTAATAAAAAGCTATCTTCTTAACAGAACCCAATCCTTAATCCAATGATACCAACAGCACCAATAAGCTAACAGATTATGGACTTCCACAGGGTACAGTTTTATCTCCTATATTGTTTATTTTATATGTAAACGACCTTATGAAATTAAATCTAAACGACTCCACTTTAATTTCTTTTCTGATGATACAGCAGCAATATTCTCTGGTAACTCATGGAATGAAGTCTTTGGCAAAGCTGAACGTAATGTTTCTAAAATAAAAACCTGGTTGGATAACAATAGCTTATGTCTGAATATAAATAAAACAAATTACATAACTTTTTCTTTCACAAAAACTGGCAAACCTGACAGAAATAAATCACTTAAACTTCACAAAGGTTGCAATTCTGATCTCAACTCTTGTAGCTGTCCTTGTTTAAAGAAAGTTGCAAGTACAAAATACCTAGGTATCATAATAGATGAATACCTCAAATGGGATGCTCATACTAAATTCTTGTGCAAAAAAATGAAATTCCTCTCCTACAAATTATATCAAGTTAAAAAAATTCTGAGTTTTAACCAATTGAAAATGCTTTATTATGCAATAGTTCAATCTCTTTTACAGTATGCTATAACAATCTGGGGTGGATGTTTCAATAATCACCTAAATGAATTATTTACTACACAAAAGTTAATAATAAAAAGCATATTAAATAAACCTAGGCTTTTTCCTACAAACCTTCTTTTTTCGGAATTTCAAGTTTTGACTCTAAGGCAGTTATACGTTAAAAATGT
Organism: Conomelus anceps; assembly: GCA_948455865.1. Taxonomy (NCBI): domain Eukaryota; kingdom Metazoa; phylum Arthropoda; class Insecta; order Hemiptera; family Delphacidae; genus Conomelus; species Conomelus anceps. The sequence continues at coordinate 64,012,570 of OX418218.1, forward strand.
TATCAAGTACATAGTTAAATATAAAATAAGTTTTCCACTCACAAACAATAACATGGTAGGACATTACAGTTTGAGGCCTTCAACAAATAAGTACAAAGTTTACAATACGATCATAGAATCAATTAGGAGACAATTAATTTATATAAGCACAAAAATCATCAATGAAGTTCCAGAAGATTTCTTGCATCATAGTAGATATAAGTCAAAAATTACTAAAATGATAATTGAAAATTGGATTAGACATAGATACTTTTTCAGATTGTGAGCTTTCTTCCAAGATGAATAGTTTTTCCCATACAATCCAACCTTTTTGATCCCATCCTTATCCTTACCAATTCCCTAACTTGACCTATCCTAGTACATGTAACCATAGTTGGTTAGGTCATTTCTCACTCCATATGTTACTTTTATTTTGTTAATGTGTTAGAATTTTTATATTTTATTGTATTTTCTTAAATGTATATTGTCAAAAAAAAGACTATTCATTTCCATGATTGGAAAATACTTTTGATTGGAAAATATTTAATATTTGTAAGTCAAGCTCTATTAAATTAATATGTTATCTTTTAACTTTTTCATTACCGCTCATTATATCTAATTTGTGGGTGGTGGGATATCAGCTAAAAAAGGTCTTCACCCCCAGAAAAGACACAAGTAATGAAATCTTCAACTTACCATCATTTCATTACCACAAATAATATGTAATTCACAAATAATAATTAATTCTCTTGAATTTTTATTTGTATATTCTTGTCATGACATCCAGTGATGCTTATATTTTGTTATTTTGCAAAATGTTGTTTTACATAAATAAATTAAATTTATCTAATGATTTAAAAAAGAAGAGCAATTGTTGTGTTGAAGTCTTGGCTACTTAATCTAAATGTTTTGAAAGAGCATCCCACACATAAGTTGAGAAGGTGATTCGCATGACAGCAGACAGGTCACACGTGGCGTTTGCGACGCTATCATTTTAGTCCAGTTCCGCGAGATATATGAGGAATTTTCGTGTTTGACAACAAATAAAAGTGATGCGCAATGAGCGGACCACCGCAATCTTGTTAAAGAAGGGCACGCCGTGGCTCTGGGACCATACTCCCCCCAGCGTGGTCCCTTCTGGTGTATTCTTATATTTGGCTCTCAGCCATCTCCTCAAAATTTTATTCGCGGCAAAGAATTTATCCATCAAACGTCGCAATAATAATGACTACATCAGTTTCCATTCAGTTTTCAAGTTGAAGAATGAGCTACCGCAGATTCAAGCAGTAGCGTTTCATGTAAGCCAGGACTTGGGTAACACGCTGAAACGCTAAGAATTCCTCAAACTCGCTAAACACTGTTCACACTGTCTTCTACATTGTTGTTGCAGTACTTTTTGTTTTTTTTATCTGTTGAACTGCTGTAACATAGTTCATTAGGGTTTCTAAAATCTAATTAGACTAATTGTAAAACCATTATTTATTTCAATTGGTTCGTTTATTTTTTTAGCTTTTTATGATATTAGAAATAACCATTGACATTTATGTAGAAACATACCACATATTACAATAATGATACTACGAAAGTGAGGCTTCCTTAGCGCCAAGCCGTTTCTGGCATCTCAACTTCAGGATAACTCTATCTAGGATGATTGATAAAAATACATCTTGTCGTTAGAAGTGAATTTTGCAGTGTGTCTTCTGGCAGAAATAATAATATGACAGTAATTCAGGTTTTTATGAAATTGGAATATCAATGAAATAATTGGAATAAAAGTGGAATAATTCATATCATTATTTTAGTATCTGAATTCATATCATTACTAGTGTCCCCCTGTATATCTTGTGCATCTTAATTGTACCAGATATGCGAACTACTCAGCTAATAGGGTCTGAATGTTCAGTAACACAAGTATAAAAGCTTCTTACCGGAGATACAAAACTCATAAGCTAAAGTGAGCGTCATAAAACTTCTGAAGAAGTCTGGGAAGCCTAGCAAGGCTATGGTGTTTCAGGTGAAAGACTATTAAAATGTCATGCAAATTAAATTTTGATGCAGTGCCTTGAAGTAGCAAGTTATGAAATATAAAATGTTGGAATCGATAAAAAACTTGAAAGCTTTTGAAATACTTTAAAACTAAAGAATTAAATGCTAAGTAGGAAAGTGACCGAGAGGCTGGGCCAATATCACATTTTTCAGAAAACCAACATGTGGACACGATATGCTGAGGTTCATTGTCCAGAAGAAAAGCAGAATGTGGTGAATAAGGTGTTTCATTATTGTATATAATGAGAAGCTGAAGGAATTTTCTTAATACATGCAAAGAGAACACTGTTTGATGCCTTGATCTGACAAAATAACTGTTTCATTTACGAGAGACTATTTCACGCAATAAAGCCTATCTATACTCCTATCTATATTATACATAATGATATATACTTACAATGTTTTTATAGTCGGGTGAGTCGAGAAATATTATTTCTCGAGTACTGATTTCTAATAGAGCTCAAAATCTGTGTATGTAAGTGCTGATTGACGGGAAAATGGTTTAAAAAATCTAGCTTCACGTCTTCAGTTCACGCATCGCAGTTTTGCAAATTGCAGAATGTTTGAAATATCACCCAAAAAAATTATTTTCGAGTATTGTATTCTAGACACGAATATCGTATAAGATTCGAACGTTTTGTATTTATGTGTAGATAGCAAGATAGTCGGAAAAATATTAATAAAATAGCTTCATAGCTTCAGGTTACCCAAGAACGTTCTCTATACTTTCAATTAGAAGAAAAACTATAAAATTACAGAATAATTATTTGAAAGGTCTCTTTAAATTTCGATTTCTTATTGAGAGCTGATAATTGAAGAGAGCGCAAGGTTCATGGTTCTACGATCACCAATTTTTTTAAATTCAGTTTATTCAGACCTTTAGTTGAATGATTTCAAAATTATGAGAATTTTACCTCAAAAGTGATATTTTTTAATGTATAAATCATATTTATATTTTATGTTGCAGAGTGTAGAAAGCAGGGGATATGCGCGGAGGTGTCCAGCTGACCATAGCTACAACAGTGTTTCTGGTTGTTGCCTGTTGCACGAGGAGCTTGCTCAGTTTGCGATGCGACATCACGCCCGATGGTGTCAGCACGCCAAAGACTATGGCTGATGGCCGGTTCGCACTCTCCATCAGTGGCGACATTGAGCGTTACAATCCTGACGTCAGCTATACAGGTATTCTCATCAGTTACCACATCTTTGAAACAAGATCTGAACCAAATCCTTCCAAAATTAATAGTAAATATAATCAATCTTTAATAATAATTAATAAACAATGAATTTGATCAATTTATTGGAATAATCGAACTACCTGTGAGGAACTACCTGTGAGGGTCTCCCCACCAATAAAAGCCATACGCTTATTATTATTATTGGAATAATCGGAACATAACAATAGAATAAAGAAGCATTTTGTGCTTTTACAAACTGCTACATAATGTTTTGTCATGTCCATTAGAAATACATGGGCTGACAAAATACTGTTTTAACCACACTAAAAAGTGTGCCCTATAAGTGTATACTATAAAAAATGTGCTACGGTGTATTGAGTATGTATTCTTAGTGTAGAATTCTGACTAGATTTTTGAAACACCCCTAGATTTCTCTAGATTTATGAGTTGACTCAGGTTCCGGGCTAATAATTAATTATTAATTTCCGAAGGTGATGTGTATTATCACATGGATGCCATATTACATTATCACACTGGGTTTTATCACATTGGGATACGAAGTATTCTTTTTTCACATGTGTTTCTTAGGAAAAATCCTCTATGTAGAGTTTTATATAGGGTCCCCTATATTTTGGTGCCGTGGGTAAATGCATAATCTACTCATTCAAATCACAGGTCTTAATAATATTGGCTGTCAACATCTGTCGGTACAGTAATTATTTTTAAGGAAAATTATCAAACTTGATAGAAGAAGATCTAATGTTTGTAGCTTTTGCCACAATGTGAATAGTTTGTCATAGGAAGCCTATTGAAAAAAATATTGGGAACTACTAGAGCTACCCATTGCCTGAAATCTGAAAATTAAGAAAGTTTTGATGTCAGGAAATTTAGTGGAAGAAAACCCTTAGACATACGCAGACAATTGTTTGAAAAGTATCAAATCAAATATCTTTTATTTAGATTCAAGGTATTTAATACATATTAAGAAATACAGAGGAAGAAAATACCAAGGCAGATGCAGACCTAGAAAACGATTGTTTTCAAGAGAACACGATTATCCTGAAAATAAAGAGTTGCCATTTTCTCATTAAATCATGAGAAACCAAATGGATTTTTTTTTTTAAATCTATTCTTCTATTCCTCATGAACTTGTTGATTTGTAGTCAAGTATAAGAGTATGAAATATTGAAATAGTCGTCAATGATATTTCATAATCCAATACTTTAGTGAACTAAATGTGTACAACCTGACCACCATCTTGATACGTGATTGCATGGTTGTTGAGAATCTATTTTTTATTATGATGAAGAAAGAAGATATCTGAAACGAAGAATCATTGGACTTGGGATGCAAAGTCCCATCAAAGCTACAATGTAGCAACTCATCAGAGATCCAAAACGAATGCTGTTCAACAAAATGCTTAATTGAACGCGAAAAATTAACGTCTAATTGGAAGTCATGCATGGTGAGAAATGAGAGTTAAAGAAGGCTTAATTGAGCAGAATGCGCAGTCAACTCTAGAAGGCAATTTGAGCTCAAGATTATTCTAGAGTGCGTATAGTGTGGTAAGATTGCAAATTTCTAACAAGAAGTTCAAAGCAGCAGAGTAAGCAGCTCATCATAATAAGGAATGAAAATAACGCTCAAAAATTATTAGAATATTAAATGACATTCCTTGCAACGAACTTCATCAGGATAGACCTGATGGTCGGTACGCCTAGATTAGTGCCAAGCTGGTAATCTATCAATAATATTTAGAGATTAGATTAAAACGTTACGAAAAGTTGATTATTCACTCAATTTACATTATCCAGTTTCGGATTTAGGGATTTAGATGGTTGCAGGCCCCCCTATCCACCCCTCATCAGCATTGAATATCTCTCAAGAGCGAAATCTAAGGTCGGAATATTTGGTTGAAGAACTATCGGGCTATTTTTTTACAATGGCAAAAAATTAAAGGAATTGGTTTTATCGAGAAGAGAATTTTAGCTTGAATAATACGAATCCTGGCTATCTTTGTTTCTCGCCCAGCGTACTTACCCACGAGTAGAACCGTTGGATACTTGAACTGAACTAGAATATTTTACTGAATTAAATATTTTTCCCCGGCTTGTGGCCCCCGTAGACGCTGCTTAGTGGCTAATCCGACACTGGCATTATCAATAGGAGATGCATAAGATTCAAATAGTTACCATGATAGAATTTATTGATAGGTAGTCCTCGGGTAACAATTATTAAATACATTCATATCCATATTATGCAAGCATTACATACTGTTCATAATGTATTCCGTCCCCCAACGTCAAATTGGGTCGATGAGGAGTGAATCCCATGTGAAATTGACATTGGTTTTTATGGCCGGATGCCGTTCTGACGCCAACCCTTGGCAAATAGGTAGTGGAGTAGGGTGTAGGCATTTTGATGCATAATATTTAATATCTGTATGATTCACAATATGATAAAAACCAATTCGTTTCATTCCAAATCACTATTTCACTATTACTATCTAATATCAAAACTGACATAAGTATTTCGTCATGGAAACATCACAGATATTATTTACTAATGAAGTTAAAGATTTGATTCTACTTTTAAATTTTGTGAAAAGCAGTTTTGGGCAATAGCCTGTTGAATTCACATTAATAAAATAAATAATATCGTGTGACCTGGCTGGCTCAGGTCTGGTGTCAGAGTTATCAGGTCACACCAACGACCAATTTATTGAATCCTATTCAATGTGAAGTTAAATGAATAAATAAAAATATGTATGAATGCACAAAAAAGAGAAGTGCTTCAATTCCAGCCCGTTTAAATGCAATACTTGCGGATAATCAGTGGTTTCCTGATACATATTAAAAAAATATAATAATAAATAAGTAAATTACAGGCCTATTAACAAGAAAGTAGGTTTGGACTGCTGAAAAATCACATAAGTAGTCTTGAGTGTTCTAGAAAATTTTGTGTTTTAGAAACACTGTGTCTTAACACGTCTTAAGTTTCTTAATAAGTCCAATGAAGTTTCAGATAGTAGATAATTTACCATTAATTTAACTTCAATTGCCATTAAATCAGAACCACTCACATAGAGTTCATTTTCCGTGTGTAGTAGTTTTCATCATAGACCTACCATGATGTCTGATTCAAAATTTTTGAATTCTCTAGTTGGAAAACCAATTTCAACCATAACTCAAAATATCGGAAATGAATACCTAGAAGAGAGTTTTACCTGTTTGAGTTATAATCACAGTCAGAGGGATCAATTCATCTGAATGTAAAGCAGCTGAACTGGTGCGGTGGTTAGGTGAGGGGGTGGCTTCAAGCCGTAGACAATGCTCCCACACTACGGCTTTTGACAGCTTGGATTAATCTTCCGAAACATTCAGCATTGAACAGATTTCAATAATTGCATATATATATATATATATGCGACAATGCAATCGACGCTATTGTCATCAACTCAAACCAATCATCGCACAAAGCTTTTGTCAATGCTCAGGAGGCTCAGGTTCGCAGAAATTCACTAACTTATCAAATCCAACTGTAATCGATTGCTGTTATGATTGATTTTGCTGTCATCAGTTTGATTTCAATCAAAAATATTCATGAGAATATTTACCATGATCAGTTATATATATATATATATATATATATATATATATATATATATATATATATATATATATACAAGTATATATATATCACCATATGCTATTCACCATAGCTATATGCTATTCTATGGAATTGCAATTTACAATCATAATTCAATTTTATGCAGTTCGGGAAAATCTTATGATCAGAAAATAAGAGGCTAATGCTTTTATAACATACCGTATTTTATAAAGATTTAACAACTTCAATACAGTGGAAATTGTCTATAGCAACATCGGTTGTTACGACAAACTGACCATACATTTCTCCCTGTTTGGTTTGTAGTATAGAAGTACATAATATCTGAACAATATCTTAGGGCAGTGATAGTCGCGAGCCGTAGCAGGTATCTGTTCAATGAGATGGAGATAAGCTGCGTTCTCGTTGCTCCTGTTTGTAACGGTGACCGATTAGATTGGCCAGCAAAAAAGACACGTTCTCTGCTGTAAAATCACTTCCCGGTGGTTCGGAACCCACCTAAAACTGTAGGTCCAACTCATCGATCACCATCATCCAACTCATTACCCATGCACAGGTCTCAGACCTATGTGGGCTTCATCATCCAAAAAAAACACAATATATACCTAATATAACGACATAAGGTTGTTACGACGTAACCGCTGTAAAGACTATAACCGCTGTAACACAAACAATAAAGGCGTCAGGGCCTTGTTAGGCCATGTATCTCTTGTTGCGTCCACCGGATATAACAACCGTTTTTGGCCGGTCCCTTTGAGGTCGCTATATTTTTTATAAATTTTTTTTGTATCGTCCAGATTCCATTTGATTTTTTTTATACGATATTGCATGAAAACATATTTCAAAACATTCCTGGATGAGCGTAGGCTAGGCTGATATCTAACCCAGAACTTTCACTTTCCTGTAAGTTTATAATTAAAACATCAAAAGAAAAGTTCCTGAGAATTCCTTTCCCATTCTTTTTCTTTCTACAATCTCCTGAGAAGAATGAAATATAACTTACAATCTTCTAGCTGCCTTGAGAAAACCAAACTTGCGAAGAGCTTCTTTAAGAGAAACTCGCAATTGTATAGTCCAACTCAAGACAATAATCTCCTAGAATCAGTGGCGGCTCGCACTCCAAAATTGTGGTGAAGTCAAACCAAATAAATTAGCGATTTTTGAAAGTTTTACTTTGAAATCAAACTGTATGAGACCCTTAAAGTCTTACTATGAACTATTTCACTATAATTATCAAGATCAGACCATTGAAAGTCTAGAATGATGTAAGACAAGGGCACAGGGATACAAGAAATAGAAATGCTGGCACATTATCTGCATCTAGAAATACAACTGAAAAATGTAAGATATTCGATTCACCATTGCACGGTATTGTCTTTTTATTTTTATATATCATCTTTCAATAGTCCATTAAGATTGATTCAATTGAGATTCAACTAAGATTGAACCATTCCTATCAAGCCCTACATACAAAATATGTACAATTAATTAGAATTCAATAAAATTTGGGAAACTTCCAATTTAATGGGATTCATATGAAGAACTGTCGACCATCATTAAATATTGAGCTTAGATGTGGTTTTTGAACGAATATTGAATTCAAAAAATAGGTCAAGCTGTAAGACAAGGTTCATAGAAGAGGCTTTCTATAGCCTAGTACCTAGTAAATACAGTAGCTTACATAGTGCATATGACCACTATAGCCTAATAAAATATTTAAAAATATATATGGGATAGGTTTCCTAGTGCATATACCCTATATACCCTAATAATAGCATATAGGCTATTTAAAAAAATATATGTGAAATGAATCTATTTTCTGAAAATAAACCGGAAGTTTGATAAGAAATAAGTTTTGACCTGACAGAGGCGATTTAAGACGAATTAGGAGATGAGACGCTATAATAATTGAGAATATTGAATTTTTTTTTCCATTGATAGTCTTTCCAGTGACAGATGCTCCACCGAGAAGGTGAAGGTGCAGCATCGATTCGTATCATTAAAAGGTGCCGCGTTGAAGAGCGAGAGATAAGAGTTTGTTGTCGATTTTTCGGGCTGATTGCCAAACACTTTCCCGCTCAACGCTGCGAATTTTAATTATGGCTTGGCAGCACCTTGAGGCTGCTGCATAACGAGCAATCAACCAGAAAATAAATAATTATTCTCCCAATTGATTTCAGTTGTAATATTTTTTGACCTAGCTCATCCAATTATTAGATTTTTTGATTCGATATTCAAATTTTCAGCTATTCAAAAGCTTTCCTCTGGAAAATTATGAGCTTGGCTTCAAATAACTATATTTTAATAACTATGAACTCTAGAATCGCTGGAGAAAGACCATCGTGATTTTTAATGTGCACAACCATAGTTGAACTTGAAATGTTGCGAATTTTCACAATTTTATTCACAAATTCGGCTCATCCAAATGAGCAAGGGAACAAATTAGTCGGAGACTAAATTAGCATAACGCTAACGACTGCTCATTACTATTTCAATTGAAGGATGGTGAATGAAAAACGTCTCGTAAAAAGCCGGAGCAAAAAGGAGAAGACGCCGTCTGGGTTTCAGATTAATGATCCAATGCTTCTCAAATGAAGTGGTTACATTAACATACTAATTATACAATTGAAGATAATGTTTGTTGGATACATCGAGAATCAGACTCTAGTCTCCCTTCGTCCAACAGCCATTCCAAGACATTAACGTAAGAAGCTTTCAACGAACCCATAATCTTCAGATGTGCGTGCTAATAAGGTTTCTTCATCCCCTCACAACCAAACACAGCTTTTCATTGTGTGAAGTTACCAATTCTAACTCATAGTCATAGGCAATAAAGTTGACAATAATTATTACAGACCACTGTTTCCTGAAACTAAGTACTACTCTTGAACAAAGGTACGGTAATCCTTTACTAAATTCAACATGCCAACTACATAATGAAACTATCAATCCTCATTAATAGTTAGTTTCCTGGATTTCTTGTTCCATATCGATCTGCGTTGTTAATATTAATTTTTATGGTAAATTCAACGACTTCCAGTTTATTTTAATTGAAAATAAATAATATTTTTACACACTGAGTAGAAATATTATTTATTCTCAATTAAAATTGACTGCAAGTCGTAAGTCGTTGAATTTACCATAAAAAGTTAATTTCAAATTATTTATAGAAGATTGGTTGGAGTACGTTGCCTACCATTCAAAGAATAAGATGTTACTCAAAACCGAAGACAAAATCATTTTTGAGAAATCCTTATTCGTGGTTAGTCTCTCACAATAAATTAAACCTCCTTCATGAATAACGTTCTTGAAATAAAATATAAGCTACATTTTGGGAAATTATGAATGATTTTGCGTTTGACTAATTTAATGGTTGCCTGGTGTCTTGCAACAGAGACTTCCTAGTATTTGCTTAAAAAATTTGGACAATTGAATAAGATAGTACTAGAAAAAATTATTCTTTTCTAGTTAAAGTTAGTAGCTGGGTCATAGCTAGTAAAATACTACTGGGTAGCCAGGTAAATTATCACTTTCTTATTTTGGTAAGAAAGTAGCAAAATATCAGCCAACAGTAGATCCAGGTTGATTGGTGAATTAATAATTTAAATAAAATTCAAAGTAATTACTCAAACAATAAAAGGCGATGCTGAACTCAATTGGCCTGGAGCTAATTAGTAAAATAATCATATAAAATTAAATTCTTATTTTAAATGTGCCTAATCGAATAACCTTGTCGGTATTATAGGATAAATTAAATGCTTTCATGCAAGTCTGTAGCTCATTGCGTTATAATATTTGCATTGTTTATTGCCTGTAATTGTATTGCATGGCAGAATGTAGAATAGCAGTTTTGTATTTCTAGTGAACGTGATATTGACAAAACAAGGGCGCCCCGAGTATCAGATGCTCATAGTAGTACGGAAGAAATTCAAGATGGATACCATATTATCAGCAGATCATTTTTCTGTAGAACCCAGTATTTGAAACAAAGTAGGCTGCTCTGCCCCTACATACTTTCGTTAGACTATATTTCAGTCATATCTATCAGCTTGATGCAACCTTTTGCCTATACGCTGCCTGCGATCCACATTGTCTGAGGAAGTATCGTTAGGTAATATGATGTATTGTAAAGGAATGGAATGTACCGCACTGAACTTTGATATGAATAGTTATGTAAGGGGTAGTTCTATGACAAAATACTCGCAATTTATCAATAATTGTAGGACAAGCAGGTGGAGCTGTATTATCAGCTAGATATTTGCTATAGGGATCCAACATGGAACATCCCACTGACCTGGTAGCAGTCCATTCACAAACTATTTTTGTTCGGCAACAAAGCAGACATGAGCTTGGGCACTCAGACTTCGCTCCATCCTTGATAATACCCTTGATCTGCTTAATGGGTTACACGGTTGATCCCATTATATTGAAAATTTAGAATCATCAAGTTCAAACTTCATTGAGCCTCGGTCTACATCACGCGGATTCCGTCAAAACGGACAGTGTGCAGAGCCCGAGTATAATTATTCATGTTTTCGATATAGGTTCCTATACCCAAAGCATCATTTGTAGTGTGCTCCGGCTCTGACCATTGTCCGTTCTGTCCGAATCCTCGTAGTTTGAGGCTTTAGGTTTAAATCTGCACAATAATTAAAAAATTGAGTGATGCAGATGAGCTATTATCTGAATATAACATGGGTTTGAAGTAATAAAAATTGCAATAACTGGAATTGTTATCACATAATTACATAATAGGCTATTTAGTGCTCAGGATGCACATATACATACTTGTTGAATGCAAGTTCAAAATTTAAATTGCTTGTTAATGTTTATCAGCTTATTAATTGCTAATTTAATGTTTATTAATGAAGGAGAAGGATTAATTGAGTGATAGAACCACGTCGGCCCAAGACCAGGAATTATAAATATTTTTAGGGCTTTATCTCAAGTTTCCTGTTTTCCAATCGAAAACTTTAAATATATCCTCAAACCCCTATAAACAGGCACCACAGGTTTTTTAAACAATAAATAAAAGTGATAATTCTTATATTGAATTAGAGTACAGAAGTACTCTACAATTCACAAACTATTGTCGATTTCATTTGAAAAATACTACCAATAGTAATTTTTTTCCTGTGTATTTTCTTTTTTTTTTCTTTTACTTGTTTGTATTTGCGGAAATAAAGATTATTATTATTATTATTATTAATAGATAAGATATAATAATCCGCATTAAAATGAGCTGCGGGGAATAAAAGTCTCTAAATCAGCGGTTCTCAGACTTTGACACGTCACATTACTTCTATTAAAGAAGTAATAATAGCCTATTCCAATTCAAAATTGCTTTCATATTTCATAGGCTGCAATTGACAAGAACATGATAATTACTCAAATTGTAACCAATAAATTATGATTGTATTTAATTTACAAGTTTTAATCATTCCAAATGAAGACTTACAATCACTTCTTCACTTGTATTCTGTGACTGAATATGGGTTATCTATGAAAAATGAACTCTATAACTTCAAAAAACGTAAATTTTCTGATTTTTAAAACTCATAGCTGAGTAATAGATTTATAATAGATTTTAACTGAAAAATACTATAGGGATTTGAATAAAATATAATCCCTGTTAATGGCTATTGAAAAATGACTGTAGAAGAACATTCTAACATCGAAAAATGAGTCATCTGATTTCTCATAAATCATGCATCGAGTTTGAGTGAATTTTAATTATATCTCTCTGTTAAGTAATGTCGATTTTATTTGAAAAATACTAACGATAGATAAGATTTTATAATCTACATTATAATGACTTACGGGGAATGATAGTACCTATGGTGAGGGGTTCTCAAACTGTGGCACGCGTACCCATTGGGGGTACGCGGGACAGGTTAATGAAAAATTAAACCATTTTTATTTTTTACTGTTTTGTAATCACGCAAGTTTATAATTTAATAATGGAATCTGATTGAATACTTGTGTGGAAGAGTTACTTGGAACCAAACGTGAGCCGAAAATTGAGGAACTATGTAAAAGAAGCTCATCCTTCTCATTGTTTTTTGTAATGCATTTTAATTTATTTTATTTTTTATTTTCATCACATTAAAGTTTTTGGGAATACTCTCATTTGATAGGTGATTTGTCATACAATTTTGTCCTTGTAAACAAAACAAGAATTTTACAAGTAAAAGTAAAAAACCGTATCAGTCAATATAAATATGACATAAAAATCATTAAGTTCTCAAGATAGAACAAATGTGAGTGCCATCTGTTCAGAGTGCCATTGAGTAACTTGAGTTTAGAGGTCATTGAAGTCTGCAACCGAATAGTAAGCTTTATCAATTAAATTATTTCTATGGTTTTCTTGAATAGCTCCAGATTGTCAACTTTTCTAATGGTCTCAGGTAATTTATTATATAATCTTATTCCTGAATAAGAAGGGGTTTTCTCACATGTCGCCTGTCTATGGATTGGGTACAACAGTATAATGTTGATTACGTGTGGAGTAATTATGCCTCTCTGTGCGAAATTGAAATTTATGAATATTACTCTTTATGAAAATCAATAACTGATTTATGTAGATGGCAGGTAAAGTGAGAATCTGAGAATTTTAAAAAACAGACTTGTATGAATTTCTTTATCTTAACCCGAAAATTACTCTTATAATCTTTATTTTTTGTATCAAGAATACCCTATAACTGTCTGTCGAATTACCCCAGAAAATATTTCCAGGCGTAATATACTGTGATAAGTGTGCTACCTATCCACAGAATGTGCTTGAGAATCATGTAGTATGCATGCACGGATTAATTTGGAGGTGAAATTTCAAATATATTTCTTAATACATTGTTTTTGACGTAAAAAGTGTTTTTAATTTAACCAATCCTACCCCCAACAAGGGAGTACGCAGAAGTTTTATTTTTTTTAGGAGTACAGTCTTTGAAAAAAATTGAGAACCCCTGGTCCAGATAATAATAACTCATGTATCTTGTTGATCACAACAATATTCAAGCTTCTGGGGATAACGAATATCACAGATCTTATACAAAAAAGAAGTAAAGAAGAATTCGCTGACTCTTCAAGAAAATAAGGGATTGTGATGTTTGACAGGACGGGAAGCAGTAAAAATTTAATTCGGACTGGAGCAGACGACTTGACACGTTCTCTCTAACCCGTCATCCATCATTCTAAACGGAAGAGAAAGCGCCATTCGTTTTGATCCCTCTACATTTCCTGTAATGCCACCGCCGCTGAATATCCATCCTTCCTCGTCCCTCCACAGAAATAGAATGAAAACTGGCGAAAGGCGAACGCAACGAGTAAGTTGTGCCGCATTAACAGCAACCCCTCATTTCTCACAAATCGCACGCTTAATTTACCACGACTGCGACTCCAATCTTAGCCGTCTTTTTCACCCACCATTCTCAAGCCCCAATTCGTCGCTGAACTTTCAATCTGCCCAGTCGAATAAAAAGAAATGCTAGATCACTCAGAATTCAGATGACAACGAACAAATGAATCAGATGAAAGCAAACCCATAGTCGAAGTTGTCAACCCGACTTACAAATTCAATGCAATAGGCTTACAATACACTATTATTATTTTTAAAGTTGCATTACATGTGAGTAATGATGGAACGATCGAATGATAATTCCAATCGATTTACTAATCATAGAACATTCTGGTTCTGCACCTGGGTGCAAACTAAAAATAACTTAGGCCTACCGGTACTGATATTTCTCACTATCAATAATAAAATAATAACAACAATAATTTAACAATTAATAAATATCGTCATCATAATGGTTTTTGTATTGATTTTATTTTTCAGCAAAAAAACACACTATGAGAGACTATGAGATGAATGGAGCTTAATATTTGAATATAGCTTATTATGTTTATCCAACTACTTCTCTACATCGTATAATTTTTCGATAGTAGGCTTATTGTCATAGTTAATCATATATGTCACCGTAATAATTCATAGTTGATGAATCCAAGATGAAAGTCTATTACTTGTTCCTCTAGCGGCTTAGTTGATTTTGTGACAGATTAATAATCATTCTATAGTTAATCATCAAAGTTCTCAGTTTTCTTATCCTTCAATATTCTCGAGCACTCACCATTATTCTCTTTTGTACAGTCATACAAACAGGAAAATACCGTGTAGTTAATTTTGATAATACTAGCGGAAATGCATGGTATAAAAGCTGGTTTAAAAAAAACTTACTGTATTCGTCCAGCTTGAAGCTTGGAAGCAAGTGTGCAAAATTGCAAGTTCTCATAATTTTTGAAAAGAACTAAATCAGGCAATCTAAAATTTTCAAGCTTTGTTTCTATATTTCAGTTGGCATCCAAGGGGTGCGTGATGGTTCTTCTGCCAATATACCAAAGTTCATTGGATTCAAGCTGATAGCAGAAGCACAAGTTCCAATGTGGATGTCATTCTCAGAAATAGAAAACAGGCCTGTCGGAGTTTTCTCCTTGTATGGGGATGCATTGACCAAATTCAGTGACAGGTATGTAAGCTTGGCCACATATTATATTTATATAGCACTTGAATAATATTCTTATCTTTTCACCATCCATGAGCGAAGAATTATTCATAATTTTGCTGTTCCTTTATAATATGAGTAATATGTGCATAAAATTAGCATTAATTATAGTAATTAGTAGATACAGTAGATCATAGTATCGTTTCAATCATGATTATTCGCATGTAAGAACTGATTATTTATTTATTCAGATTATCAAAATTATCTTGGGCTGTTAGCCCAGTACTACTTTTATTACCACGTTTCAACATGAAATATGAGTGAGTACAATATTATAGGCACTCTTCAAGTGTAATTCAAACAACAATTGAATTTTATTTTCTTCGTTTTATTTTAGGATAGAATAGAGCATGTTGCCCCATGCTCGCCTTATATTAAATTAAAGTTACCGCATTTTTCAGTCGTGAACATAGTTTGTTGCACTAGTGCATTTTTTAGATTTTGTAGCCGCAGAATATTCCAATATAGTCAGTTATGAAAAAACTATAATTTATTCTGATTGGTATTATACATAAAAGTCTTCTTTTTTTGTTTCTTCATCTGCTTCATCTGTACTTTTTTATCCTTGTAGTCCACACTGAAAAAGAATATAGATTACGATCAAATAAGATATTTTTCAAATACATCGATATTTTGAACGCTGTGATTCAGCTACTTTATAAGAGATAGCTCAAGTAGCGTACAACTGATTCTAGAAAGATTTATAAAAGCCTTATTTGAAAGTTTTAGATACAGTCGTATCAGCTTAAAAGTAACGGGGTGAAGTAATGCGATTCAATGGACAGTTTCATTTGGAATGAGAGTCATCATAGAATTGATTCTACCAAATGTGCAAGGTTCACACAGTGATTTGCATTGGGCTCAAATCTATTCAGTTTCAGGGAAATCTCTTTACTGGATATCTCTCTGACTCTCTCACTCTCTCCCTCTATCGTTCTCTTTCCCATACACTTACATACTATATCTCATTATTTCATTCTCTCTCTCTCTCTCTCTCTCTCTTTCTTTGGATTATTAAAAGCGTTTAGTTTAGTTCCTCCTCACTGCACAAACGACATTACATTCAATTTGAAGCTAAACTGGATGGTTGAATAAATTCCACCAGAAGAATTGTTTCAATACGATGAAAGGAATTACCATGAAGTGGTAACTGAACATTTAAATAACATCAAATTACACCATTTAATTTTATTCATGAACGTTATCATGTCATTTTAAATTTTTATAAAATCGTCGACAAATTTTTATCAAGATGAAACACATGAATGATGTATTATATTTAAGAGACTAATATGTTATGTATTGAAATGTACGTAAAAATATTGATTACTTTTCAGTTGTCCAAATATGGTGACACAGACGTCGTTCACATCAAAAACTGAAATATCTGTGATATGGAAAGCGCCACCATCAGGCAGTGGATGCTTGACAATAAGGTAAAAATTTAAATAAACTGAAAAGCGCCTTTATTAAAAATGAAATCCATGAGGGAAAGGGAGGTAGTGACTGGTAGGCACTGGTTCATTTTATGAATAATGATAGAAAAATTCATTTGTATTATTGAAGAGTTCAGTCCAAAATTGAGGTTTTGAAATTTGAGAAATGTTACAAGAATAACTGAGTGCACAAGTACTTACATCGTAAATTTCCATGAAAAACAAAAACTGAAAAATTTAATAGTTCTCTATTAACAAAGTAACTTATTATAAAAACCCTTCATTAAAGTTATAATTATAGCGTTGTCATTTCTGTATGGCTACAAAATCATAAATGCGTATCAATTTAAAATGGAATTGAAAACTTATCAACAGCAGAATATTATTTATTAAAATTAAATTTTATTGATTTCAAATACATGCATGAAAATTACAAATAATAGAAGCTTACAGCTAATGGCAAAACAAAACCTCATTTATTGCATTAGATTGCCTCAAATCAAACTAGGAAATCACAAAACAAAAGTTGAAACACTATGCTAACAAAGAAACAAAGTCAAAATTGATACAATAAGAAAACGGCATGAAATAAAAGTATAAAGAAAAACAAACCTAAACATTAGTTGACCCTAAACAAAGAAATAATAGAATAGCTAGAAACAAAATAGAAGGTGGATTTAGGATATAGTAAAGGAAAGCAGAAAAGATATAATTTTTGGTCTGCAAAACGATGTTAACATCTAAAATTCCAGAGCTTGAAAACATTGTCTACTAAAACTGCACAAATTATCTGAGGGTCTAGAACCGGATTAAATCTATTGTACAATCGCACAGTTCTTTGTTTGTTCTATCCAAGGCGAAAAGCATATTCAATCTTGGCCTATTAGATTGAACAAAAAACTGAAATATTGAATTATGTTTGGAATATTTAAATGATTATTCAAGAGCTTACACAAAATAAATTAGTAATAGAGAAACAATTATTAGCAGATTAGTAAGCTCTTAAATGATTATTCTAATTATTTTTTTCCAGAGCAACTGTGATTGAGCATAGAGATACATGGTATCAAGACGAAAGATTGCTTTCACGTACCCTCTGTGAAAACGTTGAAGACAGCTTCGATAGTGCTCCACCATTCATTAGAGAGTGTTGTTCTTGCAATGAAGCCAAGTATGAGGTGAGTGACAACACTTATTATTTTTTTATTTCAAGGGTAATACGATTAATAATATTATACGTCTCTGTTTTAACTCTTTTTCAACTGAAAGAAATTGATGAATAAGCCAAAATTATAACAAAATGTGGTATGTTTGATCGATGTTCAATTAAATATTGTTTATAGGAAGGAAAGTGATGGAAGATATAAAAGACACCAATTGAAGCATGAAATTTATTAAAGCATTCAATTCACGTGAATTAAACGAAGAAATCACCAGATTAGAATCCCTAATAATTCAACGTTATGTACTGACTAGAGTAGAGCATTAATTTATGAACAGTTGCTAATATATTCAGGTGCGACCTGATAACTCTGACACCAGACCTGAGCCAGCCAGGTCACACGATATTATTATTATTATTATTAGTTGCTAATATGATGAGCTAGAAAAATTTTCGTACATATTTTTTATACAAAAAAATATTTTTCTTATAAGGATAAGAAGAAGCATTTTGTCATTACTTAGAATTGAGACGATAGAGTGTTTCCCTCCACTCTATCTCAAAATTGAAAAAGTTTGTATTAAGAATAATGTATGATATATATGAATGTTAGAAGATATTTTAAAAACTATAGGAATTAGGCAATAAAATGAGAAGATTTGCTGATTTCTTCATCATTTTCTTTCTACAAAAACTTGGTTGCAGGTAACATTTGAAGGGTTGTGGTCAAGGCACACGCATCCAAAAGACTTCCCCACAAATAGCTGGTTGACAAGATTCAGTGATGTTATTGGAGCATCACATACTTCAAATTACAGGTAGCCTAAAAATATCAGAATATTGATATTTCAATTATTATTATTATTATTATTATTATTATTATTATTCTGTATTTTTTTCTAACTGCTACAGACGGCGCGAGCCATACGAGAAAAACTACTTTAACGTTTTATAGTAAATTCAACGACTTGCAGTCAATTTTAATCATGAATAAATTATATTTCTACTCACTTTTTGGCCAAACGTTTTCGAGTCATGGAGACTCATCTTCAAAAAAATGAGTAGAAATATTATTTATTCACAATTAAAATTGACTGCAAGTCGTTGAATTTACTATAAAAAGTTAGTATTAACAACGCAGATCGTTATGGAACAAGAAATCCAAGAGTTTAAAAACTACTTCCCTTTAAGTTATTTTCTCAAATTCTGGGTCACCATTGTTGGACAACTTGAATCATTTCAAGTCTATATTAATGTTATGAAGTGCAATAAGAAAAGGAGTAAACTATTTGCCCAGGGAGTCTCTCACCTTAGCACTGGAGCTTCCTACATGGCTACTACAATCCAAATAACTATCCAAAAATAAAATTTACTATTTTTTCGAATTTCGAACTTGACAATTGTATAATTTGTTATATGATGTTAAAAGATCCCTTCAGTCTTTCCATATGAATAAGTCCACTATTCCATAAATCTGGTTTAGATCGTTCAGATAATTCATCTTTAAAAAGTTTAACAAACTTTAATAAGCTTTTAGAGGAAATTAATAAGCTTTTGATCATTTCTCTTCAGAGAGAAGTAGAATATTTATAGCAAGATCTGATCTGGTCTGTTGCATTACAATTTATAAACTTTATTTAAATGTTATTAGTATTTTTATTTGTAGTTACTGAAAAATTATGTGAAAGTTTTTGCTTTCACATTTTTAAACTGTAATTTGTAAATTGTTATGCAAATGCAACAGTCCCCTGTTCTAAATGAGACACTAGTTATTACTCTGGTTGAAAATTTACACTTCTTTAATTACTTATTGGCATGTATATTAACAATTTTCTAGTTTCTGGGAATACGGTGGACTAGCATCAGGGGGTCTCCGCCAAGTGGCATTGAACGGAGCAACTAAGCAGCTTGAAGCTGAGCTTAAACAAGAGGTAGGACATTTCTGCATACGCTACCAATAACATTGGATTCTAAATTATTTAATATGAGTAGATATTTATATTCCAATCTATTTAATTTGATGTAATCCAACTTTTATCTGTGTAATAGATGAGAATCTATGTGTAGGCTATATGTAATTCATCTGAGGGTCTAATTTTAGCAAAATTCAAGCAGTCTGCAAAATTGAAGGCCGAGGTTTAATACACACGATTTACTTCTGTAGATAAAATAGTGATTGAGATAAAAAATCAAAGCGTGTGTGGGTTGAGCCATAATTTTGCGGAAATACTTTTCTAGGTAACTAATTAGATAGATAGATAGACAGATAATTGTCTTTTATTGAAAAATGCACTTTACAATTAAGTGCTGTGGACGAAGTTAATGCAAAATAATAGCCCACTCTTCCGCTTAGCCCGCAGTATTTGAGAGAAAAATACTTTTATTAACAAAAAATTAATTAAATAAAATACCTATAAAAGTAAAATTATAAGTAGATAATTTGAAAAAAATCTGAAAAAATTAGCATTACACACACGCACAATATCTAATTCCTTACGCCAAAAAATCTATGCCGGGCCAAAATTTTAGCAAAATTTAAGCAGTTTTGAAAAATTAGCAAATTAGAGAGAGACAAAATGCGAAATTTAATGTTGCTTATCTATTTGCTTGTCATCTATCGAAATTAATTTATTTAATGCATGATAATATTTTCATCAATCAAACATCTCCCTCTAAAGAATAGATATTAACTTGGTTCTTCAGTCTTGAAATTTCAAATGCCCGTAGAAAAAATAAATTAATGAAAAACTGAATCTAGGCTTTGGAGAATGATATCACACTATAATTAGCCTACCATTCAATTTATGCATGAAAGAAAGAAAGAATTTATGAAAAGAAAGAAAAATATTGTCTTTCGACTTATTTTAATTTTGACATAATTTGTATAACATTCAACATAAAACAGGTTCCGCACCATTTAAAGCAAAGCTCTACATGCAATAAGATATATGCTTGACATAATGCAGGCCCACCTGTTGTAAAGGGGTATGTATGATGCACTGCTGAGCCCTTAGCCCTTGTTGTACCGGATTAAAGGATTAGATTGGAAAATAAATTTATCACTCTATAGGTTAATTATTTTTTTTATTTTTTTATTTATTCATTTTACACACATTGATCGAGAATCATCTAAGATTCTATCAAAAATAATATTTTTTTTAAACTGGTGCTTTTCTGGAATTTTTATATTAATCGAAATGTTTCCATTTCAAATTCAGAGCCAAAACATACGCACTATTATCAAAGCAAGAGGAATAAGCTATCCAAATGTGACTGGGAAAACATTTGCAGTGTTCAGAGTGGACAAGAAGCATCATCTTATATCCCTGGTCTCAATGATAGGTGAGTTGCTATTTATGATATTGATACGAAAGTTCAGTACCTATCACAATCCTTAAGTTCAATTTAAAGCCTGTGTTGTAATTAATTTGGTTACTAGTGTATAATATTGTTAAATGAGAATAGTGTTTGGAACTGACTTGTCTTATAGTTCTTGTTCGGAGTTTTCAGGATATATAATTTTCACAAAAAAATATTCTGAAAAAATTTTAAGTGATATTTCTTAGGTAATTAATTGAAGTTCATGAAAGTGGCATAGTTATCAATAAGCCTGTGAATATTAGGCTAATAATGATCAAATATAATTATCAATAATACGATACCTAGAGCGAGAAGTATTTTCAAAATCTACAAATAAATTATTTTAAAATAACTGAAAAAGAATCAAATGCTCAGACTAGACATTTTCGACAAAAAAAATATTTTTATAAATTTTGATGGCGTGAGTTTGATTCAATCAACTAAGCACAAAAAGGTTTAATTTTTTCTGTTGAAAAAAATATCTTGTCAAAGATAAAAATTTTATTTGTATTCAATCATATATTTGTATTAAGTTGCAATATATTATTACATAATATATGCTGAGAATTTTTATAATATTAATATTATTAAAGGTCTAATAATATTAGATTATATAGTATTGAGTTGAATATATATTTTATTATCAATTATCGTTTAAAAATAAGCAAATAGAATATTTGAAGAGGAACATCATTGTTTTATAAGAACTAAGGTACTCAAATTGGTGAGCATTTCATCAAATTAATATTTCAGAATGCGAGCAAAATTTTACCAGGGATATTTTCTCAACCTCAAGATTATTAGAAGAGTATTGTGTAAAATATATTATAAATCATATGAATACAAATAGATTGGGACATTCATGCCTTACCTAACCGCAATTTAAAAATATTCCTCCACAGATCCATCCCCTGACTGGGTAGTTGGAGTGTCAAAATTGGAACTGTGTTTGGAAAATTGTAGCTGGGTCGAAAACAAAGTTTTAAATCTATATCCATGGGATACTGGGATAGACAGTGGTATAACTTATACAGTAAGTATATTTCAAATAAATTAACTAGTTATAATTATTTAATTATATCATTATTAAAATTTTAATTCAAGAAAAATAGCTTCTTCACATAATCAGCATTGATTACAATCATAAGCACAATCACAGGATTGATTAGTATTTATCAGCATTGATTACAATCATAATTTTCTAGGCTTTAGAAAAACTGCAAGGCACAATTTCGTATTGTATTTATACAATAATAAATAGAGTATATTTGATTATTAATTCCATCATCGTATTTGAATCTCAATCTTGAAAACCTGATCTGATTCACACTATTTAGTACAGGGCCTGACCAATTAATTTTGCTTGTAAAATGGATGATTTTGGAAGTAATAATTTTTCATCCAACCCCAGCCATTAGTTCAGTAATGTAATGTGAAGGTGATATGAGATCTGGTGATAATTTCTGGTTTCTAATTTCTAACTGAATAAGTAATTAAGTCGAGAAGTGATACACCTACAAAGAATAGATTATTGATATTGAAGTTTGTGAATAAAGGTAAGCAAAAGAGATTCAATTTTTCACTACCGTAAAACAACCTACCTTCATGAAATTTTTAATGAACTCCTCAATTCTCATAAAACGTATTGTAAAAAATTAAGGTCGTTGTTATAACGGGTGCGGCATGTAAAGATAAAGACAAACAGATTTCTGCTACAGATAGAAATCACTTCAATCGAAACTAACTTTTCCAGTCACCGTCAACGCCAACTGTGCCACAAGAGCCAATCAGAAGAATAAATTCATCTTATCCAGCCGATCACAAATCTCCATTTTTCGACCCTTCAGGTAATTAAGGTAGCTCTGATTTTTCATATGCATGATATTTCATAAGCCTTGAGGTACCATACATTTATAAAAATAGTTATATATTTTATTTTTCAGTTTTCCTAAACAAATCGCTACAAACAATTTTTCAAATGTTGATTTTAAGACAAATGTGATTGCTAATGCTACTTGTAATATTATTAATAATATTTAACAGATTGGCTATTTCAACTTTGGTGAAGTTTGAAATGAACAATACTAAGGGGTTTTAAAGTGAAGATCAGATAATGAACATATATAATTGTATAAAAATTCTATAGAGCGATTACGGTAGTATTAAGTTGTAATGATATTAGCTTATGATATCCATACTACAAGAAAAAAGAAACTACAAAATTAACTACAAAAAAGAAAAACCCTTTCCTGAGAAGAGTGAGTAATCTGTTATTTTTTCTTTGGGAAAGAGTGCTGATTCGGTTCCTTCTATAGCTGCTACAACTTTTAACCTAAGAAGTGACCAAGCTGAGAATTGTTAGAATTGAAAGAACATTTATAATTTTTTCTATGTGTTCAAATGTAGATACTATAATAGAGACCTTTCTCAAGTCTCATGTCACTTTCACGTTGGCTCAACATGGCAAAAATTCATTTCATGCAAACCTTGCCTGGAAGCTGCTTTAGTCTAAAAACATGATTCTGAATGTATATGAAATTTGTATTGTATTGAATTTTATTCACAGCAATACTGATACTATTACTCAGGAATAAATTATAGATGTCATATTTTTTCAAAAAGCAAATAATATTGTAGGTTCCATAGATTCTTTGTAGTCCATGAACTTAGCTAACAATCATCAATGAAATCTCATAGCTTTTTTGCTTCTGTGAACAGGTGAGGAGATGAAACCAATGGCTAAACTGTATTTGAATAGACAAAGAATTTATGAAAGAAGTTGCACTGATTCGGAAGAGGTTTCCGAGCCTGATGATGGTATGCTACAATAATCACATGCATGCTCGAAATAAAATTATATCTTATTCATTCAATAGAAAATTATATTAAAATAGTTGTATATTTATTGAAAAGGTTTTTTCTACTTTATTATTGGATATCAATGAATTCATTCTGAATTCCACTTTATTCTATTTACTGATAGATCACGGGAGAAACTTTATTTTATGTCTAACACATAGTTTAATCCTCATTTTGGAAAATTATCGAGGAACATTTGTCAGTTTTTCCAAGATGACAGCCAGAGCACAATATGAATTGGACGGGACCCCTAGCATGTTCTTCATACTGCCATTCTGGTGATATCTATCAATAATTTGCATCCACATTGATACTTTCAATTTTCCCACCAATTCTCCTAGATTGATAAGCGTTGATGTCATGGGCGTACATAAGGCTTGAGCCCCCCCCCCCCCTGAAATTTCAAACACTAATAGTATTAAGTAAATAAATAGTAAGTAATAGTAATACTATAATCCGACCACAGTCAAAAGAACCTTCAAAATATGAACTCTACTGCGCAGAGAGAGCACATGTTATGCAGTTTATCTCTCTCGCTCACTAGAGTAGTGGAGGGGGTCAGTCAACGCTTGTCTGTACAACAGTGAGCATCGATAGTACGTGGCTTTCAAATTAATTGGAATGTGTCTTGTAATGTGTCCTTGACAGCTAGAAAAGCGCGCGAAGCTCGGTCGAGCAAGTGAGTGAGAACGAGTGGGGGCAATAAAGCTGTCGCTCTCTCGCAAAAGAGTGGGAGCCGTGGGGGAGTGGCCACTACAGTGATACAATGCGCGAAGGTTCTTTTGTCTGTGGCCACACACTATAGTAAATAGAAAATTAGTAGAAACGCGTAGAAATCTGTGATTTTCACTTCAATTTATGAAAAAATTTCGCGGGGGACGACCCCCAGATTCCATACCCCATAGTAGTTTTGTCCCCCCATAGTAAAATCCTGGATGCGCCACTGCCCGTTGTTGGGGCACCCCCGAATTTTTTTTTCTATATACGCCGCTGGTTGATGTCGCACTCCGTACATTTAATATAATTCATTCGTTTTTCAAAAGTCTACTAACAATACGGTAATCTTCCAACAATGACTCCTCTACTATGGAACAAATCCGTGTTCGGAGTAGTCAATACAAATTAGGTAAAATCAAAACAAAAACTACAATAAAAATGTTTACAAACTAGGTTAAAAAATTAAAGACCGTACGAAATATGAAAATCAAAGGAAACAAAATCAGAATATAATGTTTAGAAGGCAGTTGACATTCTAATATTTTGCGATCAAATTAAATTCAATTTACAAAACATCTAATTAATTTATTCGTACTCTGGAGACAAAGAAACTATATGCTTGTTTCTTCATAACATGAAATTGAACATTATCTTAATTACAAGTCAAATCTTACATGACAATTATCACATCATCTGATATGAAGCTATTTCTCTGTGAATTATTCTATTATTAATATTAATAGTACTGTACATTAATTTTTTATTGCAAATATTTAATTTATATATTTTATTTCTTTACAGCTTGTGAAGTGTTGAGGCAGTGGTCCGACTGGGGCATATGCATTCCAACAGAAAGTTGTGGCATAGGATTTCAAACTAGACAGAGGGAATACAAAGAGCCTGAGAAAGCTGGCTCATTACTATGCAGTGAACAAGTAACTCAACGTAAAAATTGCACTATACCTAATGCTAACTGCGGGTGAGTTTCAAAAATGATGGCATGCGTCATGTCATATTTCATGTTCATGTTCCATCTTCCATCTGTAGCGTAAGCATCAGTACTTCACTACACAATAGTCCAAAGGCATTTATGAACCGATTTTGAGAGGCAACCTTATTTCAAGTGAGACTTGAAATCTGCTTTCTTTTTAACGTAGATTCAAGTCTCCCTTAAATTAAGGAAGCCTCAAGTAGACCTACACGTTCATAAATGCGAGCTCTAGTCTTG
The DNA here is from genome assembly GCA_948455865.1 of Conomelus anceps. Lineage (NCBI taxonomy): Eukaryota > Metazoa > Arthropoda > Insecta > Hemiptera > Delphacidae > Conomelus > Conomelus anceps. Next base: position 64,038,720 of record OX418218.1, read on the forward strand.
GACAGTTGAGCTTACAAAGCAACTGTTTGCCAATAAATTACTATATTTTATGGTTTTTATTGATGGGAAACCCCATCTCCGTTTGAGCCATGCTGTAAGAAATATGGTAGACCTAAACAGCATTTGGTGGGTTCCAAACCACGTGATGATGAGTGATGATGTATTTCCTCCTCAAGAACATTACAATTTTTAATATTTGATAAAATTCTTCAATTTTATTCAAGGAGAAAAATTTAAGTTCTTGAGTACTCTGGAAAATAAATAGAATAGCGTAAGATTTAATAAAATAAAATGTCTCAGATTTCATGTTCTTTTAGTTTTACAGTGTAGAAAAATATCGAAGCATTAGCACACAAATCTCATTTTGTTCATTTCTGTTTCTACACACTGAGCCAATTGTATTCTTATTTTAGTTTCCAATAAGCAATGTGATTCTGGAATGTTTTATGGAAAATTCTATATGGAAATGTCATCTAATTTTACGTATTGATTTTGCTCTCAGACCAGACATAAGGCATTTGAATAGAGTTTTACCCGAATGTGAACAAGCCGAATGGGGTGACTGGTCAACATGTTCAGCAGCTTGTGGGCGTGGAAATAAAGTGAGGTGAGTACCCAGCACAACATAATTATACCTATATGAAGTGAATTACTGTTCTTTAGTTTTTAAGAGTATCAACTTTCCATATAACTCAACAAACTAATCTTGTATTTAACTCGCTTAGCATTCAACATGGAATTATTTTGCTATATATAATTTCTTTAAATAATTCAGTGTTTAAACACGAATAAATACCGGTAACAAAAACTAATTATAAAGCATTAAGTAGATTTCTAAAAATAAAAAGCACATTATCATTGTTATCTACCAATCCTGATTTATTTTCCAACTTTTGCAAATGGCATTTCTCAATTATACTACCACCGCAATGTATGTACAGTTTTTCATAGCAAATTTTAATAAGCAATATTGGAGAACCATACACATTTAAATATAATGCCTTTGAATTTAATTCTCAAGTGTAGAAGAAAATGATGATCTCTGATTAGGCCTAGACATCTGTATTCACTAATTCCAGTCATTGTGCTCATTATTTTACAGTTTGACTATTTTTTCATGTCAAGCAGATCATTCTAGAGCATTATAATTTTCTATGGTAACAAATGGACCTAACACCTGTCCAGTGTAGTAGGAACATTATTCAATCACTCTGAACAGTTGCACTGGATATGAAAATTTAAATTTTTTAATGTTCTATTTCCAAAAGGCAAAAGATTTTCAAAGAAGAATTTGAAAAAGAGTGTCGTTTCAACGTTGAGTTTCAAGAAACCCGCGAATGTGAGGAGCCGCAAGACGATTGCAGCCAAACATATCCAGTGAGTAATTAACGAATTATTTATTGGTTCAATGGATCTTTTCAAATTTACAAATTTCATTTATCATCTGCAGGGTACACTATTGTTATGAAATTCCAACAAAGTTTCCATAAAGATTTTCTGATTGTAGAATTCTACTCTTACTCAATCGAATAAACAGAATCACACAGTTTGAGAATGTTCAAGACATTGTGAAGAGTTGTGAAATATGGAGCCAATTTTAATCATGAATGTATTTTTAAAAAAGCATTAATATAGCCTAAATTTTAACATATTTTTCATGTACGAAAGGTAGGCTACCTAACTCATGAGCAAGAAACAGGAAAATTGTTTAAATATTTATAAAACTATTTAAACAAGTAGAAAATATAGGAATTAATTAAAAAGGATTTCATTCATTTCTCTACTATAAAATCTTGTTTTTTCAAAAATTATTTTTTGTTACATATGACATGCTTTGTGCTCGTGTCTCTTCAAATATCATATTTTCAGTTAACTACTAACTCAAACCGCTATACAGAGTCCAGAGTGTTTCAGGCGGAATATGCCATACTACACAGGCAGATTCCCTCTGAAACACATTGTATATTACAAAAATTCAATTTCTTTCCATAATATCAATAATAGTTAATATTTTAATTTCATGACAATCTCACTTCCATCATCCATCTTCTCCTCCTTGTTTTTTCTTCTTGTTCATTGTCTATACCTCCAATATGCATTTTACAGCAATGTGGGGTAACCAGTAACCTTAATATGACAAATCACCTATCCCCTATCTCCTTCCTTGTCAGAGTTCTAACATTCCATGTCACCAATCTGATATTATTATTATTATTATTATTTATTTATTGTAACAGAATTACAATGAATGTGAAGGCGCAACAGACAAGTCCAAACCCGCTCTCTACACAAATGTTGAATAATTTTATAAACAGAATTTATTAATTTCGAATTCCTTTGAGTGCTATTAGTTTATACTGAAGACTTCTGCAAAGGCGGATATTGACAACAGTATTGAATAGCTGATGGAAATCGATGAATGCTACTGTACAAAAATATCAGTCACCACCGGGAATCGAACCACGGACCTCCCAATTGCCGTTCGGGCGCCTTAACCACTAGACCATGGAGACCTTTCTGCACAGCAGCATTCATTTTTAACTTGGCCATATCGGCTCGTATCTCACAAGTTAGTTTGAAGAGAATGACAATTGAACAAACTGACAACTATACATAAACAGAATTTATTAATTTCGAATTCCTTTGAGTGCTATTAGTTTATACTGAAGACTTCCGCAGAGGCGGATATTGACAACAGTATTGAATAGCTGATGGAAATCGATGAATGCTACTGTACAAAAATATCAGTCACCACCGGGAATCGAACCACGGACCTCCCAATTGCCGGTCGGGCGCCTTATATGCCGATATGGCCAAGTTAAAAATGAATGCTGCTGTGCAGAAAGGTCTCCATGGTCTAGTGGTTAAGGCGCCCGACCGGCAATTGGGAGGTCCGTGGTTCGATTCCCGGTGGTGACTGATATTTTTGTACAGTAGCATTCATCGATTCCCATCAGCTATTCAATACTGTTGTCAATATCCGCCTTTGTGGAAGTCTTCAGTATAAACTAATAGCACTCAAAGGAATTCGAAATTAATAAATTCTGTTTATGTATAGTTGTCAGTTTGTTCAATTGTCATTCTCTTCAAACTAACTAATAATTTTATATTGTCCAAAACATTGAGGTTGAATTTAACACTGAAAATTTAGATTTACCAAAATACTCCACTCGAAACAGTGACGGATTTACGGGGGGCTTTCGGGCTGAAGCCCCCCAAAACCTCCAAAAAGGTTTTTGGAAGAGTGTAAACTTTTACCAATACAATAACTTTGAAGCTCGTAAAATATTTATTAGCAAGAATTACCTAATTTCACTACTAAGTCTTCAATTATATGAAATCCGTTAACGTTTTAATAGTGTAACCTCAATATATCTTAGTTACATTTATATTGCCTGCAACCAATTAACTCAGTGTTTGGATTGTTGTACTTGCTGAATAGAAAAATTAGTGCAATATAAAATTGCAGTAATTGAATCACGACATACCAACTTTCTTTTAATGAAAGTAATGAAGAACTACATTAACATATCAACCAATGTTTTTTTAAACATTCTATCACAGTGGTCGGCAGAACCAGAGATCACCAGCTACTGATACATGTTATATCGTGGAAAAATTCCAGATACAACGCTTGCATTAGGTTTACTTATATATAATATGGATCTAATACCATTTTTATTGATTTCTCAGATTATACAAAAATTTTCTGGGGGAGTAACTTTAGATCCCATATTTCTATAAGAGGAAAACTATTAAAACTAGACGAATCATTGGTTAATTGAAAATTTTGTAACTAATTAAAGCTCTCAAATCGATTTTCATTCTTAAAAATTGAATAATATGACCTTAATACCGGAATAATATTATGTTCCTTGACAAACTGCTGAACACACCAGATTCAGCCATAATTCAATCAAAATTTTCCAATATACTTTGAATTTAAATTAATTTTATCGCTGATACGGTTCAAATCACTAGTAGAGCTATTTCCAAAAAAAATAATGTTATAGTTCAGGTGTGATTGATTATGAAAAATTTTAAAAGCTTTCAAATTCAAATATTTTATTCTTTAAATGAAAATATTAAAAACATAGAATACAATAACAATTTCAAGTGCATTCCTCATTAGGCTATAGCCTGTGTGGAGGAATGGTTTGTCTCTCTAACATCAGAAATTATACAGTAAATAAGAAAAGACAATAACAATATATTATAAAATAGAACTAAAATACTGCTTCTATGAACTATTGACAGTTATACATATTATACAAAAATATAATTATATAAAAAAAATATTTGAAACATTAGTGATATTATTATATACTTAGAATACATTGGAAAAAAATATATAGACATTACATTAATTTGGATTTTGATAGCTTGGAAGGATATACATTACATTAAGTTGTTAGGAGGTACTGCTGTAGTCTTTTGACAAATACATGACCAGAAGACTGCCTAGAGATGTCAAATGGCAGAGCATTAAATAGCCGGGGACCCCTAAAGGCAGAATGATTGGCAGCAGCAGCTGTCAAACATCGAGGCTCCTCCACATTTTCTCTGACTTGACCACGAGTTGCATGACCATGGACAGGAGCAACTGGGAAATCTAAAGGTCTTTTAAATATGTATTTTAACAGATTCAACTTATAAATTTCTACAGGGCTTAACACATTGAACTCTTTGTAAATAAGACTTGTTGGGTACCTAACTGGTCTTCTCAAACATATTTTTACAATTTTCTTGTATTGTAGAACAAGTGTTTGCAAAATGGTAGATCCACAACCTCCCCATCCAATAATACCATATTCTACTATAGAGGAAACAAGGGCCAAAAATACCATCCTTAATTGATCCAAGGGCAGCACATTTCTCAATAGAACAAACTTATAAAGTGTTTTCCTTAGTCTATTACAAATATAAGAAATATGAGGTTCCCATCGTAATCGCGAATCTATCATAATTCCTAAGTATTTAACAGTGTCCTGTACATTCAAAGGAATGCATTGACAACCAACCTGACAGCAACCAGGCCCATGTAAGTTACAACAATACTGCATTGATCCTCCACAAGAGGACGACCGGCCATTGTAAGATAAAAGGGTAATACCGCTGTCTTATCCAAATTTATACACAATATTAACTTTTCATGTGAAATTTAACGACATGCAGTCAAATATTTGTTAAGAATAAGTATAATAACTCACTTAATCTGGCCGAGTACTTTCGAATCTATGAGATCCATCTTCAGAGGCGCGGGTTCCTAGATCATCATGTCAGTTTTTTGGTTAGAAGTGTTGTGGTTTTTGTGAAATATGATCAAAAAGTTTGTGAGATTTAAAATTTAGTTGTTCATTGAGAATGTTTTGCTTATTGTGTGTGGTGTGTTTGTATATTTCCACACCACACACAATAAGCAAAACATTCTCAATGAACAACTAAATTTTAAGGGGAGTTGAACAGAAAACAATTTTTTTTCACTTTTTTTGTTTTTTATTTCATTTTATAGTACATCTTTTCCTGAACATTTTAATGTAATTTTCAACTATTTAAGATGATTGGAAATATTTTTTTTTAATTCTTGAAAACCCATCTGCTTCCTATTTTTAACAGTTGCATGTCTGATTTCAGCTGACTGCAATTTCATCTACAGCAATATACAGCTGCTAAGTTTGTAATTGCCGCTCATTGATAAAATCGATCTCACAATCAATCTTAGATAGTCGATTCATATAGTCGACTGCTCATTCTTTTTGAATTGTTTTGATTCTCGATTTCCAATCAGTGTTTGTTGTGCTGTTTCCATAGAGAAAAGAGGTTAGGAGTTCGAATCGGTTCTTATTCAGTTTTTATCGGCTCTATCGGGTTTTCTTCTATCCAGTACAGTATTTCATTTATTAAAAATATGCTGAGGGCTAAAAAGTGGAGTGAAAAGAGAAAATTCACAGGTATTATGTATGTGAAGTTTGATAAACCAAATTAATGCGAGTACCGTACTCGAGAGAATTTTGAACAATTGGATCCAGGACCTCCTACTAGTGCTTCAAAGAGAAAAATTTACTGGTCTCCCACAGTACAATGATTTTCTAGGGACAGACTCAAATATTATTATTATTTCAATAAATACTTTGTGAACAATGATACAGTACAGTGGAGATGAACATTATAATATATGCACCTGGCGCATTTTGAATGGAAATATATTCTCGTAGTTCCAAACATCTCTTTTGTTTTCTTGTGTTTCCCAAAAATCTATATTTTTTACCTTTAGGTACCATTATTTCAAGAACTAGAAGAGATAATCGTTCAAAATTTTAGTATGTTATCAATCCTGATGTATTCTATCTATGGTGAACAAATTATTTAATTTGGGTTAGAAAAACATTTTTTTTAAATAAAATTTAAACTTTTTTTGGGGGAAAAAAATTGGTTTCAGAAATTTTTTTTTATTTACTTACATTTTTGAACTAACTGTATAATTGGTTCATTGTAGTCTCTCCAAGAATGTGGGAGTAACCTCTAAAAATTTCATCTCTCTAGGGTCAATAGTTCTTGAGAAAAATGTTCCTAAAGTTGATTAATTTAACATGGGCGGAATAGGACTGTTCAACTCCCCTTAAATCTCACAAACTTTTTGATCATATTTTACAAAAACCACAACACTTCTAACCAAAAAACTGACATGATGATCTAGGAACCCGCGCCTCTGAAGATGGATCTCATAGATTCGAAAGTACTCGGCCAGATTAAGTGAGTTATTATACTTATTCTTAACAAATATTTGACTGCATGTCGTTAAATTTCACATGAAAAGTTAATATTAACAACGCAGTTCGTCATGGAACAAACAATCCAGGAATTTATACACAATATCTTATGATCACACCAGTTTTTTATGATTGCCAGACCATCATGTTCCGTCTCAAAGGTTTCCCTCCATGATTTTCCATGAAAGAGAGCCACAGTATCATCCGCAAATGAATAAAGAGAACCAACCATACTCTAGGTTTACATTCAATAAATCATTTATGTATATTAGAAAGAGTATGGGCCCAAGCACTGTCCCCTGAGGAACCCCAGCCAAAAGTCTCATATTACTGCCTATATCACAATACTAGCCTACTTGTATTCAGTACACCACTACCCCCCCCCCCCCCCCCCCCGTGTTTATGGATCCGCCACTGACTCGAAAAATAATAAATGATTCCTTTTCACTTGAAGGCAATTTGAAAGTTATTCACTAAAAACTTGACACTGCTGAAAACAGTAAATAGTAGTCTATAATATAAATTTTGATAGAAACTTTCAAGCCGAAAAATACTATATTGTTGCTATGGAAACAACAAACTATTGAACGTTATATATATATATGACGTTTTTTTTCATTAATCCTTGTTTCCAGTCCTGCTCTGAAGCTCCGTGTCCTTCTCTGAACCCATTTTCACCAACGTGTGGGGGATTAGTCCAACACACCAGGTTAAGGTACGGTACTTCGTCTAGTTCCTACCCTCGCCCAGTCCGGCTTGGAAGGCCCTAACTCCGGCATCGCTCGCAGATCTCCATTTACTTGTTATTTTATTGATGCAACAATCCTTTTACACATTAAAAATTGTATTTAACACTGAATTTTGCAGGAAGGTTCACTGGCTGACAGTGATAAATGTCCTTGGAGTCACTGGTCGCCATGCATGGCAAATTGCAACAAGGGCAAACAGATAAGAACAAGAATCACATTGCCCCATTATGTGGCTGACGAGCCTTGCACAGGACTGGTTATGACAGAAGAAGTTGAATGCGACACTGGAAGGAGCTGTGACATTTCTACTGAACAAGCTTATGGTTATTATCGGATACTACAAATTTCATAAATCTACTATAAATTTATGAAAAGTTTACCACATTCTCCAACCTGCTATCTCATCTCGAGACAAAGAGATTCAATTACCAGATCACTGACATGTAGTTCCTTATTGATCAAATGAGAAAGAGAATACGTGCTCTGGTAACGCAGTTGGTTGGAGCACTTGTCTGTGATAAGGCTCTGGCTGGCTTCATTTCCTGCATCATTGGGTTCGAATCTCATTCTACCGTGGATGTTTCTCATCATTCACCTCATTACCCACGCACAAGTATCCACACTCATGTGGGCATCATCCGCAATAAAAAATTGGGACAGCATGTTTTTAATTGACAAAGGTCAATTGAATGAAAATATTTTGCACGGTAATCTTCATTCTAATTTATCGAATACTGTAGCGTACTCTCAGAGACAAAGAAATTTCAACAATATTTTATGGTGAGCATAAATTAAAGCGTGTTTACACAGCCTGTGGTACCATGTAGAGCAGTGATTCTCAACCGATGTGCCGGGGCACACTAGTGTACCGCGAGATTCGCCGTGGTGTGCTGCGAAATTTTCAAGACAATGTGACAATGAAAGTGAACAACAATTAAAAATGAAATAATTAAATATAAATTTCAAAAATGGACAAGGAAAAATTTATTTTCCAGTGATATACAAGGATGCACATTAGTACCTAGTGAGAAATTTGAGCTTATCTTTCTTTACATAATAGTTCAATTCTTGCTGGAATTGATGATAAACACACACGCATTTCTTGATCAACTGGTAGAAGTGTTGCCAACTCGCCTGTCAGTGTGCCGCGAGTCAGTGACGTAGCCAGGGGGGGGGGGTCCTGGGGGTCCGGTCCTAAATTTTATATAATTTTCCATTAAATTAAACGTAAAATAAGACAAAGCACTGACGTTGGTGTTAATTTTCAATGCCAGGAGAGCTAAAAAAGACCGTTCTAGGGCCTCTACTTTTCAAAACTTTTCCGGGAAAGTAACCCCAGAACCCCCGCCCCCCCCCTCCATTTCAAAATCTTGGCTACGTCACTGCGCGAGTACGGTCAACAAAAGGAGACTGTACCGTGACCAAAAAAAGGTTGAGAACCACTGATGTAAAGGATACCACAAGCGCTGGTTTTTGACACTTTGTGAAGAATTCATTTACAGTGGTCGAGCAAAGTGCTTACTCTCAATACCTCCAGCATCAAGAATAGTTGATTCAATGTGTAGAATTTATTCATGTCAGTATTTATTGTGATGAAAGTAAGTCATATGGCAGTTCATCATGGACCGTGAACTGTTGAACTAAAAAGTTATTATTAAAATCCACTTTATCCCTATTGGTATGGAAGTTTACATTAAGCAGGAAAGATTTTTAGAATATTGAATTATATTTTAGGGGCATAAATATAGGCTCAAGTGTGCTTCACTTATATTAGGTAATGCATTCTTTTTTTAACAAAAGTCAGTTAAACAAAATAAATTAAAATATTTTGCACGATAAGCTTCAAACGAATACTATAGCCTACTAAGAGGTTAAGGAATTTTAACAAAATTTTATGGTGAGCATGTGTTTGAGCGCTTTTACTAACGGTACCGTTTCGCATGCATGTCAATGACTTTTCAGAAATATGCCAGCTTCCCAAAGATGTGGGACCATGCAGAGGGTACTACAAGCGTTGGTTTTTTGACACTCTTACTCAATATTGTCAAGAATTTATTTACACCGGTTGTCGAGGAAATAAGAATCGGTTCATGACACAAAATGAGTGTGAACACACCTGCAGAAAATTCAAAGGTGAAAATTCATTATGAACATTCATATGGCAATTAGCAATTACAATTATTCAATCAGCTCATTCAATATGAGATAAGTTCATCGTTTAACAAAAATATATTTTAATAACAGAATATCTAGGAAAAATAATAAAATGTTGACCACAACAAAATAATAATGTTCAACAAGAATATAATGCAGTACCATGATTTAACCTCTTTCTGTAATTCAGTTAATAATGTTGACCCGAAGATATCGGACCGGAATAGGCAGCCTAGTTCCATTTTATTGAAAAATCTCTAGGCCAGGCCTATTATTGATTACTATTAAAATATAACAAAAACTTATAAGCTGAACAAAAATATGAATACTGTGTAGACCTATATAACTTACATGTAGTACCGTACTGTATTTTATTACTACTCTACTGAAAAGCGATAAAGTAGACCTACCTAGTATAAAGGCTAACGAATTGGTAAAAATTTAGAATTCAAAAAGCTTTCAATTATTGAAACAAACAGAAGTTGTCAAATTTCACCAAACGAACAATTTGAGTCATAGGACCTTGGTTTCGTGTTTTACTAACACATCTTCGGCACTTCGGCTGTAGTAAGACATGAAACCATGGTCCTGTGACTCAAATTGTTAGTTTAGTGAAATTTGACAAAATTCTGTTGTCTCAATAATTATGGAGAGATTTCACGTTATCAACACCAGTTCTAACTCTTTCAATTATTATTGAATACTAAATTTTTATTATGTACTATATTTCTATTGTTTTTTATTAATGATTTATTATTTAAATTACAGTCCATAATTATCTCAAAATTCTGTTAATCAATATAGTCTGTACTGTTGATTATTCATGTGCATATACAATTCCTTTTCACCCAAGTACAAAAATTAATTTTCACCACTGTCGGATAATGAAAGCATCTGCTCAACATCCTTTCTATTCGGCTTTTAAAGAAAATTTTTATGCAATTATAATAACTTTATCTATGCTGCTAGAACAACTAATTAATCTGAAAATAACTGATTTTTCTTTGCAATATAGATGCATGTATCTACAATAAAGTCATGTGTTTGGCTGTGTGCATGTCTGAACCCACTAAACAGCGGAACTGATTGCTAACAGAACTGCTATGTTGAAACAGTATGGAGTTTCATTGTCAGGAGCAATTTCATACAACGTTGAATTGCAGGATACTAACTGCGGTATGTGGATTGTTCAAGTTTTGCATTTATCAATTTGTATAATAAGAATTCGTCTATATTGTAGTTAAGTCTTGGTGATGCCATTCGAATCTTATCAACGTGTGGTAAAAATCTCTTATGAAATTTTAGATTTATAGAAGGAACGTTCAATTCCTTTACAATCATTTTGTAATGTAAAGCATTATATTTTCAGACAAAGTTAAAGTTTTTCACTTTTGATTCATTTCTTTTTTAATACTGCATGAATTAAAGCATCCATTCTTTTTTAATACTGCATTCACTCCATTTATGAAACTCAAGTGGATAACGAAAAAAATCACCTGAAGCCATTAAGTTTAGAAGTTTATCCTAAATAAATTCAAAATCATGAATTACTCCAAACAATTTCAAATACTGGAAAATTTATTACGAATTCTTAATTCATCAATGTTATTTGAAAAATCATGGCTAACGGAAACTCCTTTAATAAAATGTGAACAATTCATTTTTAATAATAGGCTAAGTGAATATTCCCCCAGTTATAACGGTACAAAAATTATGCATAATTTTGAAGTAAAAAAACCTAGAGTATTGTGTCATTTAGAATAATATTGTGTCATGTATAATATTCATGTTTGTTTGTTCACTTGATTTATTTCTTTTTTCAGAATATTCAACACCCCCAGGGATTCCTTCTCGATCACAAGTGAAGGTATTCATTTTTTCATCTTCAAGTACGAACTTTAGTTGAATCTTTTTAAATTCCTGGATTTCTTGTTCCATTACGAACTGCGTTGTTAATATATTAACTTTTCAAGTGAATTCAACGACTTGCAGTCAAATTCTTATTAAAAATAAGTAGTATTTCACTTACTTTGCAGGCCAAACGTTTTCGAGTTGTTGAAACCGGGCCTTGAAGATGGGTTTCAACAACTCTAAAACGTTTGGACTACAAAGTAAGTGAAATACTACTTATTTTTAATAAAAATTTGACTGCAAGTCGTTGAATTGATTTGAAAAGTGAATCTTTTAGTTGAACTTTAGTTGTTTAGCCTAAGGAATTATCTATATGAAATAATTTCAACTGGCAAAAGAAGCAAAACATTCAAAAAGCTTAGCTTACAATAAAAAAATTTAAGTTTGAGAGATGGGGATAGCCAAGTATATGGATTGTGCTTAAGTGGAATGCACCTAAACATAAAATTTTTTTGTTGAATAGGTACCTACATCATAAATTAATCAATTTAATTGAATTTGTCCGAAAATTATTTTAAATAATATTACTGCATAGACATTACAGAATATATACGTGAAGCAGAAATAAATTTTTATTCAATTCTAAATGGATTGGAAAACCTGGCAAGTCGTGACAAGTGAAATAAAATTAAGTAAGCCTTACATTACCTGTTGCGTAAAGATAATGAGAAAACTGCTTTTCGTCAGTTCTTAAATTTAATAATAATTACATAGACGTTATGTTCATTTTCAAATTCGTCAATTGCTCTGATTGAAATGAAAATAAAAAGTTTTCTATTCATTCTAAATGAAATTATTGCATATTAAAATTAAAATAATTGGAATGTTCACCTTTTTGCAAGACAAATGGTTTTGTAGCCTTGAAATATTAATTAAGATTAATTTTAGTTTATTAAGGAAAATCGCCAATTACTTTAATTGAAAATAAAAAAAAAACATTCTTTACATATTTTTAAATGAAATTATTACACACATTGAGGATACAAATAATTAGAATGTTCAACGTTTTGCAGGGCAAATATATTTTGTAAATTTAAATACATTTTATACTTTTTGTTAATATTTTCTAGTGTCAGTTTTAGAGTCAAAATGCAAACTTTATGAAAATCAAAATGAAGATAACAAGTTGTAGATTATTTCTCAACTTTTAGTACGTTTTTCTCCATCAGGGTTTCATTGAGCACTTAATATATTTTTAATTATTTCAAAACGTCTCGAACCCGTATTAAAAACAAATTTATAGCATTGAAGAACTGGTATTAATATTTATATCACCTATGACAACGGAGCTGATAAGCTCTTGAATTATTATGTTAATATACGATATTTGAAGCATATCCCCAGACTAATAAACTTGTTTCTGATTGAAATTTTTCAAGGCTACATCCGAGAGTCCAGATTTGGAAAATCAGGATGTTCAGATAGGGGAACAATGCGAGTACTCAAAATGGGGCAAGTGGTCTCAATGCTCGAAAAAGTGTGGTCGTGGCGAGCGAGAACGATTCCGAACTATCAAGGTATATGATGTAGCTCAAATTATATTAGTTAATTATACTAGTATTTATATTAGTAAATTGAGTGTTTTATGGGACTCTTGTAAAGATAAAATAATTATTTTCTGTACTAGCCAGACAATGTTTTATAATAACAGAATATATTTCTTAGATTCAAATTCTTCGCTTGGACCACGTGATTCACATTCAATTTAAAAATCAAAGTTTCAAATCACTCCTCTCAATGAGAATGACAATGACAATGAGAATGAATGACAAGGACGCAGCAACTTTCAAGCTGCACGACGACCACTACATACATCATAATATAATAATCAATTTTATAAACTGCTAATTCGCAAAGTAGAAGCTAACAGATGAGCACTAAACCCAGGGTAGGTCCGGGTTGGTGTGTCAGGCTGTTGGAAAATTTCAGTAGAAACTACCTACCGTAATATGAACTTATGATGGTGTTATTGTTATTTTTGACAGTAGAGAACATGATATAATATAAACGGTAATAATAACGAGAACATGCATTGGAAAAAAGATATTTGTAGATGGGTCCTGGCGGGTTTTACCTACCAGAGAGGTTTACAGAGACATCGAAACTATCATTGATACTATGCGCAAAAAACGAATATCTTTCCTTGGGCACATCCTGAGAACCCCCCCCCCCCCCCCCAACTCTTAAGAAATTGGTTGAATTCATGTGGAATTTAAGGACTGGTCCAGTTTGGATTCGGGAGGTTAAGAAGGACTTGACAGAATTAAATCTAACATTGGAAGATTTAAAAACAAAGTCTGATAAGTTAAGACAAATTAATAACTATACCACTAGATTCCGAGAGATTACCAGGAGAATACCAGTGCCTAGAGTAATATCAGATGCTGAGAGGGCTGCTCGATCCCAGAGAATAAAAGCTTACTGGGAAAAAATTAAATTAAAGAGACGAAATTGAGGATATTATTTGCATTTTGACTAAAGTGGTCCAACGGGCCTTAGGGTAAGCGCATGTTGAGGAGGTGAAGGTGTAGGTGTAGGTGGAGGTAGGTATCGTATGTTCAGGAGGTTTACCGAGCTGCTTTTCTCCCACCACTCCAGTCCACAGACAGTGTGTCGTCTGTCTCCAACTGTGTGGGGCAATAGTACGTTCTCATTGTCTCGTGCATAATTTTTCTGTAATAATGATTACAGACAGTAGTGATGATAGTGATAAGATGTCTTCGGCAAGTAAGTGGTGGTTTACTAGTACATTAAGCAATTGAGAGTTTATTGCTCATCCCGTTAACCAAGTACGGCAGAAACTGGGCGAATATCATCACTTGTTTCAACTTAAATCGTACCCAGAGAAATTTCAACAGTACTTAAGAATGACTCCTGAAACTTTTTCCTACATACATGAAAAGATTCCACCAGAGCTGGAGAATTGTAAAAGTTACCTTAACGTACATGTAAACCCAATCTGTCCAGAAGAATAGCTAAGAATAAGGTAAGTTGTACTGACTACAACTGCCTACTCTTTTATTAGTTCAAAATATGTTTAAATTTTTATAAATAATGTTCATAACCCTTTAACACCGAAGTTTTTATGGAAAATCACGTCATTCCATTCAATGAGTTTCGATAAATGGACTGTGATCATAAGGACACGCTAGGCGCTACATTAGTCAATGGTTATTGCAAGCACATACAGATTAACAAAATAGCATCAATTTATTCTGAGAACAATTCCTCAATGAACTGCCCATTATCGAATGACACATCCTTTTAAGAGTATGAATGACAAATTCTATCAATATATTACTTCTTTATAAGGCTATTTAATGACACAAATTATTAAAAAATATAAAATTTTCCATTACAAGCACAAATACAAAGCAGAAATATTAAACTATAATAATACAGGTTTACTATTCCTTTTATGAAAAAACCAATGATTATAGGCCTACAAAGGCCATGTCTACTACAATCTCATTATCACTCATATAAGTTATAACTAATAACTTCTTTGTAGTGGCGAAGGTGATATTGTGGAAGATATCCATAATGAATAATAAGAAGAAGTTGTCACAACCACATTTATAAAAAATAATGAGATACTAGTTTCGGTTGTTACGCCATTATCAATCTCACACAAATTCGTTTGTTTAAGATTGATAATGGTGTAACAACCGAAACTAGTATCACTATTTTTTTTATAAATGTGGTTGTGACAATTTCGTCTTATTATTCATTATAACTAATAAACCGCGAGTTTTATAAGTCAAATCTATATAGCCTAATAGCCTATATATGAAAGCCAAATACCACTGACTCATTCATCACTAATTTTCAAGAACTACTAGCCCAAAAAGTTGAAATTTGGTACCCATACACAACGGGTTTTAAAAATTTTCCAAGGCTGACGTTTTTCTGCCTTTTTTGCTAGATCATCCCCCGACAGTGCATGGCAATGATAACTTCTTCCTTCATTTCAAACACGTAAAAACGCACAGTACTTTATCAAACCACATACATACGGTACAGCTCAGTACATAGTTCGTAGTAGCGTGCTCGCTGGGTAGAAGTGAACTGTTTGGAGGAGGGGGAGGAGTGTGTGGCCTTGAACGAACCAATCACGAAGAAGCAGCGCGCTAAGCGGCGAGGTAAAATCAAAATAGTTTGTTCTTGAAAAGCATCCAGCAAGACCTCCTTGTAAGCGGCGACCTACACCTCCACCTCGACCTGCTCACTATGCGCGCACCCATAACAGATAATGCATTTGTTTTACCTAGTGGTGATGGCGAGCTACACCTTCACCTACACCTCCTCAACATGCGCATACCCTTACAAGGAAAAAACCGGTAATATAACATTATTTATGTTATCAATACTGTAAAGCAACAGGTAGTATACAGGTAATATACAAATCTAATTACAAAAAACAGCTGACATTAAAAATAATAGTAATTAGAGTGCTCTGCGAAAGTAAGTATAGTAATAAAAAAATGCTACTATTGTTCATTGAATAACTAGTGAACAGTACTGGATTACAAGGGGAAAGTTGGATGAACAGGATACTACTTTGACATTTTGTTAAAAGCAGCTTTGGACATTGGCCTGTTGATTCACAGATTGTATGTTGGTTAAATGAATAAATAAATAGATATTGGGCCTAGGGACCCGACTAGTATTTATCTAGTGGATGAAGATGCGAATTTGTTCTTGGAAACTTTTCTGCCTGTTGAAATCAGTTTCATTTCTTCAACTTCTTATTAGGTGCAGCAGTGTGCTTCACAGTTTCCACTTCCTTATCTTCCCAACTCGATTACAAAACCAACACTTCAAATGCAACCATCATAGGTTTTAGAAACGTAATCGGTTGAATACACGTATCAACAGATAGTTTGTAATGAATAATGGTGATTAGTTGACTATCAACTATTGAATACCTGAGTATTTGAAGTCTCAAATTATAAGCTACATGATTTTATCTTCTACTCAGGTCAAGCCGAAGACAGGTGAAAGCTGTCCAGATATTCAACAGAGGAAAAAATGCAGAGGAAAGCAATGTGGTGAGAACATAATGATTTTGGTCATTTATTAGACACTTCGAGATTTTTAAAATAATGTATTTGTGCAAAAATTTCTAGTCAAAAGGTTTGAGTAGAGGCAGTAATATCTGCTACAACTGATTATGGCAGAAGCCTAGCCAACACAATATTTTGTGTAAAGCTTTCCTAGGAAACCACGGCTATAGCAACATGTTCAAGAGAACACAGAATTAAAATGAACATGCTTCTTTCAACACAGAAATATAAGTTTGCACTTTCATTAAAATGTATTTTTCAACTATAGGTTTCCTCGATAAACAGACAAGATGGAAATTGATTAATCATTGAACATTTTTGGAAAATTAATGTGAATATTTTATGTTCTGGTTAAATCTAATTGCACATTTATATTCAACATTTAGTTTATTTTTTCAATTGGTGACTTGTCAAAGCTACCACGAATTGCTTGAGAATTAGTCAGACTTTTTTAATGTTGATAGTTATAAAAATAGGAAAACTATTTGAACAAGTAAAAAATATTTGGAATTATTTTCAACATTTTCAGGTAATCCAGAACTTTGTAAGTACTCAAACTGGAGCGTGTGGTCCCCGTGTTCGGCTACGTGCGGCCATGGTGCCACCAGACAACGCACTCGGCATGTCATTCCCGTCAAACATTTCAACACTGATGTCTGCACTGACAGAGTTGAGAAACAGCAATGCATTGTGTTGCCTTGCTTTTGAAAATTAATAATTATTTAAGGCCAAAAGATCATTAAACACAAATACTGTAGCATATTCGACAGGGATTAATATCAATGTAAACAGCTGATTTTCTTACTGATTATTAATAATTGTGTTATGTAAGAAATTTTATTTAGATAACATTGTGAAGTGAACTTTAAATAATTGTATGTGTTATATATGTAACGATTTTGAATATTTATATGGACACATTGGATTCTAAAAGTTCTGATGACACTGATTTCAACTCCAAGCTTTCTTGCCATCTATTATTTACGAATTTCTTGATAATGTTAGATTATAAAAACATTCATACATTGTAACAGGTGATAAGAGTTGACATAGCTCAAATAACTCGAGATCAGTATTAAATTACATCAATCAAAAGCACATTAATTTAATTCTACAAAATAGATGTTAGATTAGTAAGTTATTGTGTATAATTCGATGTTCTAGTAGTTTAAGATTTGCATATTCAACATGTCGTGTCTAAATGGATATTAAATCGATAGTATGTCGAGATCATATGAGTACAGTACTGATTTCATCACTCATTTCATTTTACAAAGCTGGTGTGAACGGATACACTCAAAATGCCATTGACAGAAGCATTGTTTTCCACTGAGAGCATAAAGCTGCTTACACATTGGAGGATAATCACCATTGCAAAATCAAATACATGCTGCTTCAATCTACCATTCGTCATTCAACAATTTAGCAGAATGTGTTTAATTTTGCGATGCTGATTATCCTTGAGTATTGGATAATCATGTGAAAGCACCCTTAGTAATGCTCAGTAGTGTAACAAGAGTGAACTGCTCAAGCGCATGCTCTATGACAATAAGTGCCCTGTTTAGACCAGACTCAAAAAATAATGACGATTCCTGCGTTTGACACAGGCCGCACCTTTTTTTTTTTTTTTTTTTTTTTTTTTTTTTTTTGTAGATTACGTCTTGGAGACTCCAGTTAAGGAGTATAAGACAAGTCAGATCAACAATATTATACACTAGATACCATAATTACTTCAATTAGTTGAGGTGAGGCTTAATTTTGATGTGAAAGGAACTCTTGTACACTATAAAAAGCTTTATCAACTAAATATTTCTTCAATTGATTTTTAAATATTTCTATATTTTCAAGACTCTTCAAAAACTGCGGTAGCTTGTTGTAGAATTTCCTACCAATATAACTAGGTTTTTGTTTGAATAGGCTACTATTGTGACTCACCAAGTGATAATCTCCTCGGCTTCTTGTATTATAATCATGTACATCAAGATTTTGGTTAATATCATTCGTTTTTACATATAAAGTAGCTTCATACACATATAAGCAGGGTACAGTTAGGAGACCAAGTCTCTTGAACAACGGCCTACATGAATCTAATCTATTTACTCTTTCTATACACCTAACCGCTTTCTTTTGGATCTTAAACACCCTATCAAGATTTTGTTTTGATGAATTACCCCATACTAAGATAGCATACCTAATATGTGACAGTAAGAGCCCATGGTAAGCTGTAAAAAGTAACTTTTTGTCATTCAATCTAGCGAGCTGTCGCAGGACAAATACCCCAGATGAAATTTTACTACATATTTTCTCAATGTATGGAGTCCAGGTCAATCGTCTATCCAACGTAACTCCTAGAAATGCAATTTTTTCTTCCTGGTCTAATTGATTATCGTTTACAAACACGTTTATAGCTCTATCTTCATTTAAATTATGTTTGTTTTTGAATTGAAGGTATTGGCATTTTTTACTATTTATAGTTAATTTCAACTGGTTTAAAAATTGGACAATGGACTGCACACCTATATGGGCACTTATTTCTAAATTATCTAGAATGGAATTGCTGAAAATGAGTGATGTATCATCAGCAAATAAGAGGGCTCTACCACTAATTAATTCTTTAGGTAAATGGTTGACATATAACAAAAAAAGCAATGGACCTAGTATTGACCCCTGAGGCACTCCAGCTTGCACCTCTAATTTATTAGATTTATTCTTTACTATACTATTACCAACTACTGTAGTTAGTTCTACACATTGTTTTCTCCCAATAAGATATGATTCAAAGGATACACCTGCTGAAACTAACGGAGGCGCCAGTGTATAAATGAGAGAAGTTGTTTATGGGCAGATGCCCCTGTTTGGTGCCTGACCTCAGTGAGAACCCGCTTTTAGAAACGGCATTCAACCAATTCTCAATTTCGAATACTACTACAGTAATATATTGCAATTTATTGATATTATTTGATCAAGAAAAGCATGGATACGGCTGAATAACAGAATTTGAGTACATACCCAAACAATTTTGAATTTTTCAAGTTTTGTAGTTAAATTTTGTTAGATCTCTATTATGTCCTAAAACACAAAAAATTTAATGCTTATTATCTTGTTTGGGCAGGACCTAATCGGAAAGCTTTTCCATTAGAGTCCTACTTCTGTTTGATGATACCAGTAAGTTATTTCGAAAGACGAAGCCCACATAGGTCTGACACCTGTGCGTGCGTAATGAGCTGGATGATAATTGATGAGTTGGACCTAGTTTTAAGTGGGTTCTGAACCACCGGGGAGGAATTTTACAGCAGACCATTTTTTGCTGACCAAGTTCAATCGGTCACTATTACAGTGTAGCCTGAGCGCTCATGCATTATCTTATCTGACTGAGTAGACACCTATCAAGGCTCGCAGCTAATCACTTCCTAGTTAACAATCTTTCTTGGAGACCACTACATTCATCTGCTTTCATAACTACTTTATCAGTACTTTTTTAGTACATTTTATATTTGAAAATCTTTTGCAATTATTAATATTGAAGAGCCCTTGAATAATCATTTATCTATACTGGTTACAGATAAATAATTGAGGTGATAAAATTATCATTTAACAAACATGATAGCAACAAAGAGACAAGGGCGACTTGTATAATTATTATATATGTAACAATAATAGTTCTGAGTCTCCGGCTACCTAAACGACCCCAGGCGCGAACGGTTGGTCTATGATCATACTAACCAATGTGCTAATAAGTCAATGGCTAATTTATGTATTCCATCCACAAGGTTGGTGATAACCTTCCTCGTTCCAACCTCACTAACTATAGCGAATACTACTAAAGTTTGTACAGTGAATAGATGGATATTGTATGAAGGCACAACTAAAACATTTCACATGTATTATAAAATATTTTAATCATACATTATTGTGTAAATATGCTATAATATACATACAATTATTTATTTAAAATTGACTTTTATTTTCAATAGAATCGAATACTTCAGATAAAGCTTTTCATGACAATTACAGTTCAGCCTTAAATGCACTTCTTTTAGAGACAACCCAATCATGAGTTTTTACTTGTGGTAGAGGAAGCCTATTCCTAGGATTTTTTTGAAGTAGTTTGGAGATAAGGTCCCTGGCACCTGAGCTTATAAAAGCAGGATAACGAACATCGACACTGCAAATCTTTTTGAATGTCTCATCATTTGTTTTACTTTCAAATGGAGGCGAGCCAACAAGGAATTCGTAGCAAAGGACTCCAACGCACCAATTATCCACATAATCATCGTAAGTTTTGTGCAGTATCATTTCTGGAGGGAGATAGTCCAATGTACCACACATTGTTTTGCGCTTTAGAGAAGGTGCATGAACTGACCAGCCAAAATCTGAAAGTTTTATCCTACCATCATATGTGAGTAATATATTTTCCGGTTTCAAATCCCTATGAATAACTTTATTGAGATGGCAATAGTGGAGTGCATCGGCAACCTCATAAATATACTTTGCTGACACTGTCTCTGAAAAACGTTTGTAGGGAGCATTTTGCAAATGTTTGAACAGTTCTCCTTTGCCAGCATATTCAAGCACAAGAAATATTCTCTTTTCATCCGCAAAATATGTAAACATACTAATTATATTTGGATGATGTAAGCGACTATGGATCTCGACCTCGCGAATAACCTGATGTTCCATTTGACCTTTATTTAGTTCAGATTTGAATAAGGTTTTCAAAGCAAAAATTGTATGCGTTCGTTTTTCTCTGGCCAAGTACACCCTACCAAACTTTCCTCTGCCCAATGGTTTACCAATTTCAAAGTCCTTTAATGAAAAGGGCTTCCTTTTCCTTTCCAGTGCAAATTTATACATCTTAAGAGCCTGCTCACGAGTTTCTGGAGGAAGGTTATCTGGTAACTTGAACGGAAGTTTGCTGAAATCTTCGTCAACATGCGCCTTCCCATTTTCATGTTCTTTGTCGGTCAGCATTTTCTGAAACAAACAAAAAAAAAGGATTAGTCTAAAAAAGATTTTAGTGAATAACTTTTTTCACAAAGGAGTTACATATTACAAAAAAAAAAACATTGCAGTTCTTAAAATATTCAATTGCTTTTATGGTTGCTAGTTTATTTAACTCCATACTAGTAATGGAATCATTCAAGTGGTAAACATCAACATAATTATTATTGTAACACGATCGATTTTTCTTTTTTTTTATTGCTGATGATGCCCACATGAGTCAGAGACTTGAGCGTGGGTAATGAGGTGAATGATTACACATAAATGCCTGACGGTGGAGCGGGATTCGAACCCACGACCACTTAAACGACAGCAAGCTGAAGTTGCGACGCCCCAACCAACTGCGCTAACCGGCCCGCCATTTTTAAATATCTTCATTAGAAGATAATGGGGAAAAGTTACACCTATTTTGTCGATCTGTTTTAATTACAGCTTTCTTCTTCTTCTTCTTCTTTCCTTGCCCGTTTTAGCCGGTGCAATTACTATACTTTCAACTGATTGAAACTTGAATAAGTTCTTCTATGACCCCTCCAGAGGACAAGACCCTATTTTGTACTAACACTTATTTTGATTTTTGGTCACCCCGAATTTTACATTATAATCTTGCCAGGATTTGGTTTGATTTCATACATATTATTATACAAGAAAGAGGAAAATTTGGTTCAATCGGAACAATTTACGCATTTACTGCAATTGGTATTGCAGCAACAAATAGGGTTTGTGATTTGAGCTAATCACATATATTCACTATGGGTATAGACATCGATACACGAGCTTACTTTACATCAGCTGATATAATCATTGCAGTCACTACCGGAATTAAAATTTTAGGTGCCCTTTGCCCTCAATCATCCCCAAAAATCCTCAATTGCATGACAAGTGTTGATATTGTATTAACTGAAATGCATAACACTTATTAAGAACAATAAATAATAATTCAATTATTTTTTATACAGAGCTGAGTTACGGTTTTCTTGTAAAGGAATTTTTTCTTGTGATAAGTTTGATCCAGAAATTTTGATACGGAACTATAATCGGTGGTATTTAATGTCGACAGCTTACTGTCAAACATCGATATTTACAGCCGATTATTTCGGTAGAAGGATAATTATGATAGTGGAACCACTCAGCTTATTAATTCTTTGATTGAGTCAAGGTGAGCATCAAAATATTATTCTTGTTTAAGGCCTACAGTTAGAATAGCATGACAAATAGATTAAACCAAAAATTTAAAGAAAACGAACCTGGTATGTGATCTGCACTTCACCTTACACCCGTTGCACTCCATGCTAAACCTAACCTAACGATTATTGATTTCCTCAGTCGATTATTTTGATGGACCAGATATGGAACTACATCCCTTGAACTTAATACCGTCTCTATTTATTGAATTTGTGAATAACAATTCTTTACTAATGAACTGAAGTAAATTTGTTGAAATAACATAAGAATTATAGTTAACAATAGCAACAACCTATTGACTGGGCGGCAATAAGGCTTCAGACAAGGACTTGGTACATCGACTGCAATTGCGGAACTCTGCAATGACATTTATGTAAGCTGTGGGACGACCATAAGACAGCCTCCGGACTTTTCATAGACATCCAAAAAGCATTCGACTCACTAATTAATATTCTAATAACTAAATTTAAAAAAACTAAAAGCTGAGGGGAAGGCACTACAATGGATCCAAGCATATCTCACATATAGGAAACAATAAGTTGAAATGGACCATTTTTCCCAAACAAGCATAATCTCATATAAATCTTCAAATGAATAGAGGTATACCGCAAGGATCAATTCTCGGGGCTCTACTCTTCTTGGTATACGTTAATGACATTCCAAAACAGCTTGATGACAAAAAAAGTTGTATACTTTTTGCAGATGACACCACCATATTGACTCCATCCAATAAAAATACAGAAACCAAAAACATAATAAACTCAACACTAGAAGAAATAACCACAATCTGCAATAGACTCAAATTAACTATTAATAAAAATAATACCGTTCATGTAAAATTACACCAAAAAAGAATAATCTAGAGGAGCAACAAACAGGTGAAATTGTGACTACAGTAGACAGCACCAAGTTCCTTGGAATTCTTATCGACCGACATCTATCCTGGCAAAATCATATAGACTCAAAAAAGCTGTCATCAGCTGTATATGTTATTCGGGGAATAAGGAATAGTTCTGATGAAAAGGCTTCGATGACCGCCTACACTCGCTTTTTTCGTCACATTTGAGATAAGGAATTGTCGCTTGGGGCTCGACTTCACAAGCTAACTTAGAGAAGATACTGAGGATTCAAAAGAGAGCAATTCGAACTATATTCCGTATGAATATAAATGACCATTGCGAGGAACTGTTCATAAGACTAAAAATGCTCACAGTAATATCACAATATCTGCATGAGTCAATAATCCTGGCAACAACAAACAGTCCAGTTTTGAGAAATGCACAACATGCACATAACACCAGATATGAAAACAACATAGACCTCCCACAGCACAATCTAAAAAATTTAGTAACTCGCCAAAATATTCAGGATCGTATTACTACAATTTGCTGCCGGTCTTCCTAAAGACTATTACCGACAGAGGCAAATTTATTAAAGAGCAAAAGCAATACTTTCTCACTCGGCCTTACTACTCTATCTTGGAATACAAAGACGATCAAACATTTAGAAAGCTGAAATAAAACTCCTGACATCTACCTGACTTAAGAACCAGGATATACTGTATATACCGAATAAACTAATATGGGCTCACCAGGGCGTGTCCCAAAGAAACAATTACGATTCCCCGGTCTACTGACCGTCTCGAAAAGACTTCGAAAGTAAAAAAAAGTAAGATAAAATAAGTTAATTAGAAAAAATAACGATCAATTGGTAATAATAATAATAATAATAATAATAATATCGTGTGACCTGGCTGGCTCAGGTCTGGTGACAGAGTTATCAGGTCACACCTGAATAAGTTCAGGGCCTCTGACGTGACTTAACGACTGTTTTTAGGCAGCCGGGACCGACAGCTTAACGTGTCCTCCGAAACACGGGAGTGGCCCGAGGTAAAATCTTTCGGTCAGAACTAGGATCGAACCCGGGACCTTTGGGCTAGCAAACCAGTACTTAACCCACTCGGCTACGGCCACTCCGATCAATTGGTTAGAAGTCCTAATACGACGTTCAATATTATAAAAAACGCTACGGTATATTTTTTTACAAAATTGTAGTGTGCAATATGATATTGTTGTTTTAACTGAGACATGGGCATCTGAGGAAGAATTGCTTAGTTATGGAATAAACGGTTACAATCATTTTGGTCAGGCTTGTAAAATTACGAAATGTGACGGCGTTAGCATTTTTATAAAAGAAAACATAATTTAACGACATGCAGTCAATAAAAATATATTTGACTGCATGTCGTTAAATTTCACATGAAAAGTTAATATTAACAACGCAGTTCGTCATGGAACAAGAAATCCAGGAATAGAAAACATAAATTGCGACAGAGTGGCTCTAATTCTTTCTCAAGCCAATGGAATGAGAATCGATTTCAAATTTGATAATGTTGATTGTACCCTTATTGCAATATACAGATCTCCTTCCACCGATATCAATCAGTTTACTAATAGTCTTGATAATCATCTGTCCAACATTAAAAATAATTATGCTATTGTTATTGGGGATATAAACATCAACATTAATGACAACAGTAAACTCTCGCATCAGTGGCGTAACGTTTTCCAATTGGGCCCCCCCGCAACCGATTTTCCGGGCCCCTCTCTTCGAAATCATATAAATATCCCTCCTCACCCTTGCCACCCCTCCCTGAAAAACTTGCATTATTATTTTTTTTGCAGTTATAATTATGTAAGAACTAAACACCTTTTTATCTATTAAATTTTAAAATTCAATCATGTTTCAGGGGGGGCTAGTCTAATGATTTTGGCTGTAGCCTACGGGCTCCTGAAAGATGGAGATAGTTGATTTATAAATAATTAATTTATAAATAATTAATCTTGAAACCTAGAAACCTTGAAATTGATGTCTTACATAAGACCCACATTCACATCCTCCTTGTTAGCACCTTCGCTCCTTTTCCCAGAAAATGTGTTCTCTCAGAATTCGCCTCGTTTGCAGACACGGACACAGGTTCAATTTTTAATAAAAAGGAATTTTATCTAAATTACCGCGAAATTACTAAGTCAGGAGAAGAGAAAAAATTTAAGAAATTTATTCTTAAGAGGCAGAAGAGAGTAAACTACTGATACAGTACTTGATCCTATTATGAGAAAAAAATTCAACTGAGAGAACTAACACAATTAAACCAAAACTATTATTTATATACTTATACAATATTCACGTAATTTATCCGACGTATCAAGGGTATAAATAATTAATATTCCTTCTGAACATTGTTTAAAAATGTACTAGTCGATGAAAAAATAGAAATAATTAAAACATGACCGAACAACATCACAATACCTTGAACGCAGCATGTTGAAAAATAGAATAGAAATGAAAAAATTGGCACTCCAAAAAATAAAACTCACGCACCATCACGAACTCAATTAATATACATACATACGGTTCACACTTAGCCTATTTACCGGACACTTGTAGGCTTGCATGCATCCAACTGGACGATTCAAGAGACTGAATTCAAAATACTGTATGATGAAAAACATTGACTTTGATTTCTACACAACCCCCCACTTTCCATTACTTCGTATATGCTAATATACATTGAGGATTAAGAGGGCAAAATAACATTAAGTTAATTTCCTGTAATATTTGCACTGTGGAGACATAGCCGTCATGATTTATAACAGACTAGATAAGTTTGTTTGAAGAGTGTTTTGTCCTCGGTATGTCTCCATTCCTGAAGTCACAACATCCTGCTTCTGATTTCCTTCACTAAAGCTATCTGCGAATTGATAAATTAAACAATAAGCATTGACCTGACAATATTTAGCTAATTCATTCTTTCTTTCTTCAGTGTTTCAGTTTTATTTCTTTTGAAAATATATATATATTTCAGTCTGGGCACGGGCCATTTCTTGAAAAAATATATTTTCATTCCGGGCCCCCTTATAGCCCGGGCCCCCCCGCGCCACGGGGTCTGCGGGGGTGTACGTTACGCCACTGTCTCGCATGATTACATAGGTTCTCTAAACTTGAATGGTTTTGAATCACTTATAAATAAGACTACTCGATCCCATTACTCTAGTCAGACTTGTATTGATCTTTCTTAGTAATGGCGAAGGTGATATTGTGGAAGGTATCCATAATGAATAATAAGACGAAATTGTCACAACCACATTTATTAAAACTTCGAGAAACTAGTTTCTGGAGTTTGATTGAGATTGATAATGGTGTAACAACCGAAACTAGTTTCTCGAAGTTTTAATAAATGTGGTTGTGACAATTTCGTCTTATTATTCACTTGTATTGATCACATTTTCATAAAAAGACCTGACTCAAATAGGTCTGTGATTGGCGCTATACTTAAGACTTCAACTACTGATCATTTTTGCACTGTCCTCAACATAGAAATAGAAGATTATAAACAAAATTCCAATATATTAAAAACTAGAATAAATTATAAAAATCTTAAAGCTGAAATTAAACACGAGACTTGGGATTTCATTGAAAATTCTAATAATATAGAAAATATTACAAATTGTTTTATAGATAAGATAAAAATAATCATCGATAAACACTACGAATGTACCCATAGCTCACAAACATAGACCATTAAAACCATGGATTTTCAGTGGGCTTATAAACTGTATAAGGAAAAGAGATAAAATGCACAAAAAAGTGTTGAAAAATCCAAATGATATTCAACTTAAAACTGAGTACAGTTCCTACAGAAGTATTCTTAACAAAATTATCCGACAGACTAAAATAAATTTCTACAGTAATGCAATTAACCAAAGCAAAGGCAATAGTAGAAAAACTTGGCAATGTATAAAAGAAATGATGAATATAAAAGAAGTAAAAAAGGATATTAATATAGAACCAAATAAGCTAAATAAATTTTTTGCTAATGTAGGAAAACAGTATGCAAGTAAAATCAACTGTAGCTCTATTGAAACTTTTCCTGATTTTATGCCGCAACCTAAAAAAGAAAACACCAGCTTCTACTTGTTTCCAACTGATCATATTGAGATCCAAAATACTACATATGGATTAAAGAGCAACGCGGCACCGGGCGTTGACGGTATTAATAGTATTACTCTAAAATCCATCGCTCAATACATATCTAAGCCCCTGGCTAATATAATCAACAAGTGTTTTGAGCAAGGCTATTTTCCGAAAATATTTAAAGTTGCCAAGATAAAGTCTGGTGACAAATCTAAACCAGAAAACTATAGACCAATCAGCCTTTTGAGCAACTTTACAAAAACTGTAGAGAAAATTATTAAAAATAAGAGTAATTAATTATATTGGGAAAACAAAGCTAATTAATGTAAATCAATATGGTTTTCAACCAAATAAATTTACTAGAGATGCTATGCTAAAAATTATTAACAATGTGAGCGTTGGCCTTGAAAATGACAGAAAAACCCTTACTGTTTTCCTCGATCTTGCCAAGGCATTCGATACAGTGCCTCACCACAAATTACTTGCCAAACTTGAACACTATGGTATAAGGGGAACCCCCCTTCAACTTTTTAGGAGCTATTTAATGGAAAGGGTTCAGGTTTTGAGAAATAGTTCCGAAAATATGTCAACTTTTGGATTGCCTCAGGGTACGGTTCTCGCCACTTCTCTACATCTTGTACGTGAATGACTTGTTTGGAATAAGCCTTGTGGGTGATTGTTCAATTGTGTCTTCTGCGGATGATACAGCTGTCACAGTATCAAGTGATTCTTGGGAATCAACGTACAAAATCACTGAACGGGTTCTGCATAGGGTAGGAAGATGGTTCAATCATAACCTGTTAACGGTTAATGCTGAAAAAACCAAATATTTGGCTTTTTCTGCGAATATTAGAGGACAACCCCCAATAAATAATAAACTTAAAATCCATGTTGATACCTGTAATTTTAATAACAGCCATAGCTGTACTTGTGTTATACTGGAAAGACCTCAGTATGTAAAATATCTTGGTGTAATGGTTGATCAGCATCTTAAATCGAATTCACATATCAATTACCTAATTTCCCGACTAAAGTATTTGATTTATCAATTTTATAAAATAAATAAATTAAAAAACTTAGCAATAATCAGACTGATATACAATGCTTACGCTGAATCTTTGCTTCAATATTGTATTGAGGTTTGGGGAGGTGCAATGAACTCTCATATGATAAACCTATTTATCATTCAGAAACACATTATAAGAGCTGCTTTGGGTAGACCTAGACTCTACTCCAGTAGGCTCATTTTCAAGGAACTTCAGGTCTTAACTTTAAGGCAGTTGTACATAAAAAATTGATATTGTTTATAAATTACAATAGAGATGTATTCATTATAAGACAATTTACTTACAACATAAGACCGTTAACAAATAACATACTCATACCTAACTGGAATAAAAGTATTTGCAGGCACCAAACACATCATATTTGCTGTAAACTGTTCAATATCTTACCAACTGAACTATTATCATTTAATAGTAAAAAATCATCTATTTTTAAAATTGTAGAATGGGTCAAAGAGAATATCTTCTTTAAAATATGAAATTTAATCTAGTTTCTTGATCTTATATGTGTTATTTGTATTCATTATCTGTCCTTATTTTTTACATATGCTTATTTTATTATTTCTTATATTGTAGCTGTAGTGATTTTTACTATTTTATGTTTCCTTGGTCGGTCTGGCGCTCAAGCTATGCTTTGCTGGGTCGAAATATGGGTAACTAAATAGTCTAGAATCTTAGTTAATATCTTTATTTATATTGATGTATTTTGTTTTTATTGGGAAATAAATCTTATTCTTATTCTTTTATATTTTTAATGAATTCTTTTACAAATGTCCGTACGCTATTTTAAAGTTCCATATAATACGTAGGTACCCATTTATTTCTATGTATTTCGTGTTTCAAATAGTATTCTACGTTACATATGTGAATAGGCTATCAAGTAGATCGATTTTTTCTTTCATCAGCAGAAATCGGAATGTATTTTTAATGCTGCTTTTACCATAGGCTCAAGAACGGAACTGTGATGAATGCGTTTCTTGCACACTTGTGTTTGCAATACTTATTTCTATTCTTTCTGTGCTCTAAAAAAATTGAATTTCAAGAAAATCGGAGGTGACCCATAACTTATTTGCTTCAGAATTACCAAGAAAATAAAAATTTGGTAGCCACTTTAATAACCTTATACTATGATGTTTTAGACAAATATAAAATATAAACATTAAGTCAAAGTTGTCCTTGAAGGGCTGATGATATTGCTGTTTACCTTCTTTTACCTCAACAATTTATTGCAATCGAAAATGTTATTTCGATGAATGATAAGTAAATGAAGTTCTGGCGCGATAATAGCACAATTTCAATAAATAGGGTAAAACTCAATGACAAATAATATGATTTAGATATTTTTCCATAGACGATATTCTAACAAATTGTTCATCTGTTGCCTATTTCTAGCTGGAATAAAGCAATTCGAAATAGTTGTCAATCGCACTGCTAAGTATAGGTATATAGGATCGCCACTAGAATGACATTGACCCCCAAAAGAATACATGTTATTATTTTGTATAGATATTATTTTATTTAGCTATTTATTTATCTGTTTGGCTAGCCTATTTATTTATTTCGCTGATGCCATTCTCGTGGCGATCCACCTGTATTACGAATTATTGTCGGTATAGTGGATGAGTAAAATAATTGAAATGGTTAAGTTACCTTCCTTTGATGGATCCTCTGAAAAATGAGAAACAAGGAATTCTCTAATTTTATAAATAGCTCATCAAGCTCAAATCTTCAACAATACTAATCACAATCACAATATCACAAACAGCAAACTAATAATGTATTTCCAATTATACGGTGCTCTAGTCCACTCGTCCACTGTTCCAAGTCCAGATTTAAATTCAAAAAGACGTTAGTTCGTTGGAGTGATGGAGAGGTTAGTGAAAGATTAGGTTCGAGAGATCACCAAATTAATAGAGAGTGGAACGCTTAAACTTCGATGGCACTGGGCGAGTTAAGGGTCGATGGCATTGGGCGAGTTATAGCTAAAGGGTTGATTACATTGGGATAGTTACTCGCTAGGCGAGTAGCGAGTAGGACGTTACTAACCGACCGTGCTACAGCAGCTCAGCATACCAAGCCAAATTATATTAAAAAAATTATTTCTAGAATCACCCCCATACTATGGAATTTCTAAGACAATAAATAATATTGCAACACAAAATTAAAAGATGAAGTTTCCCAACAATTATTCAATAAAATTTCATCAAAACAATATACAATATATCTCATATGAAGTGTTATGCTGGTAGCCTGTGTGATTAAGTATCGGCTTTGACCACAATAATATTGTATTTTGGTGTTGGCTACTCTGCCAGCGAGTACATTGTGACCAAATTCAAAGTAGACAGGCTCTCAACTTTGAATTTGGTCACATTTATACACGCTGGCAGAGTAGCCAACACCAAAATACAATATTATTGTGGCCAAACCCTACACTTAATCACGCAGGCTGCCAGCATACCACTTTAGATGAGATATATTGTATATTGTTTTGATGAAATTTCATTGAATAATTGTTGGTAAACTTCATATTTTAATTTTGTGTTGAAATATTATTTATTGTCTTAGAAATTCCATAGTATGGGGATGATTCTTGAAGATAAATTTTTAATATAATTCGGCTTGGTATGCCGAGTTGCTGTAGCACGGTCGGTCAGTAACGCCCTACTCGCTACTCGCTTAGCGAGTAACTATCCCAATGTAATCAACCCATAACCGAGAAGAGAGTGGAAACGTTACAAGCCGACCGTGTTTCAGCAACTCGGCATGCCAAAATGTAACTCCATGGGTGTATACTCCCGTAAAGCCAACTACAGGAAAGTGGTTTCCAAATCTTATTGCACCTAACCTGTTTCCCGATAGACATATAATAATAGTTTATGCAACGATTTTATTTTGACTCTTATTAAAGCACGAGTTAGATGTAAGTTATAACACGAGCGAATGCGAGTGTTATAAATATCTCACGAGTGCTTTAATGGCCAAATAAAATCGTTGCATACACTATTTTATCTACGACCACAAGTATACATTTAATTAAAACAATTTCATTTTACCTGTGACTGTCAGAGATACCTAACCTCTCATCTCAAATACGAAAAGTTATAGTAGATTTTTAGGTTAGCAGCTTAGTTAGCAATTTGATCAAATCAGCTGATAGTTTCACAATATTGAATTACAATATTGATTCCATCAAAAATGCTTCTGATTGGTCCAGAACCCGTGTTATAATGTAGAACCTGTACTATAATGAGCTCTTTATACAACGAATTTCAAAAAGCATTTCGAAAAGACAGCTGTTTTGGCATCAATTGTGAAACTATAATGTATACATTATGACATGGTCCTAGATAAATAATTATATAGTATATAATTGAATCATATTAATAATTAAATCGTTTTATAGTTTGGAGCTCCTCATATGTTTGCAAATTATTATTTTTTCAAATAAAAACATGAATTTTCATAATTTTTTAAAATTTAAATTCTCATGAGAAAATTGTGACCTCCAAAAAATGTCAATGAATTATTGCTCAAGTTAGTTTGAAGTGACTGACAATTGAATAAACTGGCAATTAACTAGCTTTATTGTATTTATGATCATTATTAGTGACCTATGTGTAATAGTTTGGATAATTTAAGTGTTTAAGATGCCTGGGGAACGGTGTGCAGTAGCTGCTTGTAACAACAGCCGCGTTAAAACACCCTACATGCCCTTGCTTCGATACAGAACACTCTTCAGTGGAGATGACACAACATAAACTTCCATGTACACCAGGACCAATTATCGACTCGGTTGATTGTAAGAATGATGCCTTGGAGTATCTTTCAGGATGGGTGGCCAAAAAGCTAAAAACAAGTTACCCATATCTTACAACAGTCAAAGATCAAGAGAATGTAACGTTTCCCCAAATCGGCTTGAATGATTCATGGATTAAACATTTATCATATGGAGGATTGACTCATCCATCACCAGAATGGCTCAATCAAGCAAAGTGGATGAACGAAGAATTTGAATCATTTCATAAAAAATACCTTTTCAAAGAACCAGGTGCATATTACTAATATTTTCATACAAATAAGTAGGCTTTTGTAGGTTCATTACTTTCAATGCGCTCAGCGAGACTGTATTTATGAATAAAAAATTAAAGTATGTTTGTTACTTATTTTTTAAATTGAAAAATACCAAATAATAACATTTTATTTTGATAGTATGTTATTTGCAGGTGTAGTAAGTTTGTTACACAAAATAAAGAGCTATTATAAGAAAATAAAAAAATAACAAAATAAAAAGTTATTATCTTATTTACATTTAAATTTTGATGTTTCAAATGCTCTTACAATAAAATCTATGAGTAGTCCACTCGTATGAATTTAATAGGTGAAAGAATTATCACTAAAGGCACAATATACGGTAATTAATTAGTTAAATAGGTTTTTCAACAATTCAGAAAGAACTGCATCTTTCTATCAACTTCTCTATAAACAGATAAGGACTTTTTCATTTTCCACAATATTCAATAAGATTCCATTAGATTCTAATAGATACTGTACAAATTTCCAAGTGAATACCATAAAAGTGTCAAAAAAAGATTAATTCATTGCTTAGAAGTTAATATTTACACAGCAGATAACACCGAGAATCACTGTTTCTTCTTTCTCTCCATTTTCACTAAAGCATTATTTCAATGTAAATGTATATTCGAAATATTCCTCATCATTTTCAAGCTAGTAATATACGATCCGTTTATTAATCCCAAATATATATTATGTAAATTCAACGAGAACCCCCATTGAAATGTATTTTATAAAGTAATTTTAATATAATTAAAATAAAATATAATTTCATTATAAGTAACTACAAAATGTTTTTTTTTTCAGGCGTCGTAAAACGAATAACAATGTTAGTTATCCATAAATACCCTTGTATTCCAGAAGAGGTCGCCAGAATATTCATGAAACAAAGAACTATAATTAGAATGAAGTTTCTAAACGAAAAACTGACTCTTAAAAGAAAGAACCCAGTGAGTGAAGACAGGAAAACTTCAAAGAAATATAAAAAACTCACGACTTAAACTGTTTTCATAAGTCTATGTCCAATTGTAGACATTTTCCAATAAAAAATGATATTTTGATAATTATTGATTTATTTACCCGTTTTCTTCGTATTTTAATTTAAAGAAGGAGAAACCAATCAAGTTATACTTATAAAACATTCTCAAAGTAAAACAAATTAATATGTCCATTTAATGTTGGTTTTGTTGATTGAGATCAATGTATCTTCATAAATACACCAATTAGGTCATGCAATAGTAGGTAATAGTAAAAAAGGATTTATAGGATAACTTATCCCAAGAACGAATACAAAATATCTCAGTAAATAACTGGTTGAAGCGACCCAAACGATAGGGTTCAGCAGAGAGAGAGCGGGCACTGGTCGGCATGTGACGTCAGTGCCGCGGTGGCTACTGTCTACATACGCCTTACGGGACTGAGGCAACCTTCTGTATAGGAACCTTGGCTTTAGCCTACAGCTATATTTTAATGAATTTTTAAAATAATAAATGCTGTTGAATAATGTTTTTTTACTGTAATTTTCGAACCTATTATTTCTGAATGTAAAAATTTGTATATACAGTCAAACCTGCCTATAATGGAAAGGCACAGGACTGGACAAACCTTCCGTTTTGGACAGGTTTCTGCTGAATACAGGTCAAAAGTAAAAAAGTTGCAAAATTGCAAACCTTGATACTGCACTGTATATTGGATAATCCATTTTGTTTGGAGAACTGTATCAAGAGAAAAAAACCTATTCACACTTCATTTATTTCACTGAAGTACAGAATTTACTGTATTTTAAAAATCAGTACATGAAGCCTATGTACATTATTTATTGCCAAAATTCATTTTTACTGTACATACTACTGTGTATGTTCTATTGATAATCAATTATTGTCCACTTAGAAAAAATTAAAAAGCACCAATTCTATAATATTACTATAGTGTATTATTACCGCTGTATTTTTGAGAAAAAACTTGTACAGTATGAGTCATTTGAAAGGTATCAGTACTGTATTGCACTGTATTTTTTCAATAAACATAAACACAAATCATGTCTCCAAGTAAATGTTCAGTGTAAGTTATTAATCTTCTCCATTTAAATTTATTTACCCCAAAAATCAAACAGGAATTGTTTCCCTGAAATGTGTGCTGGGTGATGATGACTTAAGGTTGATAATAACGACCACTCATTGCCTACATCCGGTGACTGGTCACTGTTTACATTCATGTACTGAATCAGTAGAATACTATATAGTCCTACTAGCCTATGAAATAATCCTTTTTCAGATTCCTGTTTACTACAAAATCGTAGTGTTTGGCTTTGTCTACTGGTGAGACAATTTTATCACTAATTTTCCATTATATTTCATTCCATTTCCACATTAGACAGGTTCCGCTTAATACAGGCTACATAAATGAACAGACCAGGAAAATTTTCTGTTGTAGACAAGATTCTGCCTATTACAGGGTCTATTAAAGACAGGTTTGACTGAATAACAAAAAATATCAGAGATTTTTACTTTAAATGCATTAAGGAATTAATGAAAGTTTGATAATGATTATTATAATTAATATAGAGACAGAATACCAAAAAAATATCAATATTAAATCACAATAAATAACACAATAAGCAGTTATAGAGATCAAAATATCGCTATGCCAATAATTTTGGTATCAAAATCTCAGAAAGTCGAATGAATTGATAATAAATTCTGAATAAATCAATGAGTTTCAGCTCCAAAATCTAAAAAAATGCTATCATTAAATATTGATTATTCACAGTAGAATTATTACTTGATAACCATCACTAGAGGGATTCTACACTCTTATAGGTTGATGTATTCTGCATTTCATTTATTTATTGTCTTTGAAATTCCATAGTATGGGGATAATTCTGGAAGTTTAATTTTTTATATAACTCGGCTTGGCCTTCTGAACTTCTGTAGCACAGTCGGTTTGTAACGTTCCTACTCGCTTAGCGCGAGTATTACATTATCCCAATGTAATCGACCCTTTAGTAGAGGAGTTCTTCCACAGCTGTTTAGTAGGAGAGTTGGTACAAAGATTGATGGTTCGTCTATGGTTGGTAGTAGCGAAGTTTGTAAACGCCCAATAATTTTCATTGTTCATCATGGCGGAAGCTTTGAATGACGATATTAATATTTGTGTTGAATGCAATTTCACAATAATTACGTCTTTCATTGAATTTTCAGTGTCACGATGAAATCTTCATGTTTTTATACAAACCTAATGTCATTTAAAAAAAAATTGCCCGAAGTGCGGAAATGAAATGAGTCTGGCAAACAATGCACTCCACTGCCGTAAAAGATATTCCGTGTTGAATTTTGTCACAGAAAAAAGGTGAATATAATTATTGCAATATTATTTCCAGTGGCGGCCGGTGACTTTCCAAATTGGAGGGGCGAAAGATTGGTAGTAGATGATATGAAATTTTTTGCTAGTCTATAAGGAACGTAAAAGCCAAATGATAATTTTCTCATGATTTGAGTCGTCATGAGAAAAATTCATGTCAAATCGTAGAATTAAATACAGGCCTGTACTTGGAAAATAATAAAGGAGGTAAATGAAGCAAATCACTAGCCCACCATCAACAATAAGATTAAAAAAAAACTTACCAATTCAGTTTGAAAGCTCAATTGATGGTCTTGTAAATGAAATCCATTTGCCACTCTTTCTAAATTCAGTGTTTTCAACAATCAATTTTCAATAGATTCTTGGTGGGCCTAATTTTTTAAGTTCCAACCTAGATTCAAAGTCAATACTGTTTGCGGTAGTAGCTAATAATGTCAAAATATATTGTCTACAGTTTTTCATGATGCCGCCACTGCTAAATAAGAATACAGTATGAGGCCGCACCCGCAGTTACATTGGATAGGTTGGAACTTGTATGAGTAGAATTTCACTCATGCCTACTAATACGAGTAAAACAATATCGAACGAAATACAGACGTTCATGAACGAAAGGTTTTTCAGAATTTCAACTCATCCATTCACTTTCATTATTGAAATCAACCACTTGCACAAACTATGTTCGGAGCTTCATAACTGAATTCCAATTAAACTATATTATACAATAATCCACTATTACACTTCAACAATTGATAAATACCGTATTGTTTACGAACTATTTAACCTCAATTAGGACGGTACAATTCGAATGATAGAGGCAAGTTGGTAATAGTTTCATAGCATTGTGGTAAATTTCAATACGTAATGTTTGCAAGCCTTGCGTCCTACTCGAAGCTATATGGCACTAATATGTATAGATATATCAGTGCTATCTGATTCCACCCATCATCCTCACAAAACCCCTCTAAATTCAGTTTTCCCTCTCCTAACGACCAGGACGGAATCCAATTCACCCGAGCCATGAGCTATCAACTTATTCAGTCTTGGCTGGCCGCTAAGCGCAGTTGGTTGGGGTGTCGCAGATTGCTGTCGTTTAAGCGGTCGTGGGTTCGAATCCCGCTCCTCCATCTGGCATCTATGTGTAATCATTCACCTCATTACCCACGCACAAGTCTTCATTCATTCACTTATGGATGACATAATATTTAAACTGCATAGAAAAGAGTATTCATCACAGAATATTATAATGCTCATTTTTATATTAAATTAAATTTTTTCTTTTATTATTTATCTGGGAGGGCGTCATCCGAGCGCCCAAATGGAGAAGCCGCCACTGATTATTTCTTCTTAGAATATAAGTTGTTAAATGCGGTTAGGTTAGGAGTAGTAACTCAAAAAGTCAGAATCACACAAATTACATGAAATTAGCCTGGGTTAAATAAAACAATGTCAGCAATTACTCTCATATTATTGGTAATTGTGCCGCAGATGTTAGCAAATAAAACATCACTTGAAACCTTCACCAAATTGTAGTATTATGTCTCCTGATCACAATTATCAAGTTTTTAAGTGTCGGTCTCAATTAAATAATTAATTATTCAATATTAAAAACTCACCTTTTGAACATAAATACGGCTCTGAAAAGCCTTTATTGTTTATAGTACAAAGCATAACATCATAGACGAACAGATAGAGCAATGGAGTGCCATCTACATCAGAACATCAATGGAAACTGGAATGGAACTGCATAACCAAACCTTTCCTAACCTGGCTAGATGTGACTGAACCACCTCTGTAAATATTTAAAAGGTTTAAAGTTAAATATTTAAAGGTATTTTAAAGGTGGTTCAGTCATATCTAGCCAGGTTAGGAAAGGTTTGGTTATGCAGTTTCATTCCAGTTTCCATTCCACTTCGTTCCATTCACGCAGACTACGCTTCTGCGCATGAGCGAAATGTTTGCACATGTGCAGATTTAAAAGGTCGTGGCCCAAAAGCCTAAAACCCAGGCTGTGGAGTGGCTAGCTGGCTACAGGTTATGTATAATTATCTGCGATGCATCAAGTGATGAGATTTTGGAACAAATTGAAAATGCCTTTATTATTAAGTAGATAAATTGCATGAGTAAATAATTAATAAATTAAAATGCAAATTATTGTGTTGCAAAGATTCATGCATTCTAAACACTCAATTAAAGTTAATTGCTGAAGATAGTCATTTTGGGGCTCTGTTCCAAATGTAGGTTTTCAATATTGAATAATTAATTATTTAATTGAGACAGACACTTAAAAACTTGATAGTTGTGATCAGGAGAAATAATACTACAATTTGGCGAAGTTTCAAGTGATTTTTTATTTGCTAACATCTGCGGCACAATTACCATATTATTTATTAGCGACGAGCTGTCAGTATTTTAAACTACACTAACAGTCGGTTATTTAAATACGTATAGGTATATCCAGTATTGGTTTGTTGTTAGTGCATTGAAGTTGTACTGATAAATGAGCACGAATTTCTTTAATAATGTGTGTGATGACATTGAAAGAAGATTAAAAGTGGAATTATTTGTGTATGATATTCATTATTTGTGGTTTCCCTTTCTTATTGTACTGCAACCCTTCTCTTATTATATTAGTAACAGGGGAAACTTGTGAAATACTATATTTTTTCTTACAGTAGTTTCGGGTAGTCATGAGGTACAATTCCTGTGTCCCAGTTCAAGGATACCTGGTTTGAAAAATCCAAACTGCAAGTTCAAACTGTGGTCTGAGCCCTGCTCAGTAGTGTGTGTTACTGGGCCCTGCTTCCACCACCAAGACAGGTAAATGGTTTGTTATAAACTAGGTATAGTTTAGTATATTTCTAGTTCATATTAATTATGGTAAATTTTTCATTCGTCATGACTTGCTATCGTTTAATGCGATATAAACCTTCGATTTCAAACATCCAAAAATTAAAAATAGAGCTGGATTAGATGTTTACTTTGTAAAAGAATAAAAAATGAGTACTACAGTTACCATGTTTCCAAGTTTGAAAACAGAGCTGAACTGAACTCATTTTTGCACATTATTTATCATACTTTTATAATTTCATATTTAATTAGGCCTACTCAAATATTCATTTTCATTTCCTGAATTTTTGTCTGTGATGTTTTCCATGACGAAATACTTGATGAACAATCTAATATCAAAACTGACATTGTATTTCTATTTAATATTTATATTATTTTCACTCGCTTATACTGGAGATATTGGAGGGTGCATTTCACTTCTAAAGAGAAGCTTCATCAGCCTGCCGCCAGGGGCCATATTTTGTTGAGGTTAGGATGAGCGGCCATTATATAATTGAAAATTTCATTGGATTTGGCCATTGAGAAAGTTGATTTTGTCTTGCTTTGACTTCGAAATTCTACACACATTCCAAAAAAAACCATACACTAAACACTGGAACAATACGAAATATTCAAACACCATAAACAAGACAAAACCAACTTATTCAATGACCAAATCCAATGCAATTTTCAATTATATAATGGCTGCTCATACTAATGTCAACAAAACGTGACCCGTGGCGGCAGGCTGATGAAGCTTATCTTTAGAAGTAAAATGCATCCCTCCAATATCTCCA
Source organism: Conomelus anceps (assembly GCA_948455865.1). NCBI lineage: Eukaryota > Metazoa > Arthropoda > Insecta > Hemiptera > Delphacidae > Conomelus > Conomelus anceps. The sequence goes on from OX418218.1 coordinate 64,078,648, forward strand.
GTACAAGTGAATGAAAATCATAATACAGTGTCAGTTTTGATATTAGATTGAATATTATTTGTGATGTTTTGTGTGTAATGCTGCTGATGGTGATGAAATGTTTTTTTAATTTATAGGAATTTCTCCCAAATGAGCTAGTCCTCAAATAGTGTGGGTTGTAACTATTTGAGAGAAATCGTCTTCGATTACCTCTCCAAGAATGAAGCAGCAATTGGTGGGCCTAACTCTATTGTTGAGATAGACAAGGCGAAAATCAGCCACCAAAAGTATAATTATTGTGGAAGAATTGTTGATGGGAGCTGGCTGTTTGGTGGCATTGATCGAGAGATGAAAGAAGTTTTTTGTTCCAGTCCCCAACAGAGGTCATGCAACATTACTCCCAATAATTAAAAAAAATATCAAGCTGGGCACCACAGTCACAGACTGTTGGAAGAGTTATGACTGTATGACTGCCTTCAAAATGAAGGGTTCAAACACCTCCAGGTAAATCAATCAATAATTTTATTTGTTCTATAGCTAAACCTATACAAAAAAGCTTTTTCTACAATATTCTAATCACATTTTCCATTATACTTACAGGTGAAACACTCGTACAATTTTGTAGATCACTGGGGCAGACATTCAAAATATTGAGAGTATGAAGGGATATTGCCAAGATATGGAATCATCAAGCACCATCTGCATGGCATGGCCAAGCTTTTATTAAAAAGAAAATTCTCATATTCACCATGTGTTGCATGCTATCAGTGAGTGTAACTTAATAAGGTAAGGGCTAGCTCACACTGTTATCGACAATGGGGAACTTTGAAAGTCCATTATAATATAAAATATTAGTGTTAGCAACCTGCAATTTGAATTCACTATCTAATTATTATATTTTGCAGGATGTCAATGTATGCTCTAATATTTAAAATGCCATACTTGGAATTTGCATACTAAATGATAATTCTATTAGATTTTTTGCATTAGAAGTGGTAAAATTAAAAAAAGGAATATCTATTTGAAAACAATGTATGTAATTGATATCATTATGATACACCATGAAGCATGAATAATGTATGTGTAATGAAGGCTCTACTCGGTTTTGCTAAATATTTGAATTTTTATTGTAATCAATGCTGCAATATAAAAAAATATAGGAGGAAGGTGAAGATTCAGATTGAGTATAGAATGTACTGTATGTAGAATTTACATTGATTTTTTCCTTCCTCAATTTTTCCTTGATAATTTGAGGTGTTTTACTAGTTAACTAAAAAAGCTACTGTAGTAGTATAATCCTGACTGCTTTTGAATAAACATCTGCATTCACCTTTCAAAATTCTGTAGAAACTATTACTGTACGATCTACTTCTATAAATTAGTAGAACAGTCTATAAAACTATGTAGTAGTGTTACTAATAATAGGAGATTCCTGACTGGAACTAATATTTCCAGTGATTCTAAGCACTAATTCTTCTAATTTAACACTTCTTCCCACGTTATGTGTCAAAGTAAATGTTACCTAGTTCATGTGTTATTGTCAATGGAGATCCGGACCCTACTGTACGTGAAACTTCCAATTTTCTATATTTGATCCCTCACTGCTTCTGATTGGGGTACTATACAGTACCAGAAAATTAGGGGGGTACTCCATGGAAACGTTTTAAAAATAAAATCAGCCAAAATCTCTCAACAATTTTTGAGGGTCTAGGCTCCAGGGAGATATCTGAGTGAATGTAAAGTAGCGATAATAAAACAAGTCATATTTTTCTGTCATAGAAGTCCTCAGCCATGTATTGATAAGCTGAAGAATCTAGAAAAACCTTTCAGAACTGGCATTATTTCAAGACCCAAGTGCTGAAGTACACATTAGGTTATTTGTAATAGAAAATTAACTATTTCATTTCAATATCTTCTATGTGTTTACTTTCATTAGTTTAAAATATCATTACCCAGGAAAGAGTGAATTTTATTTTAAGTGTAATGGAGACAATGTAAAAGTTAACCCATTACTAGATATATATTTATTAATTCATGTTTTCATTCAAGTTAAGAACAATTCCCATTATATGTAGGCTTAATTTAAGATTGGTAACTTTAATTATACCTTTATTTACATTTGATATTGATGCCATAATCGATACCATAAATATCGATTTGAGTGACTATCGACTTTTGAAGATTAGTTAACATTATTTTATAAACAATGTATTAGTACTGTTGAAAATGTGACTGGTGAAGCCACGAAACCGCGGTCCAGTGCTGTAGTAATAAATAAGTGGAATTGATAAGTAGAAAATTAATTGTTGGTTAGGCATTGCTGTCTCATATTCCTTGCTTTTCAGCAACTTTGAAAACTCTCCTTCATTTTCTCTACTTTTTATTTTCTCCTCAACTTATCTTTTCCACTTTTTCGTCTTTTTTCATTTTCCTCTCTCTCCTACCAATATTTATCCTGTAAATTCTTGTCATCTCTTTTCCACTTCTTCACTGTTTTCTATCATTTCCATTCGTTCATCTTTACTTCCTATTTTTTCATTCTTTTTCCCTCTTTCTTTTCCTTCCCCTTCTTTTTCTTTTCCTTCTTCTTCTTCTGCGTTGGGGGGGGGGGGATTCCCCCCGTAGATCCACCACTGAGTGTAGCTACAATTGCGGAGTTGCTGATGGGACAGCTGCCCTTACAAATATCATTATAGTATAGTGTACGGTCAGTGCTATATAGTGAGATCTGTGTACTTTCCTAGTAAAGTCAGATGTCATATTATTGACAACACCGCAATTCTAACCACTCGCCAAACTCCACAGCCACCAATACTTCAATACCTTACTAATATTTTACTCCATGTAATCAAATTAGGTCAAGAAAACGTCAGGCTGCTAGAGCTAAGCAACACGCGGCACAGCTAGTGTTTTCAGTCATGCGTTGATGTTGGTGATTCTTTACGATCCGCCACTGGCATGGTCACATACCTGACAACACCACAATTTGTCCCAGCAGCCTAATTTGATGGCACAAAGTATACAATTAATTTTCACTAAAATGTATTATTGTTTCTTCACAAAGATAGTAAATCTTTCAATTTTATTGAAATTTAAAAGCCGCAATCCTGTTGTTTAATGCATGAATACTGGAACAATTATATACAGTATAGAAAAGAGTAAATATTCGGTATTAATAGTCTGCATCATTTTTGGATAAAGTAATATAATTTATTAAAATTTAACAACTTTTAAAATTATTATAACAGAAGTTATTATAAAAACATGGTTTTTTGCAAATGTAAATTTGAAGGATTTAGTTTGCAAAGACGATGAAACAATATTTCAAGGTTATGGGATTGGAGATTAAATAATTTAAAAAAAAATCTATTATTGTAATACCTGCACTTGGAAACCATTTCTTGATTAGAAACTACAATGATTTGTTGTAAGTTCTACTTCGTTTATTGACTTTGCTCAACTTTTCTGACAGCCCAATTACATTGTTTCAAACACCAAAAGTATAAAAAATCATGAAATAGATCCATACCTCAGCGATATGTAATAACCTAATATATTGCACATACACGAGCTATTATAATTAAATTTATAGTGCAGCCAACTAGTTCATTCATTCAAGAATAATGCAATTATTATTGAAATAACACGGATATTTTATAGAAGAAAAATGAAATATTGAAAGTATTTATTCAAACTGGAATGAATACAAGAATCGATTACTTGTACAGCCAGCACCTGGAGCTGCAATCCAAATCACGTTGAACCAACTCTGTCTCTGGGAATAAGCCGAAGATCGCCACCATGTTTAAGGAAGACAGACCCTAGAGAAAGAGAAGAACATATGTTAAAGCATATTCAAGACCCAATTCAACATGCCTCAGTTATGATACATGACATAATCAGTAGGAAGGCACTCGCCGCCCAATCCCGACATTTAATTTCAATCCTACCACTCATATCGTGGCTGAGGCCTAACAATCATTGTATTATAGCATAGTTTGTTTTCCTTCAATTGCTAATGACAATTTGGACCATGGCTTTTAATGATGAGACGAGAAGTTCCACCCAAGGTTAATAGAAACAAGGATTTTAATAACCTTGAATTCCGCCCACTGCTGATCTACAGTTTAAGGTGAACCGCAAACCACCAGTTTAAACGAAACATCAGACAGTAAATGGCCAGAGCTGGTCGGTCAACTACCCAATCATAGATTCAAACGTTAGTAGTGGATTCCAGAGAGCAAGTGTTGTTTGCTTTCCACTTTCCATTCAAAAAAATGTATGCGGTACTTATTCAATGACTTGTTACAAAATTAAAACATTCATGCTCTTTGTGAAACAATTTATACAGATAATAATTAAAATTTTACAGTGTATTGTTTCTCAAAGAAACAACATTTACAGCTATTTGGTCTGAATAATTACAAAATATTAGAAATGCGGTGCCACTTTAGTGGAAAATTAAATACTAGCAACCTAGTAAGTACCATAATTTATTAGGGTTACAATATCACCAATCCAAAAATAGATTGTAGTTTTCAAATTCCAATTTCAAGAATTCGTTAATGTATTCATCAAACCATATGGCTCTGAAAGTATGGGAAGTATTGCAGGCTCTGAGACAAACCTGCTGGTTGTTGTGGATTTATTCCGACGCCATCATTGGTGATAATCGCAGACGTTTCTGGTGTCACCTTGAATTCTTCAGCTGCGAATTTGACTACAGCTGTGAATGGTGTATTGTCAGGTACTTTGAATCTGTAATAAATATTTAAATAAAATTAGAGTATGGCTTTCATTGGTGGAGATACATTGCTGTACTTCAATTGCAAGTTAGGTACTTTGTGATTAAAGAAAAAAATCAAGATACACTGTATCTCCACCAGTTTCAGCTTTAGGTGAAATCTGAATTACAGGTATGATGAAAAAGCTGATAGCAGTGGATCCAATGCTGCCTCGATCGCTTATCAACAATCCAACCTAGCATTCATCACTCAGCATCATGATTAAGGCCCACAATGAAAAATTGGAAACTCAAATTTTCACAACACAAAGTCAGGTAGAAAGAATGAACGTTTTTCAAAATATAAATATAATACGACCAAAAGTGTTTATAGTGATAATATTTTCAGGACGACTTTACATTGCTACACTGTATTTAAAAAATGATGTCATCTAACGAAATTAATGTTTCAAAAGACATCTCATATGAGATGATGAGATCATCTGCAGCATCACTTTTGTCATCTGCCTCATTTACATAAATACCTACCGCCCACCCTTCCAAAATTTAAATCTGATGGGTCCAGAATATGAGCTCCGACATCGGGCAAAACGTCATATCAACAATGACGTTAAAGAGATGATGACAATTATTTCTATCTGCAATAGTGGTGTCAACAGGAAGAGGGCAAAGGTCAGTTGCAGGCCTACAGAAAGGAAGCAATTTGTGCCAAACTCTTTCAATACCTAGTGACTGGAAGCAAGCTTTTGAGTTATATTGCTGACAACGGACTACACTACAGAAATATTATTTTTAATAAAATATGACATGTAATAGCATCATTCTCTGAATACTGTATTATTCAAAAGATGATTTTTTCGAAGCATTGTAACAATAAAATGTTATTTGGTTCATTCTTCTTTTCTTCAAATCCCATCATCTCAGTTTCCAGAAATCCAGAAAATGTTTTTGTTTTTTTGTGATAGATCAAACTGACATTCATGTTTCCTATTGAAACATTAATATTAACACGAACCAGAAAATTTTCATTAGAATTAAATATTTCTATGAGGAAAGTAATGTCATATCTTTTCAACAGTCTGAAATCAAAATTTTCTGGATCGTATTGTAACTTATTCTTCACACAACAATAAGATTTCCCCAATTATCTAATAATATCTGGTTTGAACAGAGTAGCCTAACATAGTAGACATAACTAAAGAAAAGCGATAAAATATAAAAACAGTAACTTATCAAAGATAAAGTTTTATTTCACAAATTAAAATCAATTTTATCACATAAAATACAAAAATATTATACAGAGGATTCATAATCTGTTTACATTAAGTGCGATTTTGAAGCAGAAAAATATTCTAAGGTCATACCAAATTATGAACATAGTAGCCTATATGGTATACAATACAGCACTTACAGGAGCATTAATAAATGCGAATAATAATATATTATGAAAAACCATGATTCAATGCATATTATGATGTTGAAGATCCATCTTGTTTCCACTAATATGTAATATAAACTTTAAAAAACTACTTTTAAATGGAAATTAACTCACGTTATGGCGTGACGGCCGTTTCGCTCTGTTGTCTAGAGCATCGTCAGACAACCCACAGTACACTCTGGGGTACAGTATACAACGAGTGTACTGTGGGTTGTCTGACGATGCTCTAGACAACAGAGCGAAACGGCCGTCACGCCATAACGTGAGTTAATTTCCATTTAAAAGTAGTTTTTTAAAGTTTATATTTCAATGCATATATTACGATACTTGGATTGCCAGTTTGCCAGAGGGCGATAAAATAAGAAAGCAACTTGCCATAAAATTACAATCAATGAATAATAATTGAAATCAAAGCACTTTTTTAAATAAACCAACTCATTCATGTTTTTAACTATCCAATCTTCGTTCTCTAAAGAACAGTTGTTCTTGAGATATCTATACTAAATAAATGAAAGCCCGGTAATACTGATACAGAATACTGCACCCCCTCATTTAACGCCTTAAGTTCGCTATTGCAATGATCACTAGAATTTGTCTACTCTTTAAGAGGCATGGGTTAAGTATTGAATCTTCCATTTTATGGCGAAATGTTTCAAAGTTAGGCTCATTAAAACCTGGATTTAGATGGATTTGGTATTCGAACAGAAGCTGGAGTATTATTTACTCATGCTTACTTTACAAGTAAATATTGTAGATATTGTTACAACACTCACGCACCTTCTAATCCAGAGGTAAAATGGAGAATACAATGATTGATGAAAGTGATATCATTCCAAGAAAAGTCACATGAAATTATTCACATCCGTTGTGGAATTACAAGCACATATTAGTTCAGCAGTAATAAATTGAAAAAATCCTATTTCATGATTTTTAATAATTCAAGAACATTTTAAAATTGCACTCTCAATCTCTTCAACCAACATGAATGAATTGCCCGACTTCCGACTGTGAATGAACTTTCTAACAAATTCTTCAAATTTAAAGCTCATTTTGGTCAACGTTCTTAAGATTCCAATTGTTTCAGAATAAGACAGAAGATCACTATCTTTACAAATCCAAACGATATCTTCTCCAGAACAGCTAAATTCGTATTGTTCCAATGAAATTGAAATTACTTCAAAAACTGAGTCCAAAATAATGGGATATTGCTTCAAAATATGACACAGTTTACTACAAGGCAAATTAAAAAGAGAATTGCAAAAAGATTTTTGCTTTAAAATCAACTGTGATGAAATGATAATAGAAACAATGCATTTTTTAGCTGTAGCATGAGCTGCCGTTTCGTCATTAAAATTCAATATTCGAAATAAAATTTGATAATTCATGTTTTCATCTGCATCAGTTAATACATCCATTAGATTCTTTTCTAACATTCTCATATCTCGTTTATCTGAATTGAAATTTATTCCAAAGTGATCAAATATTATTCTAGCTTCAACATCAAGTGGGTCACAATTTTTTTCAACAAAATTTGAAAGCTCTACAAAAGCCTGACGAGTGTCAAATATATTTGAGGTCAATTGAATAAGCCTATCATTACCACAGTGTTTGAGATATTCATTTACAGAAATATTTACAATGCTTTCACTAAGATCTGGATTAGTCAAATATTTCGTAAGCACATGATCGCAAGCATTCTTGAGAAAATTTAATTCAAATTCAGGAAATTTTCCTTTCATTCTCCAAAACGCTTCCAATTTTTTACTAAACACTGGAATAAATTTACTTTTTTCCGTCATCATGGCATAAATACTTTCCAATTTACTAGCGATTGCATAGATTTTAACAATAGCACTTTCTGAATCATTTTTCTCATCTTCAAAGTTTTTATAATGTATCATATTTGAAAACTCATTAATAGTCTGGAAGATAGAATCCAATTTGTTCTGCATTTCCATATTGAATCTGGTTATATAATCGCTGGACGAAGTAAATAATGGCAAGCGGTCTAGAATCATAATTGCCAATAAAGTTCACAACTTGTTAACAGAAACAAGATTCTTCCCTATGATTGGACACCGCACAGCATTTAATTTCTTCTAGATAAATCTTGGCCAGGTAACTCCCGAACACCTACGGAATACCAAAACGAATTAGGAACCAGACAAAAGATATCACTTTATAAGACTTGGAAAAATGTCAAATACTAGACAGAGCTAGTTAATGATACAGAAACAAAACACCCCACAACTTCTCTTCAGATTTTGCTTCTGACACTCTAAAAATGCTCTGATCTTGCGTTTATAATGCGATCAATTTTTGGGGAGAGTATACTCAAGATGATGTTCAAATTTGGATTTCAAAGCTTTTGATAACACCTATTCATCACTTCGCTCAAATAATTGAAGTTGGTTCACTCGCCTTGAACAGGACTATACCTTCGCAAAAGGAACTTCTAGAATTTGTAACAATTTAGAATATTAAATAATTACTGGAATTCCAGACCTAACAACTTCCAGTCACAATTTCACTGATTCTATTATTATCATGACTATAGTAGTCATATCCTCCAGTCTCAATTTGTTGTTAAGCTTTGTAGAACCTCAAATACTGTTCAATTTTTTTTTGTGTTCAAATATGAGCCGTATTAGCTGAAAGCGTAATGAGCACTATAATTGAAGAAATAAGAGGCGAGAACGGACACAAAGAAAAACTGTCACAAGAAATACAGTTCAATCCGTCAAATAGATACATTGTACTAATGAAGCTGCCAACCAATTAAATTTAGACCAAGCAAAATTACGACAGGAACGCGGAAATGGAAAAATATAAAATGGAGCCTTATTATTTGCTGAAATAAGCAAAGTTTTGTCCGATTCGAGTTGTACCAACCAATAAATTGAGATTATCAAATCATGAATTAAGTTTTCGCCAATCTGAGAATAACGAATCCAATAAATACTCATAAATATGCACACTCTATCAACGTTTTCATGAGTTGGATGTGAACTTTCAATTTTGTGGTGGAGCTGGAATCATTCAGGCACACTTCTAGGCCACTTCTTTCAATATTTTCAATACACTTGAAACAACAAGCATATCAACAAGATAATCGAAACTAATTTTTTTATCGACGAAATAAAGCTACTCTTAAAGAGTTTATAATAAAATAATTTGATTAAACGATCAATTGTAACAGGAATTTTTTTTTCAATCAATCAATTTATTTCCAAGAAAAATACAATATATACAGTTTAGAAAGTTTGTAATAAATTACAACATTTAAATATTTATTGGAAAAACAACATATCCGCAAAGAAAAATCTGTGCGCGGATATGAGTTGCGCTTATAAATAATTCAAACAAAGGTCATAATAAACACAAAAAAATATATAAAATAAAAGTTTACGGAGTTACCATGCAAGTTCCTTAGAATTGATTATCCAGCCATCAAGTTCCTTCGCATTATTTTTACGAATTATATAAATAATTCTCATGGGAACGGAATGTAAAATTATGTTTGCTCTGTAATTGTATTGATATCTACAAACATTTAGGTCAATTCTTAGTCGGCTTACAGTCAAATGTCTAAGATTATATGGGGTTTCACGGACTATTTGTTGCATTTTACTTCTATCCACATGCTGAATTAGACTCTTCATGTATAACTGTTTTAGAGTGAAAACACCAAATTCTCTGAATAATTCGGTGCTCGAGTAGAGCCTCGGTTTACCCAAAGCCGCTCTAATTATATACTTCTGCATGACAAATAACTTATGGATGTAGCAATTTGCTGCACCACCCCATGCCAGTAATCCATATTGCAAAATAGATTGAGCATAAGCAATATATATTAATTTTGCTATGCTTTTATCTCTTAGTATACTAATTCTGTGAAATCTGCAAATCAAGTATTTCAACTTTTTGTCTTGTATGTGATAATTCCATCTAAGGTGTGAATCAATAGATATCTGGATATCTAGCGTGGTCTGTTCTATCAAGTTTTGGGCACTGGCACGGAATTGATGCAGTCAAGCCACGGGTAGAGTCATGAATCTGCAACTTTAGGTTTGCAGGCTAAGTCCTGGCATTGGGTGAAAAAGCTATATATTTGTTTTTCTTATGGTTGAGTGTCAGAGTATTCAAATTCAACCATGATTTCACAACATTAAGTCCCTCAACTGCAAGTTCATTAACCTCATGAACCTGTGAAAGTTACTGCAGTATCATCTGCAAATGAGATTACAGTTCTATTTGCAGTACTCAATTAAATTTAAAAAATTATTCTGAGGAATCTCCTTTTTCAAGTGCGTATTTTGATGCAACGATAAAGATACACTATATATTATCAAAATAAACCATGAGCTACTTACACTTTAAAAGGAAGTCCTGGATGAGATGTCAATGTTACTTTAAATGATACAGCTGTCCTGTAACAGAAAATAAAGTTAAAAACATTGAAACTGGAAGAGTAATATATTATGGAAGAAAAATATTACAAAGACACTAATTAGTGGAGATTGAACACTAACCGGGAACAAAAAAGATTTAGCATAAATCACCTGATAGCGGTTTTTATTAACCTCACATTCTTTGTAAGTGGCCGGTATGGGTAACTCTCAAATGAATGCTTCTTCACAGAGGTTGTCAATATATGTAGTGATCAAGACGCCTAACCGGCTATGGGGAGATCAGTGGCTTGATTCCCGGTGCTGAGTAAATATTTTTTTGTAGTGGCATTTATCGATTTCTATTAGCTATTTAATGCAGTCACCAATGTACTCAGTTTCGAAAGTCTTTTGCATGATTTAAAGCATTTAAAGGAATTTCGAAATTTATTATCTAGTTTTATTAGCTGCAACCTAGATGAGTGAATCTTGATTGAGCGACCATTGTGTTAAGTCAAATCACACGATAGTGAGTTTTTTACTTCGACCAAGGGACCGCTAGCCGCACACAAACGAAAGTAGTACGAAATTTCGAAATTTGATGTTTTTAGAAATAATATATCTAAAGCTTAGAAAATAATTGGAAACAGAAGCATCTGTGCCCACATTTTGGTTATGCGGCCAACCAGATGCCAGTTTGCAACCCAATAGTTGAGCCATGCCTCTCCATTCTAAATTAACCGCAGCCATGATCGTGGCTGCACTAGTACATCAAAGCCTTGAAGGTACGACGCAAAATGTTGATGTACTTATGTTTATGAAAAACGATGAAACGCTAATTATTCATAATTATCCCATTCACATATTTCCTCAGCGTCACAACAACCTCTACTTGCCAAAACACATACTCACAACATATGAAAAATACACTCTGTATTCGGGTATGAAAATGATATTACTCTAAAAAATGAACTAAAAGTGCAAAACAAAGTCGAAAATTAAGTTTAAGAAATCTTTCTCAAGAACTGTCCTTATAGTATTGAGGAAGGAATTATATCGCTATATCAGAAATTGAGTGTGTGTTACATCCATTTTCATCCTCCAGTTCCCGAATTTTCAGTGGCATAATTTTTTAAAGAAAGTAGTTATATCTATCTTACTTTTGCTACGATGTGGAAATGGAGAATGATTTCACTTTTGAAGTTCTAACTCAAGACAATCAACTTTAACAAGAAGCTTCAACGTTTTTATTTTTTATGACCTACAGATTGGTGGACTACTCGTGTAATATGTAAATGAGATGTTGAATCAACATGTGCATTGGTCTGGACAAAGTTGCGCTAGCCCTGGGGTATCAGGAGCACGTGCAACATAAATGTTATAAACTTGATAAAAATTTCCGTTCTGCAACTACTGTATCTGACTCACAAATTGATCCCTAGTTTTTCGGTGCAGGAGCGGACGGCGGTAGTAGGAAGTCAAATGCACATGCTCTATAGATTTATTCCAAATCTGAAAACTACGTCCACAGACAAACAGGTTTTCTGCGCTTTGTTGTGTCTAGGGCTAATGTTATTGACACGCACAGTAGCAGAGTGGTGCAGAAGGGGAAGAATCGGCCATGGATCAACTCGTGAGACTGATACAGTATATTATGAAGATTTGGGGGTCAAAGATGTAGCTTAACGCCATAAATATTAATGATAATAAACACCCTTTTGCGCTGGCACAATGACGTCATAACCTTTTTATGTTGCATGTCAACGTTAAACACATGCACGGTGTGTTAATGACTGGCAAGAGGTCATTACACCAGCGTGAAAGGAATATGCGTCGCTAGGCAATCGTACTTGAAGGGAGTATTTTTTTTGCCTACTAGTAGCCCAAAGCTACTTTCTGAATTCAATGTAATTTGTTATCAATCCCAAAAATAAATTACAGAAGCCTACTTGATTTTCATCCTCATTCATGAAGCAACGACCTGTTTGATATTGCAAAATATGAATTGGAGGTAGACTGAAGACTATAGAGTGGAGTGGAATGTCTGCTGGCAAGTTATGGGAGCCTTTTTCTATTTTAGAGCATTGAAAAGACTACAATAATACCCTACAACCATAAGAAATAGTGAAAAATCAGCAGTGGTGATATAATTTGTTGGAGCGCGAATCTTTGACTGACTGCTGCTCCTGCTATCGAGGGTTCGATTCCCGTTCAGCCTGGCATATTTTGTGTAATCACTCACCGTATTACATGCACAAAGTCTCATATAGGCATCGTAAGAAAAAATTAAGTTGTAAAATATGTTTTTTTTTTGTTCAGACGATCTAAAACAAACACCACTCAATCCTCCAGACAATCACAAAATTCACCTTACCTCATACCTGCTCAACACTTTGCTGCAAGTTTTCGAAAATTTTAGCAACCACTTTGCATCTGCCTGCTCCACAGCAACTTGATTTTGGAGAAAGCAGATGCATAGTGTTGATAATGGGTTTATCGCCATCTCTAATATAGTTTTCCGCAAACTAGTGAATTATCTAAGTAAACAGGTTGCAGTACCATATCTTCCCCGCGAAACAATTGAATGGAATTTTCTATATGCTTCATTATTTTGAAAATTTCTGTGTATAATGCTTTTGAAGCTAATTGTTTTGTAGGTGTGACATTATGAGATATCAGCAAGGCTTTTTATAGTGTAAATCAAGAAGTTTTACTGAGGAAATTGGCATGCTCTGTGACAGAGGGTTTTGAATGAGTTGTTTCGTTCTTAAATATCTAACAGAACACGGGTTGTTTGCGTGGGCCAGGAGTAATCAGTAGAGTCTGTGGTAAAGTTTGGAACCCGTCAGGGCCCGATCCTGGGTCCTCTTCTGATAAACAACCTACATGTTGGTATTACAGCTGACACTATCCTGTATGCGGACGACATCTTACTGCTCACAACCAACAATTATTTTGATGATTTGATGATGAAAATGAAGGGTTTTAGGGATGAGGCATCTGAGTGGTTCAGAGCTAATGAGTTCACAGTGAATCATGAGAAGACTCAGGCACTTGTTTGTGGATTGAAACCTGTCTGGCCCACAAGTAAGCTTGAACACTGCTACACAGATTCCAAGTGTCCATATAGATTCATAGAAGTTGACATGGGAACCGCGTTGTAGACATGTATGTAGTAGGCTCTCAACATGTATTTATCTCATCAGATCTATCAAGGGCCACCAACCCAATAATTGTTTGCGTGCAGCCTAATTTAGTTTTGTGCACAGTGTACTGTCATATTTTATCTTTCACTGGGATGGTAATAGTTATGTGTCAGATATAACACATAAGAGATTTCTCTTCTTGAGAAATTCTCATGGGAGTCATAGCCAGGGAGCACTGCAACCTCTATTTGTGTCATTAAAGATTCTGATAGTATACAACCGCTATATTTATGTTGTTGCCCAGTACATAAATAGGAATAGACATAAGTTCTGCTCAAGAAGGCTATGAAACTCGTGGAAGGAGAGCACTTGATGTTCCTAGGGTAAGGTTGTCAAGAGTCAAGAATTTGGTGTTTGGAATTAATAGTTTCAATACCTGAATCAGTCATGACTCTTTCTCCTACTCAATTCATAAAGGCTCTTTTTGAAATGTTTTTAGTCAGGCCCTACTATTCTTTGCAAGAGTTTTATCATTTTTAGTAATTTATGGTGTGAGTAAGTTAGTGTCAGATGACAAAAAATTGCAATCTATACCAAACCCCAAGCTGAACCAAAGGTACTTTCATATCATCTATAGATCCTCTTAGTCTACTGTTTAGTGGGAAAGATATGGGACTGTATCCAAATCATTTAAACCTCAATTGCATCATAGTAAATATGAGTACCTTTATTTTGACTACTATAACATATCTCTTACATCAAAAATATAAACTCTCAATTTGGTTGGTTGCATTTTAATACTAATCAGGCAATTCATATATAAAAACTAATAATGGTAATTGTGCCGCAGATGTTAGCAAGAAAAAATCACTTGAAACTTCACTAAATTGTAGTATTATGTCTCCTGATCACAATTATTAAGTTTTTAAGTGTCAGTCTCAATTAATTAATTAATTATTCAATATTAAAAACTCACCTTTTGAACTGAGCCCCAAAATGATTATCTTTAGCAATTAACTTGAATTGAGTGTTTAGAATGCATGAATAATTGCAACACTAGAATAACACATAATTTGCATTCTAGTTTATGAATTATTAATACTAATCAGCCTTACTGTATCAGATTGATGACTATGAGAGTTTTTTTTTTTTATTTGATCCCCTATCAAGAGCTAGTGGAATTCTTGGATTTGTTCATAAATCCATAACTGCTTTTGTCCAAAATTGTGTCATTGCTAATAGTGATTCTTTACTGTTAAACTGTGTGTATGGAAATTTTAAATTCTCGATACTAGGAATATATCGGTGGCATGCTGGGGATCAACGATCCTTCTCTACCAATTTGAGGATTGCCCTTGATGGAATAAGAATAAATAATCTAGTTTGTGTTGGAGATTTTAACATTGATATTGCCTCAAATGAACCAGTTACAGACGAATACTTGGATTGCTTGAACAGTCATGGTTCAGAGCAGATGATAGATATTGACACCAGGGTGACTGACACCTCATCAACCTGCATTGATCATTTTTCCTATCATTCAAATCAGATCTCAGTAAATAAGGTTGTTGTAATTGAAAATCTCATCACTGATCATAGAGCTGTAGCAGGTATCTTGCCTTTTGGTGAGCGGAAAAGGGAGGTACAAGTTGATGAAGCTAGTAAAATTGACTATGCACTAGTGAGTAATTACATTAAAGATCAGGATTGGGAGAGTATCTATGAATTAGATGACACAAATGCAGCTTTTAACAAATTTTATGAAATAATAAACATTGTTTTGAATAAGTCTATAAAATTAATAAAATACAAGAGTAAACTAAAAATGATAAAGCCTTGGATGAGTCCTGGTTTATCTAACAGCATTTCTGTTCGTGATAAACTCTATAAATTATACCAAAGATAACCAAATAATATGACTTAAAAATAACTACTTGATTATGAAAAATAATGTTAAAAGGTGGGTGAAGGAGGCAAAATGTGAATTTTATTCAAATCAACTGAATTTGCATGATAAAAACTCAAAAAAGAAATGGGAAATTTTGAATTCTGTTTTGCCAGGAGCTGGCAGGATCAGTCATGAGATGCACTTGAATGAAAATGACACAATAGTTACAGATAGCAGATCAGTGGCTAATATATTTAATAAATACTTCGTTGAGTTACCAGAGACCCTCTCTCAGTCCTGTCCACCTATTTCAGACACACTGGCTCAACAGTACTCCAGTGAGTTTAAAAAAAATCATAATACCAAGAGCATTTTTATGTACCCTGTGAGTGAAGATGAACTATCAAAAATTATCAGAAGTCTCTCTGTGAATGTTAGTTCTGGGAATGACATAATTTCAGTAAGAATCCTCAAAGATAATATTCAATATCTCTCCAAAGTTATTATCCATTTTTTCAATCTTTCTATTGTCTCTGGCCAGTTCCCAGATATTCTAAAATTAGCAACTGTTATACCAATTTTCAAGAAAGGTGACAGATTCTCAAAGAGTAACTATCGGCCAATCTCATTACTGCCCACATTATCTAAACTGTTTGAAAAACTGATTAAAGTAAGATTATTGGATTTTTTGGATGCCCATAATTTATTTTCCAAAAGTCAATTTGGGTTTAGGAAAGACTTAAATACCGAGATTGACCTCCATCATTTCTTACAGAATATCTATGCTGGCTTGAACAGTGGACATGGTGGCAGAGCAGCAGGATTGTTCATTGATGTCAGTAAGGCATTTGACACTGTCAACCATAGTCTCCTATTACACAAGTTGTGGAGAGCAGGCATCAGAGGTACACCTCTTGAGTGGTTTAAGACATTCTTACAGGGTAGAAAACAGGTGGTTAAAATAAAAAATGAAACTAGTGACTTGTTGAACATTCATCATGGAGTCCCTCAGGGATCGGTATTGGGACCTATTTTGTTTTTAATCTATTCCACTGACTTGTTTGGGGGTGATTTCAAGGGGCATATAACAGCTTTTGCTGATGATACTGCACTGTCTTATTCTAATAATCTGAACCAGCTTAGCATAGATATTCAACATGATCTTGATAAATTATCTCTTTGGTTCACTTGCAATAGACTGACTATGAATATACAAAAGACAAGCTATACAATATTTAGCCTAACTGGTAGCCAGACTCTTGTTGCCCCTGTTCATCTGCATTCCTGTAACTGCGACCGTGTCAGCTGTGATTGTCCTATTGTTAAAAATGATTCAATTATAAAATATTTGGGTGTATTACTTGACCAAAACTTGACCTGGAAAACCATATATCAAACCTCAAAAAAACTTTACATTTTTATCTACGTGTCATGTATCAATTGAAGGGTATCTGCAATCTTAGAAATTTGAAATATATTTATAATTCATTTGTTCAGTCAAAAATAAGTTATGGTTTAAGCTGCTGGGGTAGTACATATTGTTGTTATGTGTGAGACATAAATTATCAAAATAGCACAGCTGGTAATTTGTACAGATGTTTTGGTGAAATAGTTTTTTAGTCGGTGTTGAGATGTTGGACTGAAAAGATGGATGATCAAAAATCTAGATGTGATTGAATTTATTTGAATGTGATTGATAATGTTATAATGTTAAATAAATATAATGTGAGTTCAAATGATGTTCATATTTCTCAATTAAATTAAAACAACAGGTTATGGTGCCCAGACACGAACAAGAGAAATTATTAAGTCGGGAAATATGAACATGAAAGTGCATTGTTGAGTTGATTGGATTGCTAGTGATTGTAAATGGTGAGTTGAACTTTTTTTAATATTGTAAAATGGCTGAATAAAATTAATGGAATATCTATGTTGAACAGTAAAAATTATTTCTCATGGAAATTACGAGTTAAGGCTGAGTTAATTCAATTGAATTGTTGGAATGCGATTGAACCAGGCTTCACCGGTCAGTTAAACGTGGAACAAGAGAGACTCAATAGAAAAGCAATTTCCTTTTTATATAAAAGTGTAAGTGATAACTATTTGAATGATATTTGTGAAAGTAAACTAGCGTCAGAAGCGTGGAAAATATTGGAGGATATTCACACTAAAGTCAGTTTTTTACAAGGATTGAGACATTTAAAAACACTATTTTCGATTGAGAAAGAAGAGAAGGAAGAGCTACATGAATATATTGCTAAAATTCAAAATCAGTACAAGAGAGCACGACAAGCTGGATGGACATACACAGATAAACAGATCGCTGGATTAATATTGTTAGGATTACCTATTGAGCGTTATGGAAATATAATTGAACAATTGGGAAGAGAAGAAAACTTGACGGTTACACTTGTAAAAGCACGATTGTTAGAAGAAGGAAATGAAATTCGCGATGCAGATGAAGGCATAGCGCTGACTTCCACACGACATCATGCAGGGCAGAAGACGCGTTTTCCAACCAGAAAGCAGAATAATAGAAATAGGCGAGCTGAGAACGTTGATAAGAACATAAGAACAAACTCGGATGAGGTGGACAGTAAGAGATGTTTTTTCTGCAAAGGTGTGGGACATATTGCTAAACATTGTCATAAGGTTAAATGTTTTAAATGCGGTAAGTTTGGTCATTGGGCTAATGATTGTGTTGAGAATGCAAATAATGAAATTGTATTTAGAGAGCATAACAAATCTAAACATAAAGCTTATATAAGTACTGTTGGGCTATTATCAAAAAATGCAGAACATAATATTGAATGGGTAGTAGATTCGGCTGCAACAAATCATATCTGTTCACAAAAGGAATTTTCTGTAGAAATGGATAAATGTAATGGTACAGTAACTATGGGAAAAGGGAACACGACTTTTAAAGGATGTGGAAAAGTAGAGATCGAAATGACTGAAGAATGTGGCGGTTACACCCTTACATTATCTGATGTATTGTATGTACCTGATTTTAATTTTAATTTGTTGTCTGTTAATCAGTTAATGTCTAAAGGTGTATGTATGCAATTCAAGAAAAATTATGCTATGGGTTTTGATAATGGAGAGAATGTTTTCAAAGCTACATTAGAAAATGGATTATATGTACTTCATGTTGTAAAAAGAAACAAGATTGTAGCAAATGTAGTTGATAGAAATTGTTATTTAGATGATAAGAATGCGACAGCCCTCAAAAGTATGGTATTATAGCATAAAAGGTTAGGACATCTGAGCGAACAAACAATAAGTAAAATTCCAAATTTAATTGTAAATGATAAAATGAAAGAGACTTGTATTTCTTGTATGAAGGGTAAAATGACTAGTATAGGATTCCCAAAACAAAGCTTAAGAAAATGTGTACAACCACTTAATTTGATACACTCAGATGTGATGGGAAAATTTCCTAGATCGTTGGGAGGTGCGAAATATTTGATAACATTTGTTGATGATTATTCACGCTACCTTACAATCGCAGTTGCAGCTAAAAAGAGTGATGTATTTGAGATTTTTAAAGATTATCAAAATAAAGTAGAACGAAGTAATGAGCTAAAAATAAAATGTTTGCAGACAGATGGTGGAGGAGAGTACTGCAGTAATGAGTTTGAGTCCCATTTACAGAGTTATGGAATAGTTCACAGAAAAACTGTTCCATATTCACCACAACAAAATGGCATTGCTGAGAGAATGAATAGAACTATATTGAATGCTGTGTGGTGCATGTTATATGAATCTGGTTTACCCAAGGAGTTTTGGGCTGAAGCAGCTTCAACGTTTACATTTGTGAAAAATTTGAGTCCTTCTAGGGCTGTAGAATTTCAGATTCCATTTGAATTATGGAAAAATGAGAATGTAACACCTGAATCATATAATTTTCTGAAAGTGTTTGGTTGTAGAGCTTGGGTTTATGAGAAGGGAAAAGATAAACTTGATTGCCGAGGAAGAGAAGGTGTTATGGTGGGTTATGAACAAAATGTAAAAGGATACAGAATATGGTTCCCAGATGAAAGAAAAATAAAGATTGCTCATAATGTGGTGTTTGATGAATGTGTTTTCCCCTATAAGTTGGAAAAGAAAATTAAAAGGACAAAAATTATTGAATTTGATATTATTTCAGAGACAAACGGAGAGGTAGAGGATGTTTATGATGTTATTGTTGAAAATGATGATGTGAATGATGAAATGCAATTGAGAATGAGAGATGCGATTGAGATTGATAATGAAATTCAGAATGATGGGATCTGTCATGATGAGAATGTTAATGAGATGGAGAATGTTGATGAGATAGAGAATGTTGATGAGATGGAGAATGTTGATGGCATGGAGAATATTGATGAGAATAATATGCAGAATATTAGAGGAGAAGTCATCAGAAAATCGATTAGATTGGCGAATAAAAGATTGATTAATTATAAAAATGATGACCTGAAAACGAAATGTTGTGCAGCTAAGAATAAAAATAATTATAATATAGATCCAGAGAGTTACGAAGAAGCAGTGAGTGGAAAAGACTGTGTCAGATGGATGGATGCTATGAATGAAGAGATTGCAACACTAGATTCTAAAAACACATGGATGCTTGTAGAAAGACCAAAGAATCATAAAGTATTAGGAACGAGATGGGTGTTTAAGCAGAAAATAAATCAGAATGGAGAAATAGAAAGGTACAGAGCGAGACTAGTAGTTCAAGGTTATAATTTGAAGCCAGGAGTCGATTATGAAGAGGCATATTGTCCAGTAATAAAGAGGAAAACAGTAAGGTTGATGATTGCAATAAGTGTAATTAAGAAATGGACTGACAGGCATGTTGATGTGAAAGCAGCTTATTTGAATAGTGAATTGAAAGAAGATGTGTATGTGGAGCAACCCAAAGGCTTCAAAAATGTTAAGCTGAAAGATCATGTTTATAAGCTCAAGAAGAGCATGTACGGACTTCCTCAATCAGGTAGAGATTGGAATAATTGCATTGATCAAGCCTTCAAGGCACTTTCCTTGAAGCAAGCTGTGTACGATCCATGTCTTTATTACTGTAAAGAAAAGCAAATTTATGTTGGGTTGTATGTTGATGATATTGCAATGTGGGGGAAGTTGGAATCAATTGATTGGTTAACTGAAGAATTGTCAAAGTTATTTGATATAAGGAATTTAGGATTGTTGAGTAATTTTCTTTCTATTAGGATCTCGCATGAGGAAAACGGTTGCATTGTATTGGATCAAAATAAATATGTTTCAGGTGTAGTACAAACGTATGGCATGGAAAATGCAAAAGAATGTTATACTCCTTTACCAGTGCAGGGCAAAGTTGTTAAATATTGTAAGAAATGTGCAGATTTCAATCCAGAATGTACAAAATGTAATGCAGATTTGAAGAAATGTGATAAAACTAAGTACAGAAGTGCATTAGGAAGCTTGCTGTATTTAGCCAATTGTACAAGGCCCGATATTATGTATGCCATCTGTAAATTGAGTCAATTTAATCAGGATCCTTCAGAAATGAATTGGCTAGAAGTAAAACACTTATTGAAATATATCAACACAACCAAAAATATGAGACTTAATTATAAACAAGAGTCAAAAGGATTCGAATGTTTTGTTGATTCTGATTTTGGAAATAATGGTGATAGAAAATCATTTTCTGGTTTTATTATAATGCTTGCGGGAGCTCCAGTGATATGGAAAACCAAGAAACAGTCTAAACGTGTGTGTTTATCTACTATGGAGGCTGAGTTCAGAGCACAATTTGAAATATGTAAAGAAATTTTATGGCTTTCACATCTTATTGAAGAAGTAGGCTTATCAGACATTCTACCTAAAACGTGGACAGTTTTTGCTGACAATCAAGGAGCTATCAGTAATAGTAAAAGCAAAATAATTACTGAATCAAACAAATACATGGAGATATATTGTTTCTTTGTAAGAAGTTTAGTTGAGGATGGATTGATTAACTTTGAATATATCAAATCAGAAGAAAATGTTGCAGATATTTTGACAAAATCGTTGTCTAAAGCTAAAGTTGAACATATCAGATTGTATTTAGGTATTAGAAATGAAAAATGAGAGTATTTTGTTTAATGCAGAATTTTAATTTTAGTTTGTATTTTTCTGATCTGTTCCAAAGTTTGTGATGTAATGATTTCATGTTTTGATAATTTAATTTGTTTGTATTTTTCTGATCTGTTCCAAAGTTTGTGATGTAATGTTTTGATAATTTAATTTTGTTTCTTTTGTTTTTGTTATATTAATCAATGTTTTGATTTTGATGGATTTATGTCTCAGGGGGAAGTGTTGTTATGTGTGAGACATAAATTATCAAAATAGCACAGCTGGTAATTTGTACAGATGTTTTGGTGAAATAGTTTTTTAGTCGGTGTTGAGATGTTGGACTGAAAAGATGGATGATCAAAAATCTAGATGTGATTGAATTTATTTGAATGTGATTGATAATGTTATAATGTTAAATAAATATAATGTGAGTTCAAATGATGTTCATATTTCTCAATTAAATTAAAACAACACATATTATACAACCATTAGTCCCATTATAAAACTGCAGAAATCGTGCATAAGGATTGTAGCTGGGGTGGGCTATTGGGAGAGCACACTGCCTCTGTTTTGTGGATTTGGAATTCTTCCACTGAGATACATATATGTTTACAGGGTACTGTCAATCTTCTATCAGATGAGTGGCAATGATGGTGTCATGATCGACTATTGTGACATGGTTGATGGCCCTCATTGCACAAGACAGACCAACAACCACCACCTTTGTGGTATAAGGCCAAACTGCACACTGTTTAAAAAAACATTTATATTCTTAGCTCCAAAGTTTTTCAACATATTGCCTTTACACTTAAAGCTGTATTTAAAATGTCATAATAAGAAAAATTAAATTAAATTCCTCCTTAAGAGATGGTTACTTTCAAAGAATGTTGATGAGGTTGAGGGCATGTTTAATGTTGTGCTTTGAACTATGGTGATACTGACCTTGCTGCAATATTCAACCAGTGATCATTCCATGACAACATCATCAAATCATGTTAAGTTCTTTTAAAATTTCTACCAGCTATTAATTCGCTTTCAATGCTTCAAGTTATCAATTCTATTGAATTAATGGTATATTTTTAGTCCTTATTGTTTCTACTTCTACATTTTCGTACTATCATTATTCTATGTTTCCTCCAAGTGTTTTAATTCTATTATTCATTTTTTTATTACATCAATTCATGGCATCTTTGTTGGATCCTATGATGCTCCTGTATGCGGACATAATTTCACAATGAAATTATTTGCATACAGTATTATTTCTGCAGATATATTTTTTGTAACATTTTATTTCTTGTACATGATAGTTAAGTTGATCTAAGTATTTTTTTTCTTTGTAACTTCTTGGTTTATCTCCTAATAATTGATTGTTTTATAATTATTATTATTTTCTATCATGTATAATTTTTTTCCTGTGTATTTTTTCTTCTTTTGCTTGTTTTTATTTGCGGAAATAAAGATTATTATATTATTATTAATTATTTACTCATACAAGTCATCTATTCAATAATAAAAGCATTTTCAATTTGTTCCTCAAGGGTCGGCTGTAGCGCGGCCATGTTGGATTTGTATCTCCATAAGAGCAACGCTAATTTCGAAACCATATAACTCACCTATTTATAATCAGAAAATTACTGTCAATGTCTTATTTTGAAGGTCTGATTATGCTCTAGCGACTTTGCTTTCTGAAAAACTCATTCATACTTCTTCCACTGTTTGTTCTAAATAAGCATTTATGAGTCATGAATTCATGATTTTTTTCTGACGTTTGTAATATATAGATATCAAAAAATGACAAAACGGGTCGTCTCCGTTATAATGTTTTTCATGACAAGGAACTTTTTCTCTAGTATTGCTTCATTTGTCAAGTTTTTAAATGGTTTTTTGTAGAGGTATGTTCAACAAAATAGCTGCTGTTCAGTCCACTCAAAATAGACTTGCCTATAAGCAGTACCGTTGACAGGGAGCGCCAGTACGCACTAACACATACAATAGTAACTGAAACGGCAGTGAGTGGCCTTGAAGCTAGTTCGCAAATAGCAGTCTCCCTTCCAGTACAGAGAATCTTCTTCTTCTTTGTTCTCTTTTCTTCCATCAGTCAGTTGTTGATTGTTGTAGCGTCAAGGGACGTGTATCCGGTCGTGCTGAATTGATTTTAGAAGTTTTAGGAGCGGAACTTTTCAGGTTACGGGGAATAAAAAACGTTGGAAGGTCCAAAAACTTAAAAATCGTGGTGGTGAAAGGTTAAGAGAGTAAATAAAATTGAACTTTGAAAGACACTTACACCCAAAGAGCCTTCTTCTCCAACTTCACCACCTTATCCAATTTCCTGTATTTTGGGAGGAAATTATGTTGCCCAAACTAAGTAAATTTTACTACAAATAATGTCTATTGCCTGAATTAATAGATCCCAGGCATAGACGCAATATGCCAATCAGAGAACCACGCCATATTCTTGCAGCAATTTCAACAAAACAAATAAAACAATAGACATTTATAACTTGTTTAATTTATTAGGGCAAGTTTTTGCACATCGAATTAATTGTAAAATATTTTCTGGTTAATCAATACTTTTATCAAATAATTGTTCATTCTTCGAAGTATTCAATTCAGTATTAAAATATACAGTACTTTGTATTTTGGAATTAATTCTTTTTAAATATTCGATGCAGTCAAATTCAGATATTGCTGCAAAAGGTGTGCAGTTACCCTCGCAATCGTATGTGATAATCATAAATAGTTTATTAGTCTAGTAAATAGTTTCATTTATAGCCCAGGCAATGAATGCACAAAAATGGCCATTGTCGTAGCAAATTAGGGCAAATTTTTGCCCTAATTTAAGCTGAATTTTTGCAGGATGTTAGTATACATTGTACTTACTCGAAAAAACCAAAGTCCCGACCCCCACACCACATGCTTCATCCACCAACCCCCCTCTCAACATTGCAAGAGCAGTACTTCAGTTAAAGGCTTATAACTCGGAAACTAATTAAGGTATCATTGTGATTTTCATCTCATTTATTACTTAAAACTATTCTATAAAAAATTATCATATACATTTTCTAGATAACCTAGTTTTTCAGCAAAAATATAGTTTATAGAAAAAAATGTCACCACGAAACACAAAAATCAACTTCAACTGATCATATCGTTTTTGGTATCGCGTTATTGGTTGTGCCGTTCCTCACAAAACTTATAGATAATTTAATAAGCTTTAAAATGATGTGTCTATTGATTACTATCGTTCAAGTTATGGCGTCATAGTAAATGATGAAATAGTAGCGGACACCGCGTCGCCGAACCCTACAGCACTGTGTATTGCATGGCGCTTGGCTATCCAGCCCAACCCAATAAATAATTATTGTCAGACAAGCAAGACTATAAATGCCAATTAACAGTACACGTTTAAGAGTACATTTTCCGAAAGTCCCCAAAAATCCCCCTTGGCTTTTTCCCCAAGCCCCCTAAAAGTTGAAAATTTTTCTAGTCATTGGAAATTCGATATCTCTGTAACTAACCATCGAACAGAGTTGATTCTTCTTCCATAATACCAGTCATATAATGTTCTGCAATAAATGTGCTGTTCACTTTGTCAGTAAACCTGATAGTTTCTTCTATAAAAATTGAAATATCTTCAAAAGAGAATTCTATCAACTAGATTTTTCATTATTTAGGGGGACATTTTTGTATGTCATTTTACAGAAAACAGCTTCAAATGGAAGTTAAAGAACTTATTTTTATGAATCCAACGATGTGTATAACAGTATACTGACGATTAGAGATGATGATTTGTTGGATGAGAGATGTAGCGAGGAAGGGGGTACCCCTTCGCTAACATCTGTCGCACTCCATACCTTTATGTTCTCAGCTCTTTGTGGCTATTTCAATTCATATGTAAAATGTCATATTTGACCGATAATTTGGAATTCTACTTGAAAGAGCAGTAGATAGATACAGAAATAGGCTTCCCCTAACATACATTATTTTGTAAAATTATGATTTATCATTATAAATAGTTATAACTTGTAAACTACTGAGGAATAAATAGCAAAATTTGTCTCAAACTGTAGGCATCATCTTTTTCTTTCATACCCTCAGTGAGAGAACTGCTGAGAACACATTTTGAATCGAGCTAAACAATTTTATATGTAGCAAAAATTTTGGTAATTTTCCAGGTTTTCCGATATTACAGCCACACCATGAGTTAAACAGGGAATAAACAGGATCCCTTTCTTGTGGACAATACAATTACCCAAAACTGGGTACCAAGGGCAGACTTGTAGCATGAATAGATTCTAAGTTATAATCATACATAAAGTTGAAATTTCAATTTTTTTTCATAATCTTTCAACATTTTGAATTACAATAACTCAAAATTCATGCGTGATACAAAGATGCCACTGGTATGTTTCAGGGAATTGTATTGTCTAAAATAACTGTGTCCTATTCATTTTTTGTCCAACACATTGTACTATTAAGAAAACCTGGAAAATTACCAAAACCCGTAAAATTTTGGCTACATATAGAATTGTTTAGTTTGATTTAAAATGCGTTCTCAGTGGTTCTCTTACTAAGGACATGAAAGAAAAAGATGTTACCTACAATTTGAGACCAATTTTTCAATTTGTTCTTTAGTAGTTTACAAGTTATAAACTATTTGTAATGAAAAATCGTCATTTTCCAAGTACACTTCAGGGCGGTAATGGACGAACTACGGCCCGTGAGCTAGCCCGGAACATGATTTCGAGTGAACACTAAAATCACAAATGCAAATTGAGTTATAAGAAATATATGAAATATAATGTAAAAAATATATTTTTTTCTTTGCTAAATTAGAATAACGTTTACTTATTCATTCATCTTTTCGATTTCGCAGTACAATATTATCGCATCTCAGATTGCTCTCAGTTATAATCATGAATAGGTTCTAAGTCTAGTAAATAGTTTCATTTAGTCTATGCTTTGGAATAGCTTTGCCCATTTTCGCGGCTCAACGTAACCTAACTAATTATTCGACCGTAATTAACAATAATAATATGTTTATGAAGTTTATTACTTTATTTTTAGATGAAAAATTTCATTTTCAAATATTAGAGTTAGTCTATAACAATTATTTTTGTTATTCATTGATATGTTCATATACTTTGTACTATTTTTTTTTTTTTTTGCTCACAGAATTAACTGTTAGATATTTGAGTTCAGGTAAAGTTATTTGCTATTTTTAATGGATGATTGATCTGCATTTTTATTTTTGCCATCTTCTTGCTGTTGGAATATGAAATTTATGTTGCAATATTTCTTCATAGACTACTGTATATAACATTATTTTGCGATTGATGCATTTTTTTAAACAAAGTTTAGTATGCTGTTCGGACCTTTGATGTTTCAAAGTGGGGAAGTGATAGCTGAGTGCCGTAGCAGGTAACTTTTCAATCAGAGATAAGCTACGAAACTCCTGGGCGCTCTTTGTAAAGGTGACCGATTGGATTGGCCAGCAAAAAACTCTGTTCTCTGCTGTAAAATCACTTCCCGGTGGTTCAGAACCCATCTAAAACTGTAGGTCCAACTCATCAATCACCGTCATCCAATTCATTACCCACGCACAGGTCTCAGACCTATGTGGGCTTCATCTTTTGGATAAAAAAATGTACATGACTTCATATTATTGACGTTATACTGTATCTGTTATAAAGTATATCCGAATGCTTAGATGATTTTTGTGCAATATTATAATTTTTCAATATTTTCTTGCAAATAAACGTTTCTGTGGATTTTGGGTCTCAAACAATATCTATTCGTAAAGCAATAAAATGATGTATAGCATATAGCTTTAGAGGAAGCCGGAATGTCAACAGTGGCAAGATGCAACAGATAAGAGTGCAGTAACCTTGTCTTCCTGGGGTGGTGGATGGCTCTTCGTTCTATTGTCTCTTCTCTCTTAGTGCTCTCACTTCTCACATGCACACAAAGACAAACCTCACTCACATAAATGCCAGTGATACTGTACTATTTTTAGTTTGAAACTAGTTCGTTCATAACTTGACAGATTCGCTGCTGTCGATTTTGAAAAACATTCTAGCTACAGCCGACCCTTAATCTTATCACTTGATGCATTGCACATACTTCTACACAATTTATGTTGCCACAGCCTGGGTTTTGGGCGCTTTGGCCTTTTATTTCTTTAGCTTATGAATTTTAACGACTGTGACCAACGATGATGTATGATAATATCATAGAGTGCTATAGAATCTGAAGCTGATGCTTTTGTTTTACTCTGAACTCACAGATATATTTTAATGAGAATATATTTGAAGAATAATACATTTTATGTTGAATAATGATTTTTGACTGTTATTTTCCAACCTGATATTATTTCTGAATGTAAACATTTTAAAGTAACAAAAGAAAATGTCAAAGAGATTTTTTGCATGACGGAATTAATGAAAACATAATAATGGTCACCATAATTAATTAATATAGTGACAGAATATCGGGAATACATTGATATTGTGTCACAATAAATATCATACCAGTTTCAAAATATTGATACAATATATTTATAATTTTGGTATTGATACTCCATCCCTACATTGAAAAAAGGAAATAACACAATTTTCATAGTTCATCATGGCGGAACCTTTGAATGTTTGGGTGGTATCCTTTAGGACGACCTAACAGTTTGATCGACCTACTGCTAGCGCAGCCTGCAGCCCACAATTCTGTGTGGTACACATAACCAAACCTAACCTGGCTAGATGTGACTAGGTCGGTCAAAACGACAGTCGACAAATGATGTCCTCCCAAATGATATGTGTGTTTGTGATGTCTTGTGCTGAATTATAGAAATTCCCAACCAACCCAGCCATGCTAGATTGGACCAATTTATCAAGGTTAATGTGACCTGTAACATGTAATTTGCATATGCATCCTAACCTAACCTAACCAAACCTAGCATTGCTATATTTTTAGCATTCCAATTCAGCAATTTTAGAGGAGGTTAGGTTAGCTTTGGTTAGGTTAAATATCACAAACTGCACCCACTATTCAGACTCATGGGCTCAGAATATGATCTTTATCATTGCCAGTAAATGGAATTTTACTGAAAACCAATTTCATTTACCGGTAAACGGTAAAAGGCTCGAATGAACCAATGCACACACGTTATTACCATTATGTCATGGATGTCATGATATAGATGGCACTGATATATTGATGGCACTCTATTGCTCTAAATATCTGTTCGTCTATGATGTTATGCTTAAGGTACTATAAAGGCTTTACAGATCCATAGTTATGTACAAATGGTGAGTTTTTAAATATTGAATAATTAATTGAGAAAGACACTTAAAAACTTGATAATTGTGATCAGGAGACATAATACTACAATTTAGTAAAGTTTCAAGTGATTTTTTTCTTGCTAACATCTGCGGCACAATTACCCTAATAATAACAGGCTTAATGAGTTACAAAATCCACAATATGGCACCTTATTGATAAGCTTATTTGGAAAATTCATCGATGGATCGATGCTCAAGTAAATAAATTGTCCGAAATGAGCAAAAAGTAGGCTAGCATAATCAGGATTCAGAATGAAATTTTGAATTTATCTTGTATTATGTTATGGACTATGGATGAAGCGTGGACTTTTAGGTTAAAAGTATGAGGTATGACAAATTATAACATTATCCAGGAAATAAAAGAAACTAAAAACAAAACTTACGTTCCAGAGGACATTATGAAATGAACCAAGATAAATGTGTCTGAAAATCTGGATTCTAAGTGAAGCAAAGGACAGCTGGCTTGTTTCTTGTTTTCTGCAACAGCCAATATTGCAAAAATGCTAACCTTGTTTCTCTTCTGTCTCTGTCCTTCTCACCTTCTGTGCTGTTTTCTACAAACCCTCTCTACACAGATAAATTGGGTGTATACCAACTGGACTACGACCAACTGGACTACGATCTAAAATAAAATCAGCTGTTGACCAACTCGCCACTAATGGAATGCGGAATTCACAGATTCATAAGAAATAGAATGAGGAATGCACCAACCTATAAGAGCATAAAATCCCTCCCAGTGATATATTATCAAATAATAATGCTACTGTTAATAATCAATATTGAATGATAGCATTTTTTTAGATTTGTGAGCTGAAACTCATAGATTGTTCACACAAAATTAATTCATTTGACTTTCTGAGACTTCTTTCATAATCGCAATAATGTGTCAGCAGAATTTTAATATATCGATCTATCTAGCATATTATAAATTGAGAGTACACGCACATTACTTTGTTTTACTCCTGATGGATAAAACTCATTATAATTATCATTTTTTAAATAAATAAAAGATAATTTGTGAGCTCTAGTGCGGTTTGAACGGTTTTAGCCTATGGTTGAACAATATTAACCGAAATGATTGATACGTTGGCACACTGAGCTGTGTGAACTGGCAAATTTGAAACTCAATTTTCAATGGTAATTTAAAACTATTATTAAAATTGAGTGGGACAATTTGCATTATTTGAATCATGAAATATGAAGCATTATGTTGAAACCAGTGACTTTATAACCAGTTTGCATGATATTGAATCGTGCTTAAAATACTTGATGTTACTTGATTAAACCAATATTTTATGATTTGTACGATCCATCTCTTAGTCAACTTATTTCAACGTACTTGGATAACAATCTATGGTACCGGTACCATATCTATTGCTGCACATTGTACTGCATAATCTTTCAAGAATAATACATATTTCTAGTACATTTATAGTGTCTGATTCAGAACTAGAGAGTGAATAAAAAATAAAACAGTGTACAAACTAGAGTGAATAAAAAACTAACAATGCATTGTACATACTTGTGTATGTGGGTTTATTGAAAAGACGATTGCAAACAATGTTTTACAACGCATGATGCATTGAATAAATTTCAACATGAGTACATAAAACTTATGCTTCTCTTGAAAACATGTTTTTCTACCAACCTAAGCCTTTACTGGACTAGCTGCAACACTCCCACCCCAGCTCACATCATCACAACAAAGCAGGCGCTGTTCATTGGTGACCATCTCAAATTCAAGCACCTTTACAAACTGTTTTTACTAAAATAGGAGCGCTAGTTCAGTTTTTTCTACAACTGTATACTCTGTCACCAATATACTATAGTCTCAAGGAAGTTGTTTATTAGGAATTAGAAAGATTAAACTGTCAGCAGTTGTAGGAAATGAAATTGTATTCTCAGTGAATTTGTTGAATACAATACTGTATATTGATTTGTTATTTTTCATCTTCCTATAAAATACGCCCAATAAATTTTGCTCACTCTTTAAATCAGAACAGTTATTTGCACGCGCAGTTTATATCAGTATTAGCGAGTGGAAGTGTAGAATGCTACACAAAACTCGATTGTTATTGTAGGATTTATCAGTTCAATAGTCAAAATAGCTCCAACATCTGTTTAAAGGTACGCGCGCGTAACAATCACAATATTGAAAAAAGTAATAACTTGGCTGAAAACGTTATCAAAAAATCCAATCACAGTTATTTATTTGATCAACAAATCAATCAATCATGATTGTAAATTAGTGATGGTACAAAAGTGGAATCACAGCTACTTCCATAGTTAAATTATATTATTAGCATTCCATTAATGCAATAAAAAGTAATTGAATGATACCAAAGCATATTAATTTTATTGGAAGAGTTTTTGTAGCCAGGAATGGATAATTTAAGTAACAAATGTACTCGTTGCTGATATAATCTGGACACCACTTGCTGCTATTTTCAATAAATGTTATGAGCAAGGATATTTTCCCAAACATTTTAAATCGGTTAAGGTAAAACCACTGTTTAAATAAAGAGATCCCTCTAATCCAAACAATTACAGACCAATCAGTCTCATTATTAATTTTGCTAAAATTATGGGGGAAATAGTTAAGAAAACAGTATTATAATATTCTAGTAAATATGAAATAATAAACAGAAACTAATTCGGCTTTCAAATCAATAAGAATAAAGAAGAAACCATAATAAAATTCACAAAAATACTGTTTCTCTGAACCTAAACTCCAACATGAAATTTCTTTTGTATTTCTCCATAATATAATAACAGAAAAGCTTTCGATACTATTCTTCATGATTCCTTCTTTAAAAAAAAGGAAAAAAAACTAGAGGCAGACGGCTTTATAGGAGTATTATTCCTGACCTCATTAAGAGCTATTCCTACAGGATAGAACACAATCACTTTCACAGAAAATGAAATTTTTTCATTTCAACTTGCTAATAGGCTACTTCTGTAATCTGAGCTTTTTCTGTTCAAGAATCACCTCATCTTCTGAGTCCCAGTATTTTCAATATCTCTTCAGAATAGGATGCAATTTACAATGTGACAAAGGAAATTGTGAATCAGCTAGATAGAGGAAATAAATGTGTTGGTGTGTTTTTAGACTTCACAAAGGCCTTTGACACAGTTGATCATTGCATCCTATTACAAAAAATGGAATCTATTGGTTTCAGAGGGATTTCGTTGCAGTTCTTCAGATCATATTTACATGGAAGAATGCAGGGTACTAAAATTAATGAGGTAGTGAGTTCAATGTTACAAATAAATACAGGAGTACCACAGGGAACAGTGCTTGGACCAATCTTATTTTTAATTTATATAAATGATCTTCTTTGTTTGGATCTTGATCACTGTTCCCTTTATTCATTTGCGGATGATACTGTAGCGGTATTTTGGGGTGCTGGTTGGACTGATACCTGTGAGAGGGCTAAAGCTGGCCTGTCTGTAATTAAAAATTGGCTGGACACTAATTTGGTCTCTATCAATATTGGTAAGACAGTGGTTGTTCCATTCTCCTTGAATTCATCAGGTTCGCCCACTGCTATTGATGAATGTAATATTATTATTCATGAAATGGGCTGTGGTCGTTTTGGGTGTGCATGTAAACAACTAGAGTTCCAGAAGAGTGTTAAATTCTTGGGTATCATGATTGATAAACATTTACGTTGGGATGGACATATATCCTACATATGCTCCAGACTAAGAAGACTGATTTACAAGTTTGTACAGTTGAGGAATATATTACCTCTCAACCAATTAAGAATGGTTTTCTTGGCCTTGGTGCAGTCCATTGTCGGCTATGGTATTATTGGTTGGGGTGACTGTGGAACGTCCATTCTACAGCCACTTATTTTATTATACAAGAAGATAATAAAAATTTGTTTAAAAAGACCAGTAAGATATCCTTCAGAACGTTTATACAAGGAATTTTCTGTTTTCAGTATTCCTGCATTGTTTAAATTCAATTTAATGAAATTTGTCTACTTGAGACCAGGTTATTTTTTGGTAGCCCCAAGTCATGTGTATGCAACCCGAAGACAAATTAGAGAACCCCTTGAAGAAATTCGTTCCCGGACTGCTGCAGCTGCAGCTCATGCTTTTGCTAGGGGTCCTCGTCTATTCAATTCACTCCCACCTAGTATATCTAGAATACCAAGTTTTAATTTGTTTAAAAAAAAGTTGCAACGTTACATTGAGATGGAGCAGAGTTGAGCTGGACAAGATTTTTTTTTTTCTTTTTACACTGATAATTTATGGTTATTTCACTCATATATCTTGCAATAGTCTTTTGGTTATCTATCCTACAATAGTTATTCAGGTTATTATTATATCTATTGTTGGTGATAAAATGACATTATCTATTGCATCTGTTTATTACACTATCTTCATCTATTACTATACAATAATATTATTAATAAATTATTTTATGTTACTCTCAAATTATGTTGTTATTCTCAAGTCATGTTATGTAGAATGTAGATCATTAAAAATATTTATTTTTTTGTTTTGTTTATAACGTCCATAAAGTCCAGAATGGATTAAATTTATTTTGAAAAGACTCATCCCTCAACACAAGCGCTTGCTTACAGAGGGATGAACCATTTAAATTGTAATTTTGATCACAAACATTTTCATATTTCAAGCTGTTATTTATGGCTTATAATTATGTTATTGTTAAGAGTTAATATTGTTTTATTTTAAGTTCTTTTGTGATTTTATATACAAATGCATTGTATTCATTGATTGGTTCAATAAATTTATTATTATTATTATATTATTATTAGAAATAATGTTTAATTCGAACTCTAAGGCCATATATCTGACGTGAAGGGTATTCAACAGCTCACGCCTGAACTTCGTTGATAATTTATTTAACATACATGCTTAATAATGTTTCTTTTCAGGAAATTCCAATAAGAATGACTTGAAGACAGCTATTAAACCTAATGACAATTTTGAGTTTATCAATTGATAGTGTTTCTTTCCTAACATCTCTGTCAATGGGTTCCAGCGTCACATATTGCCAAATTGCAACAACATTTATGCCAAGTTTAGATGACGTCTGTCATCTACCTCATTATTGGAAACCGACGCTTTGTATAAAAGCGGTCTAATGAATTAAGCTGCATACACACAGAAGTTCACAGTTTTGAGCAGGTCTTCAATTAAAAAAAGTAACTTTTTGCAAACTGGTTGAGTTTCAAACAAAATTCTCGTGTTGCAAACTGAGTTTTGTGTGTAACTGCAGGTACGTCCTCCACTCTCCACAAATTTAATATCACTAGCCATTCAAATAAAAAGTTTCAAACACTTTTTAAGCTCAAACTTGAGCTAGTTTGCATTTCTCTGTTTCAGACTAAAAAGCTGCAAACATTTGTGTAGAAAACAGCGACTTGTAAACTAGGCGACATGTTACAAAATACTATTGTCAATTCGTGTATTGAGGATGGTAATTCTCTACCATCAGCTGCTGGCATCGTCTCGTATCACGCAACATCGCAATATTTCATAGCAACCTAATTTGGGGGCGTGAACTATATACATGAGGCCCCCATTGTAACTGACGTCTAGAACTCCTACTGTCAAATCGGCACAGGAATTTTTCTTGTCAATGGTGGGGGTTGCCCGACAATTGAGGGGAAGTTGGTTAGTGACCACGGACAGCTGTTGTCACTAAACAACTTCCCCTCAATTGATGTGTCGTCTGCACAATATACTGTTCAATCCAAGTAACAGAATAGCTTTGAATAAAAATCATATATTTTTCGTATAAAATGAAAAACAACAACTTTACAATGGTCGCGTGCCATGAACAAAGAGGTTAATTATAATTTGTATAGGCAATTAATTTGTGTTATCACCATAGGCCAAACAAGGAAGGGGGGTTATTGGGGACGTAGTCTGCGTGAATGGAAGGAAGTGGAATGGAACTGCATAACCAAACCTTTCCTAACCTGGCTAGATGTGACTGAACCACCTCTGTTTACTAGGTCGGTTAAAACGACAGTCGTACAAATGGTGTCCTCCCGATAAAAATGTTATTACCATATTACCATTTAATGGTACGTTGCGTTTCAATGACAAATTTACAGAGGTGGTTCAGTCACATCTAGCCAGGTTAGGAAAGGTTTCGTTATGCCGTTCCATTCCAATTTCCATTCCACTTCAGTCCATTCACGCAGACTACGCTTCTGCGCATGCGCGAAATGTTCGCACGGGTCGTGATCAGGCAACCCCCACCATTGACCAGAAAGATTCCTGTTCCGATTTGACAGCAGGAGTTCTAGACGTCAGTCCCATTGTACAGACGCGAGCAACAATTTAAGATAAATTACATCAGCTGAGTGTCTGATCGAGCTCAACTATGACATAGAACACAAAAGCATTAACATGTTTGGATAGCCATCAGCTGAATTTTTAATCAAATTTAACCGACTGATGTAATTTAGCCATAAAGGTCGCGCGCCGTTATAGAAAAATGATTTGCTAATAAAAATAATTCATGACGACTGAACGCAAATAGCTAATTGAACACTGCTTTCTAGCTGATGCAGTACCATTACATAATATTGAATTAGAATATGAGTATGATGTAGAAGACCACAACAGTAAATTGATGTATTTATTCCTAATTATCAAATACACACATACATATATATATACTGTGCGAGACTAAGCTCCGTGTCCCTGACGGCTGAAGAGGAGAGACGAAGAATACTATACTGGGCAGCGCGGAAGCACGCACAGAGACGCACAATTGCATTGCTTTTGCGATGACATAGTGCATTCCTCCGAGGGATACGGAGCTCAGTCTCGCACTGTATATATATATATATCTATCAAATAATTATATATATATGTGTGTGTGTCTTTGAGCGTTCCCAAGGAACGGATTACTTGAAAATTAAAAACTAGAGTCAAAGTTTTTAAACGCTAAGAATTTTGACAACACTTCAAAGTTGTTGCATAACATTTTTCAGGTTTGTTTATCTTCATAAAATTAGCTCTGCGCATGCATAGGTTAGACATCAATTTCACGCAACCTGTCAATTGTGATGAGTTGATGAGATATATAATGTGATATATTTCTTAGTTGTATTTCTGAACATAGGCGTAACGAGGGGGGGGTTTTGGGGGTCGTAACCCCCCCCCATTGCTTGGAAGAAATTTAAAGAAATTGTTGAAAAACAATTAGAAAGATTATTTATTTAATTTGAAGCTAATGTAAAGGAACCTGTAGCTGACACCTGTAAGTAAATTCATGAATATTATCTATTAACTTTGGAACTATTGTCTGGATTAATACAAAAGTTTTCAGAATATATCTATTTTTTCTTTATAATTATATTTTTGTATAGTATATATAACTGTCATTAGTTCATAGCAGCAGTATTTTAGTTCTATTTTATAAGATATTGTTATTGTCTTTTCTTATTTACTGTATAATTTCTGATGTTGAGAGACAAACCATTCCTCCACACAGGCTATAGCCTAATGAGGAATACACTTGAAATTTTTATTGTATTCTATGTTTTTAATATTTTTATTCAAGTGAATAAAGTATTTGAATTTGAAAAAAATTCATTCAAGTCATTTAAAGGGCTAATTGAAATTGGAATAAATTTCGATACAAATTTAATTTTGATTTGATTTTAAAATCACTTGACATCTATACCAATAGCTGACACCCCTATTTTTGTCACCTCCAGTAGCTGATATACGTATCAGGTAAGGATTGAGCTAATTTGATTTCATATATATCAAATGGTAATCATACATATAAAACATATACTAGCCTACACATACTGGAGATATCAACAATAATTTCAAATAAAATTTCAGACATGGTCCCCAGTGGCTGACATACCATGTCAGCTACTTGTGTATGTGTTGAAAAATATACTTAATATGTTGACATCCCCCCAATTAACATAAAATGTGACGCGTTGCAGGAGAAGGGACCTAAAGTCGGCTGGTATGATTTTGCACCACAGCTGTTTTAGTGATTGGCGGTCAAAATCCATCATTTTCATTTGATGACTTCTACTGCTATCTGTAGTATTGCTTTACGAGCTAGAAGCAGAATTAGTTCAATATTTCATCAGTAGATCGCATATTTTGTCATATTCTGAAGCTATGTCACAGAGTTGAAAAGGGACCTAAAGTCGCTTATGGGAGTTTAACATTGCCGACTTTGGGTCCCTTTTATTACGTTCAGTTCGATAACCTACAAACTCAAGTGATCAAGTTGTTTGCTTCGGTAAGTTCGGTTATTGTTGTCCAGATTACTTATGAATAATAATTAAATCATGTCGGAAAAAGATAAAGAAGATACAATTCTAAAAATAATTTCTGACTATTCTAACTGTGCGGAGTTATCAGCTGAACTACAGACAGTTTACGACGATTAATTATGAGAATAACTACAACAATTTAGATTTAGTGGTTGCTGCTTGCATTCGAATTTGTAAGGCCAGTGGGAGCACAACTGTTTCTTCAAAAAAGAAAGAGACAGAACGTATGAGAAGTCGAATGCATTTCTTGATGGCAGGATTTCAAGTCTGTGAAAAACTATTCCTATTCTGTCACAGTATTTCTTTAAAACGCTTCAAACGCATTGCAAGTGTGGTTAAAAATGATGGGCTTGTTGTCAAGCAGCATGGCAACACAAAACGCTGCCCCAAATCTGTGACTGCCTTGCATATTTCTAAAAATGTATCAGTTTTCTTAAATAACTATGCAGAGCAGAATGCTCTTTTTCTTCCTGGTCGAGTATCTACTCAAAGAAATACTGCAGCAAAATTGCTACCTTGCAATGAAACAAAAGCTTTTATTTATGAAAAATATAAGGTCTCTGTTGAAGCTGAAGGTGGAGCTCCAGTTTCATTGTGGCTCTTCAGAAAAATTTGGCGTGAATGCTGTCCTGATATTTTAGTACAGAGGCCCATGTCTGATCTATGTGAAACATGCCAGAAAAACTTTTCTAGTTTGAGCAAAATGTCTCTCTGCTCAGAAGAAGAGAAAATGGCTGCTCTAGAAAAAGGCAGACAACATTTGGAACATGTCCAGAAAGAAAGAAAGTATTTCAAAAATATTATTGGAGAAACAAGAAACAGTGTGCAATGTAAAAATATCAGTAATTACAGTGACTTGCCAGGAACAATAGACTGTAAAGTACACTACTCCTTCGATTTTGCCCAGCAGGTCCACATACCTAGCAATCCCCTTCAAGCTGGTCCAATTTATTTTCTCACACCTTATAAAGTAGGAATATTTGGTATAATGTGTGACACCTTCAACAAACAGGTGAATTACTTGATCCCTGAGAGTGTTGTAAGCAGCAAAGGTGCTAATCAAATTGTCAGCTTATTACACCACTACTTGGAAAACTTCAGCTATGGTGAAAAAGAAATGTTTTTGCATGCAGACAACTGTGTTGCTCAGAACAAAAACAACATTGTCATGTGCTATTTGTGGTGGAGAATATTGATGGGGCTCAACGAAAAAATTTCCATCAGTTTTTTACCTGTGGGGCACACCAAATTTAGCTGTGACTGGGCATTTGGACTGTTGAAGTCAAATTTTCGGCGAAATTTTGTATCATCACTTTCTGAATTAGAAGAAGTTGTGAAAAACAGCACAAGAACATCAAATGTGAATTCTGCCTTTGCTGTAGGGACAGAAAAAGGAGATATCATTGTGAAAACGTATGATTGGCAGAAGTACTATTCTTCAATGGGATGGCGGCGAATCAAAAATATTACTCAGTATTCACATTTTGAATTTAACAAGGATTTGGCTGAAGTTTGCACCAAACGAAGTATTGATGGTGAGATCAGCAAACATGTGATAAGTACTGAAGTACCAGAAGGTTTCCCAGAGGAAATTACTCCACCTGGCCTTACACATGACAGAAAAGTGTATTTATTTGAGAATATTAGGGGGTTTTGTAGGGAAGGGACTGAAGATGTTGAATGTCCACAACCAGCTGGCTATTCAAAGAAGAAACGTCAACCAGAGGCAGCTGAAGAAAGAGAAGAAGAAGATGAAAGGAGGCCAAAGAAGAGGGAAACGTCCACTCCAAGTACTTCTGCTGGCACTTCTACTGGAGTAAAAAGGCGGAAGCGCAGCTTATAATTATGATAATGTAAGAATAAACCATACATATTTAAGAAATCTGTGTCATAATTTCATATTGAGAATGAAATTCTGCATCTTTTAGTTACAGAATCATCCCTTAAATCTGTTTAGTATATGTGTGGCTGACTGTTCAAAAATTCAGAAACTTTAAACGTTAATTTCTCGAAACTTACATTTTGGAAGATTCAAGTTCAACAGTATGTAATTCATTTTATTTGGATCTCAATAACAATAAATTATATATCAAAATGTTCAGAATTTCATGCTCTATAAAGCTGTGCATAAAGCTCAGAATATGCCTTTACCGACTTTAGATCCCTTTTCCTGCAACGCGTCACAAATATGAAAATCATCCCCTAATAGGTGAACTCAGGGTATAATCAACATATATTCAAGCTCTAGCATTCTAAGCATTAGTTAACTTTAAATAATGATTATTTTGACAGTACTTTGAGATTTTCAAACACTCTTACTTCGATTTTCCTAAAGAATTCCACCTAGAAATAAAGGATTCTTGTCTGACAGCTTATACTCAAAGTATTTTTCCCCGTCAAAAATGATGCCTAGCACATGATTCAATGGTACCAGTTTATGCACAAAATACCAGTTTAATTCTCAATGGTTTGAATTTCAAAACTACCCACTATGGCCTTAATAATAAGAAAAAAATATGAAGATGTGTCGAAGGGGGGGGGGGTCGTCAGCTTCTGGTTCCTTTACCCTACATGATTATTGTATAATATATATTATATCTATATTCTGAGATTTTTTGATGAGAGTAATATGTAAGTGGTTGTTCGGGGGGGGGGGGGGGGGGTATGGTAAACCCCCCCCATAAGTCAACTCTAGTTACGCCACTGTTTCTGAATAAGAACAATAGAACTGATACATTTCAATAAGAGATTTATTCCAATAACGTATAAATGTTATTCAACAAAACAAGATACATCATATAAGATTATATTGAATTATAACAAATTTGTAACTTATAAATCGTAGTTAGTTAGTGTATGTTGAATCAACTTTCATGAACTAATATACTATTCAATGATAATAATGGCCTTATAACTGACATATAAGGTATACAATGGTATAAATTTGACAATAGTAAAAATATCAATATAATAATACATTTGTTATAATAATATATAATAAAATGATAATATTAATAATAACCGATTTCATTTGTTCTAAAATAAGAATTTGTTGTTGGTAATAATAAAACATTTCAAACTTTTGATTAAGATATAAGTCAAGGTTTGCTTATTTTATGCGAAGAAACTATGATGGGGTGTCCATGCAGTTTAAGATGAGTTATCAGGTCTGAAAAAACAATATAAAAAAATTAGAAACAAATTAACATGGTTTACAAGCAGAGCTGGCTCAAGGGTAAATTACTACCTGTGCGAATCATGGCTGGCACGCCCTTACTAGGGTGCTAGAAGAATCATTTATAATTTATGGTATTTTTTGTAGTTCCATGTCGAAGTTCTTATGAGAAAGTTTTTATCTTAAATCAATTCAGTATTCATAAATGGACGCTATCTATGCCCATATGTAACCACAATAAATGTGATTTATTTGGTACAGAGGCGCTTTTCTTTAAGAAACATAAGGAAAAGTGAATATATCCTGAAGTTCAATGTGCATATTATTATAGTATAATAAAAAATATTGCCATATACATTTTCCATGTAAATTTGTGTGTACTCACTATGTGTGTGTCGTGCCTACACGTCCCTTATGATCAATGTCCTTCTCAATGGCTTTTTATGTCCAGGTGAAGCTTTAGACACACGTTAATTCTAATAATTTCATTTATTTATTATAGATGTGCAGAGTTCAAAAAGGTAGAGTTTTATGGACAACTCACTATGTGTGGGTGTGGGGAATGACATGTCCCATACAGTCAATGACTGTCACATTGTTGAAATGTTGGATAAATGTTGGAGAAAATCGTAACTGAGATAGCTGTTTGACAATGCTATGCCAGAAGAAAGGGTGGATTTCATTCCCAGAAGCGGCAACAGACACTCATGAAAAAGATCATGATTTTTAGAACGAATCTTATAATAGCAAGCAAAATACACAGAAAAAAGATAAAAGGTGTAATTTGAAACAGTTCATAAAAATTAGTTTGGGACAAAAAATTCAAAACTTTAAGATTATAATCGATCAATCCTACTTTGCAATATTGATAACTTCCAAGCATGTGTGCCTCAAAAACTAAGAAATTATTGTGATATCTTCAAGAATTTGTGCTTGAGAGAATGAACAGTGATTGTGATTAGCAAAATATAAATTAAGCAGTTAAAAATAAGAGTAAAACAGAATATACAAGCACTTCCAAAATCCTAACCTCGAATTTGGCTATGTGAGTCCTTATTGGATATTACTCATCACAGATGAGCAAATATAGCCTACAGAAACTAGATGAGTGAATGGCTTTCAGGCCTCATTTTATAATTTCCTTTTATAAATTTTATTAAAACAATAATTGCTCAAATGAATTATTTTGAAGCTGAAATACGTAGTCTTAGCTGCTATTAACTTATTATTGTCTATTATTTGTATGGTCACTATCTCAATACGTTACATTGACAGTAGTTAGAGCTGATAGTATGACATTTATTATTTCATAACCTAGTAATCGCAGTCTTTGTCTATTTAAATTGATTTTTCAACAGTATTTCTCAAATGAGCATAATTGTGTCTTACACTACACTAATAATTGATTCACAAGTTTGAATGCTTCAAGGCTTCAAGTTCAATTCAAGATGTCATATAATAGAGTCAAAGGTAATTGTGCCGCAGATGTTAGCAAGAAAAAAATCACTTGAAACCTTCACCAAATTGTAGTATTATGTCTCCTGATCACAATTATCAAGTTTTTAAGTGTCGGTCTCAATTAATTTATTATTCAATATTAAAAACTCACCTTTTGAACATAACTACGGCTCTGTAAAAAGCCTTTATAGTGCCTTAAGCATAACATCATAGACGAATTGTTTTAAATGTTTATTTAGGCTAAAAAACATTGATTTCTTTCACCAAGAAATTAATTGGTAATAATGGGTGTGCTTTGGTTCATTCGAGCCTTTTACCGTTTACCGGTAAATGAAAATCTACAAATATTTAATATCAAGTTTTGGTTTCAAGTAAAATTCCATTTACCGGTAATGATAAAGATCAATGTAGGGATGGAGTATCAATACCAAAATTATTGATATATCATATCAATATGGAAACTGGTATTGATATTTATTGTGATATAATATCAATATATTCCCAATATTATGTCACTATATTAATTAATTATAGTGATCATTATTATGTTTTCATTAATTCCATAATGCATTCAAAGTAAAAATCTCTTCAATAATTTTTTTGTTATTTTAA
The DNA here is from genome assembly GCA_948455865.1 of Conomelus anceps. Lineage (NCBI taxonomy): Eukaryota > Metazoa > Arthropoda > Insecta > Hemiptera > Delphacidae > Conomelus > Conomelus anceps. The sequence continues at coordinate 64,121,188 of OX418218.1, forward strand.
AATTTTTACATTTAGAAATAGCCTATATCTGTGAGTTCAGAGTGAAACAAAAGCATCAGTTTCAGATTCTATAGCACTCTATGATATTATCATCCATCATCGTTAGTCACAGTCGGCAAAATTCATAAGCTAAAGAAATAGAAGGCCCAAGCGCCCAAAACCCAGGCTGTGGCGACAGATTATGCAGAAGTATGTGCAATGCATCAAGTGATAAGATTATGGAACAAATTGAAAATGCTTTTATTATTGAATAGATAAATTGTATGAGTAAATAATTCATAAACTAGAATGCAAATTATTGTGTTGCAATGATTTAGGCATTCTAAACACTCAATTCAAGTTAATTGCTAAAGATAATCATTTTGGGGTTCTGTTCAAAATTTGAGTTTTTAATATTGAATAATTAATTAATTTATTGAGACCGACACTTGGAAACTTGATAATTGTGATCAGAAAACTTAATACTACAATTTGGTGAAGGTTTCAAGTGATTTTTTTCTTGCTAACATCTGCGGCACAATTACCCAATATATATATCACTTATTAAATCTACTGCATTATTTCTAAACCTTTATGTATGGTATTACATATTCTTCTGGATTTGGTAAGAATGCAATCAATTGGAGCATTCAAACCTCTTGGTTGTACCACATTCTTACATGTAAGTATACAAGTGGCTGGAAACAAATTATCATAGTTTTTAGTTTTTGTGCAACCTCAAATGCAAGAACCAATTAAAAGCAATTTTTTTCTCCTTTGAAATATATTAGGTTGATATTTGAGAAGAGAGCTCACCTGATACTTCACAGATTGTTCACAAGCTGTGAATGATGCTTGAATTATAAATAAACAATAATCCACTTGCAATAACATTCAGTAACTAGTTAAGAAATTACAGTTCAGCCAGCAGGTGTTATTCTCTGAAAAAAAAAAAATTAAAATGAATATATTATATATATTCTATTGTAGACCTGTTCAAATTATAAACACATGGAACATACACAATTATGTAGACATATACTTCAAGCAACTAAAAGTTTATGACAGGGATAAGAAACAAAATGGCTATGAATAAAGGTATCTCTGATATGGAACGGTGCTATCATCCATTTACCAAATTTAGTCAGTTAATAAATAAAAAAATCGAACTAGTGTGAGTGAAATTTACAACTGATGATACTAAAGCTTGTTTCATATAATTCATTCATCCATGACAAAACACAATCAAGTGAAGATACAACAGGCATAGGGCTAAGGTGACCAGACGTCCCGTTTTCAACAGGACAGTCCCGTTTTTGAGAGGCATGTCCCGGTGTCCCCACCATCCTGGTCAGGACACCCATTTGTCCCGTTTTGGAAATATTAGATACTAATATTCTACTTCATGAATAGGTTTTTTCATTTATTGAAAATTATTATTGCTCTAAATAATCTAAAAGTTGAACTCAAGTTCTAATTACAATAAATTGAACCTTAGCTCCAAAATCCCTCAATATTATGAGCAGACTTTTACTATTCTTCGGTCATCTTTGATGGTATTGCGAACATTGATGGCATGACATTAAAAACTACGGTTTCGTTTTAATATAAGATGTGTGAGAATGACTACAAAAATATCTTTGTATAGAGAAGAAATAAAGTTTTTCCCCTACTATCTGTTCAACTTTTAACCCCCCCCCCCCCCCCCGACCTATACGTTCAGTTGTCCCGTTTTGGGGTTTCAAAAATCTGGTCACCTTGGGCATAGCCCACTACTGCTTTCTTTATAAATTTTTAAATGAAAAAATAAATTTTTATATCAAATGTCATAAGGTTGTCACATTATCGCCTTATTCATTGAAAGTAGCTACTTGAACATGTGTGAACCAACCTGCAGTTTTTCAGCTGTGAGGCCTGTTTTATAGACAGGAAAACGCAGCAGGAACACGAAAAAATTTGATTATGCTCTGCCTATGTTGTTATTCTCATGGTACAGTGACATCAACAATGATTGCCATTACATTGGAATAACTATTACGGTATCTCTAATGTAGCCTACAATAATTTGGGGGTCAATTATCATTATCAATTCCAAGGGGTGAGCACACCTAGGTGTACCCACACAAGGGCATTCAAGGTATAGTAGAAACAATTAGTCTGGGCGCGCGGCCTTTTGGTAGTCAGCAAAGGCGCGGGGTGGAGAGGAGAGTGTTTATCGCTCATTTCTAAAAACATTTGTGTCTTCAAGGTCACCATTTCAGCCGTTAGTGGAGCGGTAGAAAGGAGTGGAGTGAGCGAACCAACTTTTACAGGACGGCCAGTAGTGACAGAGCGTAGTGTGAGAGCCATGCGCCCAGAGTAATTGTTTCCACTGTAGATTGAGGAGCGCCAGTATGGCAGAACAAAAAGCTTTTGATGAAACACACATAATGTACCAGCATAAACTGAAAAAATTATAGCTTTGTAATTAACGATCTTAAAAACATTTTTCACTCCAACTCATGATTGAAACCAAGGTAATCAAAAGACAAGGTAGTGTTCAACAGCATGATGCGCAGTAGCAAGTTACAGCCAGCTGATGCAGTGACATCATGCAGGTCTCTTTTCATGATTTCGCCTATCTTTTACATGATAAATTGCATAACTTTATAAGTCTTTTTCTCAAAATATATATGATCTTCAAGAAACTTGGACGTCTCCTATGGTTTATGATAATATATTCAACTGTTGACCTACGGCATTTTTAATATGATCATACAATTACCTATTCAATTCAGATCACTCGATAATGTTATAGCATGTACATAATACAAGGATAGTAGTTCTCGGGTATTTAAGTTATTTTATTTCTCTTCAAATTAATTTATGAGTACTGTGGAAAATTAAATATTCATTTTTTTAAGAAAATTGTTTGGAGAAATAGGTATGCAATTCCAGTAAGCACATAATATTTAGTTGAAGGTCAATTATTTTATTACGGTTAACTGAATATATTTTTCTCCA